>CAJVGC010000060.1:43013819-43102918 GCA_910822075.1 Senecio squalidus | reverse complement strand
CACGATATGGCTTGAATTACAGATTTTATTAACACTTCACTGCCTGCTTGTGACAAGAGTTTTTGCTTCCACCCTTGCATCTTTTTAAGGACCTTTTCTAAAATGAAAGTGAACATCTCTCACTTATTTCGACCATGTATGAGTGGTAAACCAAGATAAAAAGAACGATGTCCCATCAGCTTAACTCCAAGTCGTTCACAAAATTCTTTTTGCACGCTGACTGGAGCATTTGGGGATATCATAACTTCAGATTTGTTGAAATTGATACATTGTACAATAACGATGAATTAAGTTAAGCAAGTGGTCACATTCAGATGTCTTTGCTTTTAAAAAGAACAAGGAATCATCGGCAAAAAATATATGGGATAATACTGGACAATTTCTAGCCAGTTTTATTCCCGTCAAGAGAGAGTGATGCATGGCCTGGTGTATCAGTCGTGAGAGCACATCTGCAACAATAATAAAAAGGTGCGGCGACATCGGGTCTCCTTGACGAATACCACGAGATGGTTTGATTGAGCCTATAGAGTGACCATTAACCATAAATTCCATCTCATAAGATGATATGCAAGCCATAATCCAATTGCACCAAGTTTTTCCGAAGCCCAAATTTAGACATGTAGCTATCAAAAAATCCCACTAAACACGATCAAAAGATTTATTTAAATCAAGCTTCAAAGCCATAATCATCTATAATCTGAAGAATGATACAAAACCCCTTCATTATTATTATTGATAAACCTATATATAGGAATAGGTAAACCCTAATAAAACCCTAATGGACCCAAACCCACATATCGAGTTTGGGCTTATTATCTAATACTCCCCGGCAGTTCGAGCGGCGAAATCGCGAAAGCTCGAACTGGAGAATGAAATTACAAAATAAAACATAATTATGAAAAGTAAAAAAAATTAAAATTAAAACAGATAGATAAACATAGATAGTTGCTGATAAAACTCGTTGCTTGGGTGGAACGTGACGGCGCGTTAATGATGTGGTCGCTGCTTTTCCGGATGCATTTTCTTCGGAATTTAATTACGAATCCACTGCCGCTGACGGCGTCATCTAACTCCAAACTGTTTGAGAGTTAATAGCAAAACACTAAACTTTTTTTTTTCTTCCAGATCTGAACCCGGTGATTGTTTCGGAGCGTACGGGCGCGTCTAGTGGTCTTCATTTGCGATTCCGGTATGCTTTTCTTCGGAATTTGATTACGAAACCACTGGCGCTGACCTCATCATCTAACTCCAAGCGGTTTAGGATTTATGACCGAAACAGTGACCGGTGGTGTACAAATCCGATTTTTTTTTTTTTTTTTTTTTTTTGGGTTTGGAACATAGTCAAGCTAGGCGGCTCATCCCTACGCCGATTAGGTTTTGAAGAAAAATAGAGACGGGATCAGATCCGCTGTGATACCATGAAGAATGATACAAAACCCCTTCATTATTATTATTGATAAACCTATATATAGGAATACATAAACCCTAATAAAACCCTAATTGACCCAAACCCACATATCGGGTTTGGGCTTATTATCTAATATAATCATCTGATCACCTTTTTCTATTATTTCGTATGTAATGGAAGGCTTCATTTGCAACAATCATACAATCTTGAATAAGCCTACGAGGTATAAAAGCGGACTGTTGTGAAGAAATGATCTTATGCATAAACGATTTCAATCATTCGCCATAACCTTGGAAATAACTCGATAAACAAAGTTACAAACGCTTATGGGATGAAATTGACTAATAGTCTGTGGAGTTGAAATTTGGGGATCAGAACTACAAGTGTCTTGTTCAAAGAAGATGGTATGACACCACTATCAAAGAATTGCTTCATAGCTTTGCACACCGAATCACCAACAATATGCCATTACTTCTGAAAAAATAGACCCGGAAACCCATTGTGGCGAGGGGCTTTGCTTTATGGGCGCCCAAATGTTTAACTGCTTTTTCAATCTCTGATTGAAGTATCGGGGCTTCAAGGCACATAGACATGTCACTAGTTACAACATGTGTTATCACATTCAAAACATCATCAAAGTCTCTATCTCATGTGGACGAATAAATAGATTTGAAGTGGTTCGGAATCAATTTGTGGAGTTCATCAGGGGAATCAACCCACTCACCATGCTCGTTTTGTAACATCAAAATATTATTTCTGTGGCTTCCTTGGATTGTTGAAAGATGGAAAAAACAACGAAAATTTGGCCGGAATAGATATTTCTCCACCAGAATTAGCGCCGATGGATTTCACCGCGGCATTAGCAATGCCGGATCTTGCCTACTCAACATGCCACGTCGGATTTCCACTTAGTCTCTCGCCCAGTCAGCAAACCTTTCCACGTCACGATTCCACAAAAGCAAGAGCCGGCATTGGGAATGCCGGTTTTTGACTTTTTTCTGCGCTGTCCAGCTGTTGCCGACACCACCGACACCACCTTTAATACCACCCAATGAGCTCGTGCCACGTGTTAAAACCGGCATTGGCAAAGCCGGTTCTTGACCATCTTAAATTCCCATGCAGCAGCGACCATATCAATACCCACACACAAACAACCGATTACACACACAAAAATCCGGCAATTTCACCAAAAATCCGACCAAATTCAACCTCAAAACACAAAATGGCGCAATTTGGACCAACCGCAACCCCCCGAAACACGGAATTGCTGTTTTTACAAGCCGGTGACCACCATCGTTCTGCCCGTCTATTTAACGGTTCGCAAGATGCTACCGTTCATATAAAAGATAGACGCTGTGATTCCGGATTTTGGGACCTCACCGACAATATTCCGGAGCGTGTGAGAAACTGGATAGCTCGCGCTGGGTTCGACGGTGTATTACGCACCGGTTACCATAAAATCGACCACGCTCTGATTACGGCTTTGGTTGAGAGGTGGCGTCCCGAGACGCACACATTCCATTTTCCCACCGGTGAAGCGACTGTTCATAAAAATCATAACATTACATAAATTTTAACCCTAAACACTAACACAACCATTTTCAAAACAAAAAAACTAACCAAAATGATTTTTTGGCATTTTGTACATAGCATAAAACACACCAAAAAACCAGAAATAATAATCTAACTTTTACAAACTCTAAAACAATAACATATTAACAAAACACAATTTGAAAATTTTCATAAAGATCGTCAAATTACATACATAATTAACCCTAAACACTAACACTTAACCATTTTCAAAACTAAAAAAAAAAAACAAAACCACTAAACCCTAAACCAATACCGGAAACCGCCTAACAAAACCGCCCAAAATTTAATCAAAAGTCGGCATTCCCAATGCCGGCTATTGACACGTCGGATAAAGGCCGGATAAAGGCACCTCGTGACTGGACAGGAAGTTAGTGGAATCCTACGTGGCATGCACACATGGCAAGAGCCGGCATTGGGAATGCCGACTATACGAGATTTACTAATTTTTTCCGGTGAAATCCACCTGTGGAGAAAAATCCATTCCGGCCAAATGGAGTTTTGATCGTCATATTTGATCCAGTTAGCGTTGATGCCAAAATATCTTTTCTCGCAACCAGGTTTTCTCAAGTTTCGAAAGAAGAAAACGTTGGCAAGGACTATAGATGGGTTAGCTCATTTGTTATTTCTCCAATAATCACTTTATTACTACCAAAATGATTATGACTCCACGAGCGAAGGCTGCACACAAGGAAAGTTGTTTTTGAAGATTTTGAATATTATCATTTAGAACATATGATTAAATGATTTCACATATAACGAAGAATAAGTTTTCTTTAAACAAATCCATTTTCAATTAAAGATGAGTATTTATGGTTAATGTGATGTAATACTTCTTTTAAAAATGACCCTCAATTAAAGCTTCACTTCAGTATTAGGTCACTAATCTTTTCAACTGATATAAACTGATAAGACGCTATCAACAGTTATAACTTCATTTCATTTTCTATATTTCTAGAACATGCAGTTAATTTATTTCATATATTTAAAACATAAAATTATTAAAATAATATTATTTAAAATAAAAATATTATATTTATTATTAAAATTACCTTACACTAGTTATAAAAAGAAAACCTTTAGTATATTTGACCATTTTTTAACGTTTAATATAACTATCTTTTAACATTTAATATAATTTTAATGGTATATATAGTGGGTAAATGCTTAAAATAGTGGGTGAAAACAAAATTTTAGAAGAGTTAATTACATGGCTAGCTCCTATGGTTTGTATATATTGCATCAGTCATTCTTATAACTTTTTTATTACACCTTTATCCCTAAGTTTGAATGTTTTTGCCTGGTAAATTTCTATTTTGGATGTGACGTTAAGACAGCCGTTAAGTCATCCCACATGGGTGACACATGAAGGTATATTTGTCCTTTTAATACTCTCTCTCCAATATAATGTCCTCATCCCCAAAATCCCCAAAACGTATGTCCTTCTTAACACTCTCTCTCCAATATAATTTCACTCTGATGTTGAAACAAAAGCATTACACGATAATCTCGTGGCATATTTTTCGACACTTCCGAAAGATTATCGACAACGTTAGCTATTTTTATTCTATGCATTTGTATTTTATTTAAATATTGTATTGTAACTTTATTATTATTAATAAAATGTTATTTTTATTCTATTTAAATATTAAAAAAAAAAAAAAAAAAAATTGTGTTTCACACAACCACCCATAATCATGGTTATTACATCATAAAAAATTTCAAAGATATGATTGTAAATGTCACGTCAATAAAAATCCCCCAACCATCGTACAACTAGGTTATTATACCGTAGGCTCTAATAACAAAATATACCTCTTTTGACATAGTCATTCCACCAAAATAGTTGGTGACTAACAGTTATGACACCAACACCTAAATTAGTTGTAGAAACGAGCCAAAAATTTCTTTTAAAAAGGATATGGTGAAAACAATAAAAAAAAGTAGTTTATTAAGTTTGGACAAAAATATATTTCTCATAATAATCCAAATTTGAAATCAAGTCCATATATAGTCCACTGCATTCACCTAAAAAACACACCGAAATAGAATTATCAAAAATAAAAGGTAAATGATCACAAATTCACAATATCCTAGCAGACACATGAAAGTTCTTTAGTAACTAAAGATATATCATGATTTTTGATTTGTTGGTGCTCTTTTGTATGGATTGATACGGAGAAGTAAGTACTCTTAGATAGATTTAGAGAATAAAAAGTATTTATGGCTATTTAGATGAAAAAAAACAAAGAAATGTAAAAATGCAAAGCTCAATAGTCTCTCGTTAGTTTCTGTTCAAACGGAAGGACCTGATGAAGAATGTTTTTTGACCACGTTATCTATTTAAAAATTACAAATTAAACGGATAGGATTTAAAATGATTCTTAGATTGCTAACCATAAAAAAATCCCAACTATTTGAGAAACTAATCATGAGAAATAAATGTATACAATCTTTACGAACCCGACTAAACATATATAAACCCTAAATTCACAATAAATATTTACGAAATTGAATTAAGAGACACTAACTCAATTTCTAAATTTGTAAAATTAGATAGAAACTCGGATATATGAAATTTCTTAAACCATTACCTTCAAGTTCAGAAGTAGGCCATCTCAATCTGAATCATTGACTTGATTAAAAAGTTTAACTATCATCAATTTTATACAACCAAAATCCATGCTAATAAAAAAAAAACATGATAACTGGTAATGTTAAGAATGAGAGCTTGTTGGAGGAGGATGAGAGGTTTATTATCCGAATTAAAATTTAAAATTTCTAGAATATATTCTAGTGACATCGCTAATAAATAAAATTTCAAAACTTTAAAAACTTTTTCACATGGCGACACGAACATGTAGAGACGATTAGAAGCTTACACGTAAAATGAATGATGAGTTACAATCAAACATGATAGACACATAATCATTTACCTATTCTCTCTTAGTTATATATAGAGGTTACCAACTAGGCTCCTACCCCACCGAATATTGGCCAATGAATTTATATCATCATTTCCACGTGATATCGTATTTTGTCTATTAAAAAAACTTAAATAAATGTAATAATAAAATAAAATTAGAACATTATACAACTGAAATTTCAATTATAAGTGACTTTCAAGCCTAGCAATATATCAAGTATTTAGGAACAATAAATGAACAAACAGTTACCTAAAAGAAGTATTTTAAAATCTCATGTTCCATTTTCAAGTTTAGAATCTTGTTATAATATTTAGCAGGGCCGTAGCGTGGGCATGTGCGAGGTGGTCGACCGCTCCGGGCCCTCAAATTCCTAGGGGCCCAAATTTGTATGTCTCGAGCTTCTATATTTAGTTAGTTTTGAGGCCCAAAATTTTTTTGATATAAGAAAAGGTCCAAAAGAATTTTGATGTAAAAAAAAGCCTAAAAAAATTGATAAAAGAAATTAAACCATA
This sequence comes from Senecio squalidus, assembly GCA_910822075.1. NCBI lineage: Eukaryota > Viridiplantae > Streptophyta > Magnoliopsida > Asterales > Asteraceae > Senecio > Senecio squalidus. Next base: position 43,096,481 of record CAJVGC010000060.1, on the reverse strand, counting down.
AAAGTTATACCAAAAAATGACTTACAAAACTCTAAGATTCCCTGACTCCCTGACTCCCACTCACTCACTCGATTCTGAAATTGAAGTATAAACCTTTTTTGTTTTTTTTATGATTCTAGTCTTACAACCGATCCCACCTTAATGTAAGTGGTATTTTTCATGTTTTTTTTATAATAAATTTAGGTTTGCTGCCTTCATTATGTCATGTTTTTTTTTAATAAATGTAAGTGGTATTTTTCTAAGAGTTTTTCTGTTTTTGATTTAAGATTGAGTGATAGTTGTTGTCTTGCTGAAAAACAGAGGTTGTTGGCTTGTTGTCTGTTGTCTGTGTCACTGATCGGTTTCTTCATAGCAGGTCTCAGGTCTGACTTTTTTCCCTCCCACCTCTCCCTTTTGTTTAGTAATAATTAATAAAATGATGCCTAGAAAGTATATATCTGGACATGAAAAAAGGAAAAAACAAAACAGAAAATTGAACAATCTATAGAAAAACAAAAAGGATCTATGAATAAGTTTATAAAAAAACTAGGCTCTTCTAGTTCTAGTGTTGAGTATTTTTTGGTTGTTGTTGATAAGGCAATTACTTCATTAGAAGCTAGATTTGAGCAAATAACAACCTTTGAAAATATTTTTGGTTTTTTATATAATTCAAAAAAATTAAAGTCATTGGATGATGTGGAACTTAAAGAAAGTTGTACTAATTTCGCAAGCAAGTTTTCTCATAATAATATGTGTGATGTAGATGTAAATGAATTGTTTACGGAACTCAAAGTATTGCAAATGACTTTTCCAAATGTGATTATGACTGCATTTGAAATTTTAGAGTTTATTAAAAAAAAGGTTTTTTATCCAGATGCTTCCATTGCATATCGAATTTTATTAACTATACCCGTTACCGTCGCATCGGCCGAAAGAAGCTTTTCAAAATTAAAATTATTAAAAAACTATTTGAGATCATCAATGTCACAAGAAAGATTGAATGGGTTGGCTATGTTATGCATTGAGAAAAATATATTGGACAACATTAATATTGATACTATTATTGATGATTTTGCATCTAAGAAAACTCGAAAATGTAAACTTTAGTTCTAGTTTTTTATTTTGTTTTATTCTATTGTAATATGTAGTTGTTAGGTTATTTGGCTAATGAGGCATGTCCCCCTTTTTTCTTTCCATAGGTGGGGAGTCCCCAGCCTTCAATTGTAATAACTTTTTCAATTAATAAAAAAAATTCGGAGGTGCCGCCCTTTTTTATTCAAAAAAATGTTATTAGGGCCCCCACTTTTTCAGGGCCACACTTTTTTATTTAGCTCCGGGCCCCAAATTAGCTTCAAACGGCCCTGATATTTAGTCCTTGCAAATGACTGAACATCTAGAAAACATGATTAAAAATTGGTTGTACTAGTGACATTGTTGTCGATACACATACCTTTACATCTTGGATATATAGATCGATAACATTTATTGTATAAAATTTTGTAAATCATCGTAAGAGTAATAATTCTATTACTTCTACTATCAATAATAATAATAATAATAATAATAAGTGTATTGATTTTGGATACGTAGACGAGGATTTATACATTTTCTGTCCAAGGTTTCATAAGTCGGAGATTCCCCATCCCCGGTCAATTTGAGAAATCTTGGTCAAAACGGATTAAGGTTGTGAATTCCCCATAAGATATAGGTTTTTTACTTGCCATAATGAAATATGAGTTAGGTGGTGTTTGATTTTAACTTAATTGTTTTAATAAAAACGAACGGTTTTTTTTTAAAGTTAAGCTAGAGAAAGTGTGTATATGAGCCTAAACTGAGGAAAGGAAAAGCAAAAAAATGGGGGAACATGTTGAAGCAGACAACGCAGAAGCGATCATCACAAGGATCGAACACAAATCTCGCAAGATCGAGAGTTTACTCAAACAGTTAGTCTCTTAATTTTTCCCCAAATTAATCTGAAATCTCAAAACCCTTAGTATTGGATTGGATTGATTAGGTACAAACCGGTAGAAGCATTGAAGACTGCTTTGGAAGGATCACCTCCCAAAACTAGAGATGAAAGATGCAAGGTTACTCTCTTTTCATTCGATTTCGATTACTTTTTAAATATCCAAATCTATATTTGTTTTCTAGGTTACTTAGTATGATTGAAATGGCATTGAATTGAGTGGTACCACTACAGTGTTGATTTTGGCTGTGTATATACTTGAAATTGATATTGTCCATTCGATTTTGAAAACTCTGTTTGAGCTACATGATCGAATATGCAGGTAAAAGATTTCCGAATCAAAACTTCTGCTTAATTAGTCTTAGAAATGGTAGGGAAGGAGTTCAGTCGCAATGAAGATATTAATTATTTACAACAAAGTAGACACACTGAAACCAAATTGAACATAGATGTAATAAATGAAAAGAACTTCTCTTGAAAGCCACTCTGTTATATGTTAATCAAAGAATATGCATTTTCCCATGTGGGGCATAACTCCGTTTGCAAACCACTCTGTGGCTTTGCATATTAATGTAAAATCGTCTTCTTTACAGTTATCAGATTTGTTGCTGTTTTATTTAAATTTGGATTTTGTATGAATGATCGTAATTCTGCCAGCCTTAGATATGGAATCCTAACAACCTGTATGGGTCTAAACATACTGTTGAACGATATAAACACATGTTCGTTTTTTTTTTTTTTTTTTTTTTTTTTTTTTGCAGTTATAATTGTTTTTATCTGCTTTTAATTGATTATGGTTAATAAAAGTTGAAATTTAGATAGAAGTTGTGTTTTGGCTTCTTGGTTTTTGTGCAGTCTGCAAACTGGATTGTGGTGCATAGAGCGTTAATGGCAATTAAAGATGTGGATCTTATGTTCTCCTCTTTGGACCCTGAGTACTATGACATTCTCATGAAGTTAGTCTCACGTTTCTTTTTGTCTAGATATATTCGTCCATTATATGCCTTTTTGTTCTGTAGAACCATCTCCATTTTGTGAAATTAAATGAAATTAAATGCACTTTTGCACTTAAAGTTTGAGCGTGTGTTATTGTTATTCGGCAGGTATTTGTATAGAGGATTGTCTACAGGCGATCGCCCCACCTGTGACCAATGCCTACGGATTCATGAAAAGCTTACACAGAAAGCTGGTCTCGGATGCATTCTTCGTGCACTCAGTGACACTGTAAATACCGTTTAATTTTTTAGATACCCATCATCATAAGCGAGCTTATCTACAAATAAATCATGTTTTTTTCCTTTCTTGTTTCCCTTTCTCTTGGACGGGCAAGTTCTCGCATATTTGCTTTAGAGGTTTTCAGCATGGGTCTTAGAGAAGTTATTGATATCTTCTGATAGAATCGGCAAAATCAACTCATTGACTCATTCAAAAAGATATCAAATGTCAAGGTTTATATCCCTCAGTTTTGCACACATGATTTGTTTTAGATTTCAGAGTGCTTTTGTTTATATAGATGTACTCGATGTGATAATGTCCCGATATGTTTACTTGTTTTCATTTGTGGAGATAGACGTTGAACCCCTGGACCTGTTGATTGTTTGAATCAACGTGTTCGAAAATTTTCATACACACATTTTTATTATATATTCTGACCATGTTGGTTTTTACCGGCTAAAGTAAGAGTTATTTTGTACTCTTGGACTTGAATCTCCAACTCGATGTTTATTTGTTCAATAGTTATTTCATTATTTCATTCAACCGTGATAAGGAATATATATGCTTTTAGATTTGGGATCTGCATTTTGTTGAGTTGCTAATATGTTTCTTATATAAATACGTCTCGCTATTGGTAACAAATCCATGATTTCTCTATTACCATTGAGGGTGATAATCATCGAGTAGTTAGCACATGATGGGACTAGAGGGAGAACCAAATAAGATTATTTACTTGATTGGACTCATCGACTCATGGTTGGATCTTAGGCGATCTTACGGAAGTTCATTTAAGATCAAAGATCAGCAGGTTATAATGATAATACTAGGAAGTTTTGTTCTCAATGAAAAAAAAACTTCACATTATTAGACAAAATGACATTATTTATCCCCTTCAAATTCGTCAACGTTTATTTCCACTTCAACTTAATATTACAAGAATTGCCTGGTAATCCAACTTAGGAGAATTGCTGCAATATTCAAATTCATATGGTTTTTCCGTCTTCCAAAGCAGTTTCAAGAAACGGATAATCAGTGTAACCAATACTAGGATGAGGTGCATACATCGTTTCCCTGTTGCACTTATTAAGAGGAGCGTTAAGCTTGAATCGTTTAGGCAAATCTGGATTTGCTAAAAACAAACGACCAAAAGCAACAAGATCCGTCCGGTTTTCAGACACGGCTTTGTCTGCATCTTCCATTTCATACCCTCCAGCAGAAATAAATGTCCCTTTGAATGCTTTTCTCATTGGAAGAAGACTATGATCGCATTCCACCTTTTCACCAACGGATTTCATCCTTGGTTCCACCATATGACAGTAAACAATCTTATATGCATTCAAAGATTCGACCATGTAAAGCCCTAAAGGTTCGGGATTTGAGTCACCGGATTGCATATAGTCTGCAAATGGGGATAATCTTATGCCCACTTTGTCTGCTCCTATTTCTTTTACAACAACATCGACTATTTGTAAAGCAAATCTGCAACGGTTTTCTAGAGAGCCACCGTACTTGTCAGTCCTGTCATTTATTTCGTCTTTCATAAATTGGTCAATTAGATAACCATGAGCCCCATGGATCTCAACTCCATCAAAACCTATACGTGTCATGAAAAAAACATTTATAATCCTTAAATTACCAAATATATGTTCAGCATCATCATCATTGCAAACGGCGCGTTGACAAACAAAAAAAGAGATTGACTAAATAGAATGAGTAACTCTTACCGGCTTCAATTGCATTTCTTGCGGCAACTTTAAAGTCATTAACAACAAGAGGAATCTCCTCTATAGATAGCTTCCGTGGAGGTGTAAATTTTCCATATGGTTGAGGTGCTAGTTCTTTGTCAGAGGAAGATATCGGGGCTTGCCCATTTGGCTGATAACCTGTTCAATAGATGAAAAATTCACGAACATGTTTAATTGCTCATTTCACCATGTAACATATTTCTTGTTCGGGTTTACTTTTAAAAGAATTGGTAGTTTGATTGATAGAATGAATGAAAAAAGAGTATACCAGTATTTGAAACCCTTCCGACGTGCCAAATTTGACAGAAAAAGATTCCACCCTTTGCATGAACAGCATCTATAATCGGTTTCCATGCTTCAACTTGTTCATTAGTCCATATACCAGGTGTCGCTGGATACCTTAAACAAACGAAAACAACATAAGTCCTCCATCAAGAACATACCCCCTAGGTTCAAGTAACAATGACAAAAAATAAAAACGAATATAGGGTAATAAATACCCTTGAGCGGTATCAGAAACTCCAGTGGCTTCAGCGATAAGAAGGCCGCCTTTTGTTGTTCGTTGTGAATAATACAAGATAGCATGCGGCTGAGGAACATTTCCAAATGATCTTTCTCTTGTTAGTGGTGCTAAAACAACTCTGTAAACAAATCAACACTAATAGATCACTAAATGCCGGATATTGGGATAATATAAGTTTTTCATTTTGTTTCTAGGCAATGAAAGCAAAGGGCTAGCTCCTACATAATTTTAGTGGCGGTATCAAGTTAGTTCAAACAAATGTACACTCGTATTTGAACTTAACTTGAAAACTCTTTTGCAAGAAGATCTATGAAACATTGTTGATAAACTATATAAAGAAAAAGATAACTAACCTGTGAGAGAGATCAAATTTGCCCATTTTGTAAGGGGTGAAAAGAGCCATTTTTCAAATAAATTTTCTTTTCGGGTTTTAATTTTCCAATACAAAAGGAATTAACTATTAGATATGACATGTAGTTTTATGATATTACTTGTATCATATATATATTCATGAATAATACAATAATAGACACGGTTTTCATAATCTAATACTAACGAGAAAGAGTGCATGTGTAGCATAAAATATAAAAAGTTAAACTTATATTTAAAAATAAATATAAAATTTAGACATGCTTGTCCTCTCTTATTTCGAGATAAGCGTAAACAGTTGACAAATGTGAACTTAGATTCCTTTTTTTGCTTGCTTTTCATAGAGAAAATATAACGACAGAAATATGCAGTAGTGGGTAGTCTGTATGGCATTTAAAATTTGAAATAACAACTATAATACTTTTTTTTTCTTCTTCATGGATATTTACATTTGTTCATATGGGAGTAAATCCAAGACATTTGGTTTAATGGGACACAATTGCTAGGTCTAAAATCAAAAAGTGAGTGATCACTCGTGTTAAAATTATTGTGGTGTATGAAAAGAGAGAATTTATTTAAATCAGTTGTGACTAAGTATAATATTCGTGCGATGCTCTTGTGAGAAAAAAGTAATACGAAAAAATTACTTTGGGATAATAATTTTAGATAGTTTCTTATTTTTTTTTTGTGACATATATGTTGTATATAATATATATCGTCTCTTCGGGCCATAGAAAAGAAATTTATTAGATTTTTCAGAGTTTTTTAGTTATATTTTTTCGAAAAAAGTTTGAAAATTTATTGTTTTTAGGATTTAATATGTTTTTTTTTCATAAATAAAAATTAAGAAATAAAATGCTAGCAAAATAACATAAATAAATTGTTGATAATTAAATTAGGAGCAATTATGTCTTTTCATTCTTAAATTTCAACATAAAGATTTATGGTTCAAATGCTTTACAGATAGTATAGATATAGATAAATTTCAGGGTTAAAGTTGTCATAATATAAGATACTTTTCTCAAATGTTCATTTTATGTAATTAACTTCTTTTTTGTTCATTTTGGTACCTCAACTCTTTAAACCGGCTAATTTAACTACCTAAACATTTTTAAACCGGCTAAAAAACTTAGAAATTCAAACACCAAATTAATTAAACAATTTCACTGTTTTTACATAAATATTGACTTTAACTATGAACATGAAAGTTAACTACCATGAATTCGTTTGATTCTGATCAAAGAAGTTCATTTTGATTAGAAGGATTGCTTAAACGCATGTAATATAATATAACCCCTTAATCAATTTTAACATATCAATTCGTTTTCAACAGTTTATAAGATTTATGAATATTAACAAAAAAGTCAACAAATTAAGGTTTTATCTGATTCGGTGTTGTAATGTTAATTTTTATTCCTCATGCTATCTTAATCGTTGGATTTCGAGTGTATCGAAAAGCTCAACTGTGACAAATGAATTTGAATTGACAGAGTTTGATGGAAATGAGTTTCGGTTTGAGTTTTTAGATCCGAATTTGGGTTTATCATAGTTGCAATGATTTGAAGATCAATGAAAGAATTCCATTAGCTTCGTATGATGATTTGCAAGGAATTTAAGTATTGAGATTGAGCATAACGTAGGTTGATTGAAATGTAAAGTTAGAGTTTTAGGTGGTTCTCGATTTTTTCTTTGAAACAAATTCGATCTAAAGTGTACTTGTAGTGATTTGGGGTTATGTTTGATAATATTGGAAGCTTTAGATTACATATTGTATTGTGTGTGTGATTCATTTTTGGCGAGATTTATGTCGTCTTCTCCAGTAAGTTGCTAGATATGAGGTAAGTACCCAAATGAACAAAAAAGAAAGTTAATTACATAAAATTAATATTTTGGTAAAGTTGGTTATACTTTGATGACACTTCCCAATCGACATTCTTTTGCATTCAAGTTTACATTGCGTCAATTTCACTCCTGTCTTAGAGTTAAAATGAGTTATAAATAAATAAATTACTCGCATAAATCATATTTCCGTTCTAGATATTACATAATCAAATAACGACAAGTTGTGAGATCAAACTTTCAGCAATTGGAGAATCCATAGACTTTAAGAGTCTCGTGGCTAGGTGTCATGATCCGTAATGGTAACACAAGAACTTTGATCTAAGATCTTTTAAAGAAGTTGTGAATATTACAAGTATGCTTAACAAGCAACTATGAACAAGTAGTCACCAACAAGCCTCAATTTATTAACAATAATTTATTAAGAATAATAATAGACATGTTTCTTAGCCTTTACAGGGATCTATATATAAAACATTGAAGCTAAACAAACCCTAGCAATTCTAGGAACAACACATGAATTGAATATCTACTTACTAAACATAATGCCTTCAAATTAGTGAAAGATAATTACAAATCTATTCTATAATTATCTTCTTTGTAGTAAATTGTTTGCAGTATTAACTTGAACGGGCAATAGTAACTTTGGTTAAAATATAACTCTGAAGTGTAATATTAATTTCACTTGCAGTATTAACTTCATATTGCATTACTAATTCTTGTATGTAGTATTAACCAACACTTAGTTATTTTCAAATGAAACTTGGAACTCATTAACATCCCAACAATCTCCTCTACACTTATGTTGTCAGATAAGCAATAAGTTTCTTCTATACACTTTATTTTTGTTGTTGAAAATGCTATCAAAACTATTGTATTCTTTCCTTCACTCTTTCTTCATGCTTTTGCTTCACTATGCTCCAAATGACATATGATGCTAATTTTGAATCTTTATTAACATTTGGTTTGGCTCTTAACGTTTCTTCCAAGAGTCTCAAACTATGATTGTACCTCTTATCCATCAAATGGTAATTTACAACACCATCCATCTTGACAACTATATATACACCACTTCTTTCATATAAGTACTATTTTCAGAACTAGTGAGTATATTGTATTCCTTGGAATTTGAGCATTCACTTCAGGAGCAAACATCATATTCAAGTAATCCAAAGTCAAATCATTCCCAACACATTATCATCTTTTATCAGTGTACTACTTAGCAACTCCAGACACATACATTTGAGTATGCTTTACTCATCTCCTTCACTATTTTATGAAAGCTCAGTAATGTTTAACATATTTATTTCACCATTGTAATCTTGTAAGTTGAACGAATATCTCCTCCAACATACGCCCAATATTCTATTAAAGAAAGTTCAACATTTAAAGGACTACAATATATACCTTTTTAACTTTGTGAATGATCAATGCACCACAATCTTCCCTATTGATCTCCAATATGTATTTTTCAGTCTAAGCATGAGGAGATTGAGGTTTCAGTTTTCGTTACATGTTGAGTTTTGTTCTGAGTTCCTTCCACATTGAGGCTTGTCTTCTTTGAGTACGACTTTTTCTTTGCTATCATATTTATTCTGCTTCTCTTTTTGCTTTTAGCATCTTCATCATTACCAGACTTTGATCTCAATTCACCTCTACCATATTTCTTCTCAATATGGTGATGATGAACCACCCAAGCACCAACTTCATTGATTAGCCTTTCCATCTCAAACCTTTTCTTCTCAACTTTGTCCCTTCCGTTCTTTCTCTTAGTCTTATATAAGTTGAAAACATTCTCAAACTTCATGAGACCAAGCTGTAATTCATTTTCTTCAAGTAATCATGGAACTTTCTTTTATCAATTGCTTTCTTTATTATGTGTCTCTAGTTTTTCACTCTTAATTCTTCATCCTTCCATCTTCCTCAATCTTTCTTGCAAGCTCTACATCCATGGCTTGTTCCCTCAAGGTTTCTTGATTTGTAGATTTCTCAAATGCCTCTGGCAGTTCCCTAGCTAATATTTCATCTAGCTCTTCTTAAGTAGGAGTTGAAGTCACATTTTTAAAATTTTTAATTTGGCTTTTTTCCTTCTCATTTGTCTTGAACTAAGATTTCATCCAAATTTACTCTAGGGTCCTATCTCCCCTGTACACTTTCATCTTTTCAATTTTCATATCTACCTCCTCACCTTGTTTCTTTTCATCACTATCCTTTGTGTAACACTAGGATTTTAAACACACAAATTTTTTTTTTCTTTTAACATTTTACAACATTTACATAACTTACCCAAAATAAACTTATTGTTTTACTTCTTCTGAAATAACATTCATAACATTTGGAGCGGAAGCTCAGTACAAAAGAGTTAATACTCTATTTAGGTCCCCATCCATTCTTCATATGCTAGCCTTGCAAAATTAGAGATCCTTTTTACCTTCAAACATAACAATTAACAATATACATTAGCACAAAGCTAGTAAGTATACTTAATAACGTATTGATACATCTCCAAGACTATATAAAGTCTCACTATATACCCTCACGGTATATAAATATAATTAACTCTATTCTTTTACGACTAATGAAAGTCGATTCTACTTCTCTTCGACATATAAATGCTTTCTCTATTCTTCTCTAACATAATAATATGTTAGAATATCATTCCCATACTTAAACTACCTTAAAATTCACTAAACATTGGTCCGGGTATCGAATGCAGCGCATTAGGGTCCCAATGCGGCGCATTCAACTCAACAAAAATCAACCATGGCCACGGAGCTCAGAATGCGGCGCATTCTGGCTCAGATGCGGCGCATTCTGGGTCTTGGCCTGCCTGATTTTTGTTTTCGAATGATTCCTGCACTTAAATGTTAGTTTATGATATTTCTAACTCCCATTTCCGCTAACAACTTAAAGATATGGTAAAATAGCATACTTGTAAACTTCAAAAGTGTTGATACACGTTTTTAAACATATAACATTATGAAAATGAGCTTCGTATACTCACCTTGGTGTCGAAGTACGTTTACTACTCTCTTGTTGCTTTGCCCTTCCCTTTGTCTTTTAAATCTGAATTTATAAGACCAAAAACAACTATAGCTTTCAATACTCATAACAACATAACTAACAACTTTGTTACACATTCTTTTCTAAAATCTTAACATTAACTTGTTTATCCGTTTTCTACCCATCGTGCCACTTTTGGGGTCTTTGACCCATTAGGCTTTTATACATACATATAAGCATTTTCAACTTACCCTCTACATTATACACATAACAACACATTATATAAAATGGTCATTTCTTTCTTTCAACAATTTCTACCCATTTGCCATACCTTGGGTCTTTTGACCCGTTTGGCAAATACCAATTGAAGACATCATAACATTACACTATATTTCATCCATAAAACTAAAACATATAATTATAACATTAAATTAACATACAAAATGCTTAAATTAATAATTCTCATGATTATCCCCAATTTAATAAAAACCTAATTTTATCAATTAAGCAAATTCTACTTCTAATTAAGCATCTAATTAAGACTATATCTCATATAACAGCTCAAATTCATCAAGAATACCAAAAATATATATAAATTTACCTTCTCCTCTCCAAATGCCAATTTAGCTTAATTTCTTTATCCTCTACTGTTGATTCTTTATAATCTTCACTAATTTAACACCAATTTTGAGAGATTGCAATTGCTCTTTGCTTAATTTCAAGAACACACACTCAAACACATACAAGAATTCCAGAAATTGACACCTAATCATCCTACTCATACACAATTTTCGAATTTACTCTCTAGTCCCTCAACTTTCCAAGTCTTGCTAAATTTACAAAGTTACTAACATTATTAACTAATTAAGTCCTTTCTAACTAAAATTAACTATCTTTCTTACAATTCTAGTCCTTCACTTATAAAACTTCTCAAATAACATAAATATAAAACATTTATATCATAAATAAATAAATACTTACGAAATATTCTATATTCCGAGAACCGGGATGTTACACTTTGAACCCTTATTAGTACTGATCTTCTCCTCATCTTCAGAACGAGAACATGAGGGAGAAGAAGTACTTGATTTGGTTAGATAAGTACCAATGCTTTTCTTTATTCTTGAACCCTCTGCATCATCCATCCTTTTTTTCACTGTAATCTTTGTGTACTTCTTTTCTTGCACAAAATTGATCACAAGTTTCTTTACTCCTCTTCTAAAGCAGCCACCTTTTGAACATATTTTCCAAAGTGTTCCATCAATTCCATGTTTTAGTATTCAAATCTCCTCTACCCTACAATATGTGAAGTACTCACATCTGGAGGTTCATTGAGTCGTGTGTCTCTTTCCTAGACGAAGCATTTCCTTTCCCCTTGGTTTCTTGGCACTTGGAGTCCTCTTCAAAAGAGGCAAACTCATCTAGAGTCGTTGTTCCTGGAGTAAAAGTTATATTGCACTCTTGGGCTTGATGTTAGAAATAGAAGTTTAGATTGAATGTAAGCCCAAGCCCATATGTGGGCTTGGGCCCGTTATGTTTATTCTTCTTATAAATAAGCCTTCAGTGTAAACGTTTTAAGTTGATGAAATACAAATATTCTTCCACAAAACCCGATTATTAATTTCTACATGGTATCAGAGCAGGTTACTGATAGAATACCTGTTCGGACTAGACCATTCGAATCAACAATCAACATATTCGAACAAGAGATTCGAATAGAAAAACAACTTTGTCGACTTGCCATTCGACTAGCCTAGAAACCCCTTCGAACTGACCATTCGAAAAGCAAAACAATAGGCTCGAATAAGCAGGTTCGACTAGCTTAGCAACATCTTTGACTAGTCATTCGACTAGGGAATCCACTCACACGACCAGCTACATTCGACCAAGAAATCATCAAGCTCGAACTCCTCTATTCGAACAGTTATCATTCGACTAGGAAAACAAAACACACGAACAAATTCTCATTCGAACAAACCACACGACTAGACTATTACTAGGCATGACTCGGACTTGGTAAACCCCAAATATTTGTCTAAGTGTTGGCACGGATAGAATAGTACTAGGCACGACTCTGGCACACGACTAGGCTACCTCGGGCACGACTCGGACACCACCTCGAACTACCTTGGCCACGCCTAGTTATCCTCGAGCCCCATTCGCCTAGACCAGCCATTCGACCAAGAATCCTTTGTACACTACTCCAAGCTTCGAATATAAACCCGAACCAGTATGGCGGACGCAGAAAACAATAATCTCGCCATGAAACTAATGAATTTGCTTCGTAATGGAGCTCAGAACCAGTTTCAAAACCCAAAACCAAACCCGTCCGATCAACTCAAGATTAGTCTAATGTTGACAAGCAACAACTACCCGTTATGGGCTCGTATGATTCGAGTATGTATTGGGGGGAAATCGAAAGTGTATCTTAACCATCTTACCCAAAACCCTCCCGTCATCCCTGATGAAAAATACGATGAGTGGGAACAAACTGATCTCGTGGTATTTTCGTGGTTAATTCAGAATATCGAACCAAGCATTGCAAGCAATCTTACCGAATTTCCCACATCAAAGTCACTATGGGAAGCTTTGGCAGTTACTTACAGTAGCGAGAATGATAAGTTACAAACTTTCGATCTCCATGTTAAAGCAAAAAACAACATCAGCTGCCATTGGAAGAGTTTTGGATAGGGATGCAGGGAATCTTGGGAGAAATTGATCGCAGGGATCCAAACCCGATGACTTGCACAGCTGACATAGCAACATATAATCGAGTTCGATCCGAAACAAAACTGTTCCAATTTCTGAACGGTCTTGACCGGAGGTATGACCCAATTAAACGGGAAATTCTCCGTTCTGATCCACTTCCATCCACAGAAACTGCTTATGCTACGGTCGGAAAAGAAAAAGCTCACCAAGCCATTATTGACGGAAATCATGAGGCGGATATGGGTGTGGCAGCTGGACTCATTACTACCGGCGATGGATATCCAGAATGGTGGAATGATAATCACAAGCACACCAAAGAGCAATGCTTTAAAATCGTCGGATATCCAGAATGGTGGAATGATAATCACAAGACCTCCAAGACTGGAAAAGCTGCGGCCGCTGTAGGTAGCAGTGAAAATAGCGGCGGAGGAGAAAAGAGTACCGATGGCGCACCAGAACCAGGTATAGGGTTTGGTCTTTTTACACCAAACCCTCCGGGTAATAACTCCTTTTTAAATCCAAAAAAATTTAATAAAAACTTACTCGATAAGTTAAATGATTACGATTTAAAAAAGGAACAATATGAGCTTCTTTCTAGCGAAGCTCATGCTGCAACCAAAAATTCCAAGTGCACTTCTTGGATTTTGGATGTGGTGCCACCGATACAATGACGTTTGATATCACTGATCTAACGTCAAAATCTAGAGTTGATAAAACGAGAATTTACACAGCTAATGGGGAAACCCTCCTAGTTAAAGGAGGGGGGACCATTGAAATATCGAAACAATTACGACTCTCTAGATGTCTTTATGTGCCATCATTATCACACACGTTATTATCCGTAAGTCATGTTACGAAGGAATTAAACTGTGTGGTATTAATGCACCCCACCTTCTGCATTTTGCAGGATATCAGAACGGGGAAGATTATTGGGCGTGGTACTGAAAGACAAGGACTCTACTACGTCGATGAAGTTACTCAACAAGGCTCTGTTTTGCTTACTCATGGGTCCAACGATAGGAAAGCTTGGTTATGGCACCGAAGACTAGGACATCCGTCCTCTGGTTATTTGAAACAATTATTTCCACATTTATTTCCTAATAATAAAGTCTTTCATTGTGATACTTGTATTTTGGCAAAGAGTCATAGACAAACGTTTAAACCAAATGATACTAGAGTTGATTCTCCTTTTTTGTTAATTCATTCTGATGTTTGGGGTCCCGCAAAAATTGAAGGGGGACAAAATTTTCGTTATTTCCTGTTATTTATAGATGATTGTACTCGAATGACATTGACTTATCTTTTAAAAACGAAGTTTGAAGTGTTTACTAAGTTCACATCTTTTTGTAACATGGTGAAAACTCAATTCAAACGTGACATCCAAATTCTCCGATCCGATAATGGGGGAGAATTTTGTAACAATCCCATGAAAACCTTCTGTCAAACGCGGGGAATCATTCATCAAACCTCGTGTGCTCACACACCTGAACAAATTGGAGTTTCAGAACGGAAAAATCGTTTTATATTGGAAATCACTCGTGCTATAATGATTGAATCCCAAGTTCCAAAGTCTTTTTGGCCAGAAGCAGTTGTCACTGCCACGTACCTGGTTAATCGCCTTCCAACTCGAGCACTAGCCCTAAAAACTCCTCTCCAAACATTGTCACAATTCCATAAATGGCCATCAACTCTAACCCTCGAACCTCGAGTATTTGGATGTTCTGTTTTTGTCCATATACCAAAAATAGAGTGTTCAAAACTTGACCCATGTGCAGAGAAATGTGTGTTTTTGGGGTATGGTGTCAATCAACACGGGTATCGGTGCTACAACCCGAGTAGGCGTCACATGTTCACAACGATGAATTGTGACTTTCTTGAAACTGGGTTCTTTTATCACACCCATCTTCATGGTCAGGGGGAAAATGAAAATGACGCATTAAGATGGATAAGTTGGGCACCACATGTGCATGATCTTCCTACTGATACTCCTAATCCAACTGATAATCCTGAAGATTCGGAAGACAGTACCTCTGCCACCAATAATGATCCTCCTCAACTGATATCCGAGGTAAGTGGCTCTGACTCTCTGGATAATTCAAATAACTCTGATATGTGTGATGATGAACAACAGGTAGAGTTGGAAAATCCAAGTGTGACCGAACCAACTCGGTATGATCTTCCTCCTAGATCAACTCGGTGGATTCCACCCAACAGATACTCACCTGAGAGAAGTTCAAGAGGATCAAGATATCCAATTGCAAACATCGCAAGGAGGAACTTAGTCCCGGAAGCCAGGTCCTTCGCAAATGCCATCTGTTCTGAAAAAATACCAACAAGTGTTGAAGAAGCACTTAAGTATAAGGAATGGAGGGAAGCAATTGGTACTAAACTTGAAGCCCTGAAAAGAAGTAAAACTTGGGAATAATGTGAATTGCCCCCAGGAAAGAAACCCATTAAATGTCGTTGGGTGTTCACTATCAAGTATAAACCCGATGGATCAATCGAAAGGTATAAAGCTCGATTAGTTGCAAAGGGGTATACTCAGACGTATGGAATAGACTACTGTGAAACTTTCTCACCAGTAGCCAAAATTGATACTATTAGAGTTCTCTTCTCAGTTGCAGCAAACAAGGATTGGCCATTACACCAGTTCGATGTCAAGAATGCGTTCTTACATGGAGAATTAAAGGAAGAAATTAACATGGAAACCCCACCTGGAATTCATGATAGTTCCGAGTCCAGAAACGTTTGCCGAATAAAGAAATCTCTGTATGGTTTAAAGAAATCTCCACGAGCTTGGTTTGGTCGGTTTACCACAGTAATGAAGAAATATGGTTATAATCAAAGCAATTCCGATCACACTTTATTCTTAAAACGGAGAGGTAAACTCATAACCTGATTAATAATCTATGTTGATGACATGATTATTACAGGAGATGATTAAGAGGAAATGACAAAATTGAAAGCCAATCTCTTCAAAGAATTCGAAATGAAAGATTTGGGAAGACTCAAGTATTTTCTCGGAATCGAAGTTCTAAGATCAAAGTCAGGGATTTTCATTTGTCAGCAAAAGTATGTCCTTGATTTATTAGCAGAGACGGGAATGCTAGATTGCAAACCTGCAGATACTCCTATGATTGCTAACCAAAAATTGTTCATGAAAGATGAAGCTGAACTGGCAGATAAAGAAAGATATCAGCGAACGGTGGGAAAACTTATTTACTTAGCTCATAATCGGCCAGATATTGCATATGCAGTGGGAGTTATAAGTCAATTCATGCACCAACCTCAAGTCCAACACATGGAAGCAGCTTTACGGATTATAAGGTATCTCAAGGGAACCACTGGACACGGTGTTCTATTCAGAGCAAATGGGCACCTGAAGATTGATGCTTACACTGATGCTGACTGGGCAGGCAACAAATTCAATAGGAGATCTACATCAGGGTATTTTACTCTAGTGGGAGGAAATCTCGTTACCTGGAGAAGTAAAAAGCAAAAGGTAGTCGCCCTCTCAAGTGCTGAAGCTGAATTCCGAGGAATAGCACGAGGTTTAGCTGAAGTCCTATGGTTGCGAAAAGTACTATCAGAAATTGGATATTCTCCGGTGGAAGCTAGTAAGATTATGTGTGACAACAAAACTACTATCCAGATTTCAGGAAATCCAGTTCAACATGATCGAACAAAACACGTTGAAGTTGATAGGCACTTCATCAAAGAAAAACTTGAAGATGAGATTATCGAACTTCCGTTTGTGTCATCCAAAGATCAACTGGCAGATATTCTCACAAAGGCGGTTACTGGAAAGATCTTCGCTCACTGTCTTGACAAGTTGAGCATTGGAGATCCCACTACTCAGCTTGAGAGTGAATGTTAGAAATAGAAGTTTAGATTGAATGTAAGCCCAAGCCCGTATGTGGGCTTGAGCCCGTTAGGTTTATTCTTCCTTATAACTTCACTGTAAACGTTTTAAGTTGATAAAATACAAATATTCTTCAACAAAACCCGATTATTAATTTCTACACTTGAATCTACAACTCGATGTTTATATGCTCGATAGTTATTTCATTATATTATTCAATACATATGCATTCTTGGTGTTGAGTTGCTAAATGTTTCTTATCTAAAATAAAATGTTGGTTTTGATTTTCAAATATTCTTCTTTGATCGAGTAGATTTCTTATCTAAAATGTTGTTTTTGATTTTAAAATACTCTTCTACGATCGAGTAGAGTGTTTAATCATTAGTCGTCTCTTAAAAGATCTTTCGGTAACCATCACTGAATAAGATGTGGAAGTTTATGAGTCGTAGCAATTTTGCCAAACATAATAAGATTTGATATACACATAAATAGTGTGTACAAAGACCGTAATGAGAGCATAAGTAAATACATCGTTATCTTATGTAATAGTCCCGCTATTGGTAACAAATCCATGACTTCCCTTTTACCATTGAGGGTGATGAGCATGGAGTGGGTAGCCAATGATGGGACACAAGGGAGAACCAAATAAGATTATTTACACGATTGGGACTCATCGACTCATGGATAAGATCTAAGATAAGTTCAGTTTAAGATAAATAGTACTAGTATTTTTGTTCTCAAAGATAAAAACATCATATTGCCATTTGCAGTCATCACATAACTTCATAAGTAGTCAAATAGACATTATCTTATCCCCTTTAAATTCGACAATCGTTTATTCCCCCCTTCAACTTAATATTAAATTCATATGCTTATTCCGTCTTCCAAGTCTGTTTCAAGAAACGGATAATCGGTGTAACCAATACTAGGATGAGGTGTATAAAACGTTTCCCTGTTGTACTTATTAAGAGGAGCGTTAAGTTTGAATCGTTTAGGCAAATCTGGATTTGCTAAAAACAAACGACCAAAAGCAACAAGATCCGCCCGGTTTTCAGACACGGCTTTTTCTGCATCTTCCAATTCATACCCTCCAGCAGATATAAATGTCCCTTTGAATGCTTTTCTCATTGGAACAAGACTATGAGGGCATTCCACCTTTTCACCTACGGATTTCATCCTTGGTTCCACCATATGACAGTAAAGAATCTTATATGCATTCAAAGATTCAGCCATGTAAAGTCCTAAAGCTTCGGGATTTGAGTCACCGGATTGCATATAGTTTGCAAATGGAGATAATCTTATGCCTACTTTGTCTGCTCCGATTTCTTTTACAATAGCATCCACTACTTCTAAAGGAAATCTGCAACGGTTTTCTAGAGAACCACCGTACTTGTCAGTCCTGTCATTTATTTCGTCTTTCATAAATTGGTCAATTAGATAACCATGAGCCCCATGGATCTCAACTCCATCAAAACCTATACGTGTCATTAAAACCATTTAGAATCTTTAAATTACCAAATATATGTACCCCTCCGTCCCATTAAAAAAACGCTACATTTCTATGCACAATAGTTTTTAATAACTAAATAAGTCGAACGTTCTGCAATTTACCAACATAGTGCTGAAATTTATATGAAATGGTTTTATTTTTATTGTTTCTTTTCATTTTAACTGCGTTATTTTGAATTCTATATCATCGTCATCATTACAAATAGTGGGTTTAACAAATAAAAAGAGATCGACATAGAATGAGTAATTCTTACCAGCTTCAATTGCATTTCTTGCAGCAACTTTGAAATCATTAACAACAAGAGGAATCTCCTCTATAGATAGCTTCCTTGGAGGTGTAAATCGTGCAACATCAATGCCATTGCTTCGTACTTGAGGTGCTAGTTCTTTGTCAGAGGAAGATATGGGGGCTTGCCCGTTTGGCTGATAACCTGTTCAATAGATGAAATATTTAAGATTTAAATAAAAACCGACAGAGTTAAAAGACCAAATAGTATATCTTTGAACATGCCTAATATGTTTAATTGTTCATTTTACCATTTAACATTTTCTTGTTTCAGTTTGCTTTAAAAGAATTTTGTTTTATGAAAAGGCAACTATTATATCAATCACACAATTGAATCCACAACCTCCGTGTCATGGGACAACTCACATACCGCCATGCTACAAGCCCTTTAATATAATTAGTACATAAAGAGTATACCAGTATTTGAAACCCTTCCGACGTGCCAAATTTGACAGAAAAAGATTCCACCCTTTGCATGAACAGCATCTACAATCGGTTTCCATGCTTCAACTTGTTCTTTAGTCCATATACCAGGTGTCTCTGGATACCTTAAAAAAACGAGAAAAAAAAACTCTCACTCTCATTACAGCGAAACGAAAACTACATAATTCCTCCATCAAGAACAATGCAATATAGTTTGTGAAAACGTCTGAACATTAATCAAATGAGTTAAAGGCCCCCTAGCTTCAAGTAACAATGAGTAAAGGGTAATATATTGTATTGTATAATACCCTTGAGCGGTATCAGAGACTCCGGTGGCTTCCGAAATAAGAAGGCCTCCTTTTGTTGTTCGTTGCGAATAATATAAGATAGCATGCGGCTGAGGAACATTTCCAAATGATCTTTGCCTTGTTAGTGGTGCCAAAACAACTCTGTAAACAAATTAAAACTAATTGATCACGAAATTGATATTTTTTAACTTTGTTTCTAGAATATGAAAGCAAACCGATGATTTAAGTATCGAGTTAGATCGAACGAACGTGTTTTAACGAATAACTTAAATAAAAAGACAAATGGATGAAACATAGTTGATAAGTAACCTGTGAGAGAGATCAAATTTTCCCATTTTGTAAGGGCTGAGAAGAGCCATTTTTCAATCAATCTTTTTTTTTCTTTCTTTCTGATTTTGATTTTCCAATAGAAACGGAATCAAGTTTGCTTATCTTTTATACAGAAATATATATATATATACCGACAAAAAGATGCAGTAGGTAGGTAGTGTGTATGGTCCATCATTAAATTGCTATTATTGTTATCAAATTCAAATGATATAACAACTTGGATTTCTCTTCTTCTTGTTTTTAATCATTTTTTTAACAATAATATTTGTATTTGTTTAAAGAGCTAATTGGGAAGATCTTTTTTGTCGTTTTATGTAAAAACCAACTTGTACTCTGTAAATCATGTACTCTAATCATCTTGTACTGAAATAATTATTCAGTTTTGTCACTCCTCAACATTGAAAACTATCCCGTCTTTTAATAAAAATTAAAATAAGAGTATTTTAGACATTTTACGAAAGTGAACAACATGTTTCTTTATAGGGATAATAAGTCAGAAACTGTATTGCATTATTTCATAAACCATAAGGCCGATTTTTGCAATTAACTTTTGTTTAGATGAAGAAATGTTCAACCAAGTATCACTCAAGTTGTTTGAGTTTATACACCGTACGCTTTCAAGTATAGTTGTTATCTAATTAGTAATTAGTTAGGATATAATATTATAGAAGTATGAGGTATTTATATTAGGTTAGGTTTATGTTTTTTTTTTTAATTTTAGTCTACAAAAGAGGTTACTTCCCTTACAAGGCAAGACTAGATTAGATAGATATTAGAAGGTTGTTTTCTAATATAATTGTAACTACGATTCACCCCTCACCTATAAATAAAGGTGAGGAGATGAGGTTTAAATCTTATACCAAAGTTTTTTTTTTCCCGTAATGAGAGTCGTATAATTCTCATATTCTCTCGGGTTCTTTTTTTTTCTTGTTCTATAACCACCACCATAATCGAAGTTTCTTGTATTCCGCGGGTTCCCTCAGGGTGTTGAAGGTCGAAATTCCAACAAGTGGTATCAAAGCCACGGTTTGTGGTTCTTCTGAGGTGAACAATTACAAGAAGTTTCGCTATTTTCGGCTAGACTTGCGCAACTGTGGAAAAACGCGATCCTTAGTTCGTTAACCGTTGGATCGTCACGAAATTTGGTTTGTGGGTTCCCAACACATATATATACAATATGACTAAAGGATTTTTTGATCAGAGGTGTTTAACAAACGATATACGTTATCGAACTTGGCTGCAGAATTAGGAAAAAGTGTGAAAATCAGCAGGTTCTTGGATTCTTTGAACGAGTCAGTTTGTGATTCGTGGGTTATTTTGAAGATCCAATTTTGTGTTTTTGGTGTTGTGGGTAATCCGCTAGGTTGTATTTGAGTTGAATACGAGTTTGGTTTGAACTCGTCGGTTGTAGACTCAATTTCTTGCGGGTTGGTTTATCGAACAAATAAGGTGTTTGTGGGGTTGTTTCTTAAACCATAAACTAGGGTTTAGTTTGTGGGGGTTGTTACTTGAGCCGCAAGAAAGAAGAAGGTTATTAGGGTTTGTAGGGTCTAACGTGTACCACAAAACTAGGGTTTTGCAAGACTAACTTGGGTGTCAAGGTAGGGTTCCAGATTGCTTACGTATTTCACAAGGTTTGTGGAGGTGTTTGGTTACTATCTGAGGACTGCAAGAGAGGAAGGAAAAGAAGGTGTTGTTGGGGTTCTTGGGTGATCGAGGTTACTTGCGTATCAAGATACGATGTGGTTTTTGGCGAGCATTGTATCGATTTCAAGAAGGCTAATCAACGGTACCGGAAGTTACAAGGTTCTTGTGGTCCAAGTTCAATCGAATTTTCTTGCGTGGTAAGTTACGGGGTTTGTAACTTAGGAGCAAGGAGGAGATTGGGATGCTTGGATAATCGTCTTTAGGATTTTCTAAAGGTATACGATTTGCAAGGAGGAGTAACAAAAGGATTCATCTGCAGGTTCAAGCTATGTTCTCAAGGGTTTGGGTTACTGGGTTACATTCCGGTGTTGAGGAGGAGCTTGGCATTTGTGGGTACGTTGGAGAAAGAGGGATACCGTGGTGATGCAAGATGTGGGTTCCATTACGGTTTTGAATGGAACAAGGACAAAGAGTAGTGTATACTCTTTGGATGTTTGTGTAAAGATTGGTGCTACAAATTATGTGGAACATGTCGAGTTTGAGGTGGAATTACCTGGCAATCAAAGTGAACTGATCGAGGTTCATTACGAAACTAAGGTAGGTCAGAAGCGTAGTGATGAGAAGGAAATTGAGGAACCTCGGGAACATAATCTGGGGATAATGGTTAAACCGGTGTGGTTTAGGTATCCAAATATATCATCAAGGGAGCACACAGGTAAAAGGATACTTGCTTGGAATAGCAAGGATGAAATCAAGGATACCAAGGGTGTGCTCGAGAAGGTTTTCGACATGGAGGGTCTCGCAAATGAGGTTATTAGTATGGTGATTTTCAAGAAGAAGGGTAGCCGAACCCTGAGGATGTCTCAGTCAAGGTATGTGCAAGGAATTTTGGGTTATATCAGAATGAGGAATGGTGGCTCGTTATTTATGCCATTAGGAGCACGTTTCAAGGTTATATTGAAGGTTTACATGGAGGATGACTAGGATGTGGAAAAGATGTGTAAGGTTCCATATGTGTATGTTGTAGGATACTTGATGGTATGTGATAGAACGGATATTGAGATCATGATGAGTTTTGTGAAAGTCTCTGCAGAGGTGGGTCTAGTGCATGGAGGAGCTCAAGGTGAACACGGGAATACTGACAGTGTCACAAGGACCCTGACGAGGGTAGGTTGAAGACCGGGTATGTGTTCAGGGTAGAGGCATGTGTTGTTCATCACATGGTTACTACAACGGGGGAGCATGTGATGTTTGCAGGAGGCTTAGAAGAAAAGACGTGGCCTAAGGGTTTCCTAATCAAGCTGGGAGAAGACTTTCAAGAAGAAGGTGGTTCCAGGACCGAAGTTCAAGCATTGCGTGGATTACGTGGATATGCTTAGTATCGAGGTTATCTAATCCTTAGAATAAGGTGGATATTGTTATGACGTCCCGTCAATTTGAGGTACTTATGTTACCGTTATTATTTTAATTTTTTTCGCAATTATTTTGACCCTTGCATTTTGCTTTATGTTTACTCACGTTTTGTATATTTGAGTCGGGCTTTATGTGTTTTATTACTTCGTCTCTCGAGACGTAAGCTTTATAATCGTCTAAGTACCGAATAATTAGTATTCTCGTGTTATTAAAGTAGGGTGTTTATGCCGTAATCGTCGGTTAAGAAAATTATATTACTAAATCTATTATAAAGTTAGTCCTTTAACGGGAAACTAACGGAATTTGTTAAGTAACTTCCCCTTTTTATTTCTTCCTTTTTCCTTTATCACCTACATCTTCCATATTTCCTTCACTTTTCATCTTTTCCCTCTCTCTCTAGAAACACACACACAAAGCTCTCCTTTCTCTCTAAAATATCTCAAGATCTAACTGTCAAAAATCAATTCCGAAGCTTGATTATCGTTCACCATACTTATCTTCTTCAGCTCTCCGATTTTCTCTTCGATCGGGTAAGTTTTTCTTCGATTTTGTTTGAAACTTTGTTTTTAGATCTACTTTCGAAAACACCACTTTTCACCATCAAAACCCGAAATTTATTGAGGTTTTATGTACCTAAACATATCCTAAGACCGTAGATGCTAAAATATACCATTTTCAGTCCAAAAATCGTCGAAAACGAGTCGTTTTAAATTGTTCCGCGACTTAGTGTAACTGTTAGTTACACTTAGCGTAACTGTTAGTTACACTTAGGATAATTGTTAGTTACATTTAGCGTAACTGTTAGAACACTTAGTGTAACTGTTAGTTACATAGTGTAACTGTTAGTTACATAGCGTAACTGTTAGTTACATAGCGTAACTGTTAGTTACGGGTTGTAACTGTTAGTTACGTAGAGTAACTGTTAGTTACGTATTGTAACTGTTCCTAGAGTAACTGTTCCTAGTGTAACTGTTTAGGTTTTTGATCAAACCCATTTATAATGACCTTATAACATACGTAAAGTGTTACACCCTTTCAAATCTTATGTTTTAACCCCAAAACCCATGTCAATCTTAAAATATACACTATCAACACGGTTTTGGTCGAAAACATGTATTTTGCTAGATAATGCTATCTTTCCTTTAAACCATCAGGATTATAAACTCTTCATGACTAAAACATATTAAACTTAACCGACAAGGCTAAACCGTACTGGACTTATAGAGATACTTAAACTGTGTTATTTGTTGTTGTAGGGCACTTAGACGGTGGAGTTGTAGCTCCGTGATTATATACCCGATTATTTGTTGTGCTTTCACTGTGAGTTATTCGTAGCCCTTGTCTTTACTATTTTTGGGCTTGAAAGCGTATTTTAAGTTGTCTGCATGTATGCGAGACTTTATTGATTATCTTGTTACCTAGTGGATCAGGTCAGCCTTAGATTAGGTGTCTTAAACCCTTGTTAAATTTTATGCCCAACGGTTTCATATATATAGCTATATGGACTATAGACCTAACCCTCATTCCTCGGTAGGATGCTCCTATGAGTAGATGTTATGACCGTTAAATTATTAGTTGCTCGGTAGGATGCTCCTATGAGTAGATGTTATGACCGGTAAATTATTAGTTGCTCGGTAGGATGCTCCTATAGTAGATGTTATGACCGGTAAATTATTAGTTGCTCGGTAGGATGCTCCTATGAGTAGATGTTATGACTGGTAAATTATTAGTTGCTCGGTAGGATGCTCCTATGAGTAGATGTTATGACCGGTAAATTATTAGTTGCTCGGTAGGATGCTCCTATGAGTAGATGTTATGACCGGTAAATTATTAGTTGCTCGGTGGGATGCTCCTATGAGTAGATGTTATGACCGGTAAATTATTAGTTGCTCGGTAGGATGCTCCTATGAGTGGATGTTATGACCGTATTTCATTATTGGTTGCCTTTGGATTGATACCCCTTAGGAAAGGGGATAACTACGTGGTCAGGTTCAGTGTATGATAATCTAGGCATAGTACCACTCACTATTGGTTGTTGAAAACAAGATATATCATTTGAACTTAACATGTTTGTTAAAAAAAAATGTCGTTGGGTCAACTTTTTCTTAAAATTGCGAATAATTCACCAACATGTTGTTGATGTCTTTTTTAACGCTTTTCAGGAGTTTGAGGTTTTCTGTGAATCATGACATACTTTCTTTTCGGATCGCTTGTGTTTGCGTATATGGAATTTGTGATGTTTGATGTAATCTCCATGAGGATCCGTTTTAAGACATTTGATATGTATTTGTATTTGGCGTTTATTGCTTTTGACATTGTAATGTACTTTGTAAACCTTTGGCATGATTCATGTTATTTCGATGTTTTGTTTATTGGTTGTAATGTTGTAATCCTTGACTCTTGATATCGTAACTGGAACACCTCGTGTTTCCGCTCTAAGCGGGGTGTGACAGAAGTTGGTATCAGAGCCAAAGGTTATAGCGAACCGAGTGATTTTATGAAGTAAATCACTTGGACTATGACCATAGGCTTTTAAATCGATTTTATCTGATTTGCAATGTGTGCACTAATTTGCCTCACGTGTTTATTTTCGCTTTTGCTATGTTTGGCACTTGGCCTTATTTTTCGTGTTGCACACATTTTGCCGATCGAGTTTTCTTTTCGTTTCTTTTAGAACAATGCCGCTTAAGAAGACGACAGCGACGAGATGGTCAACGAGTCATGGTCGCCCGAGCGCGAGAGCTAGTAATGCAAGTCCGAGTGTGAGAGTTAGTAATGCGGAAACAAATACGACACCTGACGTCGGTCAGGTTGTCGCCCAGCAGTTTGCAGAAATGATGCCCGCTATCGTCGCTCAGATTAGAGATAGCATTTAACAGGATGTTGGTGGTACGGGGACTGGTACGGGATCTGATGGTTCGGATCAAGATGATTCCGAGCCGAATGTGGAAGGTAAAGGTCCTGAGGTGGGACACGACGATTCTGAGGTTATTGTTACCGGGTCTGGTGAACCCGAGGTTGGTGTACTTGGTAGTGTCATTTCCTCCCAACCGAGCATATTCCAGAGTGCCGTGGGGATTTTGACCACGCTATTTCAGAACGATGTCCGTGATGGGGAATTACCTTCAGAGGCGGTTGGACTGAGCTCCGGAGGGGAACGGAGTGATAGCTCCCGTCATGGTAATTCGCGGAGGAAGAGTAGGAGACAAAATGCTCGTCAAGTTGTGCAGTCATATGCAGCAGTGACACCGGGTACCCAGACTAAGTATGCGAAATGTGAACGGTGTGGTAGGCACCACACCAAGGATGTGAATGGTTGGGTG
This sequence comes from Senecio squalidus, assembly GCA_910822075.1. Lineage (NCBI taxonomy): Eukaryota > Viridiplantae > Streptophyta > Magnoliopsida > Asterales > Asteraceae > Senecio > Senecio squalidus. The sequence goes on along the minus strand of CAJVGC010000060.1, from coordinate 43,070,032 downwards.
TGCGGACGGTGTAAGAAGCTAGGGCACACCGAGAGGTTTTGTAAGATCCGGAGGGGCGAATGTTTTGAGTGTGGCTCTTCCGTGCATCTTAGGAACAAGTGTCCCGAGTTAGCTTTAGCCGGTACAGGTACTTTTCCTACCTAAGGTCAGCCTACATTTATTTGATTTTGATGTTTGGCCTTATTTTCCTTGTGTTGCACACTTCTCTTTCCTCTTCCTTTATTTTCGTTTTCTCTTTACGTCTCTTTTGCGTTGGCACCAAAGAAAGCTCCTCTCTGCAAAGAAGTCGACGAGACGAGGTTGTCCTACTAGTACGATTCCGAGAGGTTCGAATCCAGTTTTTAGTCCGTCATTCGAAGAGTTTTATATCTGATGAGTTTAGGACTATGATTCCTTGTACGTCTATACCCTTAGCGTCTTCCATCGAGATAGATTTAGCTGTTGATGAATTTTGCCTGCTACCGAAGTACTTTTTGACTATATTGTTAATTTCGATGACCTTTCTTTTCCTATCGACTTGATTCCGATCACTTTGGGTAGCTTCGACGTCATTATCAGTATGGATTGGTTAGCGACCGTGCAGAGATCGTATGTTTAGAGAAGATGATTCGTATTCCGTTACCAGTTGGTGGACCGTTGTTAGTTCAGGGGAATAAGGCGGGGAAGCGCCTTAAGATCGTTTCGTGTTTGAAGGTTCGGGGGTACATTAGATGGGATTGCACACTCTTTCTTGCACACCTTGTGAAGAAAGACTTCGCGGAGAAGATTGAGGAGAAGCCGGTGGTTCGTGACTTTCTCGATATATTTCTAGAGGACTTACCTGGTTTACCCCCTAGTAGACAGGTAGAGTTTTGTATAGACTTGGTTCCCGGATCAGCGCCGGTGGCGAAAGCTCCTTATCGGTTGGCACCTTCGGAGATGTTAGAGCTATCGAGGCAGATACAAGAGTTGGTGGATAAAGGCTTCGTTAGACCGATTTTCTCTCCTTTGGGCACGCCGGTACTCTTCGTGAAGAAGAAAGATGATTCTATGAGGTTGTGTATAGACTACAGGGAGCTGAATAAGCTGACGGTGAAGAACCGGTATCCTTTGCCGCATATAGATGATTTGTTCGACCAACTTCAGGGTTCATGCTTCTTCTCGAAGATTGACTTACGATCCGGATATCATCAGTTGAGAGTGCAGGAGGAGGAAATTCCGAAGACCGCTTTCAGGACGCGATACGGTCATTTCGAGTTCTTAGTTATGCCATTCGGTCTCCCGAATGCGCCTGCAGCTTTCATGGACATGATGAACCGTATATGTCGTCCTTACCTCGACAAATTTGTGATCGTGTTCATTGACGACATCCTTATATATTCTCGTAGCGGTGAGGAGCACGAGGAGCACTTGGGATTAATGTTGGAGTTGCTTAGACAGGAGCAGTTTTACGTTAAGTTCTCGAAGTGCGAGTTTTGGTAATCCGAGGTTCAGTTTCTTGGCCACGTGGTTAGCGGGAAGGGTATTCACGTTGATCCTGCCAAGATTAAGCCCGTAAGAGATTGGGTTGCTACGAAGACACCCACCGAGATCCGTTCATTCTTGGGTTTGACAGGTTACTATCGTCGCTTCATCGAAAATTTCTTGAAGATAGCCTCGCCTATGACCAAATTGACCTAGAAGAACGAGGAGTTTATTTGGGGTGCTGAGCAAGAGGAATCTTTCCAGTTACTAAAAAAGCGATCGTGTTATGCTCCTATCTTGAGTCTTCCCGAGGGTACGGAAAATTTTGTTATATATTGTGACGCTTCGCATAATGGACTCGGGTGTGTACTGATGCAGAACGGGAAAGTAATTGCCTATGCTTCTCGTCAGTTGAAGATTCATGAGAAGAATTACACGACACATGATTTGGAGTTAGGCGCAGTAGTTTTTGCATTGAAGATTTGGCGCCACTACCTTTACGGTACTAAGTGTACTGTTTTTACCGATCATAAGTCGTTACAGCACATATTTGATCAAAAGATGTTGAATATGAGGCAACGTCGGTGGGTTAAGTTTCTCAACGATTATGATTGTGAGATTCGCTACCATCCGGGTAAGGCGAATGTTGTAGCCGATGCGTTGAGTCGCAAGGAGTCGGTTAAGCCGGTGAGAGTTCGCGCTATGATGGTTTCTATTCAGTCAAGCTTGAAGGCTCGTATTATTCAGACTCAGCAGGAGACTCTCACCGAGGATTGCCTCAAGGATGAGGGATTGTCTAGTTTAGCACATCAATTAGAGCCGAAAGACGACGGGGTGATGTATTTCTTGGATCACATTTGGATTCTCGTTGGTCTTAAACAGTTGATATTAGCCGAGAGTCATAAGTCAATTTATTCCGTTCATCCCGGAGCGGATAAGTTGGTATAAATCATTTCATGAGTTTTTTTTTAAACTTTAGTGGATTAATTCCGCAATTGCATGATTCGCTTCCAACTACGCGTAACTTGATCAACTACGCCTAGTTCCAAATAAATTATGTGAGACCGGAACGTAATTACTACTGTTAACGGTTTTCGAGTCAAAAGTTCTACCGATAAGATTTTTTTTAAAATCAAGGATCGTATGTTAGCCGCTAGAGATCTTTAGATGAAGTACGCGGATTTGCGTCCGAAACCTCTTGAGTTCGAGGACAGAGATATAGTGTTTTTGAAAGTTTCTCCGTGGAAGGGTGTGTTTCGTTTCGAGAAGCACAACAAGTTAAGTCCACGTTTTACGGGTCCTTTTAGAGTTTTGTCTCGTGTTGGACCAGTAGCTTACCGTCTTGAGTTGCCACCTCAGTTGTGCGGTGTGCACAATGTAGTTCATGTATCGCACCTCAAGAAGTGTCTTGCTGACGAGTCTTTGATTGTCCCCTTGGAGAAACTACGTTTGGACGATTCGCTTCATGTGATAGAGGAGCCAGTGGAAATCATTGACCGAGATGTCAAGCGTTTACGGCGGAGTCAGATTCCTATAGTGAAGGTCCGATGGAACTCTAAGTTTGGAGCTGAATTTTACGTGGGAACGGGAGAATGAAATGCAGCGGAAATATCCCCATCTCTTTCCTGGCAGCGATGCTCAGTAGATATTTCGAGGACGAAATTCTTTTTACTGGGGGAGGTTGTGACGTCCCGTCAATTTGAGGTACTTATGTTACCGTTATTATTTTAATTTATTCGCAATTATTTTGACCCTTGTATTTTGCTTTATGTTTACTCACGTTTTGTATATTTGAGTCGGGTTTTATGTGTTTTATTACTTCGTCTCTCGAGACGTAAGCTTTATAATCGTCTAAGTGGCGAATAGTTAGTATTCTCGTGTTATTAAAGTAGGGTGTTTATGACGTAATCGTCGGTTAAGAAAATTATATTACTAAATCTATTACAAAGTTAGTCCTTTAACGAGAAACTAACATAATTTGTTAAGTAACTTCCCCTTTTTATTTCTTCCTTTTTCCTTTATCACCTACATCTTCCATATTTCCTTCACTTTTCATCTTTTCCCTCTCTCTAGAAACACACACACAAAGCTCTCCTTTCTCTCTATAAATATCTCGAGATCTAACCGTCAAAAATAAATTCCGAAGCTTGATTATCGTTCACCATACTTATCTTCTTTAGCTCTCCGATTTTCTCTTCGATCGGGTAAGTTTTTCTTCGATTTTGTTTGAAACTTTGTTTTTAGATCTACTTTCGAAAACACCAATTTTCACCATCAAAACCCGAAATTTATTGAGGGTTTATGTACCTAAACATATCCTAAGACCGTAGATGCTAAAATATACCATTTTCAGTCCAAAAATCGTCGAAAACGAGTCGTTTTAGGTTGTTATGCGACTTAGTGTAACTGTTAGTTACACTTAGCGTAACTGTTAGTTACACTTAGGGTAACTGTTAGTTACATTTAGGGTAACTGTTAGTTACACTTAGCGTAACTGTTAGTTATGTAGCGTAACTGTTAGTTACGTAGCGTAACTGTTAGTTACACTTAGCGTAACTGTTAGTTACGTAGCTTAACTGTTAGTTACGGGTTGTAACTGTTAGTTACGTAGAGTAACTGTTAGTTACATATTGTAACTGTTCCTAGAGTAACTGTTCCTAGTGTAACTGTTCCTAGTGTAACTGTTCCTAGTGTAAATGTTTAGGTTTTTGATCAAACCCATTTATAATGACGTTATAACATACGTAAAGTGTTACACCCTTTCAAATCTTATGTTTTAACCCCAAAACCCATGTCAATCTTAAAATATACACTATCAACACGGTTTTGGTCGAAAACATGTATTTTGCAAGATAATGCTATATCTTTCCTTTAAACCATCGGGATTATAAACTCCTCATGACTAAAACATATTAACCTTAACCGACAAGGATAAACCGTACTGGACTTATAGAGATACTTAGACTATGTTATTTGTTGTTTTAGGGCACTTAGACGGTGGAGTTGTAGCTTTGTGATTATATACCCGTGTATTTGTTGTGCTTTCACTGTGAGTTATTCGTAGCCCTTGTCTTTACTATTTTTGGGCTGGAAAGCGTATTTTAAATTGTCTGCATGTATGCGAGACTTTATTGATTATCTTGTTACCTAGTGGATCAGGTCAGCCTTAGATTAGGTGTCTTAAACACTTGTTAAATTTTATGCCCAACGGTTTCATATATATAGCTATATGGATTATAGACCTAACCCTCATTGCTTGGCAGGATGCTCCTATGAGTAGATGGTATGACCGGTAAATTATTAGTTGCTCGGTAGGATGCTCCTATGAGTAGATGTTATGACCGGTAAATTATTAGTTGCTCGGTAGGATGCTCCTATGAGTGGATGTTATGACCGTATTTCATTATTAGTTGCCTTTGGATTGATACCCCTTAGGAAAGGGGATAACTACGTGGTCAGGTTCAGTGTATGATAATTCATAGTACCACTCACTATTGGTTGTTGAAAACAAGATATATCATTTGAACTTAACATGTTTGTTAAAAAAATTGTCGTTGGGTAAACTTTTACTTAAAATTGCGAATAATTCACCAACATGTTGTTGATTTCGTTTTTAACGCTTTTCAGGAGTTTGAGGATTTCTGTGAATCATGCCATACTTTCTTTTCGAATCGTTTGTATTGTGTATTTGGAATTTGTGATGTTTGATGTAATCTCCATGAGGATCCGTTTTTAGACATTTGATATGTATTTGTATTTGGCATTTATCGCTTTTGACATTGTAATGTGCTTTGTAAACCTTTGGCATGATTAATGTTATTTCGATGTTTTGTTTATTGGTTGTAATGTTGTAATCCTTGACTCTTGATATCGTAACTGGAACACCTCGTGTTTCCGCTCTAAGCGGGGTGTGACAATTGTTATCCAGTTAGTAATTAATTAGGATAGAATATTGTAGAAATATTTGGTATTTGTATTAGGTTAGGTTTATGTTTTCTTTTAATTGTAGTTGTCTACAAAATAGGTTGCTTGCCTTACAAGGCAAGACTAGATTAGATAGATATTAGGAGGTTTTTTCTTAATATAATTCTAACTAGGATTCACCCCCTCACCTATAAATAAAGGTGAGGGGGTGAGCCTTACACCTTGTAACAAAGTTCTTTTTCCTTAATGAGAGTCGTATAATTCTCATATTCTCTCGGGTTCTTTTCTTTTTTCTTGTTCGATAACCATCACCATAATCGAAGTTTCTTTATTACGCGGGTTCCCTCAGGGTTGTTGAAGGTCGAGGTTGTTTCCTAATATAATTCCAACTAGAATTCACCCCCTCACCTATAAATAAAGGTGACGGGGTGAGGCTTAAACCTTGAACCAAAGTTATTTTTTCTTAATTAGAGTCGTATAATTCTCATATTCTCTCGGGTTCTTTTCTTTTTTTCTTGTTCGATAACCACCATCATAATCGAAGTTTCTTTTATTCGCGGGTTCCCTCAGAGTTGTTGAAGGTCGAAATTCCAACAATAATTTATCAATTACTATGTGTCAATGTTATGTTACATATGCACTACTTAATCATGATTTTGGCTCAAGGGGTTTAAAATTTTATTAAACTTAAACCATCGCATTTAGCTTAAAATCTGATTTTATTGTGAAATACCCTTCAGTCATAATTAGCAGTCATATTGTACAAAACATGACATAACTTATAAGACCAAATATTCAAAGAGTGTAATTTAAAAAGTCTAAAAATGGATACATTGTTTTGAAACACATAGGACCACGACAGACGGTTGATGCTGTCTTCATGTATCGCAGGGTATCTAGACATAATTTTTGTTTCTACATTTTTGCATACCAATACTCCATGACCTCACCCCTTCCCACTTGATTTCCTAAATTCTAAATCATTCAAAATAAAATCTCATTATATCCTAAATTTAAGAACATAAGGTTGCATTGTAAGAGAGACTCGATCTTTTATTTTTCTTTTCTGTTCTTATAGGGTATTCAAACTTGGTGTAGTTCCTACGAATTCTACAAGGAACAAATGTGCAACATATGCATGATGTACAAATGTTTAAGCTTCTTTCTTATTTGTTCCAAGTAAAAAACCACGTACCTTTATTTTCTTAATGTGTATAAACAACACATAATTTTATTTATGAGTTCCTAACTAATTATATTTCTATTTCTATGAAATCCTTCATCCGTCCCAAAATTATTGTGCTCACACAAAAAGTTTATAGTGTGAGAAAAACATAATCATTACTGCTTTCTCTTTCTTATTTTTTGCAGATCGACAATTTTACCTTTAGCTAATTAATTAATATTTTATATATAATATGTGATAATAACTTTAAATAAAGGTAATATGATAACTTTGTCAAAATTTTAATTTATTTTTGTCGTGGACATTTATTTTGAAATATCCCAAGAAAAATATTTGTCAAATAATATGGGACGAAAGGAGTATTTGTGTTTTATTAAGGGCCTGTTTAGTTCACAGAATTTTTTTTAAAGAATTGGAATCTGTTAAAAGAATTGGAATCTGAGGAATTGAAATCTGAATTATAAAAATCTGTAGCGTGTTTGGTTGACAGAATGGAATGCAAATCAGATTAGGTCAAAAACCCCCAAATTGTGTTCTTCCCCAAATCCGTGAATTTAACCAATGAAACTGCAAATTGACGTACAAGTAAGCATTCTAAACAATACAAGAACAAATCCTAACAAGTAATCATGTAAATAATCAACCTACAATTCCGAAATAAAAAATCCCCAATTTACAATAAACCCTAATTAAACAAAATTAAATTAATTTAATTGAAATTAAATGCATAGGATAGATCATACCATGAATTTGGAGTGAAAGGAGAAAGAAAATTGAAGAAAAACGATATTAAAAAAGTCCAAAATTGAACCAAATTGTGGTTGTATGTGTGTTTGCGGTTATGTGATTGAAAAAAATGGTGAAAAGAAACTACAGTTTGAATTCCAAGGAATGTTTAAACATTCCTTTCAAGTTGGGAAGGAATCTTCAATTCCTATAAATGAAGAATTTGACTGACTTTAACCAATTCCAATTCCAATTCCGGGCTAACCAAACATCATGTCACTGGAATCAAAGATTCCAATTCCGTCAAGTTCATCCGATTCCACAAACAAAACAGGCCCTAACATTCAATTGTATGTATGCACATGAATTCAAGGCAATTATCCGATTAATTCATAAAATAGAAAGACAACTATTATTTTGGGATTAGGTTTGAGGAATGAAAGTAATTAAAATATTAGGTACAGGTGTATAAGTGTATAACTATTAACTATGGGATTTCAGTACAAAAGTTGTGGGTTTTCCTAAACCCTTGAAGTTAGAGGGGTTTTTGTAATGTTTTGTGACATAAGGGTCATGTTATCCCAACCCCTATCCCAAATTCTAACCCTTCTACCTCACATATTCTATCATTTTAATATATGTTTTAATATATGTACACCCCCTAATGTATTTATGTTTTTTTTTTAATTATTTTTTATTTAAATTTTAGTACAAAATGTAATATTTAATAAATCTAATTATAATTTTTCATGAATATGAGTATAGTTATTCACTTTTATTAAATCTAGCAAAAACACATCTATTTTGTCTAACATAGTTGAGTCAGATAGAGCAGGTCGGGTCCATGATTTTGAGTGTTCCATAGGAAAACTAATATATACACTTTCTATAAACTCGTTATGAACTTAAGCTATAAAAGTGACATTTTGGACCCATTAGTTGACCTGTTTTGTTTTGACCTTAACTTACTCATAATAACCTCAAATCTATCAAATCCAGAGTTGTAAGGTAGCCATCTGAGTCTAGTTTTTGGATATGTATGATATGTCGTTTAATTCTTCGTAAAACTCCACGAAACTGAATTTTAGTAATTGTTGGTCCAGCTGAATTCTTATAACAACTTGTAGGTTTAAAAACGTGTTTTGGTGTAACAATAAAGAAAACCTTAAAACAAGATTAAAACGGAATAATACACCCTTGATCAGGTCTTGACTAGTTAAAAGTGTTTCACTCAATTAAATGGTTCGTTAGTTTCACTAAACGTCTTCCTAAAAACTCAAACTATATATATACTACTAATTCGGACAGATTCTTTCACTTGTTTTATAACGGCCTTATCTAATTCATAACTTAACCAAATTAAGAAATTCCGGATTCCTCGATGAATCCCTTTGAATCTATTTTATGAATATATAAGATTCATAGTTCGATTCTTTTTCAAACCCGAGATACGACAGTTTTCGTAACAGTGGGTACTTACTGAGTTTTATTCATTCTATTCTAAATCTAGCGTTTAGTTCCTTATTCTCGAGTTCTATGTTTCGGATAATCTAACACTCCTAAACAAAATTTAAACGAGATTAATTCTTGATACTGAAATCGTACTCTTATATAATTACTTGCTATTCTAGGAAGCTCATCACTTATCGGGACTAGCTTGTGACCTACCACCCTTAGACGCACTTTCGCACTACACGAGTAGTGTCTTTTACATGCTTTCCAGGTGAGTTCATTGCCCCTATTTTCTACTGCTTTATGTGTTTTAAACTAATCGGGAGAAAGTAAAACTCAACTTACTATTTTAAGAAAATGGATACTATTTTCAAGCTTAGCATAAATAGATATTTCTATTTATGGGAACTTACTATATTTGGAAACCTTCTATTTCGGGAAATTTACTACTTCGATAATGTCACACCCCGCTAAAGCGGAAACACGGAATGTGAAGAGCAAAGATATCATTACACGAGTTATAATTAAAAACATACGGTTACAAGTCATTAAGATAGAAAATTCGAGTTTACAAGATGAAATAACCAAGTATTTAACGAGTTGCATAACAAAAGTACATAGTTAAGCGTTTAACAAAAATTCCCCAAAATGATAAAAATAGGTCTTTTCCCAATTCTTGAATTCACATGACATGCCTGACCCATCCACAATATGCACTTCGTGTCTTACATTCGGTTTCCTGAAAACATGAGATAAAGTGTCAACTACAATAAAGTAGTGAGTGAGTTACAATTTTCTAGTCCTCGACTAAAAAGGTTTAAGTTAAGTAGATCAATACTTAATAGTTTTGATAAGTAAAACAATACTTAAAGAATAGTTTCGATTCATAAAAGTAGTTCAAAAGATAGTTCGATCCATAAAAGTTGCTCAAAAGACAGTTGCGGAGGTCGTATAACTCTATACGCGCAAGATAAGTAAACTATTGATTGAAATCATGTATAACGACTACTTGGCATAATAACTTAAGTGTTCACACTAAACCGATTAACCAACCGTGAGGCCCCTTACCCCGCACTATCGACGGGGAGTCATTTCTGATCGAGTAATATGTACTTAAGCTGCCGCCTAAGCAAGGAACGGTTATTTCCTAAGTATCGATACCCATAATTACTAAACGGCTTAACAAAGCTAATAGTGTGTTACGAAAATTAGGCACTAATGTTATTATTAAAACTGATAGTAGTCACTTATGGTTAGTTATATCCCTCAAGAGTCACGATAGTTATACGATCAATCAAAGTTCCACGAGTGCCGAGTGTGGCAATAAGTAAATTTGAAACAGTGCCGAGTGTGGCAAAATAATAAATTTATCACAGTTTTAAACCAGTAAGCCGAATAAGGGTGGCAAACCATTTAGCCGAGAAAGGGTGGCAAACCATTTATCCGAAAAAGGGTGGCAAACCATTTAGCCGAAAAAAAGGTGGCAAACCATTTAGCCGAAAAAGGGTGGAAAACCATTTAGCCGAGAAAGGGTGGCAAACCATTTAGTTTAGTGTATGCCAAACGGGCAAATAAAACTGTTTTTCGCATGTAAGTTCCACAAAACGTTCAGTAAGAGTTCAATAGTAATAAAACGTTCCAAGAGTTCATAATAGTTCCAAAGTCCATAACAGTTCCAAAGTTCGTTTAGATCTCATGTTTCCCCCAAAAATTATTAAAAACAGTAAATAAAAGTGGGGTTGTAACTCACGGTTTGCGAAGAATAGCACAATAGAGAACGAGAGAGAGCGGTCGGAACGGGTCGAAATGGGTCGGAATCACGGAACTCCTTTAGTAATACCAAGATTGAATGAGTATGAATGTTTATAAGTTATAATGTCATTAGTTAACGAAAATGTTTTTAATATAAGTGTTGGTTTTAGGTCTATCGAAAATCGGGCAGCGTTTCCGCGCCAAAATCATTAAGTCCAATTTTAAACACTTGCCCGCTTAACAATTTTCATAAACATATTACATATATTTACCAATACAATGTCATATAAAACTTGTTCGTTTAGTTCTTTTATATGTAAGTTACACTCATTACAGATTATAGTTCATAAATTCAGTTTCGAACATCAGTTTAGAGCAACAAGTTTAGAGTTTCGCTCAATAACGGTTTAAATAAGGTTTGGTAACAAGTCTGCACCACGACCGCCTCGCGGTGGAGGGACTGCGCCGCGGTCGGGAGGTCACCACGACCGCCTCGCGGTGGCGGGACTGCGCCGCGGTCAATGAATTCACCACGACTGCCTCGCGGTGGAGGCACCGTGGCGCGGTCGCGAGACAGTTCATTTACCCAAAAATCGTTTTTGATGAAATTCGTTATTTTTGAGTTGGATTTCGACATGCAATGGCTAAAAATAGTATAACCTTGTATAATTTCAGTTTAGTTTGGATTTTCATCCATAAAAACAAGGATTTAACGTGACTTTTATCAAAAGCCCATCAAAACCCGTTTTTGTTCATAAATGGTCACAAATCTTGATAAAAACTCATTTTTAGTTATTAGATGATGCATGCAATGAGTTATAACAGTAAATAAAAAGGATTGGAAGTGTTTCTACCGGATGGATGATGATTTGAAGAAGGATTGAAGTAGCCTCTTAGTGATTTTTGACCCAAAAGCTTAGAAAACGATTTTTACCCAAATAGTTGAAAGTTCCTTTCTTCCTTCTTGTTTATGGACTTTTTATATGTGATTTTTGTGGTTAAGTTGACGGATTATTTCTGCAATGTGGCTGTGTTTTTGAAGTTTTGAGAGAGAGTTTGGTTGAGAGTGAGAGAGAGTGAGTAAAGAGTGTTTGTATGTGTTTTTGTGTTTGTGTCTAAGTTGTGAAAATGAAAGGTGTTTGAAAAGTGAGAATTGTGAGGTGTTAAGAGGGAGTCACTGGACTTCTAAAGGCCTCTAACACGTTTAACCCGGAGCCAAAGTGTTGGGCTCGTGTTTGGGTTCGTTTGGTTAAGTTTTTAAAGTTAACAAAAATGGCTGGTCTGTACCCTCCACCGTGGCGCACTGGGCTCACCGCGGCGCGTTGGAGGGCAGATTTTGCATTTTTCGTTTTTCGTTCGTTTTAACGTTAAGCATTTTCGTTAGTTGAAAGTTTCCGGTTATTTTAGATAGGAACTTAGGCAAGTTCACAAGGTGTTTTCTTGGTATTAGGATTCATTTTATGATTCCGATTTCGATTCCGACATACACGCGTTTACGAGACAAGTAAAGATACGATCAAATTATAGTAAACTCGATGATAGAGAATGCGGTTTTTCACCGGAAATAAGACGGTTGTCACACATAAACTTACTATAAATAGAACTTCCTATTTATAGAAACTTACTACTTTTAGAAACTTACTATTTTCGGAAACTTTCCATTTTTGAAACTTACTACGAATTGGATTTCATAAAACGTTTACAAACTTATGCATGTTTTCAAATTATTACGAGATTACTATTATGGGCTGCTTCAAACGTGCTCATTATTAGATATGTTCTACTAATTGAGTCTTCTAAACGTGCTCACTAGTAGATGGGTTTCACTAGTGGAGTCTTCTAAACGTGCTTGTTAGTAGAGATGATCTACTAACGGAGTCTTCTAACGTGCACATTAATACTAATGGTGTCTTCATACAGTAGCGTGGCTACTACTACCCCTACTTGTGGTTTTGCGATTACATTTCTTACATACATGCATATGATACATGTTTTCTTTTATTTACCTTCATTACTGCTGATTGAGATATAAATGCTTATAAATTACCATTTTTAGAAACTTAGTATTTCAGGAAACTTACTAAAAATATAACTTTCTATTTTTAGAAACATTTCTATTTTCGGAAACTTACTAAATTTAGAAACTTACTTTCAAATGTTTACTAAACTATTTTGTTACATACACGATGAACTCGCTCAACCTTTGTGTTGACTTTTTAGTTTTACTTTCATGTATTGATCAGGCATATGATCTAGCTGAATTGGACTCCTAGACACTTAGAGTATTATTGCATTGTGACTTGAGTTTGCTACATTTATTTACTTATATTTCGGGCTTGCATGTCTAAGTACTTTATTTTCATTTTCGGATTTATTTTGGATGTTATTTCATTGTAGTGATTGACGTAATTGTGTACCAAGGGATTTTACCTTAGACATGGCGACGTCATGAAATACGAATTATATTGAATTCATATAGATTATTTCTTTATTTACTAATGTGTTATGACGATCGCCAATCAGTTGCACCCTGCGTTTCCGCCACTGGTGGGGTGTGACACATAATTGATCATTTTTATCTGGATTTGCGTCACCAGACAAATGGGTGATTATGCCACACACAGGGTTGATCATTACTTCATTATATAATCGGTCAGTTATATCTATATCAATGAGACAAAGTTATACGTGTTTTCCACTCTGGCACGGTCCAAACTGGCCACAACCGAATGGTCTAATAGTGATCTTACATGTGACGGATATTTAGGATATAAAAATGTTTAATAAAAATATTTATAAAAATGTTTTTATAAAAATAGTATTTAGGATATAAAAATGTTTTTATAAAAATATTTATATAAAAATGTATTTATAAAAATATTCATATAAAATGTGTTAATGGTTTAATTAAATGTGTTAATAGTTTAAATAAAATGTCTTGATCTTTGTTTATTTAAGTTTTATAGATGTCCAGTACGCACAATGAATTAACTGACTGGGCGCAAAATATAGCTCGAAACCTAGGTTTTGTTATTGTTAAGCGAAGAACCAAACAAAACAACGGGTATACACATAAGATCGAGTATATTTGTGAAAAGGGTGGGCACAAATTCGACAAGATTTGTGGCAAGTTATAAATCTTGATAGGGATTTTTACACCATTATGTACTGTTTTTTATTATACCGAATATGTGAATAATAGAATACGAATGTTGCATTTTAATACACAATTTATTTTTTTGTTAAATTATGTATAATGTTTGTTATTTTATGAAACTTGAAAAATTAAAAAAAACGATAACAAAAAGACAAAAAAGACAAAAAAAGAAAAGAAAAGAGAGTTACATCTATGACACATGTGTGTCATAGGTGTGATATTAGAGGTGAGGATATCCAATTAAAGGGTGACAATAACCTAATTATTGATAGATTTACTCCAATTTCGATGCATTCTTCCAACCATCTATATCTCATCACATCAAATCTGATATAAACGATTGAGATAAAATAGAATTTAAATCTTTTATAATATTATATATTTATTTATTTGTGGTTGCATATTGTTAAAGAAATGGAATAGAACTTTGATATTTAAACATAAATCATAAATCAAACAATAATATGAGTTACGAAACCTTAACCTATACCATTATCCATTCCAATATGATTTTATATTCATACCAATAGTCATTCCAAGCAATTAACCAAACACTATCTGAAACATATTGATATATATTGAAATCAATAAGAGGTTATTAAAATTATATATAAATATTTTAATTAAATAGTGAAATTTTTATTTAAAAAATATAAAAGACTAAATTAAGTATATTATTAAAAATAAAGGATTAGATTGAGTTAATTAACTAATTATAAAGAAATGCTTGTATTGGTCGATAAAAACATTTTTTTAAAACTCATTTTTTTAACTAATTAACGCTATAAAATTAAGGTATCTTTCCGATCTAACAACTTTTTTTTTAAGGTATACTTGTTCGATGTATATATAAATAAAGGAAAAAAGATGAAAATATTGGTTTCAAAACTCGTCCTACATGCATGTTCATTGAAACTCGATAATCACACTAATAACCTTATTTAGTTTAACTTCAATTTTCATTTAAAAAAACACGATGTTTAGTTTAAAAAATATTGCTACAGAAAAAAAGAAAAAAAGTTTGAAATACATGAAACATATCTAAGGACCTAGTGTGCCATTACGTAAAAAGTGAGGGAGTTAAAGTAAAAAATAGAGCCATGTTTTGAAAAGAGAGAAAAAGGGGGAATATGGGGAGCGACAGGGGGGAGAAATAACCGTCTTAACCGCCACTACACAATCCAAATACCCTCTAAATATTACACACACATTTCACTTACAACAACATAAAAAATGAGAAGAATGTATGATGATATTGGTGAAATTAAAAAAGGGCCATGGAAAGCAGAAGAAGATGATGTTCTGATTAAACATGTCCGCAAATACGGTCCACGCGACTGGAGCTCCATTCGATCCAAAGGCCTTCTTCAACGTACCGGCAAATCCTGTCGTCTTCGTTGGGTTAACAAACTTCGTCCCAATCTCAAAAAGTACTTTCTCCGAATTTCTTCATTTTTTTTTTTAATTTAAAGGGTAAATATTCAATTTGATGTGGAAAATATATGTCTGATTTTCTGTTTATGTGTGTGTTGTGTTATCAGTGGTGTGAAGTTTTCTGCAGACGAGGAGAGGGTAGTGATCGAACTGCAGGGCGAATTTGGGAACAAATGGGCGAGAATCGCGACTTATTTGCCGGGAAGGACAGATAATGATGTGAAAAATTTCTGGAGTAGCAGACAAAAGAGATTGGCTCGAGTACTTCACACATCGCCACCACCAAAGACACAAAAATCGCTCCGGGAATCTCCTGCCCTTCATAAAGTTCCTGTCTTTGAGGTAAAAGCAATCTTCTTTTCAAGTGCTATTGGATACTTTGAATTAACGGGTCAATACGCTAATTAGATTTGAAATCGAAACTGAATTAATTTTCGTTTCATTGACAAACTAAGAACCTGATTTATGAAGTCCAAGTTATGATTTTTAATTATTGGTTGTTTAGAAGGGAGAAGATTAATCTATGTTTAACCTGATAAGTCAAAATAACACATTTACAATTATTTTGTTCAATTTCAGGCACCAAAACGTGATTCTTCGACAGATGGAGAATCGTCAGTAACATCACCAAAAACACTCTCGTGCTCGTCTTCTTACTGTGAACCAATCAAGATGGTGCCACTGCCTGAGCTTATGAACCCTGCCACCACAACCACTATGCCTACAGGCTTGCTTAACTTTGATCAAAACCAACCATTGTGTCAACTCGACTACACTACCATTCCCTTAGAGGAAAACTCTTGCAACGTGCACCCGCTACTTGAAGATTTCCCTCATGTTCCACCTCTTCATGTTGATCTTCCACCGCCACCACCACCTCTTGAAAGCCATGACATTTTCTCTCAACTAGGTGATCCCAATTTCTTCGCAGTTTTTGGGCATGGTGGTTCTTCGGACATGGTCCATTTTCCTTATGTACCACCAGGTATACAACTTTAGTTATAGCTATGTGGAAAATTCTGTTTTAGTTACACAAATGTTGTATTGTTGTAGGCGGTGAAGGTGAAAGTGGCGGGAGCTGTGGAAGGCAGGAAGACGATGATCCGTTGATGATGGGTCCGGATACATTCATTGATGAATTTCCAATGGATATGTTTGATCATATCGATTCGCTTCCAAGCCCATCAGATTGGTGATATGTGAGAGTGGGTTTATGTTAATTTATTTGTTGTTGTTCGTTGTATTTTGGGCAACTTTAACTTTGTTAATGCTTAACTAGAAGCATGTTTAGATATTAAGTTATCGATTAAGGGGGAATAGTAAGTTGGAATTTCAGTCTAAATTATGTTTAAAGCTCTTTCTAAATAAAGCAGAGTCAATAGCCCATTTTAATTAATAATATATTGGGCTGAATACATTACCTAGCCTAGCTTACACCAAATAACATTCTTTGAATTGAAAAATATATGTATTAAAAAACAAAACATCTTTTGTAACTTCGTTGAAAATAAGACATTTTCGACACTTTTTGAAATATATCTTATTTTTTAGGGGTAATTATAATTGATAAATATTATAGGTGAAAATGTGAAATTAAATATATATTCTATTCATATTTCTCATGGATTTATCATTTTCCCGATTATTCATTACTCTTGTGGGATTCTATGTAAAAGTTAGTCATTCAACATTTTATGATATAATTCCATAACGTCTTTTAAAGCTTCGGTGGATTATAATTGACTTAAAACGGGGTTTTTGTCTATCCGCGTGTTGTAGCGGGTTGAAAATCTCATCTTAAAAAGCATAAAATTTAAAAGATAAATTTGCATATTGTTTTCTTTATATAGCATCAACGATCACTTAACTCTTTAAACGTTTCATACTAAAAAGAAACAAAATAAACAAAGTTTTTAAATGAAATCGTACATTTTTAGTCTTTGACCTAAATTTAATTTATCTAATTTAGAGTGTTTAAAAAATCTATGTATTTATATTTAAGTTATAATTATTAATTATTAATAATGACTAAGGCTAATATTGATAATAATTTTTTCAAATAATTTTTAATTGTAGGAGCTTTAAAGTAATATTTTAAAATTTTAAGGTTATTTTTGAACGGAATATGAAGGATGTTAAACCATCGACCTCGATTTGAAACGAATGATGTTAACCATGTTGAAAAAGATTCAAAAGATTCTTGTTATTTCTTTTTCCAGATATTGTTTATATCGTAACCCAAAAATCTCCTGTTTACTAACATATTTATTTTGAAAATTGATATATACAAGATTTTTCTTACCCGCAATAACCCTTTTTCTTTTATTGATGTCATTCTCGTATATCTTTTGGGGGAGAATTTCAAATTTACCCCTACTAACCTATATAAATATCATATTTACCCGTTTAAACTTGATAATATCATATTTACCCTTCTTAAATTCAAAAATATCAAATAAATCCAAATTAAAACTCCAAAATCATTAGTAATTATCCAAAAATTAGTAAATCACTAATATACCCTTTTCTCTCTCATAAAGTCTTAAATCTGCACGCATGAAGCCTAAAATTTTGCCACAATATTTGACTTATTAGATTTAATAAATATTTGAGATAATATGGTTACACATTCGGAAGCATCGACCAATACCACAACTGCACAACCAAAAAGAATCAACCAAATTAATAGGTAAGAAATATCCATAAATTTGAATCAAGTACAAAAACAATTTAAAACAGAGAAAAACGTTTTTATTATTAAAACA
Organism: Senecio squalidus; assembly: GCA_910822075.1. Lineage (NCBI taxonomy): Eukaryota > Viridiplantae > Streptophyta > Magnoliopsida > Asterales > Asteraceae > Senecio > Senecio squalidus. The sequence continues at coordinate 43,052,193 of CAJVGC010000060.1, read as the reverse complement.
TAGCAATATTTTAAACAACTGAAACAACTAGTTTCGTAAAACTAAGGTTATCAATAGACCAAACCAAAATAAACCAAAAACAAAAATAACTAGTTTGGTGAAACAAAAGTTATCAGCAGACCAAACAACAACTCAAAATAGACTAAAGCAACTAGTATGATTTACTAATTTTTGGATAATTACTAATGATTTTGGAGTTTTAATTAGGATAATTATTAATTTGGATTTATTTGATATTTTTGAATTTAAGAAGGGTAAATATGATATTATCAAGTTTAAACGGGTAAATTTGATATTTATATAGGTTAGTAGGGGTAAATTTGAAATTCTCCCATCTTTTGGTGTATATCTATTTCTTTTGATGGTTTTTTGGCCTTGAAATTAAAAGTTTGCTAAAGAATAAATTAACTATAAACAATAAAGTAAAGTAATAATAAAAATATTTAATAGAAATTAAATATTAAGATATAATTAATAATAGTTATGGATTTTAAATTAAAAAGAAAAATATATAATTGATAATAGTTACGAATTATAAATAGAAAAAAAACCATAAGCAAATAGGATAAACAGAACTATTTTAATCAAAAATTAAAGGCAAATGTTGTAGGGAAAGAGTCGAGCCTTTGACTTTCTACTTAGATGGTAAAAGAGTTAATCAATTTGACAAGACAATATATTGTGAGCATCTTTTGCATATATTATTTATATATTAATAAAAATAACTAGTGTTCACTAGAGCTTAAATTTAAAAATTAAGTATATTAATAATGATAATAGTCTGAAACAATATACAAACACCACCTCGACACCATTAACTATACACAATAATAAAAAGTGGTGGTTGATTTTTGACAATGTAACATCACTTCTTATTAATGGGTAATCCTCCATTGCTTAACAAATCGAAGGTAATAGTATTCATTGCTAGGTCTGAGCATGAAAAGGGTCAGACCATTTCCGACCTAATAACCCGACTCGACCTGACTCGGTTTGGCTTCTTTTGCAGATTTTGGTCCGATCCTCGGGTATGGTTAAAACCGGGTATATCTGGATATATTGGATTTTTTTTTATTGGTTTATACACTAAAAAAAATGACGATGCCAAGATTTAAACGCAAGGTGTTTAGGTAACAAGATAGATTACTTACAACTCTACTTCTAGGGGTTTTAATTTTTTTTTTCAAACAAATACTATTTGGTAACATAATTTTACGAAAAACCTAATATATAACCAACAAAAACCTTGATCGATCACACATATTTTTGTGTCGGATTTCATTATCATCATCATCAAATTGATTCATAACTATCATCATCAAATCGTTAACCTTTTTCAAATACTACGTTCGACCCAAATCAAAACCCTTTAAATTATTATTCAATATAGTTAAGGTTATGATGATTAAATGTTGTTAAATAGAGTCAAAATCGGTTTAAGATATAAGATTAATGGGCAGAATCGGAGGATGGCAAGTTTCGTTAACAAACTGATACCTACGGGTTTTTTTTCCCTAAACAAATACCTATAGTTTCAGACTCGCCTGGCTTGACCTCCCAACCAGACCGACTAAAACCCGAACAGGCTCGGGTTTAACCGGTTCAGTCATCGGTCCATGTTTTCCGCTTGTTTCGGTCTCGGGTCGGTCTCGAGTTAACCTGGTTCGGTCTGGTCCGACCGGATTACCCATGCTTATTCATTACCAACTTAACCTACATTTTTCACTACCTCCACTCTCATAAAATTCTCATGGCATCTCTAATAGGACCCCGTATACTATTTACATAGCTAATTATTTACATATACCTATATGTAAATTGGGAACCTTCATGTCCTTACAAAACAACAAACTTACATGTTATATTCTTCTCTATTTCAAAATTATATAGACATGTGACACCATTTAACTAAAGATCAATACATTCCATTTTTCTATAAACCCAACATATATCCTTTTAAAACATTAAAATATCCATATATGTACAACTTAATAATTTAATCATAAGTTTAGACTTTTAAATGTCATATTTACCCTTCTTCTTGTTCAAACAAACTTACCACTACACCTTCTTCAACCACCCCAATCAATCTTGATTCACCGAATAAGGGCCCTTAGGCCTATATGTTGGTCGCCTTCCTCGGACCTCAATTTGGACCCAAACACTAGTCTAATTGTGACATTTGACTAAAGTAACACGATTCAGAACATAGCATGCCGTGTTGACTGCCTCAACCCAAAATGAAACTGGCATTTTAGAGTCAGAAAGCATCGTACGAGCAACTTCAATCAGTGTTCGATTCTTTCTTTCGGCTATGCCTTTTTGCTGAAGAGTTCGAGAAACACTGAATAACTCGAAATTGTGATTCTTAAATCCAGCGTCGTTTTCACTTTGACCTGATCTTTTTCTCGAGAAGAGTTTCCAATTTGAGAAAAAGATGCTTCAACTTCTCAGCCGTTTCGTCTTTTGTAGCAAGGAAGAATACCCACGAATACCTCGAATAATCATCCGTAACTAATAGACAATAAGACTTTCCTCCTTTGCTCTTTACACTTACAGGACCGAAGAGATCCATGTGAAGTAATTCCAGAGGAGCAGAGATGGAATTTACGAGCTTCGATGGATGCGATTTCTTGTGTTGTTTACCCTTCACGCACGAAATACAAGTGTCGTTCATCGAAAAGCTGTGATTCGGAACGACGGTGACCAATTCATGCTTCACCAGATAGTTCATCTTTCGGAAATTAATATGACTCCTCCGACGATGCCACATTATCGATTCCTTCTCTGAAGCTTTAGACAGCAAGCAAGCATAAGTCTCAGTAGATACCACCGTGTTCATGTTGATGTTGTATGTATCGTTTCTCATTGGTGCTCGAAGTAAGATCCACTCCGAAGGAACCACAAAACCCGGCATCAGAATCATGCACTCATCTTTGTTGAACACCGTAGTGAAATCCTTGTCGCACACTTGAGAAACGCTTAACAGATTGGGCTTAAACTCTTTGCAGAAACTCACATTCTCGAATGTAACTTTCCTGTTAGAGATACTTCCTTCATCCGTGATTTGACCTTCTTTTTTTCCAGCGAAGACAACGTTCCCCCGTCAACCGTTTTGAAATCAGTCAGCAGTGAGAAATTGCCCCTCATGTGCCTTGAACAGCCACTGTCGACATACCACATGTTGTCTACAACTCGCTTTGGCGGATCCTGCACAATTGAAGAAAAATTAGTTTGTCACAGGGACCCAAGCCTAAACTGACTTTGGTCTCCCACTTTCATCAGGAATGATCACAACAATCAACTTATGATCTTTCTGGTAATCGGTAGAAGTTGATGTGTCATCCTGATGTTCGAGTGACTCTCTAATATCTTTCACAGTCTTGGTCAAAGTTGTTTTTGGTACGGTCTTGACTTTGACTGAAGGAGAATCAACTTTTGGTTTGGTCTGTTGATTCTTCCTTTGTGGGATAGTCTTTACATTTGAAAATTTTCTTGACTCTTTACGTTGCAAAATTATTCCTTGCAAACGTGGACAAAAGTTCGCAATGTGTCCCTCACATCGACAATAGTAGCAGATTCGAGGGTCAGTTGAATTAACCTCTAGAACTTGAGAAGTTTGAATCTTCTCGTGATTTTCGTTTCGATGTGGAACTGCCTTGGTTGTTTCAGCTTTCGACACTTTAGGTGACACAACTCTTGGTTTAGAATTTGAATTTTGTCCCTTTGTGAAAATCCTGGTCATCGGGGTTTGAGCAATAAAAACTGGTTTGTTTTTATTAACAAATTTAGCTTTCCCCTTTGACTATGACTAGTTTAACTTAGACTCATATTTGGTTTGTTTCAAAAGCTTTTTACTTTCACGACCTTGGAGTTTTTCAAATTTCTTGTCCATGGTTTTGACAAGTCGACTCTCAAGTCGTTGAAAGACTTTTTCTAAAAGGTCTTGTTGAGTCTTAGAAAGGTTCATGTCATCTGAGACAATTTACTATTGTTCTTGATGATTTGAATCGTCTTTAGAATCTATGGAGACTTTAGAAGGACTTCCTTCGTGACTCCTTACTTGCACTTTATCGCTTACGGCTTCGGCAGTCATCGAGGGAGTTGGCTTGAACACGTCAGGCAAATCGACGCCCGGGATTAGGGTAAGGTTCTTTGGTGGTGGCATATTGTCATACCCTATTCCCGATTTTTCCTTAGTATTTGTCCTTTGAGTATTAATAAACTGACTCAAAATCTCTTTTGAATTCTGCAAAAGCGGCTAATTTTCCGTTTAGTTTTTCAATTTCACTTTGTTTTTCACAAACGGTTAGTATAATTTTCAAAGCCTTTCTTGTGCAAGAGCGTCAGTATAATTTTTAATCGTGGCGATATGGCGTTTGACCATGATTTCTAAATCTGAAACTTCAAATCATTTTCTCGCTTTTAAATTTTTGAAAATAGTTAATTTCTTTAATCAAACGGTCGTTTGCGTGTCTTAAGACATCAATGTCGGCATCCCATATCCAGATTGGTCTATTTACACACTTCGAGCTTGGTATCTAGCTAAGTGCCATTCGTACATGTTACCTTAAATGGATCGATATCTACCTCAGGTTTTTGAGGCAAACTGTCATAATTGGAAGCCATGAGTGCAAAGTGATCTTTTCTCTGATGATTGTCTTCATACAAACTCTAATCCACTTTGCTGTCGAGAACCATGAGAGTGGTAGAGGCATTTTCGTTGTCCCTCTCTACTACCGGAATTCTAAGGTTCCTATTTGCCGGTCGGTGATAGTTACTCCCTTGTTGATAAGTTCGACCTTGAGGAGAAGCTTGATAACCTTGACCTTGGAAGTTTCTACGATCTTCAAGAGAATGTTGACCACACTCTCGAGAAAAATGCCCAAAGTTATTACATTTGTGGCATTTGACCTTGGATTTGTCTGATCCCATTCCAGTTCGGCTATCTCCACTTATATGATTTTTCCCAGTGCGATTGAGATAATTCTTCATTCTTCGAGTCAACATTTCCATATTCCATCGAAGATCCATCTCCTCCGAATCAACATGATCAATTTGATCATAATCCTCTTCAACCATATCGAAGTTTGAGATTCGACCTCCAACCAAATCATCACATGCTGTTAGAAAGCACGATAATAGTCTTTCATGTTCACCTTGTAAGGAATCGGAAGCATGAAAAGATGATGCTTGAGACTTCAAGAGTGAATGAGAGGCTTGAGTTTCCTTGCCTTTTGACTTACAATTTCCACGGGTTGGACAACCGGTTGTGGTGGAAATTGGAGCATTTTGGTTTACTGGTATGCTCGGCCCGGAAACATATTGACTTGAAGAACTAGGCATGGACAAAGCTGCTAGCGACGGTAGTTGCATTTACTAAAACACGACATCCGAGAGGAAACCACTACCTAAGGCCTTTTGTTGCATCCCTGATATCGCTCAATTATATACATTTTTATTCGCGATATTTATTATGTTTTTAATCTAAAACTTGATGGATATGTGTCACACCCCGCTAAAGAGGAAACACGAGATGTGAAACGCGAGATTGTCATTGCACAAGTGTATAGTTATGTACCAAAGTTTACATACATAAAACCAACATTTAAGTTATACAAAGTATTATGTTTAAGTTCACATATCGAATTCATAATAAAAACGTTCACATCCAAACCACCCGAACCATTCCCCTTCTTGAAGTCATCCAAAACGGCAATCCCAAAAGTCTACAACCATAACCAACTAGCTTACTCGTTTACTGAAAATACGAGTAAAATGTCAACTACGGGAGACGTAGTTGGTGAGCTACAAGTTTAAGTAAACATATAATTGTTTCGACGCACATAACGTTTGCGTAAAGTATAAGGATATTTTTTCATTACCTCAGCGGTGGAATAATCCACATGTGTAAGACGATAAGTATATGACGTCATTACCTCAGTGGTGGAACAATCCACATGTGTATGACGATAAGTATATAAGTTTTGCATATGCGCGTTGTACCAAACTAGGTAACGTGGCATAAGTTTCAAGTATGTAGGCATCGACCACATAGTGTACGGATATGTGACGATCCTTATGTATTGCCCAATGATCGTTTCTATGCCTCAAAGCAAACCCAATTAATAATCGTGCGCAATCGTTATTTGACGTTGTTGTGAGGGTCTCACTACCCTAATAGCGCTATCCACAATTACTAACGGTCCTTTCCAAAGGGATTAATAGCAACTAATGCTTCTTGGAAGTGTTGGGAATTTTAGTGGTATCACACGTACATGTTGGACCAATTCACAACATGACGAATGTTAGAGCAAGAATCGACAGGCTCAGTAACTTGGATTAGATTGATCACTCTCTTGGCCTCCTGCTCAAGCAGTGCAAACGTAACAGACTCTTGGCGAGTCTAAGGTGGACAAGAGATTGATCGGAAAGGCTTGACGGAATATGGTTAAGTATTCCAGTCAGTGATTATGTGAGGAAGATGATGAAGCTGCCTCTAAAACCTGAAGCGTTGGGTATTTATACCCAACATTTCCAGGTACCAACAACAGTCATGATGATCATTTATTGTTCATCAATAGGATTCCAACGGGTATAAGTGAAAAGGTAACGCTCCTGCAATGATATAATCTCATCAATGCCTTTGACGGTTACATCCAAACATTAGGCTTGGATGTCTGACTGGCAGAATGTCAGGAGCATGATACCTTGAGATGAACTCCAAAGCATCAGTGTTGGTCTAGAGTAATGCAGACATATGTACACAAGTCCTTAGACATGCCAGAGCATGAGTGTCGGACTGAGCGTCGGATGCCGGGGCAGATCTCCGGGCACGGGGCCAGCTAGGTGCCGGGACACAACTCCCGGACACCAGGTGCCGGGGCCATGATTCCCGGACACGGGGCGCCTAGGTGCCGGGACACAACTCCCGGATCCCGGACACGGAGCCACGATTCCCGGACACGGGGCGCTAGGTGTCGGGACGCAACTCCCGGATCCCGGACACGGGGCCACGATTCCCGGGCACGGGGCGCTAGGTGCCGGGACACAACTCCCAGACACCAGGTGCCGGGGCACAACTCCCGGACACGGGGCCACGATTCCCGGACACGGGGCGCTAGGTGTCGGGACACAACTCCCGGATCCCGGACACGGGGCCACGATTCCCGGACACGGGGCGCTAGGTGCCGGGACACAACTCCCGGATCCCGGACACGGGGCCTTACTCCCGGTGTCGGGGCTCACGTTCCGGGTTCTGGTCCTTTTGTCAGATTGAGATTCATGGGCGGGGCCCAAGTGTTAGGTTTGATAGGCTATAAGTATAAGCCATCACCTACTAACACCATCATGCACCCCAGTTAGGTTTTAAAAATTAGGTTTTGAAGCCTAACTCTTCTACTTTAGCCGTTTTTTTTTTTTTTTTTTTTTTTTGACGTCCGGTTCCTGTCCGGTGGCTAGGCAAGTAGCCGGCATACAGCCGGCCTTTTTTTCCGGCGACGTGATGTTGTTAGCCGGCATATAGCCGGCCTTTTGTGCCGGCGAAATTTTTTTTTTTTTCGTAACTGAGGCCCTTCTTCTTTTTGTTTTTGGGAGCAGGTGAGTTTACTCGTTCCAATCAGAAGCTTCGTCCTTTGCGGGTAAGTTTTTGTTGTTTTCTCCATCCTTGCAGCTTGAGTCTTATTTTTAGCTTATCAGTATTCTTGAATTGTAGCAGTTTGTTATAATGGGTTCAAAAGCTGAAATGGTTTCCCGAAAAGAGAAAGAGGTTAGGAGATGCAGTAGTGGCATCAATGATGTTAAGCTAGTGGATTTAATAACTAGGTTTCCATGCCTTAGTTCCTTCAATCCTGTAGCACCTACCATAGACCAACGTGCCACTGAGCCTCCTTCAGGAAAAATTACTTTATACACCAGCCTTCTTACCCATTCAAACCTTAGACTTCCATGTAGCTCCTTTTATATGAAAGTGCTAACTCATTACAAAATTGGATTTTCCCAAATGCATCCTGTAGGTGCTGCTAAGGTTATAATGTTTGAGATGTTGTTGGTTGGGATGAAAATTGCTTGTTCTGTAGATTTGTTTAGGCATTTTTATAAACTGTGTAAATCTAGAGACTGGTTTAGCCTAGAACAGAGAGAGAGAAGCAAAGAATGGAAACTAGTTGAGGATCCTCCTGATAGCCTTAAGAACTGGCGGTTTGACTTTATTTTTGTGGATAGATCGTTTATTAAGCTTTGGTCAAGTGTCCTTTTTAGCTGGCCATCTAAGATACCCAACGGAGTAAATGAACTCCCCGAGCTTTCCGTTCCTAAGGCAGAGGCATATGCACGCCTCCGCCGTATGTCTGTGAGGTATAGGATATGCCCCGAAGGGGTGTTGGCGATGGCTGGAATTATTAAGGATGTTGAAGAGGAGACGGTTCCCGTCATTGTGTCGAAGACATCAAAGAAACGTGGGTCTCTTTAAAATCCTTTTTTGACTTTATTATTTCGTGAAGTTGATTGTCATTTATATCTTTTCTTTGTTGCAGTTATGGGGTTGCTAGATTTCTTAGTGGGGGATGAAGCATGTGAAGTAGAGGATCATCCGCCTGCCGTAGCTTGCCAGATGTACAAAGCAGCTGGTGTTGATGTCCCTGGTGTTTAGGCTTCCGCTTCCAGAGAATACTGAGGATGAAGATCTCGTAGTATCCCCTGGTGGTATTATTTCAAACCTTTTGGTCTATTTAAATAATAGCTATATATAGGTGATGTTTTTCGTTTGTGTAGGTGATGATCTTGATCCCAATGGTTACATGCTTGAAGAGCAGGATTCTTCTCGTCAGAGACAAGGTACCTATGAGTTATGATTATTTTTCGTTGTTTGTAGTAACTAACTTGTCTTTCTTTTATGCAGTTGAGTTGGAGGATATTGGATCTGACGATGGTCATGAGCCAGGCTTTGATGGTGCATCTGTGTTAGGAAAGAGGCCATCAATAAATGTTGAGGATTATGACCTTCCTACACCCAAATCGAAAAAAGTGTTGTTCCCTGCTTCTCCACTTCTTGGAACAAATCATGTAAGGCGTTATGGTTGCCTTCAGATGGCGCCCCATGGATCTACTAGTATGGCTCTTCCTGCCTGTGGCAGTACTGTTCAACCTTATGCATTTGTTGGCACGCCATCTGGTCAACGTTTTGTGCCTGCCTAGTCATTTTGTGTGGGTGACAATGGGCAAACTGTTGGATCTGTTAGGGATTTCATGGACAATGTTGTCCCACCTCAACTTGTTATGCAGTCAAAGTTGCAAGGAACTTCTGAATTGTTGGATGATGCTGATATGAGCTTTTTTCATGGATTTATGGGACATATACTTGCTAGGCAGCGTACATGTGAAGATCATGAAAAATTGAAAGTTGATTACTCGGATCTGAAGAAAGAGGTGGAAAGTTTGGCTGTGGTTAGGAAAGATCTTGAGGCCGAACGCGAGATTGTTTCCGGCCGGGACAAGGAGATTAGTGATCTTTCTGCCAAGATTTCCAACTTAGAGAAAGAGAGGGATGGATTGGTAAGGAGGGCGCAGGAGTATGAAAATATCCTGGCTGCAAAGGATAAGGAGTTGGCGACAGTGACCAAATCTTTAGAGGTTGAGAGACAGGTAGTTGAGTCTCAGCGCCAGCAACTTGATGTTGCCTTTCAGGATAGAAAATACCTTCTTGCTGCTTTTCCTGAGTTGTTCAAGCTATTACTTGATCATCCTGATGTGATGAATTTGATGTTGGAAGTTAATCGGGCTACTCATGCATTTGGCAAACACATTGTAGGGACCAAGTTGCGATCCGTTGCCGGTGATGCAGTGCTACCCTTTCTTGATCCTTTGGCGCAAAGTCAGATGCGAGCTGCTAATGCTTTGTTTGAAAAGAAAAATTTTCTTATCCTGGAGCGCATTGTCCAAGACTTGGACATTTCTATTGATGATCTTCTTGCTATTGTTATACCACCAGTGTAGTGTTTGCTCTTTTTTATATGTTTGAACATTTTCCCTTTCTGTTATGAATATCAGCTTTATAAGCTTTATGGTTTGGATATTTTGCTTGGCTCTATGAGTGGTTTCTTTTTAATAATAAATGTTTATCCGTTGGATATTTATCTTATGATTTGTTTGCTATTTAAGCATATTACATCAGTGATGCATTATTTGGTTAACCGTTTATTTGTATTACTCGCGAGGTATGTCGCTTCCCTATGAGAAGTGCTTATCTTTTCTCAAGTAGATGAAAAGACGTGTTCGCATGTTTTGGCTTAGACATGAGTGTCTTATTTGGCCTTATGCTTGTGATGTTGAACAATGTTCATAAAATAAAAAGATAATGCAGTGCATAATTGGGATAATATCAGACCAAACATTTTATTATAAGGCATGGTATCCATGTCCTTGACAGAAAACAAGGTTAAACCTTGACAAAACATGAAAACATAGAATAAAAATTTATCAGACCTTGATCTAGGGTTAGTCTATGTATGTCTGACCTTCAATCATAAAGATGTGACCTTCTGGCGGTCCCGGTCGTTCAGTATTATCCCCCCTCTTTTGCCAGGCATACGTTTTCTGGGTTGGGGTCCTGTTGGTTTGTTGTCTTGCAGCTGGCACTAGGTGTTCTAACTTCCCTTCGTCCAGCGCCCTTCTGATCTCTCCTTTCAATTCCCGATAGGCATTGGTGTCATGTCCATGGTCCTCGTGAAATTCACAGTACTTGTTCATGTTTTTCTTACCAGACCTGTGTGCCATTTATGGTGGAGGTTTAAAAGTAGAGCCTACATGCTCTGTCTGCAGGATCTCTTTCGGGTCTTGTTGAGAAATGGCTCGGATGCAGTCTTGTCATAAGGGCTAAACCTTCTGTTGCCTCTGTCATCCCGTCTGTCATTTCTCCTATCTTCCCGCTGTTGGTCCTGTCTACCTGACGCTGTCCCACCGTTCCAAAGCTTGTCCTTCTTTCCAGCCACTCCTCTTGCCAAAGACACAGTTTCCCTTGATCTTAAGAAGTCATAGGCTCTATCTGTGGCTTCCTTGAAGGTGGCAGGAGTCCTTTTTGCAAGTTTTTCCTGCAACTGACCAGGCAAGAGGGAAAAGGTGAAACCTGAAATTTGTTGGCTTTCTGGCAAACCTGGGATCTTTTGGCATTCCTGCGTGTACCGCAGGATGAAGTCTCGCAAAGCTTCCCCTTCCTTCTGCCGGATTAGGTGGGCCTCCAGATGTGTCCTGCGTTGTTTCTTTTGCTGAAAGAATTGATACACAAACTTTGCCTTTAGATCAGCAAAGTCCCTAATGCTCCTCTCAGGAAGGCCAGCAAACCAATCTCTTGCAAACCCTTGCAATGTTCCTGCAAACATTTTACAGGCTACCGGGTCTACCCATTTTTCTGTAATGATGGCCTGCTCAAACAAGGCCATATGGTCGTCTGGGTCTCTTGTGCCGTCATAAGTGCCTACAATGGAGGGGACCTTCTGCTTGTCTGGCATCAGATATCTTGACACCCAGTCACAAAATTTCGAACTTACTATTGATACAGGCATGATAGCTTCTCTTGGCATTTCTCCTTCTGCTAGTTGCTGCAACAGTCGTAATAACTCTTGATTGGGATTTTGAGGTGGCGCCGGTGTCGGCGCGTTCTGCCTCAGGCTGCAGGGATGCCAATAGTTGAGCCAGGACGTGATTAGATGAGGTTGGTGTCGGGACTGATGTTGCTCCTTGGTTATTCTGAAATGTCCTTCTCTGCGTTCCCATGCTAGGGTCCTCTCCCGTTCCTTGAGTGCCGGGTTGGGATCCCACCGAGGCAGGCTGCCTAGGGGCTTCAAAGCCATGAAGTTCTGGGACAGCCTGCCTAGAGGCTTCAGCGGCTTCTTCGTGCAGTGTTGAGGTACGGGACATGGGGATCTGAAAAATTGACACGTTTGGCGTTGGTATGGCAGATGCACTAGCTCCGGGCATCCGTGTAGAATACAAAGGTCCAGCGGTTGTTGATCAATACAGACGGGCAGGACCTGAATCTCCTAGTGTCCAATCCTCCAAGGCGGAAAATCCGTGCCTGCCTGTCCTCCCCATAGGACCTCTTTCAAACACCATGTCTGTCTTCATGTCTGGTATGAATTGACTGGATGGAATAGGCAATGAAACAAATGCACGAGGTGACGAAACAATCTTCGGTATCAGGGTGGTATTCCCTTCAGCTTGGGATGTGGTCACAGCAGTCACTGGGGAAGGGGTTACAGTAGTCATTGGGGGTGGGGCTATAGCACTTCTGGGACTGAGGAAATTATTGGTGAAGAGTTCATGTCTTCCATGATGAAAAAAGAAACGAATTAAAGAAAAAACTTGTGAAAATCTGGAAATGAAGATGAAACATCGTTGCTAAAAAACGTGTCCCACGGATGGCGCCAAAGTTAGAGCAAGAATCGACAGGCTCAGTAACTTGGGTTAGATTGATCACTCTCTTGGCCTCCTGCTCAAGCAGTGCAAACCTAACAGACTCTTGGCGAGTCTAAGGTGGACAAGAGATTGATCGGAAAGGCTTGACGGAATATGGTTAAGTATTCCGGTCAGTGAGTATGTGAGGAAGATGATGAAGCTGCCTCTAAAACCTGAAGCGTTGGGTATTTATACCCAACATTTCCAGGTACCAACAACAGTCATGATGATCATTTATTGTTCATTAATAGGATTCCAACGGGTATAAGTGAAAAGGTAACGCTCCTGCAATGATATAATCTCATCAATGCCTTTGACGGTTACATCGAAACATTAGGCTTGGATGTCTGACTGGCAGAATGTCAGGAGCATGATACCTTGAGATGAACTCCAAAGCATCAGTGTTGGTCTAGAGTAATGCAGACATATGTACACAAGTCCTTAGACATGCCAGAGCATGAGTGTCGGACTGAGCGTCGGATGCCGGGGCAGATCTCCGGGCACGGGGCTAGCTAGGTGCCGGGACACAACTCCCGGACACCAGGTGCCGGGGCCATGAGTCCCGGACACGGGGCGCCTAGGTGCCGGGACACAACTCCCGGATCCCGGACACGGGGACACGATTCCCGGACACGGGGCGCTAGGTGCCGGGACGCAACTCCCGGATCCCGGACACGGGGCCACGATTCCCGGGCACGGAGCGCTAGGTGCCGGGACACAACTCTCGGACACCAGGTTCCGGGGCACAACTCCCGGACACGGGGCCACGATTCCCGGACACGGGGCGCTAGGTGCCGGGACACAACTCCCGGATCCCGGACACGGGGCCACGATTCCCGGACACGGGGCGCTAGGTGCCGGGACACAACTCCCGGATCCCGGACACGGGGCCTTACTCCCGGTGTCGGGGCTCACGTTCCGGGTTCTGGTCCTTTTGTCAGATTGAGATTCGTGGGCCGGGCCCAAGTGTTAGGTTTGATAGGCTATAAGTATAAGCCATCACCTTCTAACACCATCAACGAACAAAATTTTAAGTTCATTCGCAATATAAGTTCAAGTGTATACAATAAATGTATAAAAGTATGAGCGTTCAAGCATAAGAGTATCTCGTTTAAGTGTGCAAAACAACGTTTTAAAAATATCAAGAATAACGTTTAAAGCATAAGACTCGTATTTAACCCCAAAATATATGAAACGTTTATAAGAGGGGGTATGTAAGTCACTTGTAGTAATAGTCGGCGTGTTTTGTAAATTTCGTGAAATGTCGAATCGGAATCAATGGAATCCTATAATACCAAATATCGTATAAGTATATTGTATTACCTTTTGTTTGTTTTCTAAGTTCATATTAACGCGTTTTAATCGATTTTCGTTATGTTAATTGTTATTAATACATTTTGTCCAAAAATACTCATTTATTAGTCTCGAGTCCAAATAGTCCGATATGTATATAAATCTCGTTTTTAAGATGTTATGATTTTGTCTAACGACATTTGGGCAGCGCTTCCGCGCTATAAAAATAATGTCCAAATTATATCCACTTTCTCGCTTGAAACCAAACATTATATGTTAAATTAGTTAATCTTCAAAATCAGTAACACCATTTTTATACATACTCTTAAAATAACAAGTTTAAGGTTACAATTTATAACAACTTAAATAACATTTTGTAATCTGTCAGCACGTCCAGTGCGTCGCACTGAGACACAGGGGCAGGGCCCTGGCGACTGGATTTTAGCAAAAATCGTTTACTTAATAAAAACTTATATTTTTGTTAGATTAAAACATGCATGTGATAATTATCAAAGTTGTTTATAAATATTCTCATTTTTCAACCATACAATCTCCATATATACTAGTTCAAAATCATGGTTTCTCCATATCAAAATTATCTACAATTACTCTTAAATAACAATTTTGTTATCTTACAACAATATGTATAAAGATCTTTAATAAAAGTTGTATTTTTATGTTAATAAACACTTATGAAATCTTAATAAAACTTATATTTTGATTGTATATTAGACATGCAATTAGTAATTCATGTAGAAAAAGTGAAGAAAAGTGTTTTTACCCAAAGAAAAGTGGTAGTGATTGTTGTTGAAGCTAGAAATCGAAAATCAACAAAACCGAGAACGACTCTAGTTGTTGAATTTGATGGTTATAGTTTCTCCTTCTTCTAATACCCCAAAATATTACTTCAAAATATCACCAAGAATGGTTTTTGTCTAAATGTTTGCAAGGAATGTGTTTGTAAAAGGGTGTGTGTGTGTTTGATGAAACAAGATGAATGAAACTTGGTCAAGTGTGTATATGGGTGTTAGATGAGTCATTTCTGGCCTAGAGGAGCTCATGACACGTTTGGTACAGGTGTCCAAGATTTTTAACACGAAAGAGTGAGTCACCAAGTAAACCAAAAAGTTTGTCCAGCAGTGTGGTGCGTCGCACCAAGGTCTAGGTGCGGCGCACCAGGTATGTTTTCTAGTCTGTTCGTTTTTCGTTTGCGTTATCGTTACGTACATGCGTTGTTTAAAGTATACGATTGTTTTGCAATGAACTTAGACAAGTCCATTATATGTTTTCTTGGTATTAGGGTTCGTTTATTGATTTGATTCCGATTCCGAGACACACACGTATAAAGTTTATGTAACGTAAACCTACGTTAAAAGTTTTGCATGAGTCACATAGAGCTTAACTTAATAATGAGTTATGCTTAGGTAACTACGTAACACATAAAATTAGTTATACCAAGTATCACAAGTAACTATACTACAACCGACAAGGGTACACTACCCGGTGTTGCGGTCTAGTGTAAGTATTTGGGAAGACCAGATTTTGCACATCAATCTCAAGATTAGGTATTTTAAGTTTATCAATTAACTTTCAAAATCCAAATCTGTGAGTTCAGCTTTATCCTTTAGGAGCAAAACACGCATCTCCCAATGTGCAAACAAACTATTCAAAAAACGAGTATTTATATCAATCTTTTAATAAGTAACTTTTCGATCAAACAAATCATTCATTAATCGACTAAATCTAGAAATTAACATATCAAGACTCTCGTTCGCCCCACAAGTAAAGTTGTAAAATTGTCTCTTTAAAAGATCTGCTCTGACTAGCTTTATAGCTTCAGCTCCGCCATATCTCTTCATGATTGATGGAACACCGATTTCATCTCATTTGTTAAACAAAGTTTAATCGATTCCAGTGCCTTCTGATCTTTAAGATAGGCTGCTCTCTCAGCGTCGGTATATGCTTCCATTTCCCTCGGTGTTCGCACTCTAGTTGTTGCATTTAGCGAAAGAAGTTTAAAAAATTTCAAGAATCTGCAAGAAAGGATGTTGAAAGAGCATTTGACGTGCTACAAGGGCGATTTAGGGTGTTAAAAAGGAATACTATACTCCAATACCAAGAGAACAACGAACTTCACAGGAAAGGTGCCAACATCAAATCCGAGTAATGAGAGAGATACGAGATCGTGATACATACCATTGTCTTCGAAGCGATCTCGTTGAACACATTGTTAGGCTTCCTGATGACTATCGTTTCAGACGTTGATTTCTATTTATCTATTTAATTATGTATATTTTAATTACGGTTTTTAAAATTTTAATGTAATCTTGTTAACTTTATTAATATATTTTGTTTTAATGCAATTAGGTTTTTTTTTATTATTGAATGTATTAAAAATAATATGAGTAAAAAGGAAAAAAAAAATAAAAAATAATAAAAATGGTGGGTCCCAGATTTTGATATTATGGCTGGGGAATTTTTCTGATATTATATTATGGATAGTGTTATGGTGACATGGCCATAACACCACCCAAAACGGTGTTACGGATGAAAGTGCTCTTATAATCACCATAATCACCATAAATGAATCATAGGGACCCTTGGATGATTAAAGTCGTCGATTTCTATGAAATGAAAAGTCCCCCTTAGGGGGGAGAATGACAATTCTACGTAATACATAATCTCAAAGGTTTTTTAAGAACGTAATTAGTATTTTAATACTTTGATAAATAGCGGAACATACTAAAAGTTTTGCTACGTCGACCAAGTATAATGTAAACAATTTCACGAGGCCAAAGTCGATGTTATAAAACAAATTGCAACTATGGAATGATCTTAGACTTGGGAATTGGGATACAGAACGTGTCAATGTATAGAAATGAAGAAAATAGAAGTAGATGAACAAATCGTAGACTTGGGAATTGGGATACAGAACGTGTCAATGTATAGAAATGAAGAAAATAGAAGTAGATGAACAAACAAACCTTGCACAAGCTCAACTAAGCTCAAGCTCAGATCGTAAATAACTTTACATGCTAGAGCTCATTTGTTACATCATTTGTTAAAAAAATAAAAGTTCAATACACACAATAGAAGTTTTGAGAGTTGGATACATACAATAGCAAATCAAACAAAGTTTATTACATTTTCATGCACTTATCCCTTAATTATTTTATGTACATATTATCAATAAGGGTTATTTAATAACCAAAAAACCTAAGAAACTAAAGAACCAATCTCATCAAACAATAAATTTTCAAATTCTTCATTTTTGTCCACACGTGACAATCACAAGGTATTCTTTTTTAATCAATTAATTCACATTTTAGTGCTAATTCTTTATTTAATCCTGTTTTTGTTTGCTTGTCAGCCAATTATTGCAATGTTTAATCTTTTTTTAATTTAATTGTATGATGTGGTCATTGTTAAATTATAATTTATTGGTTATATATATATATATATATATATATATATAGGGTGAGGTTCAAATGAGATCCTCAATTTGCTAGCGATCCAGGGATCCACTTTTCAGCCACACATTTTCCCCTTAATACCTTTTTTTTTTTTTTTTTTTTTACTTAACTTAACTTTTTTTTTTCAAAATCACATGTGATTTTTTTGTAAAAAATTGAAATTACATATGATTTTCAAAAACCAAAATTTATAAATTTTAAAATCACACGTGAATTTTTTTTTTTTTGAAAATCACATGTGATTTTCAAAAACCAAAATTTATAAATTTTAAAGTCACACTTGAAATATTTGTTTCTCGAAAATCACATTTGATTTTATAAGCAAAATAGTTTGTAGGTTAAAAATCACATGTGATTTTACCCATAAAAGATTTGTAGATTGAAAATCACATGTGATTTTTAAAAATAAGATTGAAAATCAAATGTGATTTTCGGAAGAAAAAAAAAAAAAAAAAAAAGAAAAAAAAAAGGAAAAAGAAAAAAGTAAAAAAAAAATTAAAAAAAAAAGCAAAAAAAAAAACCCAAAGATATAAGGAAAAATGGGTGGTTAAAAAGTGGATCCCTAGATCTCTAGAAAATTAGGGATCCCATTTCAACCTCAATCTATATATATATATATATATATATATATATATATATATATATATATATATATATATATAGGGATCCCATTTCAACCTCAATCTATATATATATATATATATATATATATATATATATATATATATATATATATATATATATATATATATATATATATATATATATGGAATGGTTCATGCGAGAACTCATATTTTTGCGAGAACTGCGAGAACTCATTCTGGACCACTCATTTTTTTTTAATATTGAAAGTTTATTTTTTATTAAAAAGGGCAAATACGTAATTTGTTATTTTACAATAAACAAACTATAATTGTTTTGTTTTCGTGGTTTTTTTTCTCTTTTTTTTATGACTTTCTTTTACTTGAAAAATATGTCTTTTTCATATTTAATTTGTATTGAAAAATAAGCCAAACATTTTGTGTGCAAACATAAACTATGATATATATTTGAAAGTGTAATATTTTTTTCTTTCGTAAGTACATGTATTAAGTTTTGAGTTGTTCATTTATGAACCGCCTATTTACATGTGAGTATTTATTCGTAACCAAACCGTATAAGTTGATAAATATTCAAAACAACCAATGACTATGAGTTTATAAAATAAATCTTATTTATAACAAGTTACATACATATAAATAACTTAAAAACCCAAACAGATGTTCAATTATCATAAAAAATCGGTTGTTCATATAAGCACACGCGGTGATGTTCACGTCATAACACACTTAGAAAACCTTCATCGGTCTTCATATGTTCAGAGGTGAACATAAATCGGTCTTCATGTGCTCATGTGAACACGACGTTTTGATCATTTTTGGTGTTTATAATCGCTATATGTTTATCATAATCTTCATCATCTCCATTAAGCTCAAGATCTAATTAAATCAAAATAAATAAAACAAAATTTAATTAAAATATTAAATGTCAATATTAATAATCCCAAAACTAAAAAAAGCCTTAATGAAAAAACGAACAGTTATATTAAAAATCACATAAAAAACCATTCGAAATAAGAACTTGCAAAGTTGTTCATTAATAATCTCGTACTTCATGACTAACGCACACAACATTCACAATTTACAACACTCAATTTTTTTATTTTTTACTTTTTTTTGCAGAGATTGAAATGGCAAATAGAAACGCAAACACAAATGTTATATAACTACTTTGATGAATCTTTAGATATTACCTTTCCCATATTTTGAAAACAAATAAGATGTAGGTTGAAGAAAATTACAAGAAAGGAAAATACAAAACTACAAAGTCACCATCAAAATGAAGATTCTCCTCCAGATTGTTAGTCATCTTCATCAGCAACAAAAAAAATATGCTTTTTTAACATCTTTATTTACCGTATGAATGATGGGAGACAATCGCCAATTTTAGGGTTTTGGATCTTGGTCGATTTGGATGGGGAAGTAATGTTTAACTGTTTAATTTATTTAGGAGTCGTATATTAAGGATTAAAGAGGTGAGAGGTTGAGAATATTTAGGATATGAAGTGAAATTTCAATAATACCCTTCTTGACTCCTAAAAAAGAACTACCAGATTTTGAATGAATTACCAAACTACCATTATCATTTTTAACCGTTGATCAACTGATCCAAAGGTCATAGATGAGTTCTCGCAGTTCTCGCAAAAATTTTTGTTCTCGCATGAATCATTCACTATATATATATATATATATATATATTCGCTAAAGGGGAAATTCCCCGACAAAATATATTAACAAAAACTGTTACAGAACAGGATGAAACAAACGAATCATCTGGGAGAAAGACATGGAGAAAATACTTGAACACAACCAAAGACAAACCCACCCACGACAACCACTAGACACTCAACCAACTAAAAAGACAAACAAACAAAACACCGTAACCTCGCTCAAGCCACATCCCACTCGAGCCCCTTAACCACATCTAAGTTCCAGATAGTAGAAATAGTCTTCCAATCTAACCGGTTTACAATCCCAAGCGACATGATCTTCAATCGGAACGTGGTAAAGATAACCTTATACAAGACATTGATACACGCGTTCCCTTCTTAAACAATTTATTATCTTCTATATCCAAATTTGTGTCCACTTGTGGTATGACTTAAAGGTGTTAAAATGAAGATTTTAAATAGTGAAGTTCTTACTTGTATATTAAATTTATGATCTGGAGTTATTGAGGATTTTACACGATCGTTTGGTATTTTAAAACCTTCATTCGAGTCATGATGTAAAAACTATGTTTTGTCTAATGTTAACGAGTAATATGAAACGGTTAATTGGACACAACTAAACAAACACTAAACGAGATTAAATCTTTAATAGGGAAATGTACTCACAAGTGTTTACTTGCCATCTAGGGAATCCCATTGTATAGTCGGGGATAGCTTGTGACCTACTTCTTTAGACACATACCTACACTAATTAAGTAGTGTCATCTTTGGATATACTAGAGGTGAGTTCATTGCCCCATCTTTACTGTTTATTATATGTTTTAAACAAATCGGGGGAAAGTAAAGCTCAACCAAATGGATTTTAATAAATGGTTTATCGCTTACTATAAATAGGTAAAACTATCAATGGAAATCTTCCATTTTTGGAAACTTACTACTTTCGTAAACTTACTATAAATAGATATTTCTATTTATAGAAACTTTATATTTTTGGAAACTTCCTATTTATGGAAACTCACTATATTTGAAAATCATAAAAACGTGTAACAAAGAAAATGCATCTTTTCAAAACTATTGGTTGTGGATTTTATTTGTGCATCAGGATACATCCTACTGATGTTACAAGCGTATCAACAGAAGGTACTTGTTGCGACTGCAGTAGCGTGACTACTGTAGGATGCAATCAGTGTATCTGGCTCTACATGAGCGATGCATGCTTAGCGGCAGAATGTTACTTGTCGATTAGTAGCGTGGCTACTACAGATTATTGTGGTGATTGTTTTTGTGAAATGTATGCATTGTTACACAGCTTTATACACTACTTGATGATATGGTTTGCTTACTTATCTTTTACTAAATACCCAATGAACTCGCTCAACATTATGTTGACTTTTAAGCTTACTTGCAGATACTGAACAGGTATATGACTTAGCTTATGGGACTGGACTTTAGAAGACTCTTGGACTTGCATTGCATTGTGACCCTTTTGTTTAGACATTATTATCTTTGGATTTATTTTGGGCTTGCATGCCTAAGTACTTCTTGATTCGTTGTTTTGACGTATTTGTGTACCAAGGATTTTTACCTTCGACATGGCGACGTCATGACATACTATCTTTTATTTACCATATAGACTATCTTTATTTACCTATTTTTTTATGACGATCCCCAACCGGCCACACCCTGTATTTCCGTCACTGGAGGGGTGTGACAAATTTGATATTTGATTGTATAACTTTCAATATTTGTGAATTATTTATGATAAAATTTAATATAGTTGGAACTCATATTATATTTGAGTTAAAATGTTTTATACCTTTTATTTTTTGAACTTAGAATAAGATTCGGTTCACGAGAACGGTTCAACCAGTCCGATCAATAAATTATTTTATTCGGTTCAATATCCGGTTTTCGAAACCTTGGATATAACTAATTTATTGAATAGTGTAACCCAAAACCAAAAATGATAACATAAAATTAGAAAGAAAAAAGAAATAGAAAAGATAACATAATAATACAAAATTTATTAAAATATGAGTAATTTGTCATAAACTTAAACTTCAAGGAGTGGCTTGTTGTTTTGATAAATGTAAATCTATATGTTTTCTTTCTTTCTTTTCTTTATATATATAAATGTAAATTTATATATTTTCCATAGGAAAAATCGTGGGACTGATTGTTAAAATGTTACCGGCCATATATTATCGATGATTGAGGGTGGCGGCTTGAAAGTTGAAACTCAATGGGAGGCGTTTTAGCCGCATTTCCCCTCCCCCCCCCCCCCCCCACCCACCCACACCATAACGCCGTTATGGCTGGGGGTGGTGTCTTGAGCGACGTTTTGCCGCGGAGTCTCCCCTGCAACGCGGCGTTATTTTTTTTTTCTTTCTTTTACGACTGTTGTTTGAATAATAAAAAAAATAATGTATTGCTTAGGATCGCTAAAACAATGGAGATCAAATACAGACTTCGTTTTCGGAAAATGGAATTTCTTCGTATGCCAACACATGATATGACGCCAGAGGATCAGGCAGAAGGCCGAAATACGCGTCGAATTAGCCGCCGAACGAGACTATTAGTTTTTTATGTATTGTTTTTTTTTATCGTTTAAGTATTTATGTATCTTTTTTTAAGTGTTGTTTTTTTTTATCATTTAAGTATTTATGAATTGTTTTTTTTATAGTTTTTTATGTATTGTTTTTTTTTTTTTTTTTTTAATATTAATCTAAGTTTATTTTTATTATTAATGTATTTTTAATATTAATAATGTATTAAAAATAATATGAGTAAAAGGAAAAAAAAATGAAAAATAATAAAACTGGTGGGTCCCAAATTTTGGTGTTATGGCTTGGATGTTTTTCTGGTGTTATGTTATGGATGGTGTTATGATGACGTAGCCATAACACCACCCAAAAGCGTGTTATGGATAAGAGTGATCTAAAGGTAGTTATTAAGTTTTAATTATCCCTAATATCCTTATTATTATTTATTACTATGTATTATTATTGTTGTTATTAATATTATTTAGTATTATTAATAATATCATTATTATTATTTTATTATTTTATAAATAAAATAAAATAAATAATGTGGGTGTCCATAAAAACTGGCTGATGGGTTACTGTTGGCAATAAACTAGGTTAGTTTTTAGTCAATTTCGTAGTCAGTTTTTAGTCACTTTGGTATATACTAACGTGGTATTAAGTTGGCCAAACTAACCATGGCAGTTTTTATAAAACTAATGTTTAATTCACAAACCTTATTTATTATATATTTAAAGTAATCAGAGGTAGAATCGGATTTTTAGGGTTATAGGGGTCATCCTTTATTGTGAAATTCATTTGGATAATATGTATGTCAACAAAGTAACAAAAGACTTGATTTTTGAAAAAGTTTTGCTAACAAATGTTATGTAAATGAAAAAACTCATATTTTAAACAAAAATATGTGATTTTAAAGTTGATTCTCAAAAATATTCTAATAGACATAAAACCGAAACCGGGTTGTGAATCAAACACGCTAATGATTAAAACAAACTAACTGCTTAGAGGTGTTTGGCCTAACTTAATAAGATTGTTATGAACTTATTGCATTATCATAATGTTCTAAGTTTATCCGAACACAATTTTTGCTATTTATTGTTTTGGTAAAAGAGTACAAATTTTTATAAGATTAACGAAATGTATGTTAACTTAGGATGATTTTCCTATAGTTTGGAGCCTAAGAAATAGAAAATATGGAAGGATCGAACTCCATTTGGTAATGAAGATGAGAAAATTTTGGTTAATTATTTACTCAAAAACAAATGAAGAGCATGCAAAAAAGAAAAAAGAAAAATTGTAAATATAAGCTTTTTACCTTGATTTACTAAGCAATTTCCGTGGAAAAAAAGAGAAGATTTTACTGAATAACGACAATAGAAAAAGAAGCTTTTGGGGTGTCGGTAGATTACATCAATTTTATAGTCACCCTCTTCTTCTTTGCTTAGATTAGTAATTACTAGTAATTAGGAAAGACCAAATTTAAAAAGCCGTTTAATATTGAATTTGTGCTCACAAATCTTATTCAGTGAATAGATTAGAGAAGTCGAGGGAGGGCCAAAATGCACCGGCCCCTCTACTCCCTCGGTCTCCCTCAAGTCACATACCAATATGAATATGTGATGGAACAAAACCTGTTTATTTTTTTCATATTCTATAACGTTTATATTTGTTTGGATGATTTATATCAACCTCCCACCCTTTAGTATATGTTTATATACCAACGATACGATGGTAAACTAATTAAAAAACATAATTATTCTAAACGAAGTCAAAAGTTATTAACTTCCTAAATAATTCTTCAAAATATGTATATAAAATGAACATCAAATTAGGTAATTTTTGTTATTAAATATCAAAAATGGAATGTAAGTTTTGTTAGCATATAGTTGGAACACAAATACACAATAACATGATAACCATGTGTAGAAGAGTTTCATCACTTGTCTTCATCCTACGGAACAATGCCCACATGACCAAATAATGTTATAAACTACTCGTAACTAAATTGAACCTTTATTAATATTACCTTATAAATTAATTCAACTCTATATTGTTGGAAAATTTGAATAAGTGAATTCTATCAACATTAGACCAATTAAATTTTTGTTGAAAATAGCTTCTTATGGTGTACTATTATCATACCCGCGCTATGCGATGGGATAACAAACATATGGATACGATTGAAGTATTTTATTTACATTGAAATCATATAATATCAAAATATAATTATTTTCGATATTAGAATGAATATAACTTCTCACATAAAAATTACATGAAATATATATGTAAGTACAATATAAAAATTATAATCGGTACAATTGAAAACTTTTATTACTATAATAAAAACGAACTCGTGTTACTCAATGTTGGTGAATATATACATACGACATTGATAGTCAAATACGATATTGCAAATGTGTTTTTTTTCTTCTTTTTTTAGAGCTTAATTTGTTTTAAATTAAGTAACTCTATTTATTGACCATTTTAACTATAGATTATAACTTTGTTAATATTCATTCATATTTCAATTACAATTTAGTAATAGATTAATGTAATAATATAAATTATAAAATTTAGTAATTTATATTTGTTATTTTAATTACTTTATATATTACAATACTTATATCAAGTGTTATAAATCTTATTAATATGTTTATTACTAATTAATTAACTATTATGCATTAAATTATATTTTAATGGTTTATTATATTATTGATAAGTTATAAAACTTATTTTTTAAATTCATTTAATTTTTTATTCAAGATTTGAATGGTTGTGATTGATTTGTAAAAATAAGAGGCTAAGAGTTCATCTCTTGAGGGTCACTCTACTATTCCAAATAATCTGGTTGGGTCATTGAACAAAAAAAAATATAACACTTTCATTCTACTATCAAATAAACTTTAAAACCATCACTTTATGGGTTATAGCAGGTTACCAGTTAGTTTTACCGGATGAGGTGGCTAAATAATCTACGTGGCAATGACTCATTTTTGTTTATAATCTACGTGGCAATGACTCATCTCTGTTTATAAATAGAAACCCAAAAGCCAAATCAGCCAAAACTAGAATAAATCTAATAAAGAAAGTTTAAATCAGACATAAAATTGCATAAATTAACAAGAGAATAGGGTGAAGCTGGAGACAACGGCGCCGGTGACTGAGAGGAATTCTTGCCCGACGACGTCGGTGACGCCGACAACGGCGATTGACGGCGCGTCTTCTCGGAGGGACATGCGGCCGGTGAAGGGGGAGGTGGCGGTGGTGGTGGGTTTCGGGTGGAGGGAGGTGGTGGTGGTGAAAAAGTGGCGGTGGGGGATTGCCAGAGATTGCATGGTTGCCGGAATATTTGGTCGGAAAAGTGGAGAAGATGAAGGTGGAGGTCTCTGAGAGAGGGGAGAATCCGCCACTTTTTCGGGGTTCTTCATCAGCAGAGATGAATCCGCTAAGGTAAATCAATTTCCCATTAATTCCTCCATTTTCTTCATCAGCTCCAATAGCTTCGGGGTTCTTCATCAGCAGAGATGAATCCGCCACTGTTTCGATCCAATTGACAAAATCTTTGGTACAAGGAAACAAGCTCTTGTTGGGAAACTACATTCAATTCAACGGCGGCCAGTGTGTGTGTTTTTGGTAATGATGATTTTTATGGGGTTTTGACTTTGATTTTGTATAATCATGTGTTTGTTTATGAAAGGGGATAAAATGTTTATGAAAGGGAATAAAGATGGTGGGGTTTCACTTTGTCTATGTGGATTTAACATAAAAAAAAAAGAAAATGACATGGATATGATGTGTACTAACAAACTTGATGTAATTGGTGTTTGTGTGAAGGTGACCTGCTCTTAGCCGGTCATCTTGGACCCACGTGATGAACTTAATCCGTTTTCAAATAGAAAGTGGTGGTTTTAAAGTTTTTTGATAGTAGAATGAAAGTGTTATATTTTTTTTTGTTAAATGACCCAACCAGATTATTTGGAATAGTAGAGTGACCCTCAAGTGCATTAACCCTTTTATAAAGTAGTATAGATTATGAATAATAGCAAAGATGAGAGAGATGTCGATTTATAAGGTATAGGGTTTGAAACAAAAGGGTTTTTTTTTAACTTATTTCATTTATTCCAATAGATGTTTTTCATTTTTCATGCTTAAAATTAGTTAAGCGTTGTGTTCAATAAAAACTTTAATCTATTATTTGAATCAATTTTTACTTGTTTTCTTTTCTGATCCTTCGATTTTCTGTTCATATTCCAGGGAATTAGGAAAGGGAAGTATCATAAATTTTACTTGGTTCATATAATTTTGTGCAATTTTTCTATCAAAGTTTCATTTATGATTAAAAAATAAAAAAATTTCTTCATTCTTCCATGACACCTCCCATTCAAAAAGGGTCATACATTTTAACTAGGTAATTATTTTTATCAGATGTCTCCGAAGGACAACTAGGCAATTATTTTTATTGTTAGTCTCAGCATTAAACACGGGTTTGTAACTATTATTTTTATTGTTAGTCTCAGCATTAAACACGGGTTTATAACTTGTTCCACATCGAAAATGGAGGCAACATTTGAGTTGTTTATATACAAGAATGTTGAAGAAAAATTTAATAGACTGTGTGTATTAACGGCTTGTCGTGCCGAACAAATGAAAATAAAAAATAGTTTAATCTTATATAAGTTTCCCATGCAAAGTAAAAAGCCATTTAGCTTGTTAATTATTACATATCAAAAAGGTTGTACCAAATCATCTATAGTAATATTTAGCTTGTTAATCGTTAGATCATCAACCCTTAAATATACCCACAAAACTTTAAATTATGATTATTTATTGCCTTTTACAGGAAAAGGAGAAACAAAACAGAAAAATGTCTAGAATTATCAATTATCAATAGATTGAGATTCATATTTACTTGTCCCTAAAAATAATAGTATAAATATATATATGTCCATTAATTCCACGTCCATCAGTGCCATTTTCCACACGCCATTCACAAGTACAGTAATACATATCTACGGTCGGCCCCGTCAACTCTCTGGTATTCATATGAACATGTATCATTACACTATATTAAGACATAGCCCTCGTTTCTATCATATTTCAAACTCAAATTCGTACAACTATTATTATTTTTTGGTTTATCTCTTAGCTTTGTTATATTTAACTTAATCTCAAATCTTCTATCTATTTATATTTTAAACCTTTAACTTTTGCTTGATTATTACTATCGATTATTCTTAACGCGAAGTACGGATAAAAAAAACTTTGTTATACTCAAATTATGGAAAATTTAGATGTTATACCCGTAAATAGCTACAATATAACTAGCTAGACAAAGTTTTAAAAATATATAATAAATAAAAAACTGTTGGACCTACCACTACTAATAATAATGTCAAAGATAAAAAGATGCATAAAACCACATGAAAAGTGAATGGTGTATTGCTATGTAGGTGGTGATGGTGGGCATTAATATTTATTAACAAAAAATTTATAAGACAAGAAAAACAAATTGTTAATAAGAAATTCTTTTTAATAGTATGAATCAAATCAAATCAAATCTAATCATGTTCCAAAACAAATTTCTTTGCATCTTTGAAATTATTTGTGCTAATGTAAGTTTTATGCAAATGATTTAAATGTGTAATCAAAGATATTCAAACATTATATTTAGTTTTCTAAATCAATTATTTTCGTTACTTTATAATATAAAAGTGTAATTAAACATATTTAAATTCAAAGGTCCCATAAATATCTTTCTTTTTAGATTTTCTTCTTTAGTTTAATTTAAACCAATAAACTCATTTATGCTAGAATAAAACCACCCTCCCTCACTCTTATTTCTCCTATTATTGTGTACTAATTTAGTGTTCATTCTTGTTTATAAAACAATAAGTAGCTAACTCTTTTGTTATTTAGGAACAACAAATCAACATGGAGAATGAAACTCATGTTAACCAATTATCATCTTCCATCTCATCCACCATCACAGATACGACGTCGTCGTCCTCCTCCTCTATTTCCACTCCATCCACTGAAACCATAACATATGGCTTAAAGGAGTCCAAGTCTCGAAAAGGCTCAAGTAGAGTTCGAAAGGGAAACAATGGGAATGAGGAAAAGAAACCGACCAAAGATGCTTCCATTGGTTGCACTAGCGAGGATGGTGAAGAGTACCCTATGTATCGAGGTGTAAGAAAAAGAAGTTGGGGCAAATGGGTGTCTGAAATCCGCGAGCCAAAAAAGAAATCAAGAATATGGCTTGGGACATTCCCAACAGCCAAAATGGCCGCTCGAGCTCATGATGCAGCTGCTTTAGCCATCAAAGGTGCCTCGGCTTATCTAAATTTCCCTGAATTAGCTCATTTACTTCCAAATCCAGTTACAAGATCACCTAAAGACATCCAAGAAGCCGCGGCAAAGGCTGCATCCATGACTTGTTGTGGAGTTGATGGAGGCGAGCCAGATACTGATAGCCAACCCATTCTTTCTCATTCTCACTCATCAACCACTTTATCATCAGAAAGCACCCAAGATGGAGCCACTCCAGAAAGCCAAGAACCAATGACTTCTGATGAGGATACATTTTTCAACCTGCCAGATCTTTCGCTCCATCCAACCGACCTGAGTGATCAGTTCTTTACGGATTCATCATGGGAGCTAGTGGCAGCTATCGATACTGGCTTCCGTCTTGGAGCTGAGGAACCGTTTCTTTGGGAGATATATTAGTTGCTTATTGTAAAATCTATAAACAAAATGAAAAATTATTATTTATACATAGAGCTTTAAATTTATGACATATATATGTAAATTATTATTACGATGATGATGATTATTTTTATTACTATATATCAACTGATATAAATTTGTACAATTTTACTCCTACTATTTCTTCATAAGGCTAATACAAAAGAAGTTAATTATCTTTGCATCAATGTTAAATTTTGTTGCTATATTTCTTTTGTTTAATTGAATACTTATAAAAAAAAAAATTTACATTACTAAACTTATAAAAGTATTCAATTGTATTAATTATTTATTAAAAAAAGTTCTAATTTTATACTAAACTTATGTAAAAATATTAACAAAATACATTAAAAGTAGTGATGACATCCGAATTTAAATGAATAGTAACACAATTGAACAAAATCAAAATATAGTTATAAAATTGAACATTATTGCAAAATTCAATAATTACTTTGTGTATTAACTCTTTTTTATACTAAATATTTTTACCAATTGTATCATATTTAAGAATGTAATTAGTTCTTTTTGTGCCATTTTTAGGTCACGTTGGTCAATGAATTAAAAGTGTTTACATGATTGATTAATTTTAGTAGAGGCCTATATTTTATATTATTTTGGTTCTTTTAGTTAATTTATTTAATATCTAATAAAAAAATATTTAATTGCAATTTGATGAATGAAAAAAAAAATGAAAATTAACAAGTTCTTCTATAAAACAAGTGAGGTAGCCCGTTAAAATAAAAAGAAATTAGTAAGTTACCGATTATATAGCAACCAATACATCAAGTGGTAAAAACTTATAGTTAAATACATAAAATATAGTTATTTAAAGTATGACACATATTATAGATTTTTGATTAAAGTTAAATACATTTCTAAATAATTATCTCATAAAAGTATTTTCTAGTTTTCTCCCGATTCATTTTCACTTTCTTTTTCGTTAGGTTGTTTGATTTTATTTCTGCTAGTTATGGTAGTGACTCAGTTCGCATGTAACCCTTATGCCATATTATTTTTTTTGTAGTTCGTTTTCAATTATGTCCATTTTGTCTGTTTGTTTGTGAATCTATGAGTTGATTATTATTTTATTTTGCTCATAAATCTTGGTCTGGATCGTATTAGTTCAAGTTGTTTCTTGTAACTTGATTTTGGTTCTCAAGATTGGTTTGGTTGTAACTTCTATTTGAATGTGGAATCTAGTCGTGACTCTGATTGAGATTTGATTAAATTATTTGGGGATACCGGTTAAATTGTATTGAAATAGTCGTTGATTTGTTCTTGTTTTTATCATTAGGGTTTAACTGTATTACAATAGTCGGTGATTTGTTCTTGTTCGTAAAGAAGATTCTTCATTCAATTAGTGAAAAATAGGTCCATTTCAAAGTTTTGTTTGAGCAGTTGAAGAAGTTTATAGCTTTGTTGGAGCAGTTTCATGAGTTGTTTGCTTTGCAACTTCAACGGCTAATTAAGGTTGTTATAGTAAGTACGATTAGTAGTTTTCGTTTTCTCTTGATCAACTTGACAACTTCAACATTTGTTTTTCTATAAATAATCACTATCGATTAGTGATTGATTAAGTTGTTTGAGAGTTTTTTAGATTCAATTATTCAAAGCAGGGATAAACTAGTTTTGTTCTGACTTATTAAAGAATCAAAGTTTCAGAAATCTCATGAATGTATTCACATGTCAACGTTGTATTGAATCCTTACCATGCATTAAATGTTACATGCGTGTTTGGAAAACAAGTATGGAAAGGTAAATAGCATATATACTTTTATGCCCAGGCTTTTGAACTTCATGTAAGATCGTCTTACTCACACAAGCCTTTTTTCGCTATGAATTCAAAACACTTTTGAAAATGGAAGGAATAAGGTCTTGGAGTGTTTGTGAGAATGTTTGCCAATTTCTTACTAAACACTTGTCCTTCTACTTCAGATGTTGATATAAACTTAGATTTTAAATCCCTTCGATATTTTTAAGTCTCTTTCGTTAGTTTCAATTAAGTCCTCGATTTGTTAACGATTAGAATTCTAACCATTCGTGAAAGTGCGAGTAAGAATCAAAAAAATTCTTTTTAAAAACAAATCAAAAGAGAAAAGAGGAGGAATAATAATACAAAAACTATGCTTCAAGTGCTTTTTCCCTTTATCTCTTTTTCTTTTTTGGTATATGAGTACTGATTAGTATGGTTTAATGCTTTTCCTGTAGGTGTTTTCACGTGTTCTTATTATATTTGGATTATTATCACATTATTAGGTTATATAATGTTTCCCCTTTATATTTCTTTCATTAGATTTTAGCTACCTTAAGTATTACATTGTTATTATACTGTGTAATGTTTATTTAATTGGCTTCTAGCACTCGGTATTAACAATCTTGAAGAAAATAATGGTGTTCAATGAGACAAATTAATCTCTATTTTTTTTAATTATTGATAAATTTTTTGCTCGAAACCTTAGAAATGGTTGTCACTCGTCTTTTTAAATGACCATTATATAGCACTATGATAGAAACCAAGTCAATAAGATAAAGACGTCTAGTATTCGAATATACCAAAATTCTGAAATGAAATGAATTCAAACTTTGACATCAAATTTGCTTTCTGTTGAGTTTTAGAGAACAATCCGATTTCAATATTTGTTTCTACATATTTGTAAGAACCAAATTTAAGAAATAACTAACTAATAACGTAATCACGTTAAGAAGACTTAGAACTACCTAGCAGGAGATTACTAAGTTCAGCAAAAGGATATCCCGAAAAGATGAGTATGAATATTTGCTATATTGTACACTACAAGAAAAATAGGTTTTAGTGACAAAATTTTGTAGTTATAAGTATGTTTGGTCGGTATTAACCTTATTTAATCACCATAAGTAAAAGTGATCACTAAACAAAATTAGTGACAAAAGAATAATTTTATTTGGTCTATAACGAAATTAGTGACAATAGTGACGAAAACTGACAACTCAAAATTGGTCACTAATATCATTAGTGACCAAATATTTGGTCACTAATTAGTGACCAAATATTTGGTCACTAATAATATTAGTGATCAAATATGACTCGTCTCAAAAGACATTTTTTCTTGTAGCAAGAATTAGGTATTAAAAGCAAAGTTGAATATTTTTTGTGCAGATACTTACGGAACGTGTGCTCATACGTCGTTGTTAGCATGAACCTTCCGGATCTGTCCCCGCAAGGTGATTGAAAGTTTGTTACCGATTAGACCATTGAAACGAGAGGGTGCAAATCAGCCAATCTATTATTTGTATGCTTTAGCTTTTTATTATTTATTTTTTTCGGGTAATGACATTTTAAACCAATAAAATGTTCACAGCGGAATTGAACTTGGTATCTCTTACATTTTGTATGCTTTAGTTGATAGCATGTTAGGGAGCTTTGTGTGTTTGTCATGATGTAGTTAGCATAATATTAGGGGTAATATAATAACATGCTAATTAGTATTTAATGGTCGTAGATAATAACTCTGATCGTATTAGTGTCTGCATCACCTTATCTAAACATTACAAAATACAAATCATTAATAATACCAAATTACAAATCTTTAGTAACACCCAACTGATAAACAATAATTTATTAACCATTACATGAAACCCTAGCTAAGGAAATTATACCAAACACATATTCTATTATGATTACCACATACTTGGTATGTATCTATTATTTACTTATTAGTTCATTTTATTGAATGTGTAGTTTAGCTTAGTGTAAAACAAAAATCAAAACCTTTTCTTTTTATCAAGTTGATTAATATTTAAATTTGTCTAAATACAATTTTGTTTTAATTTTGACTATCGTAACGCCAGTCAAACTAATTCCGCAACATAACAAGTACAAGAGAATATTGAAAATGAAACTTCCATTAACTAGAAAAGAATAGTGCTTCACTTACTTATTAAAAGTGAGCTTTACAATCTCTTCGATCGATATATCCTTTATACTAACAATTTAATCCAAAAACGAAAAATCACCAGTGAGAATAGTACGAGTGGTAGCTTGAAGCATGATTAATATCCGTAGGGAAGATTCTCTTGAAGACATGTAGCCTCCAAATGCCTACTTATCGTTCCACATTGGGGTGGCGGTTCCCCCAAACCCGCCATGTCCCCGCTACCCAACTCAATATCCGATTAAAAAGAGAGAGATGGTCGGAGGGGGGATGGTGAGTTTATTCGAGAACTCTCTAAAATAGGAACCAATTAACCAATTATTTATTGTAAAAGAAAACTGTAGAAAGGTGACTACACGAAATTTTTGTGTTATATTTAAATGTGATTCTGTTGGTATTTGAATAGTTTTAACAAATGTGTGTCCGTAAATGTGTGAGACTACGGGAGCGCATACATCGACATTTAGACACGATTATTAGTTTAATGTATTTAGTAAATATCACTTAATGGGTTAAGTGTAATGTTTATTAAATGGAGGGTTTATTATGTAAATAAGGAGGTTTCCTTATTGTAATATAACTCAAACTCTTAGATTTGAAAACCTATAAATAGAAGATAAACCCTAAACCCTAATTCATTACAACTACAAAAAATCAAAAGTCGACTAAGGTTTTTTTTAACTTTTTTAGCCGTCGTTTTATTTTTTTTTTAAAAAGGGTTTTTTTTATTTTTTATTTTGGTTTTTGTAATAAAGAGTTGCTGCTAAGACAATTGTTGTTTAAAGCAATTAAACGTGTACTAGCATACTAGTCTGTCGCTAAAAGAAGGTGTCGCGTACGTAACCGTAGATTAGATCTTACACTTAGATCTACGACTTTCGCTTGCTTCTAATTCAAGGTAATTCTTTATTCGATTTATTATTTACTATGTGATCCTAATTTCCGCTGCCATTTATTGTTTGACAATATGACTCTAGTTGTATACCTATAGTGGTATCAGCCAAAACATAGGTAAATATTATTTTGGATCTAAAACATCAAAATTGAGGGGGATCTAGGGTTGGTTTATTGGATGATTTTACAAAATTAAAAGTTAATCTGAAATCAATCTACCTTACAATTTGATGTTTAATTACCTTATTTACTTTTATGCAAAATTATGTTTATAAAGTTACATGCATAACTTTGTAAGCATAATTAGATATAATGATATTGTTAAAAAGTAAATTGAATTAGTGACATATTATTAATTGTTAATTGAATATGTGCGACACAAAAAGATTTGTATGATAAAAAGTTATGTGTGGTTTATTTGATATATGAATTGTTTACATATTGATAGCTTACGCAATCCAAACTTGTTTATTTGGACGGATGTATGTGGTCTGTTTCCTTTGAAACGGGAGTGATTCAATATGTAAACAATGACCATAGAGACTTTTTAGGCATTACCCAATTAGTTGCGTAGAATAATTCTAAATTGTTTATTATAAATATTGTTTGTCAAATGTCTTTTGAAAGAAACAAAATTTAATAATAAGACTAAAGAATTATTATGACGAGTTATTAATTTATTTTGGCACTTTTATACGTTCTATAACGCATTTGGTTGGGTTTATATACCTTAATTTGGTCCAGCGACGGAACGTATAAATTTACAAAATATCTTAAAAACCATCGATTTAATAAGCGTGTGATTGGTAATTTATAACTAGATTGTACATGCTCAGTGTATTATTACGCAACTAGGCTCACCTACAATAGGGGACGATGTCTAGGAAAGTTATGCGGAGTGGGGTACACTCCTAATGAGGCAATGCTATTAAGAAATGTTGAACCATTCGCTACACCTCACATGCTTTCCTGGTCGTACTCTCGTAGAGCTACCGAAAGGGTTTTAATGATGACCATGTTACGATTAGTTGTATAAATTAGGTAATCATAGAAACACGTTTAATAACCAGTAAAATAAAACATTTTGTTTTTAATTAAATTACGTTACGAAATTGTTGCATGGCAATTGCGTACGTAGATTTTTAACACCCATGGAATTTAAGTCAATTGCTATCCGTATTGCCTAGACAACTTGTACTTGCTCGTCACTCTACGTGAGACGTAGGTGAAGTGTATCCAAGGCGGATTACCACTCATAGTGAGACTGTGGTGGACTATCTGCAGTCTTCAGTCGGATGACTTAAATCGGGTTATGCAGTGAGACTGTAAACGCCGATAGCGATAAGATGCGACGAAACATGATTAATATCACGATCACCATTTGATGCTCGGATCGAATTATGACATTAAGTCCCATTTTCTAGGAGTTGCACCGGTAAATGCAATTACGGATCGTCACTTACCTTTTGAGTATTATTTAGTTCCTAGCAGATCAACTGATGGAACGGTAATATGTCAATTGGATCCTAGACTTAACTAAAAGTAAACCATGGGTTTTACGTTTTATGTTAAGAATTTTATGTCGAAAGTACTAATAAGAACTTTCACTCTGTTTTTGCATAAATGGCACAAAACGCAACTGATGAGATTTTGAATGAAACCAAAATCGCGTTAAGGCGCAATATTCTGACTGGGCCGAATTTCAATGATTGGCACCGATCACTGAGGATTGTCCTAAGAGTGATGGAGCGCGAACATATCCTTGAAACACCTTTGGGTGCTGAGCCAGCTGCCGAGGCTCCTCAAGAGGAACGTGACTTGTATAGGGAAACCTATAAAGCTCACGTAGAAGTGCAATGTCTTATGTTGAGTTGCATGTCCTCTGAGTTTGCAAAGCAGTTTGACAACAAGCAACCCAATCAGATCATATCTGAGCTACGTGCATCGTATGAGAAACAAGTCGGCCTTGAGCTAAATGACTTGATTCGAGAAGTACATGCATGTCATCATGTGTCAGGAACGCCCGTTGGGACTCACGTTATGAACATGAAAAGCTTGTTTGATCGTTTGACTAGGATGCAATTTGCATATCATAACCAAGTTGCTGTGAGCATTGTTCTCAACTCTCTCTCACCAGAATTTGAGGAGTTCACACGAGGTTATAATATGCAAAGTATGAACAAAAGCATCAACGAACTCCACGCTATGTTGGTGGAATTCGAAAAGTCAAAAATGAAGGTGAAAGGCACTCAAGTCTTAATGATTGAGGGTAGCCAAGCTCATAAGAAGAAAAAGCAACCGCTAAAGGCTAAGGGGAACTTTGCAAAGGGTGGTAAAAATAAACAAGTTGTTGTTTATTCTTCCAAGCCTAAGCAAACTCCTCCAGCTAAGAAGGCAAAGGTCGCACAAGATGATACATGTCATTATTGTGGAGATAAGAGTCACTGGAAGAGGAACTGTCCCAAGTGGCTAGCCGAGGTGCAAAATAACAAAAAGAACGGCACGGCCGGTTCTTCAGGTATTTTCACCATTGAATTATATTCTTTCGCTAAATCAAATACTTGGGTCTATGACACTGGTTGTGGAGCTCATATTTGTAACTCCTTGCAGGGGTTTAGAGCGAAAGAGAAACTGAAGTATGGATCCTTGTACCTGTACGTCGGCAACGGCGAACGAGCAAGAGTGGATGCCATTGGAAGTTATGACTTACGATTACCCTCGGGCATAATTCTTGTAGTAGACAATTGTTATTATGCACCTTCTATTGTTAGGGGAATTGTTTCAGTTTCGGTTTTGAAAGATAATGGTTTTTGTAATACATTTACCGATTATGGGATTTCTGTTTCTATGAATAATATTCATTATTTTAATGCTATTGCTATTAATGGAATATTTGAAATTGATTTGCATGATCGTCTTTCATCACCAAATAATAATTCATTATTTAATTTAAGCGCAAAACGATCTAAGTCTAACTTAGACTCATCCTTCCTATGGCATTGCCGTCTTGCACACATTGGCAAACACCGTATCGGAAGGCTTCAACGTGAAGGGCTTTTGAAATCAAGTGAGGATTCATTTGATAGGTGTGAGTCATGTGTATCGGGCAAAATGGCAAGGAAACCCTTCTCGCATGAGAATCAAAGGGCGACCGACTTACTAGGAATCATACATACTGATGTATGCGGTCCTTTTAAGCATATGTCTAGGAGAGGTGCTTACTACTACGTTACATTTACCGATGATTTCAGCCGTTATGGTTATGTTTACTTGCTTAAACATAAACATGAGGTGTTTGAAATCTTCAAGGTTTTTCAAAACGAAGTAGAAAATCAACTCGGCAAAACCATCAAGGTCCTCCGATCGGATCGTGGTGGTGAATATCTCAGTCAAGAGTTTAAGAATCATCTACAAGCTTGTGGAATTGTCCAGCAACTTACTCCTCCCTATACGCCACAACACAATGGTGTATCGGAAAGGAGAAATCGAACATTGTTGGATATGGTTCGATCGATGATGAATCTTACAACCTTGCCATTGTCTTTTTGGGATTATGCCTTAGAGTCTGCAGCACGCATTCTCAATATGGTTCCAACCAAGAAAGTTGATAAGACACCATATGAATTATGGTTTGGCAAAGCGCCAAATTTGTCTTACTTAAAGGTCTGGGGATGTGAGGTTTTCGTTAAGCGCGATTCGCCTGACAAACTCGAACAGAGATCTGTTAAGTGTATCTTTGTAGGATACCCAAAGGAAACGATGGGTTACTACTTCTATCATCCTTCTGAGAATACTGTGAAAGTGGCTCGATATGCTGAGTTTTTCGAAACAAAGCTTATTGGTCAAGGAAACAGTGGGAGGGTTATAGACCTTGACGAGGTTCAAGAGGAAGATACGTCACTTTCTACTAACACTGGTGATCAACAATTCGGGGGGGATAGAGTTGAGCCTCGGGATATGCCTCAATCTAGTCCGACTCAAGTTGTGATTGAGCCACAAGTTCAGTCTCAACAACAAATTGTTGATGCTCCAATTCGTAGGTCCGATAGGACGATACGTGCACCTCCTAGGTTGAACTTAAACGTTAATCTAGAGGATGGTGACGTATCAGGGGATCTTAATGAACCTCGAAACTTGAAAGTTGCATTATCAGGTCCAGACGCTGAAAAATGGCTTCAAGCTGCGAATTTGGAGATCCAATCCATGTATGACAACGAAGTTCTGGATTTGGTAGATAAACCTCCAAATGCCAAGACTGTCGATTGTAAATGGATCTTTAAGATAAAGACTAACATGGATGGGAATATACACGTCTATAAAGCTCGTCTCGTGGCAAAAGGATTCACTCAAGTCTATGGCATAGATTATGATGAGACTTTTTCCCCAGTGGCAGACATAAGAGCTATTAGAATTCTCTTAGCCATAGCTGCATTCTATGACTACGAGATATGGCAAATGGATGTCAAGACAGCCTTCTTGAATGGTTATCTAGTGTGACAACCGTCTTATTTCAGGTGAAAACCGCATTCTCTATCTTTGACTTTACTCGAATTGATCTTGTTATTACTTGTCTCGTAAACTCGTGTACGTCGGAATCGAATCGGAATCACAAAATGAATCCTAATACCAAGAAAATACTTAGTGAACTTGTCTAAGTTCCTATCTAAAATAACCGGAAACTTTCAACTAACGAAACACTTAACAAAGAAAACTAAACAAAAACGAAAAAGTCAGAAAATCATCCTCTTGCGGCGCAAGAGAATGTGTTGCGGCGCAAGAGGGTCCCAGAAATTCAAA
>CAJVGC010000060.1:42958332-43013719 GCA_910822075.1 Senecio squalidus | reverse complement strand
CTGCTAAGCAGACCATGACATCATGTTTTCTACACTGTCTGTGTGCACGTTATCAGGCTGACCCTAAGGAATCTCATCTTAAAGCTGTAAAGAGGTTCTTCAGATATCTTAAGGGTTACACCAAACCTTGGTTTATGGTACCCTAAAGATTCTGGTTTTGAGCTAATTGGGTACTCAGATGCAGATTATGCAGGTTTGTAAGCTTGACAGAAAGAGCACTTCAGGAGGATGTCAGCTCCTAGGAGGCAAGCTGGTTAGCTGGTCTAGCAAGAAGCAAAACTCAGTTGCCACTTCCACAGCTGAAGCTGAGTATGTGGCTCCAGGAAGTTGTTGTGCACAATTACTTTGGATGCAACATCAATTGGCTGACCTGGACATCCACATTCAGAACACACCCATCATGTGTGACAACAAGAGTGCTATTCAAATCACTGAGAATCCAGTATTTCACTCCAGGACTAAACATATTGAAATCAGGCATCATTTCATTCGAGACTGTGTGGAGAAAGGAAAGGTCAGACTGGAGTTTGTGGTCACCAATGATCAACTGGCAGACATATTCACCAAACCTCTGAGTGAGGACATGTTCTTCTATTTGTTAGGAGAACTTGGCATGTTAAACCCTTAGTCCAGTTAATTTTAAATTTCAAACTGAACACTAAGTCAGTCGGATTAATTTCAGTCTGACTAAAAGGTCAGCTTCAGGACTCTAAGTCTGATCATAGTCCTCAGACTCAATGTATTTTTAGAACAAATTTTCTTTTTCATCTTATGTATCATTGTAATTAATCATTAGTTTTTTTTTAATTTTTTTATTAGTCAAGTCCTGTCAACAGTCATTCATTGCAAGTTGCAAAATTCTAGGGGTCTAAATTGTACTTTATCTAATTTAGTTCAAAATATTTGCTATATTAAAGCTAACAGAATTTCAAATTTATTTAACCTAGTTTTTCTTTCTTCAAACTCTGTGATTATCTCTTTTCTCATGGCTAACCCTAATTTGATTCTTCATGTTACTTCAAGAATGATTCCAGGTGCTGAGTTTCAACAACGGGTTCAAGTGAAAGACAACAATCGTGTAGCAACTGCTGACATTCCCGCCAATCTCCAGGGCAGGGGATTTGAACAAATGATTCAGTTTATGAAGGCTCATCCTCTGTATGGTGCCTTCTTTTGTGCAAACACTATGTGTCCTCCACTTCTTTGTGAATGGTGGTACACCTGCACTGCCAATGATGAAAGAACCGCCATTACAGGCACCTACAACAATGGGCGTAACACGATTCCCATCACTGAAGAGACAATCAGGAGTGCAATACTTCTTCCAACACTTGCTGAGGATGGGGGAAGGTGGCTTTCAGGCTAGACGGAGCAAACAACAAGCTAGGGATGAAGCTTTCCCTCTCATTGGTCAGCCTGAAACACAGGGAGTAATTAAATACAATTTATTCACTGGGAAATGGAAATTCTTGTTTTCTATGATTACAAGATGCTTGGGGGGTAAATCAGGAAGTTTGGATCAGATGAATGAGTTTGAAACTCATCTGTTCCATGCGATGGTCACGGGTAGAAGAATCTCCTTCTCACAATTATATTTTGATGAGATTCTCTCCCTAGTTGTCAAACCAAAACGCCATAACGATGTTCCATTCGTTCGGGTGCTCTCTCTCTGCTTTGAGGAGGTTCTGGGCAAAGAACCCTATGATCAGCTTGATCGACGATTTTACACGTGTGAATTGCCCAGGCTTACTCCAAAAATTTTTACATACATAAATATTACTGAGCATGAAGCTCCACTTACTGATGTGATGCTTGAATGGATTGCAAATCCGTTCATAGATCAGGAACCAACTGAGTCTGACTCCTCAGACTCAGCTGTTCAAGCTAATAGAATTAACGGAGGGCCTGAGGGAAATAACCCTGCTGCAGATGCTGAGGTGGACTTGGGTGGGGCTGGGCCAAATGATGAGGACCAAGGTATAATTCTTCCTCTTACTCTTCCTCAGTCTGAGAGTATCCCCTCTCAGTCTGGGCAGTCCCTTCCACTTCTTGATGTACTGGCTACATAAGCGACCAACCTGATGGACTCACCAAGTTCATTTGATAAAGCTCTCACATCAAGCCCCACTGAAAATCAAGCACTAATGGACTCATTATTCCATGAGGCTGAGAGTCAAGCACTCCCCTCCAGTGCTGCAGTACAGACCAGTCTCTCTCTGCTAGAGGATGAGTTGGATCTGACTGCCTGGACTACCCAAAACCCCAGTCTGATAGTCAACTTGGAGAAATACATTGCTGCTACCACACAGACACATGTGGCAAGCATTGAAGAAAGTGTTCCACTCCTGGACATACCTGTACTTAGTATGGGAACACCCCCTTCAGTTTCACAGCCTATTCCAACGGCTATTTTCACCAGCTCTGTGCTGGTTCACGATAAGGTACCACCTCCAAATCTCTTACACTCTCTATCACTAGTCGCCAATGGCTTACTCCCCAAACTGGGTGAGGTACAGACTTCAATTTCTATGGCTTATGATCATTCTCCTAAATCACAGGGAGGGAGTGAG
The DNA here is from genome assembly GCA_910822075.1 of Senecio squalidus. NCBI lineage: Eukaryota > Viridiplantae > Streptophyta > Magnoliopsida > Asterales > Asteraceae > Senecio > Senecio squalidus. The sequence continues at coordinate 43,011,149 of CAJVGC010000060.1, read as the reverse complement.
GCTGTGCCACCAGTTACATCATCACCTGCTACTACATCAACCCAGTCTGAGGTTGCTTTGACTGTTCCTGTCCTATTAAAGGCGCTTAAGGACATGTCCACTCAGTTTCATGACAGACTGAGGGCAATGCAGACTGAGTTTCATACTTTACGAACACAGAATGCCAAGGAACTGAAAGATTTGAAGGAAGTGGTGTTGAAACTGACCTCTGAAGTCAGTAGGATGAGAAAAGGCAAGGCCGTTGCAGAGGATTCACAGATTCAGGGGGAGAAAAAGTCTACTACAGTCATTGAATCTGAGATCCCCAAACAGACGTTGAAAAGGAAAAGAGAAGAGGGGGAGAAAAGATACTACAAGACAACCAGGTTCAACACTAAAACTGGGAAGTCTGAAGTATTTTATGAAACTGACTGGAGTGATATTTCTAGTGATGAGTCTGAGAAGCTAGTCTACAAAGGGAAAGGCAAGGTTGGGTATGTAAGTGACCAAGAAAAGACTGAAGAAGAGGAAGGAAACAAAATGGAGACTCAAAAGAAAGTGTCTGAAGCTGAAACAGAACAAGAGTCTGAAAACAAAAGAAATCAGATTGAGGCTGACAAATTGGCCAAACTTCAAAGATATGCTCAATGTGCTGGAATGACAGTGGAGCAATACAGAGAGTATGTGAAGGGGCTATACAAAGAAAGATTTGACTTCAATCAATATGCTCAGTCTGACAAAGCAGCTGCTGAATTTGAAGCTGAGATGCAAGCTGAGGAGGAACTGGCGATTGAAGAAGAACAGATGAGGTTGGAAGCTGATGCCCAAATGACCAAGCTTGTTCTCAGAGAGGAAGAAAGAGTTGATCACATTGTAACAAACTTCTCCATGAGAAAGCTCAAGCACAAGATTACTCACTTAGACTGTAAAAGTCATGGTGGAACTGACCTGCTGCTTACATGCTCACATAAAGGTGGATCTTTCAGAGTTGGATTAACAAGACTGCACACCATGGGATTAGAAGAATGGAAAGAAATAGCAAGTCTGAGCTACAATCTAACTGACAAAGCTCAAGGCTTGGCTATAAGAAGAGAGGCTACTTTCAACATGAATGCAGCTCATATGCTGAATTTAGTGTCAGATGAAGACTACAGAGCCTACTGCACCAAGCATAATGTGAAAGTCAAAACTAAATCATTGGGGTTGGAATCAAGCCGTATGCATCCAGTTCCTAAAGAAGTTGCATTTCAAGACAGAACTTACATTGAGACTGAGAAGCATACAGGGCTATGTTACACTGATTGTGGGGGAGAAGAAAGCTTTCAACCTAAGGACAGCATTACCACAACTTCTATTCATCATTGCATAGCTTTACTCAAGGAATGTGAGTCTCCACAATGTCTTCCTTTCAGAGTGAGACTGATTAGCTGGCTGTTCATGAATCTGAGAAGAATTGAAGAAATAGGAACATTGGCAGATAGGGTGGAGTTAGTAAAAAAGGAATATCAACTGCACTTTCACAAAACAGATGCTGAAATGGAGACATTAATGGAGTGGAAGAAAGATAGGTTGAGATGGATGAGGGAAAGAGATCAACCTCTGCCATTTGATATTTCAGTGAAGAAGAGGAAGAGAACATTGAAGAAAAGGATGTAAAACAGACTGATGCTTATTTTGTTCACAAACAGTGTTTGCTTAAAGAAGTTTTATGTTTGTGTTTATTTTTCTTGCATCTTTTGTAAAAAGACTTTGATTGAAACAGATAGGGGGAGATTGTTGGGAAAAACAATGATTTATCCCAAGATTAATAAATCTGTTAATCAAAGTCTGAGTCTGAGTGACATGAGTCTGAGTGACTCAGTCTGAGTGACATGAGTCTGAGTGACTCAGTCTGAGTGACATGAGTCTGAGTGACTCAGTCTGACTAACTCAGACTCATGAGAGAAGTTAGCCGTGATTTAAGGTAGTCTAGTTGGTTAATATCTTTTAGCTGTTTAAAAGATTCTCTTAGATTGATCCTTATCAAACTCACTATATTGTGTATAAATAGTGAGTTTGAGTTTTGTAATCGGTACAACTTTTACTGGAATATAACTGTGTGTTCTTTTCATTGTTTCGATATTATAATTCCGCTATAATACATACTGAAACTGAGTAATAAATCGATATATAACAATTAACGTCTAAATACTTATTTGTTATTGATTTGCCATTGTTTGGGATCTTAGTGAGACCTAACAAAAACCTACACGCATTTACAACACCAAAAGGTTTATCTTCTTTAAGGAACCTAATGAAGTGCGCCACTTTCATGTTAAATACCCTGGAAATGATATCTGGCCTGTTTTGGGACTTTGACACGTTATGCAAATCCATAAATCTTGTTATCTCAGGCCACCTAGCATTGCACGTGAATGTAATGAAGTACTGAGGATTGCCATAAACACGACACAAGGCCAAAGCGTCCTGATAATGCTTGTACATGTACCTTGGACCACCAACGAAAGAAGCAGGTAAGAAAATTCTTTTGCCTATTTCTTTACCAACTGGATCTCCTTTTGATAGGGCATCAAAGACACCGGAAACATACTCAGATCTCAAATTATTTTGATGCGTACGAAAATATTCTAATCTACTGTCTTCAACACATAAATAAGCATCTATAAGAAACTGTTGAAACAGTCTGCCACCATAGATCAACAGAGAGAATACGTTAAGACGATCATGTAGCAAATAACTATAATACATGTGATGCGAAAAATCTAGTTTTCCGAAAATTAACCTTTACTAGATTACGACACGGGCAGTGTACCCTTGTCAGTTGTAAAATAGTATTAGCAAATATCGGGTTCGAACACAGGGACTATTTATAGTTGAAAATATTAGTTTATAAAACACGTAACAAGTAACAAGTTGGTTTTAGTCTTAGTGAAGACTTGCTTATAATAACAGTAAAAATATTTAAGATTTCAAATATGGATAAAAGAGACGCTTGCTTGGACCGTTAATGAATATGTGTTATTTCTTAGGTGTGAAAATATCGATAAACTTCTAATGTAAAATCCTAAGTTCCTTTCGAATACCGGATTTCTCCAATTACCTAACCATGCAACGATTCCTTTCGAATACCGTTAACACCTCAAGTAATTGTGCATAAAGTTTCAAGCCGATGTGTGAGAATTAATCTATAAGCTTCCTTTCGAATAGCTTACTAACTCCTAAACCGATTTCTCTTAATTTAGTAGTTAGCGTTTGTGTTAATATCTACTTTTTCAAATCGTTGTTAATGATTCCTTTCGAATATCATAAACTCATAATCAACTAAAGACCGGCCGATTAATTCGTTCCTATTTTAGTAAAAATTACGGATTCCTTTCGAATACCCGTTTTTAGATTACCAAACAAGAGTATAAACAATTCTAAAAAAAGATAATTAAGATATTAACCCAAACGGATCCCCGATTAACCTCTACACATCATTCTCATTTCACACCCAAAACCTAACACATAAACGATCACATAATCCAAGCAAACGTACAAGAAAATTAGCTACTCATAATTGTAACAATAACAATCAAATATGTAAAAGTCATGATTCAATTGCAAAATAAAAATGATAAAAGAGTTGTACCAAACGTGAGTAACAAGATCCCAAATAGTCTCCAAGTACTAAACGAAATCGAAATAACAATTTGTGATGAAATACGGAATTAAAGATTGTTTCTAAGCTTCCAATGATATGAAAATACTGAAACAATGATGAAAAAGATAATAAAATTCGTCTTCCAACGTCTGGTTCTTAAGGAGTGATAATAGACTCTTCATTCCCCAAGATTAATAATTAAAAACTGCTAGTAACTGTCGAAGCAACGAATGCGCCGCCTATGGCTTGACTGGCGGCGCATTCCAGCCACCGAGCTGAATGCTTTGAGTAATCCTCCTGAATGCGCCGCCTGTCCTGGTTCTTGTCCAACTTCAAGTTAAAAATCCAAAAATCCCTTGTTTTAGCTCCAAAAACACCTAACTCAATCCTAACACACAACTTTACAAAACATAAGCATAAAAAGGGCATTTCCATTACGTTTGGGACACAAAACACAATGAATATCGCGATAAATAGTCATATAAAAGAGCGATATCAAACCCCCCATACTTAAACATTTGCTTGTCCCTAAGCAAATCCGACTCAATCCTACTAATAAAACATACAACTTAAGAAAAGATAGGGAATCACGGGCTCAAACATTTAACTAAATTCCGGTGTTAGAAATAAAGATATGCGTGAAATTGCTAGATCGTAAACCGACTACAAACATCTAAAGCTACTAAATTACTTAAACAAACAAGAACCGCAATTTACCAATTTTAACTCCTAATTCTTCCCCTAGTTTAGATATTTCAAGATAATCACACCTTAGTCCTCACTCTCCAACCGTAGTTGAAGCGATCAGCCATTACAGCCGACCCCTTACGCCTTACTTTCGGGGGAACCCTTAAAATATTACTAAGCATTTTCTTCATTTGAGTACTTCTTTCTTTTGAGAATTATTTGGTTAGTCTACATCTTTTAGCTTGCCTCTCACTTTCGTTCACTTCAAATACTATAGATTTATTATTATATGTTTTCTTTGAAGTGAACAAATATAACGGGATTTGAGTCTTCGTTATAGTGAGGATGAGTTCAAATTTGTTGACGGGAAAGACCTATGGCCTTTTTCTTCGCCTCTAATTCTCCAAGGGCTTAGGTAATACTAGGATTCCCCAACTACCCCCGAAAGGGTGCAAGGTCTAAAAGGGCTCGGTACTAAGGATATAGTGATTATCTATCTTTTTGATTTTTCAGGGAAACTTAAGGAACTAAAATTAGAAAACCTAAACTCTTATTTACAAGTATTTTATTAACTAAAGATGTTCCTAAGCAATTTCACGTTAATGTACCGGAATAAAGTTAAATATACAAGCCCCTATCATTTTCCCTAACTACATTTAAGCGTTTTTTTTTTTTTTTTTTTAGACTCTAAAAGACTCAAATGGGACTGAAATAAACGTAATGGATATAGGGGACAAAACTAACTAATTTCCCGACTCACCCCCCATACTTGAATAACACATTGTCCCTAATGTGTTCCATCAAAAGAAAATCTAACTAAAAGGGAAAATAAAACTAAAAATACAAAAATAAAAGAAAGAAAGAAAGAAAAACCGTGCGAGTTTCGTAGGATGTGGCATGATTTCTGAATCGACTCCGCACGTGCTGAACTTAATGCCAGTCTTGGTAAGGTACAAACACACAAACAAACACGTTAATTAGCATAAAAATAAAAATCCTAAGCAACGGAAAATAAAATAGTTCCAAACACGACCCGACACAACTGAAAAATAAATAGTTCAACATCACAAAGTACAACAACAAACAAATAAGCCCCACAAACGGCTTCTTCACGTCCTTCACTCTTCATCATTAGGTGGGGGTTGGTTCCACATGGGAGGTGGGTTGTATTCAGTCCAACCACTCGCTGCCTCGGGATGATGCACATGGTACTGGGAAGTAGTCATATATTCCCACATGGGCTGGTATCACTCCATGTGATACTGTGTATAATCCCCGTACTGGTGAAAATCCGAGCGAAGATGTGACATGTCCTCCCGAGTAGCATCCACCTGGCGCCCAATCCTATACATCTCATGCATCATGGGATTGAAATCAAATGGGCCAAGTGGTGGCGATGTGTGACCCCCCGATGTTGGACCCTGTGGAACGGGACCCTGTGAAGATGTACCAGCAATAAAACCTCCCTGCGCTGTTGGTTCTGGAGCATCACCCTCATGATCGGACTCCTCCTCCTCTTCACTATCTTGCTCTACGTCACTATCCCAATCCCCCGGTTTTGCAAATTTCCCCGCCCTATTCATGGCGTGCCCTAACTTCAAGTCTCCCTTATTTATCAGTTTCCAATCCACCGCTTTAGACAGCCCCCTCCGCAAAGTTGCTAGCATCACACATCAACTCAAAAGGGAGATCCCAATTTGGTGACACTAAGATCGGTGTGTTGGTCAACCGTTCCTTCAATAATTCAAATGCCTTCATACAATCCTCCGTAAATTCGAACTTTGTATCCTTCTCTAACAAACGGGTCATCGGCCTAGTTATCTTTGAAAAATCCTTAATAAACCGCCTATAAAACCCCGCGTGTCCTAGAAAACTTCTAACTGATTTCTCGTTCGTAGGAGGTGGTAACTTTGCTATAACTTCAATTTTCGCTCTATCCACCTCTATTCCCGCCTTAGAAATTTTATGCCCCAATACTATTCCTTCCTTCACCATGAAATGGCATTTCTCCCAATTCAGCACCAAATTCGTTTCTTCACACCGTGCTAGCATCTTATCTAAACTTTCCAAACATCCATCAAATGAACTCCCATATACCGAAAAATCATCCATAAAAACTTCCATGGAGTTCTCAACCATATTCTGAAAAATCGCCATCATACACCTTTGAAATGTTCCCGGTGCATTACACAACCCAAATGGCATCCTTCTATAAGCGAAAGTACCGAAAGGACAAGTAAAAGTTGTTTTCTCTTGGTCCTCGGGATCAATTGGAATTTGAAAATACCCCGAAAAACCATCGAGAAAACAATAGTACTCGTTCTCGGCCAATCTTTCGATCATTTGATCCATAAACGGCAATGGAAAATGATCCTTTCGTGTCGCCTCATTCAACCTCCTATAATCTATACAAACTCTCCATCCCGTTACTGTTCTCGTGGGTACCAACTCATTCTTCTCATTCAATACCACGGTCATTCCTCCCTTCTTGGGCACACAATGGACCGGACTAACCCAAGGGCTATCCGCTATCGGGTAAATAATACCTGCATCCAAGAGTTTAACAATTTCCTTTTTGACCACATCTTGCATATTCGGGTTAAGCCTCCGTTGTCGTTGGACAACGGGTTTTACATCATCTAAAAAGTTGATTTTATGCTTACAAAAATCAGAACTTATACCCGGAATATCAGAAATGCGCCAAGCGAAAGCCTTTTTATGACTTTTAAGGATCGTTAGTAATTTAACTTTCTCGTCTTCCAAAAGTGAAGACGAGATAATAATTGGGAGACTAGAATTACCATCTAAAAATGCATACTCTAGATGTTCCGGTAATTGCTTAAGCTCCAAATCCTTCGGGGGATCTTCAATTGAGGTTTTGATCCTCGCCCCGTCGTTAACTACCAACTCCTTTACTTCATTCGAGCTTTCCTCTTCATTCGCCTCTTCTTTGTTAATGGAATTCAACATTTCCATTTCCGCTTCTTCTTCCAAAATTCCTTCCCAATCGAGATCATAGTCCGCTTCATCTATAACATCAATTCTAAAACAAGATTCATCAGTAGGATAAGAATGTTTCATTGCTTGATTTAGAGAAAATGTTGCCCTTTCGTCACCCAAACCCAAAGAAATTTCGGTATCCCTAACCCGGATGATAGCATCCGCGGTGTTTAAAAATGGTCTACCCAAAATGAGAGGAACTTTTTCATCCTCCTCCATTTCGAGAATAACAAAATCTACGGGATATAAAAATTCCCCAACCCGTATGAGCATATTTTCGGCAATACCCAATGGATATTGATAAGATCGATCGGCCAATCTTATACTCATACGTGTTGGTGTTAAAGCATTTGAAGACAATTTAGTGTAAATAGAGTTGGGCATTAAGTTAATGCTTGCCCCTAAATCCGCTAATGCACTAAAAGTAAATGTATCATTAAAAGTGCAAGTCAACAAAAAACTTCATGGGTCTTCAAGTTTCGGTGGGATAGATCTCTTCACAATTGCCGAACACTCGGCATTTAGAAACGCGGTGATCTTCTCCATGTAATCACCCTTCCCGCTCACTAGTTCCTTCATGAATTTCGCATAATTCGGCATACCTGCAATAAGATCAACTAAAGGAACATTAATCTTAACAGTTTTCATTAACTCGATGAATTTACCGTATTGCTCTTTTTTCTTTTCTTTTCGAAGTCTATGCGGATATGGAATGTGTGGCTTATATGGCCCCTTTGCTTCGATTTCTAGCTCTTTTTCTTTGCTCGAAACCATTGGTTCCTTCCCGGGCCTTGACTCCATTTCAATCTCTTCCTCGTCCTCTGAATCGCTGTCAACGGGCTCTATGCGGCGCCTATCGTCCACAGGCGGCGCATTCGAGGTATTCTGGGCATAAGGCGACGCCTGTTCCTGGGTTGGGGAAAACGCATTCGGCTCGGAGCTGGGAATGCGCCGCCTATCAGCAACTGGCGGCGCATTCGTGCCTTCTTCAGCACCGTTTTGCTTTTTCTTGTTATTCAGCCCCTTTTCTCCAACTCCCCCATACTTAGGTCCTGATCGAGTCTCCACCACATTAACATGCTCATCACGATTATTTGGTGGTACATACTTCGAACCTTGGCTTGATGATCCCCCGTTGTTATTTTGGTTTTGCCTCGGGTTTGGTTGGGTAGAACTTGGCATTTGACCCGTTGGTCGGTTTGAGAATTTCTCACTTAGCCTTTCGAATTTTCGTTCCAAATCCTGCATGTTGGCTTGCGTGTTCCTTTGGCTTTGCTCCCATTTCGAGGTAAATCCCTTCATTGAGTTAGCCATTAAGTCGTTTGTCGCCTTTTGGGAGTAAACAAACTCTTTCATCATTTCCTCAAAATTCGATTTATTCTCTTCCTTCTGTTTGGGTTGAAATCTTTCCTCGTTTCTATTGCCCCGGTTTTGGTTTCCATATCCACTATTTCCTCGGTTTTGATACCCATAGTTGGCATAATTGGCTTCTTCGGTTTTCGGCTCACAATCATCCGTATAATGTGGTCCCCCACATTTCCCGCAACCGTTTTTCACCAAGTGGACATCCTTTTCCAAACGACCCATCCGGTTTTTCATTTCATCACCCAAGGCTTTAATCTCGTTCACTACTTCCTTATTACTACCACTACTACCTCCTTCTTCGACTTGGTTCACCGTTCCTCTAACTCTTCTATTCCTAGTAACCCGATCCCTAGCAATTCGAGCTTGAACCTGATCTTCCATCATTCGGTGTGCCTCATTTGGTGACTTATATAAGAAGCTTCCACCTCCCGCTAGATCCAAGTCGTGTTGAGAACGACTATCCAAACTATAGTAAAATATATCAATAACCTCATCCCGATCCAAGTCATGCCCATGGCAATTCCTCAACAACTCCTTAAGCCTAATCCAAGCATCCGTGATAGTCTCGTTATCCCATTGTTGAAACGAGCGGATTTGGTTCAATAGCTTCCTACGCAGAATGGGTGGGAAAAATCTCGTCACAAAAATCTCCCTCATATCTTCCCAAGTTTCGATTGTTCCCGGTTCCAACTCATTAAACCAAGTTTTCGCCTCTCCCGTGAGAGACGATGGAAACAAACTTAGCATAACGCTCTCTTCTTGACCCGCTCCATATCGGAACATTTTGCATACCTCCATATAATGCGCCACATGCTTGTGCGGGTCGGACTTGAAATGTCCGTCAAAAGTACTATCTTGAATCATCTTTAAGTGGTGTCCTTTACCGGAAAAATCGACCCCCAAATCCGGTGCTACAATGGCCGACCCATTCGTTTGTGGTACTACCCTATTCCTATTGATCATCGGTATGTCAAAAGGGTGGGGTGGGTTGTTTTCTATTATCGGCCTTCCGTTATCTTCCCCGTTTCCTGCCATCTCTTCTTCAAAAACAATTTCAACTTCCTCCTCGGAAGATTCGCTTTCACTATAAACAACTGACGCGACTGCTCCTAAACCTCGTTTCCTCAAAAGTTTTTCCGGATCCGATAGAGGACTTTGCACTTGTTTCCCTTGGGATCTCGTGTACATCCACAATCAATAATCCTGAAAATCACAACACAAACAAAACAACTACCCGTGAAAAATATTCAAACAAGTAATCAAACAATAAACTAAAAACTTCAACTAAATCAAGTCCCCGGCAGCGGCGCCAAAAACTTGATGCGAAAAATCTAGTTTTCCGAAAATTAACCTTTACTAGATTACGACACGGGCAGTGTACCCTTGTCAGTTGTAAAATAGTATTAGCAAATATCGGGTTCGAACACAGGGACTATTTATAGTTGAAAATATTAGTTTATAAAAACACGTAACAAGTAACAAGTTGGTTTTAGTCTTAGTGAAGACTTGCTTATAATAACAGTAAAAATATTTAAGATTTCAAATATGGATAAAAGAGACGCTTGCTTGGACCGTTAATGAATATGTGTTATTTCTTAGGTGTGAAAATATCGATAAACTTCTAATGTAAAATCCTAAGTTCCTTTCGAATACCGGATTTCTCCAATTACCTAACCATGCAACGATTCCTTTCGAATACCGTTAACACCTCAAGTAATTGTGCATAAAGTTTCAAGCCGATGTGTGAGAATTAATCTATAAGCTTCCTTTCGAATAGCTTACTAACTCCTAAACCGATTTCTCTTAATTCAGTAGTTAGCGTTTGTGTTGATATCTACTTTTTCAAATCGTTGTTAATGATTCCTTTCGAATATCATAAACTCATAATCAACTAAAGACCGGCCGATTAATTCGTTCCTATTTTAGTAAAAATTACGGATTCCTTTCGAATACCCGTTTTCAGATTACCAAACAAGAGTATAAACAATTCTAAAAAAAGATAATTAAGATATTAACCCTAACGGAACCCCGATTAACCTCTACACATCATTCTCATTTCACACCCAAAACCTAACACATAAACGATCACATAATCCAAGCAAACGTACAAGAAAATTAGCTACTCATAATTGTAACAATAACAATCAAATATGTAAAAGTCATGATTCAATTGCAAAATAAAAATGATAAAAGAGTTGTACCAAACGTGAGTAACAAGATACCAAATAGTCTCCAAGTACTAAACGAAATCGAAATAACAATTTGTGATGAAATACGGAATTAAAGATTGTTTCTAAGCTTCCAATGATATGAAAATACTGAAACAATGATGAAAAAGATAATAAAATTCGTCTTCCAACGTCTGGTTCTTAAGGAGTGATAATAGACTCTTCATTCCCCATGATTAATAATTAAAAACTGCTAGTAACTGTCGAAGCAACGAATGCGCCGCCTATGGCTTGACTGGCGGCGCATTCCAGCTTCCGAGCCGAATGCTTTGAGTAATCCTCCTGAATGCGCCGCCTGTCCTGGTTCTTGTCCATCTTCAAGTTAAAAATCCAAAAATCCCTTGTTTTAGCTCCAAAAACACCTAACTCAATCCTAACACACAACTTTACAAAACATAAGCACAAAAAGGGCATTTCCATTACGTTTGGGACACAAAACACAATGAATATCGCGATAAATAGTCATATAAAAGAGCGATATCAACATGTTGATTGTTAAAGACTTTGGTCTCGTACCAGGAGCCGATCTTAGTTTCAAGGAAGGACACCAACCAACCTCACCGAAAGGAAAAAGCAGTGGATATTGTAAAGGCATGTAAGATTGATGCAATTTACTTATACGATAAGGCTGTTGATTATTCGAACGGACAATTATATCATACACACTTGCGTTCGCGTCATCAGAAACTACAATTGCCTCGAGAGTACCTACCTGCGGTAAACCGTATCGGTTATCTGGAACATTATTATAAAGCCTAACAGCGTACTCATCAACGTTATTGAAATTCGCAATCTCAGCAGCCCTCTTAAAAGTACGGATATACTCGTTTCATGACGACAAAATACGGGACAAAATCGCAACAATATCAACATTCAACTTGTCATCGTTATTTGCTGCTGTAAAACACCTAAGTCTGTTATCAATCTCATTTAAGGTGTCATATATGTACAATTGCAAAAAACGCGGAGCATTCGGGGGCTGAGGACATAATGAACCGATAAAATGAGATATCTGACCAGAAACTTTAAAAGTGTAAGGGCCAGGACCTAAGTTAACTGAGGTGTCAACCGTAGCCCCAAACGAAGTCATTGAAAACATAGAGTTATATGCCCTGATGTTACGCATAAAATGAGAATTCTCATACAAAAGACGCAATTCTGTTGGCGGTAAGACAGAGGCAGGCAAAACAACTGAACCACCCTTGCAACACTGATTATATACCGAACAACTATTACGAGAAGAAGATACAACCCGTTCATCATACCAAAACAAAGCCCCACAATGAGAACAATATTTACTTGCGTCACCACAATCAACATATGTAGGCAGAACACTTTCAACAGGCAAAACAGGTTGTCGACGTCTAGGCCGACGACGCAACTCAATCGAAGGTGCAGGCCATTCAACACCATCGGCAAGACCACTACCCCACATTCCAAACAAACCCTAGCAGAACAGAAATTCTAAAAACAAACAAAACATAAACGAAATAATAACACTGCACCTAAGACCACTCAAAACACAGAGGACAGAGTATACTAATCCTAACATGCCGCTAACCTATGCACTAAGCAAACAACAGATCATATCAAATTTAAGATACCTGAAACAAAACAAAAAAAAACAAAAAAACTAAAACGAACCACATAAAACACCAACGCATACATGATCATAGTAAAATACTTGTAACCTACGCAATCACATACCTCAACGAAAACGAAATGAACACGAAAAACTCCAACCTGTAAGTAAGCAAATATCAAAAAAAAAAAAAAGGCACATAAAAAACCAACCTAACCACATAAAACACCAACGCATGCATGATCATAGTAAAATACTTGTAACCTAGGCAATCACATACCTCAACGAAAACGAAATGAACAAAAAAAACTCCAACCTGAAAGTAAGTCAATATCAACAAAAAAAAAAACAGCCACATAAAACACCAATCTACCTATGAGTATACTAAGTAAACCACACAAAAAAAAAGCCACATAACACCAACCTGCCTATGAGTATATATATTAAAATACTTGTAAACTAAAAACAACAAACGTAAAATCACATACCTTAACGACAGACAAAAACCTCCAAACCGAAATTAAAGCTCCTCTACGAAGACGACAAACATAAACAGGGGAAAAGAAAAAGGCAACGAAAGAAGCAATAAACCTGAGATTAATGAAAAACAAAACCAAACATATTGCATGACACGTATTAAAAAATCGAACACGTAGCATTAGACAAATTAAAAACAGCAGACGTGGCATATGAGGTGTACACCAAAAATAGCAGCTTAGCAAATGACTATGACCAACCTACCGGATTGGACCAAGAATCCCCTAGCACTAATGGACTGGACTACACGCGGGCCCAATAAAATCGGGTTAAAGCGCGTTAAGGGCACAAAAATCAACCACCCCACCTGATTTAATATATAGAGTAATATTTTATTTCCATTTCTATTTGTTTTCTTTTTAGTCAAGTAGGTATGTGATAAACCATTATTATTGCATTATTTCTTATGTTATCTTATATAAATCATCTTTTTATTATTACATTGATTTTCTTGTTTTAACATTTCTTGAAACGAATATATAACTTAAAAAGATTGGATGAAATTAATTTTGTATTACTTCGTATTAGGTATTTTTTTTGTAGTATAATTAGAATTTAATAACATGTTTACTTTATATAAAATTTATTTTCAGGGTTATTTTTGTCAACACAATTAACTTTATTACATTCAAACAAACTTTATTAACAACCAACCAAATTATACAACCATAATAGAATGATTCATTTTATTACTTTCATTCCATTCTCTCATAGTTCCATTCAAGCCAACCAAAGAGACTAGGACCGACTACGACCTGGTGATTTAGATACAAACCAGACACACCGTATCTACTTTCTCTAATGAATGGGAGATGATGCTGACATCATATAGTTGATGTGTCAAGTGTTTAGATTGTCCACATTGGATGAGTATCAAGTTTGATGATGTTATGGTTTATATTTTATAATAAAATAATAATAATAAAAATAATTTAGTCATTTAGATTTATTTTTTTAAAGGCAGAAGCTTACGATGAAAGCTGTGAATATTGGAAATACACACCACCGATTTCACTACCCAATAGAATTCAATGTATTTGAATTTTCTCCGTTTTAAACAATTTGGATTTCGACTCTACAAATCCTTTCATTTTCATTTTCCTGATTCTCCTCCATTTCAAATTCATTTTTTCTTCTCCACATCACTCTTCACCCTTGTGCTATTGATGTGTAAAAATCGAGTTATATTATTTTATAAAAATAGGATTATTACTTTAGTTATGATTATCACACAATACAGGCAAGAATACCCGATCATATAATAATATAGCTTTAGTAAGTCCGGAATCGAACACAGGGAACGGTGTATTAATATTTATTTAATCTAAACTATTTAATTAACCTAAACAAAGCAGTAAAGGGGGGCGTTTTAGTTCTGAGAGAACGTATTTCGATCAAGTAATTACCTAAAGCAAAATAATAATTACTTAATTAAAGTGGTTTTTGAATGAAAAGATGTTTGAAAAAGTTTTCAAGATGTAATCAGATATTTTAAAAGCAGTGTTCACTTGGATTTAATGTTTCACTTGAATTAAGAATTAAGTTTATGTATGAAATGGTTTAACTGTGATTTCTTCATTAACTAGACTTCCTATTAGAGTCGTCTAATCCTACAAATTAAGGAAAGATGGTACGAACATTGTCGTCGTACATCAAGAGCTATCTTAGATTTATCCACACCAATTTGTGCCTTTAATTCACTATTGTTAACAATTTAATCTGATGACTATGAATTAACAAAAGTCTCAACTATTCAGTTACGATATAATTGTCATGTTCGTTTAATTTATTAGGTTACTATTATTCTTAGCCTATCTCAATTAAGTCTCAAGCTAACAATCTGGGATAGGAATAAGTATGTGCAGGATACATTTCGTGAAATATATCAAGGAGGTCCAACTTACATGGAGGATGTTATGAGGAAGCATGATATAAAAATCATAGGCGTTGGAATTAAAGTTGTGCTACTTAGGGAGACGAAGGAGTGGCACGATGCTTGGGTGAAAAATAACAAAGCCCTCGATGTTGGAGACGAGACGTTACTTTTTGATGATCACTTTGGACATGTTTTGAAGGAGGAATTGTTGCATGTTGGAGTTTACACGAAGAAGAAAGGCGAGGAAACCTCGACCTTCACATTGGCAACACTTAAGTGTGGGGAGAGTCGAGCTAAAGACTCGTTAATAAAGAAGCGCTTTCGGGAGGCAACCCGTTGTTTGTTTTATTTTCTATTTTATTTTTATTTTCATTTTATGTTTTTTTTTAGTAGGTATTTGATATGCAAGCCAACGAAGTGGACGAAATATTTTGAACGTGGTACAAGTTTTGGTCGACAAGGGGGAGTTTCTTTTCTTCTTTTCTATTTTCTTTTCACACAATTTGTTTAAGTTTTAGTACAATGAGGGCATTGTACAATTCAAGTGTGGGGAAGGGGTAGAAAAGAAGTCTACTTGTCTTTAGGTGCAAATTTTTGAAAATTTCGTAATTAGTTTAACTAGTTGCATAACTGAGCGCACCAACCATGTTACATAATTGTGAGGATTTGAGCCATTATAGCATACATTTTATATGCTTTTATCTTCAATTTTTATGAGTGTGCCGGTGACTTGTAGACTTTAGAACTTGACATTGTATACGCTTCGAGGCTATGAATGAGCATAAGTTTTACTTATTAGTAACTAGGAAAGAGGCAAAAGAATTAGGATTGTTAAACCGTATAACATCGCATCGCATGATCTTCAACTTTGATTCTTCATAGTTTTTCTTCATTTAAGCTCCGTTTTCTACCGATTTTAACTCCTTTTTGTTCCATGATCCAAGTTTAACTCTTATCTACATATATGTACGAAAACACTACCCAAATCATAACAAAATGCGAAAAACAAGAGTATTAAAGAGAAATATGATTAAGAAAATGTCAATTATTTTAAGCATATCAAATTCCCCACACTTGAATCCTACTTGTCCTCAAGTAGACTATCAGATTTAGAACAAAACAAACATCTTCAATAAAAATAAAATACTCAATGAATCAAGTAAATTACAAAAAAATTGATTTACGAAGATGAATTTAACAATTACCAAGCCAATATTTAAATGCATAACTAAACATCTCACAATTTGGGAAGTATAACACCCAATCACTCAAAAAGCAAATCTAAGTGTAATATATATGTGAAATCGCTCAAAGCTCAGTCATGACAAGTATTCTATCATAGGCTTGATAACGATACGCTTCTTCACCAATAGAGTCTAAGTAACTAGTTCAGAGGACTTATGGTCATATCAATGGGTGATGGGTAAAATGATGGAAAAATGGAATGAAAGTGAATTATAATGAATGATATGAAACAAATAAATTCCAATTAGTCTACTAATCCAAATATTTTATTCAAAAACCATATTACTTTCAAACTCGATTCATTATCCCTAATGGCTCATTCTGATGAAACTCCCAAGACCAAATTTCGCCTTAATTCTTCAATGATTCGATTGAGAATTTTATTTCTTGCAAATTTTGTTAAACCACTTCAACAATTATTGGTTACCTAGTACGGGCTTTAATAAATATTTTTTTTTCTGTTTTTTTTTATTTTATTAAAGACACCGCTCAAAAGGTCCATCAAAATCATGAATAACTCTTAAACTTATATCCACATGTAACTTCTTTTGTGAACTCAAGTAAATTAAACAACTCCATGCCATCATATATAACAATCCGTCTAATAATCAACCAAGTTAAGAAAGAGGAAAATTTTCAACAAAAATATCTGGATTAAACGACTTAGACATTTAGGCTCAATTTATGGAATATATATCTGGAAAGGTGATAAAAGAAAAAGGTTTGGCGCAAATATGGTATCTAAACGTCAAAAACACTAAAAACGAGTGTTCGAAAGGTAGTGTGAGTCAAATAACCAGTGTAGCTACCGACTATAAGAAACGAATAGGCCAATCAACGGTTTAACAATCCTAATTCTTTTGCCTCTTTCCTAGTTACTAATAAGTAAAACTTATGCTCATTCATAGCCTCGAAGCGTATACAATGTCAAGTTCTAAAGTCTACAAGTCACCGACACACTCATAAAAATTGAAGATAAAAGCATATAAAATGTATGCTATAATGGCTCAAATCCTCACAATTATGTAACATGGTTGGTGCGCTCAGTTATGCAACTAGTTAAACTAATTACGAAATTTTCAAAAATTTGCACCTAAAGACAAGTAGACTTCTTTTCTACCCCTTCCCCACACTTGAATTGTACAATGCCCTCATTGTACTAAAACTTAAACAAATTGTGTGAAAAGAAAATAGAAAAGAAGAAAAGAAACTCCCCCTTGTCGACCAAAACTTGTACCACGTTCAAAATATTTCGTCCACTTCGTTGGCTTGCATATCAAATACCTACTAAAAAAAAACATAAAATGAAAATAAAAATAAAATAGAAAATAAAACAAACAACGGGTTGCCTCCCGAAAGCGCTTCTTTATTAACGAGTCTTTAGCTCGACTCTCCCCACACTTAAGTGTTGCCAATGTGAAGGTCGAGGTTTCCTCGCCTTTCTTCTTCGTGTAAACTCCAACATGCAACAATTCCTCCTTCAAAACATGTCCAAAGTGATCATCAAAAAGTAACGTCTCGTCTCCAACATCGAGGGCTTTGTTATTTTTCACCCAAGCATCGTGCCACTCCTTCGTCTCCCTAAGTAGCACAACTTTAATTCCAACGCCTATGATTTTTATATCATGCTTCCTCATAACATCCTCCATGTAAGTTGGACCTCCTTGATATATTTCACGAAATGTATCCTGCACATACTTATTCCTATCCCAGATTTTTATATCATGCTTCCTCATAAAAGCAGTGTTCACTTGGATTTAATGTTTCACTTGAATTAAGAATTAAGTTTATGAATGAATTGGTTTAACTGTGATTTCTTCATTAACTAGACTTCCTATTAGAGTCGTCGAATCCTACAAATTAAGGAAAGATGGTACGAACATCGTCGTCGTACATCAAGAGCTATCTTAGATTTATCCACCCTAATTTGTGCCTTTAATTCACTATTGTTAACAATTTAATCTGATGACTACGAATTAACAAAAGTCTCAACTATTCAGTTACGATATAATTGTCATGTTCGTTTAATTTATTAGGTTATTATTATTCTTAGCCTATCTCAATTAAGTCTCAAGCTATAATTATTCAACAAGTTAAACAATTATAAATAACTAATAAACCTATATGAACGCTAGTTATGATATAAGTTTATTAATCACGCTAAGTAGCTAACCTAATAACTTCAAATAAACAAGGATTACGATTAAACGATAACAATAATGGAAAAACCAATTACTTCACACATAGAACTTAGTAATTCATAATAACAAGCTAAACAATCCAAGCAAACACTTAATGGAATTAGTTCAAGATGGATTGAAAGAAATCAGCGAAACAAACAAATATTAAAGACATATTGTTGTAAGATTAAGCTAAAATTAACAAACCAAGATGAACGATTCTTCAAACACGATTAAACGATGTTAATTGTGGCTTCTAAACACTTCTAGGACTCCAAAAACCCTTCCTTTTCAAGATGTAATCAGATATTTTAAAAGCAGTGTTCACTTGGATTTAATGTTTCACTTGAATTAAGAATTAAGTTTATGTATGAATTGGTTTAACTGTGATTTCTTCATTAACTAGACTTCCTATTAGAGTCGTCTAATCCTACAAATTAAGGAAAGATGGTACGAACATCGTCGTCGTACATCAAGAGCTATCTTAGATTTATCCACCCTAATTTGTCCCTTTAATTCACTATTGTTAACAATTTAATCTGATGACTACGAATTAACAAAAGTCTCAACTATTCAGTTACGATATAATTGTCATGTTCGTTTAATTTATTAGGTTACTATTATTCTTAGCCTATCTCAATTAAGTCTCAAGCTATAATTATTCAACAAGTTAAACAATTATAAATAACTAATAAACCTATATGAACGCTAGTTATGATATAAGTTTATTAATCACGCTAAGTTGCTAACCTAATAACTTCAAATAAACAAAGATTACGATTAAACGATAACAATAATGGAAAAACCAATTACTTCACACATAGAACTTAGTAATTCATAATAACAAGCTAAACAATCCAAGCAAACACTTAATGGAATTAGTTCAAGATGGATTGAAAGAAATCAGCGAAACAAACAAATATTAAAGACATATTGTTGTAAGATTAAGCTAAAATTAACAAACCAAGATGAACGATTCTTCAAACACGATTAAACGATGTTAATTGTGGCTTCTAAACACTTCTCGGACTCCAAAAACCCTTCCTTGCAGCTGTTCTGTCGACTTTGATGGTGGAAAAGTGGAAAAAGGGATCCCTAATTCGTAACCCCAAAGTTTGCTTAAATATGGGCCTGGCCGACCTTTCAGCCTTCGGCTAAAATAACTCAGCCGTCGGCTGGATTGGTCTGATGAAGTTTCTTCCAAAATATAAATTGTAGCTCTCTCTTTCCTCTTTCTTCTCCAATTTGAATCACCTAAATCGGACATCGTATGAAGAAGTTATGATCAAAACAGTGAAGGTGTATAAAACACTTTTCTCGCATGATCTTCAACTTTGATTCTTCATAGTTTTTCTTCATTTAAGCTCCGTTTTCTACCGATTTTAACTCCTTTTTGTTCCATGATCCAAGTTTAACTCTTATCTACATATATGTAAGAAAACACTACCCAAATCATAACAAAATGCGAAAAACAAGAGTATTAAAGAGAAATATGATTAAGAAAATGTCAATTATTTTAAGCATATCAGCTATCATCACACAAAACCCTAACTTGAGTTGTGGCATTTTTGGATTATTCAAATATGGTATTATATATTGTTTATAGTTTGTTTAATTAATTTATTTTCTCTAACCATGTATATTTTTCTTTTCCTTTGGTTAGATTGTCCACTGGTCATGATTCCTATTCAAATGGTTTTACTGTAGTTTCACAAATAACAATATTTGGCTTTATCGTTCGGTAAGATTCAATGTTATACAGGTTGTTTCCACGTTTAATTGTTAGTTTCATCTCTGTACTTTGCTAAATGCAGGTTATGCCTGATTTGTTTAGCCCGTCATCAGATTGTCAAGGGCTATAAATTTGGGACTACACTGGACTAAGAAACGTTCATGTAAGAAAATGGAATTCAATCCTCCTAAGTTTCATGGACAACCATTTAATTAGTTGAATTCAGTTTGGATATAACTTCAAATCTTTTTTGAAAAAAAAACTTCTTTAAGTTGTGTTTTGGATTTTTGTTGGGGTTTAGATTTATATTATAATAATTGATTTATGCAGGTGTTTCGATCTAACTTTAAATTGCATTTTTTCTTCAGATGTTATTCATCAGGTCCATGTTTTCTTATTTTAAAGTATTTTTTCCCCTTAATTTATGCTTTGAAACTATTGGTCAATATAATGATACCATCATAGGTTAGAATTTGGTCAAGTTTCATGGATTTTCAGTAGATTATTGGAAACTTGCTGAAAATTCTAAACTTTTCTCGAATACCCTACTAACATTAATTAATTGATTTCGTAACTTTTACTTTTTTTAGTTGAAGTTGTGCGCTCCAAATGGTTCATCATCAGGTATGGTTAATAAAATCCATTTAATATTTTCCGCTTGATCATGTTGATAGTACTGATAGATTTGTGCAAATCTATCTTCGGGGTAATATGAATATGGATATGCGATTGTAGTGTAAGCAAATTTATTTACTTTCGGGTATTTCACCGTTAGATCTTTACGTGATTGAATCAGAATTAAAAAAACCAATGTCTATGGTTAGGGACTAAGTTTATCTCGACTAGAGCATGTTTGAAACTAAGGAAGAGTGTGTGATGACAAGGTCATTGATGTATGTGTACCGTGTACAACAAGTGTTTTTTTTGTTTTGTTAATTCGAGATAAAGCTTAGTATGTGTATTTGGTTTTGCTTATGTTTTCACTTAAATATCATTGTAATGCTAATACGTGAAGGTCTATAAAGGAGTAGTGTTATTTAGGGGTGAGCAAAAACCGGACCGAAAACCCAAAACCCAAAAAAACGATAAAAATCGAACCGTAAAACCGGACCGAATACAAAAACCGATGGTTTGGGATTCGATTTTTGAGAAACCGAAAAAACGGTTCGGTTTGGGTCGGAGGGTAAAACCAAACCGAAGAAAACCGAACTGAACCATTATATGTATGTTAATTTTAATATGTTCACTTTTAGTAAATATTTTAAGTTTTATTGTTTTTATTTTTTTTCTTTTGTCTAAAATTCTAAATCATCCTAATTAATTACTCCCTAAACACTCAAACTCTCGATGCTAATAGTGAAGACTCAAAGTTTTATTTTCTAAATTGTTAATCTCATACTTATCAATATGTAATCTTTTGGTGTCATGTATGCCACAATACTCAGCAACAATAGGTTTATTTCTTCAATTTTGATTTTTTTTTTGTTTTGTTTTGTTGTTGCCATGTAGGGTATAGTTTACTAAGCCACATATAGTATTATTTTTTCTTTCTTAATTTTGTGTTTAAAGTTTTTCGATTCATATCATTATGTTCTAGTAATATGCACAACTTCATGTTATAAGTTGTGAACTGCTCCGCCAATTATTGCGTAACACAGGCTTCCATTTGAGATTTATTTCACAAGTTTTTCTTGACAGATCTATGAATTTGCCTATGTACAAAAACCGAAATAAAAAACCAAACCGAACCGAAAAAAACCGAAACCGAGTGGAACCAAACCAATGTAGAAACCGAACCAAACGGTTTGGAACTTTCAGGAACCGAAATTTCGGTTTGGGTTCGGGTTGAGGTCGGAACCGACCCATGTTGTTATTCATATAACTACAAGTCTACAATCATCTGTTTTTATATTTACATATAGTTATGTTTTCTTTTGTAATATTTAGATTGTAAGAAGGATTTCATATCAAATTTTGCAAAACCATGGTACCATTCATGTAATTAACTCACTTAATTATTTACCTTTTCTTTAAAACAAACCGATAAAGAAAGTATTTATTTGGTGTTGTTCAATATTATTTGATAATTCATTGTATAAGAGTGTTGAATTATTTGATTAAAAACACTTTTTCTAATGATATGAATGTGGTTTCTATTGATGACTTCGTTTCAAAACACCTAAACAAACATATACATAAAACTGATAGATATGTTGCTTTTGACTTTGAAACAAATTCTACCAATATTGTAGGTTTTGCTTTAAAAGATAAATATTCTCTATCATTTTACTAACTCCATTAAAACACCTTAAATAATCATAGCAAGATTGATCAATTTAGACTAATAACTTTTGAAACTAGATATACAAAACACATAATTATTCAAATTTTCCTTCTACTATTTTAATGACAATACCATTTATCACACGAATATTAAGTTGATTATAAATTGTTGGGATAGGGTATTTATTACTCACAGAAGGACCATGCCTTCGTCCGGTCAGGTACCGATAAGGCTGACGTTTATGGAACAGGGGTTACGGACGGACGAAAGGGAACTCAAGCATCTCTAGGAGCAGGAACATCGAAGGGAGTGTAGCATTAATTGCGGACAAGACAGAATGATGGTAGCATTTAATGAAGAGGAGCGTGGGAGACAAACCGCAGCCCACGCGCTTCTTCATTTAATGCCTGTGGCAGTCAACTGACCGGTATGGAGGAAAGAGGGCCACGTCGCTGACACGTATGAGATGACTGATGGGACGGACCGGTCCTTATGAATTACCCGGAGGGTAATAACCGAAGGCATGCTATATAAGGGCAAGACAAAGGAATTAATAACTTAAATCAACTCTTGTAACACATTCATTTCTGAATATAGATTCTATTAATTGTAAACATTCCTTGCATTCAATTTCCAATCATTTTATACCATTGAATGCCTTTGTGAATTCATTTAATACAACGCTCACTCACCTATACTATCATCCCTTCGTCTGGAGCCGGACGAAGGGTTACATATGCAAAAATTTACTTTAACATTGGCGCCATCCGTGGGACCCTGTTGTTAATCAGAGATAGACTCTGGGAAAACATGGGGAAAGTACTTTTAGATCAGCAGGAAGAAGGACTAGTCAGGTCCGTTACCCAGGAGTCTGTTGAAGACACAGGGCCACCCCCGACATTCGCCCCAGGAGCGAACGAGCAAGCAAGCCCAGTCATACCGGAGTTTCCTAATCCTTACACACCCAATGCGTCCACTGATCATAGATGGAAGGAGGTGATCACAACACCCACAAAGACAGTCGAATCTGGAGAACTTACACACCTGATTAAGGACATAGAGAGGGGAACGCCACAAGGTAACCAGGTCAATCGGAGGGGGAAAGACGACGGTTCTCAGGGGACTGGAAATCGAACTGTTAACATGATAAAGAAGGACTCACTGTCCATGAAAAGAAAAGAACCCGATCCAGTGTGGATGAACCAAGAAATAGCCTTTCCTCCCAGAAGCGAATGTTGCCCTACTCTGGACCCCATCATAGTGGAAGGACGGATGGGTAATATCATCGTCCCAAGGATATATGTGGACACAGGGAGCTCCACAGAAGTTGTTTATGAGCACTTCTTCCGACAGCTTCGGAAGGACGTTCAAGCTCGCATGAGGAGACCAGAATCGGCACTCCAAGGATTCAATAGCGAAATGACGTGGCCGCTGGGAGAGATAACCCTCCCTCTAACACTAGGAGAGCACCCTTGCATGAGGACTGAATGGATGAACTTCGCAGTGATTCAAGCACCAGCCCCATTCGACATCATCCTAGGAAGACCAGGACTATACCAGTTGGGAGCGGTACCTTCCCCCTTTCATGGATTGGTGAAATTCCCTACTCCCCAGGGTATCGCTACAGTTCGTACTAAAAGACGAAGGGAAAAGTGGTGTGCTTCTACAGAAAAGACAGATAACCCACGAGCAACGAGTCATGATCCGGAGGAAAAACTGGTCATCAATCCCAAGTTCCCGGAACAAACTATTGCCATAGGTGCACACTTATCCAGACCTTGTAAAGAAAAACTGTTCACGCTACTCAGCAGCAACATGGATGTATTTGTGTGGACACCGTCAGATATGACGGGAGTGCCAAGAAGTATAGCCGAACACCGGTTAAAGACTTACCCCAGTATAGAACCGATAAAGCAGAAAAAAAGGGGAATGGCTCTGGAACGCAGTCAGGTCATCAAAGAGGAGGTGAATAAGTTAACGGAGGCAGGAATCCTGCGAGAAGCAAGATATCAGACTTGGGTGGCGAACCCGGTTCTCGTCGAAAAAAGCGACCATTCCTGGAGAATGTGCGTAGACTTCAAGAATATCAACAAAGCCTGCCCAAAAGACAACTACCCGCTACCAGAGATAGACTGGAATATTGATTCTTTGATGGGATACAAATACAAGTGCTTCTTGGACGCCTACAAGGGTTACCATCAGATACAAATGGCACCGGAAGACGAGGATAAAACGGCCTTCTATACGGATTTCGGCATATTCTGTTACAGAAAAATGCCTTTTGGATTAAAAAATGTCGGGGCCACTTACCAAAGATTGATTGACAAAACCTTTGAGGATCAAATCGGTCGAAACCTGGAAGCTTACGTGGATGATCTTGTCATCAAAAGTCATAAAGAGGAAGATATGCTTTACGACATTGATGAAACCTTCCGAAAGCTGAGGAGCATCAACATGAAATTAAATCCGAAGAAATGTACATTTGGTGCGGTAGAAGGGAAGTTTTTAGGACACGTGATAACCGAAAAGCGTATCAAGGCTTGCCCCGACAAGGTAAAAGCAATCACAGAGATGAAATCCCCAGGGACGTTGGGGGAGGTTCAGTGCCTCAATGGAAGACTGGTAGGGTTAAGCCGATACCTCTCAAGGTCGGCCGAACGATCACTCCCATTTTTTAAAGCATTGAAGAAAAGCATCAATGTGACTGACTTCGTCTGGACAGACGAAGCTGAAGACGTTTTTCAAGAATTAAAACGGTATTTAACTCAGCTACCGGCCCTGGTGGCCCCAACCGAAGGAAGGGAACTATTTGTGTACCTAGCAGCCTCCAATAACACCGTAAGTGCAGTCTTGATTACGGAGGAAAAGGGAAAGCAAACTCCTGTTTATTTTGTAAGTAAAGCTCTAAGAGCAGCTGAGTTAAATTACCCACCCATGGAAAAACTTGCATTAGCTCTAATACATACAACTCGACGCCTACCCCGATACTTCCAAGCATATCCGATAGTATTAATGACCGAACTACCTATTAAAGATATATTGGCAACACCAGAAAGGTCGGGAAGGTTGGCAAAATGGGCCATTGAGTTGTGGGCCTATTCGATTGAATATAGACCAAGACAAGCCATGAAGGGACAGGTCCTGGCGGACTTTATCGCTGAAGTACCGATGCCCCCTCCCCCACCTCTGAATATTCAGGAAGGAAAGATGACGGTATCACCCTCCCCAGCACTAGGAAGTAGAGTGTGGTTCCTATACACCGATGGGGCATCTAGTAGTTCAGGATCCGGGGCGGGCGTGATTCTGGTTAGCCCTACAGGAAAAGAATTCACGTACGCGCTGAAACTTTCTTTTAACAGCACGAATAATGAGGCCGAGTATGAAGCTCTGTTGGCGGGTCTACGAATAGCAATCAAGATGAAGATATCAGATCTCGAAGCAAGAGTAGACTCAGCCCTTGTAGCTAATCAGGTAAAGGGAAATTTTGAGGCCAAGGATGAAAACATGGCCAAGTACAAAGCTTTAGTAATTACTCTCGTAAAGAGCTTCAGACATTTCAACATTCGACAAATTCCAAGGGGAGAAAACGCGAAGGCCGATGCGGCCAGCAAAGTAGCATCGCTAGCGCACCCAGAGAAACAAAAGAAGATTCTGGTGGAAGTCTTGAACCGCGGAAGTACGGAGATAGAGATAGTGGGAGCGATAATAGAAGACACCGATCCAAATTGGATGACCCCCCATTATTCATTGCCTCAGAACAGGAGAAGAGCCACTGACAAAAAGGAGGCGAGAAAGCTAAGGATGAAGCTCCCCATGTATGTGCTTGTCGAGGGGACACTGTACAAAAAGGCTTTCCTCATGCCTTTACTTAGATGTGTAGGTCCGAAAGAAGCTAATTATGTGATCAGAGAAGTTCATGAAGGTGCCTGCGGCATGCACTCAGGACCCCGAGCCGTGGTGTCCAAGATAATCAACTTAGGATATTATTGGCCCTCCATGCATAGGGATGCCACCGAAGAAATACAGAAATGCCAAAGTTGCCAAAGGTATGCTTCAGTACCAAGACACCCAAAGAATGATATGATCTCAGTCACGTCAGCTTGGCCCTTCCATCAATGGGGCATAGACATTGTGGGCCCTTTCCCAATCTCTTCCGGAGGGGTTAAATTTTTATTGGTAGCCATAGACTACTTCACCAAGTGGGTGGAGGCCAAGCCATTAGCCACCATTTCCGGATCCCAGGTGAAAAAATTCGTCTGGGAAAACATTGTGTGCCGATTCGGCTTGCCAGGGGTTATCATCTCGGATAACGGAAAGCAATTTGCAGATAATCCATTCAAAGAATGGTGCAAAGAGATGAGAATCCAACAAAATTTTACTTCGGTCGCTCACCCACAGGCAAATGGTCAAGTGGAGCGGGCAAATCGAAGTTTGGTCGAAGGGATAAAAACCAGGCTGATAAAGAGGGAGGCAAGTGGCTAGATCAATTATCACACGTGTTGTGGGCGCACCGAACCATGACAAAAACCTGTAACGGTGAGACCCCCTTTAGCCTGGCCTATGGAACGGAAGCTATTATCCCAGCAGAAATAGGAATGCCAACGGCCAGAACAAGTATCGATCTTGCCGAAGAAAATGATAGAGAGCTTCGCCTCAACCTTGACTTGGTCGAAGAGAGAAGGGAAATCGTGGCAATACGGGAGGAAAAATATAAGAGGCAGGTAGAGGGATATTACAACAAACGGGTAAACCCTAAAGCCTTCGGAGTGGGAGAATTGGTCCTCCGGAATAATGAAGCAAGTAGGCAGGAAGACACTGGTAAGCTAGGCCCAACTTGGGAAGGACCCTACAAGATCAAAAAGATCCTTGGAAATGGGTCTTATGAATTGGAAGGAACAGAAGGCAAGGCCATCCCACGAACATGGCATGGAGGCCTGTTGAGAAAGTGCCATGTCTAGTATTGTAAAAGAAAACTCCCTTTATTAAGATGTAATGATTGTAATCTTTCACATTATATAAAATATATACCGGCTCTCGAGTAGAGACGGAAATTTTCATATCCACTAGTCTGAATGCATATCCTAGTGAAGATATATAAAAAAAAAAAAAGAGTCAAAGTACTCTTCTGGGAGGGACGCTTTCCAGCTTAACAACCACATATATATGTATATGACAAAAAAAAAATAATAAAAGAAAAAAGGGGGTGAGGTAAGAAAGAAGAAGGAACTAACCAACAGAAACTTAAAAGGAAAAATGCGCACATTGACGCTACCACCTTAAAACCATAGTTACAAAGATAAAAGTCTAAGGGATCAAATGATTCCCATAACAAAAGGGCTTAAACATAACACAAGCTAAAAAATGCTACTCGGCAATAGGAGCCGCTGGTTCAACCTTCAACAAGTCCTCCACTGAAAGATCAACATCCTAACCGAGCGCCTCCAGGTAAGGGAAGGAAAGCTGCTTCAAGCGGTCAAGGGCCTCGTCCAATTTAGTGTCGGCTTCCGGATCAAAGTTGGGGGTGGGCGAAAGGGGTAGGTTCCTTTGCGCTTGACGAAAGCCATTACGCACTCCAAGGGCATACCCAGTGTTGGTATACAGAGTGGCAATTTCTCCGTAAGGGGCGTTAAATTCGTGGCTTTGATGGAGCTTCCCGACGAAGGCCTTTACCCCATCTTTAAGTAACCATGCCACCTTCCCACCCAAATCATCCCTCTCACTTGAAAGCTTCCCATTCGTAATCTCCAGGGCAGAGTTTTCGGCCAAAAGCCTCAGATTGTCATGTTCAAGGGCAGCCTTTTCAGCTGCCAAGCTTTTAACCACCGCCTCTGCCGCAACTCTCTCACTATCAAAAGCAGCCCTATCGGTTGCCAACCTTTCACCAGCTAAATCCACTGCAGCCTTCTCAGACAACAATTTCTCATTGCTAACCTCCAAATTCTTCACTTTCTCAGTTAAGCCCTCCCAATCGGCAACGGACAATAACTTCATCCCAGGATCCACAGTTGCCAAAGATTGAGCTTTCACAAGCTTCCCATTGGTATACTCCAAGTCACGAAGGAGTCTCTCTAGATCTTTAATCTTTCGCTGAGCTTTATAGGACTTCTTTAGCTCAAGCTTGGTCCTTCTGAACTGAGCCTTTGTGCGCCTCCGGAGTTTGACATTCTCCTCTTCCAGCTCCTTGATCTTGGCCTTCGCGGCTGATAGGCGCCCTTCTCTCCTAGCAAGGGACTTCTCAAACTTGGCAACGGTACCACTGGAAGCCATATAACGCCCACGCAATTCAGTACCAGCCACTGCCAATTGGGCAAGCAACACATTGAAATTATTGACCAGGGTCTCTTCTGGAAGGCTTCTCCAACGAAGGGCCTCAACTGGGGTAGCGAAGTGGTTCAACATGTCTTGGCATACTTCGGGATCACTCATCCCGCTACCACGTTTCGCCTTCCATCCGGCCACATAAAGGGCCGACAATGGATCTTCCCTGTCGTTCGTTGAATGGGGGGTGAAAGATCCCCCAGCTTCAGCCACTAGAGTTCCTGCTGGTGCACTCTCTCTCTCTCCCTCATCCACGTTTTTTCCTCGATCACTATGAGGAGTGGGTTCCCTTGCCTCCGGACCACCAGAGGAGGAGATGGTTAGCGGACGGGAACCGGTAGCACGGAGAGAGGGTGGGATATCCAGAGAGGGTGTTGCACTGTGAGAAGGAAGCTCTGCTGCAGAAAAAGGAAGATGTCAAGATTAACAGAAGGACAAGCTAGGAAAGTGGTAAAAGAAATTATACGTACCATCAGCAGGAATAAGCCTCCCTCGCTTGACCTTCAGAAGGCCGGAACTCTGGGCCCGCTGTCTTTTACGCGTTGATGGAGGGGCAGATGTACCCGGAGGGTCAACTACTAAAGCAGCTACGCCGAGAATCAAGGTTTGAATCTTGACAGAAGGGAGCACGAAATATCCAATCCCCTGCTCCAGAACACTCTTAACATTCTCCCCTAGGGAAATCAGAGGAAAAGATACCCCAGCCAAAGTCTCCAGCTTTAGATAATCCAACAAAGAAATGGCTGTTTACTTCAAAAGAGGAATCGTAAAAAAAAAAAAAAAAAAAAAAAGAGAAAGAAATCTTTCAAAACGGAAACTTACGGCGACCGTTCCGATGAATTGACGGATTCATGTTCAGAGGAACCCAGTTCCGACTCAGACCACCCAACACCAGCACTGACTCATCGTGAGTCCGGGCAGGTATTTTGTTCAACGATATCAGTCTGCAGCGCTCTACCTCTTCATCGGTGAGAAGGGGAGCCGGGTCGGGTATAGCACCCTGCAGGGTAGGTCGCCAAGGAAGGAATATGGGGGCCACATATCTGTCAATCCAAATAAACCTATCCTTCCATAGCTTTAGTCTGGTGGGCACAAAACGAAAACACTCCCACTCTTCATTGTCCACCTTCGGACGACGTTCGACAGTAAACCAATCCCCGAGCGAATTAACTTGAAAAAACTCCTCCACAAATTCAAAGTGGCTGGAAAACCTAGGGCATGGCATAACAACTCAAAATTGGTCACTCTCAGAGCCCCCAAAGGATTAAATTGAACAGGACTCAACTGATAATACTCGATGACAGATAAAAAGAAACGGGTAAATGGGACACGAACATTGGCTGAATCGAAAAAACGAGTGTACATCGCTATCGAATCTTCAGGGCAGTCAGCGACGTTAGCCTCCGATGCGGGATTACGAGCCCGCCACTCTGCTTTCAACCCATAATCCTTTATGAGGTCGATAAACGGACCATGTTTCAGGTTACAACGCGAAGTAAGCATATCACCCTTTCCCATATCGGAAAAATCATAGAATGGAAAACAGCGAGCAATGACGGTTGATTCAAGAAAGGGAAAAAGGAAATGAAAGGGTAATGAAAATAAGATTATCAAGGAGTATTTATAGGGAAGTCAATAATTTTCCACATAAATCAGTCATTCCTCCCATCAAATCAGAAGTATTAATAACTTGCAGGCAATAATTACCTTTTAAATGCAAGTGGTAACGTCAGACAATCATAGTCTAGGGAAGATTCGATCAGAAATAGGCCCCCACCTTCTCACTCACTTCCCTAGGCTAGGGGGGAGATGTTGGGATAGGGTATTTATTACTCACAGAAGGACCATGCCTTCGTCCGGTCAGGTACCAATAAGGCTGACGTTTATGGAACAGGGGTTACGGACGGACGAAAGGGCACTCAAGCATCTCTAGGAGCAGGAACATCGAAGGGAGTGTAGCATTAATTGCGGACAAGACAGAATGATGGTAGCATTTAATGAAGAGGAGCGTGGGAGACAAACCGCCGCCCACGAGCTTCTTCATTTAATGCCTGTGGCAGTCAACTGACCGGTATGGAGGAAAGTGGGCCACGTCGCTGACACGTATGAGATGACTGATGGGACGGACCGGTCCTTATGAATTACCCGGAGGGTAATAACCGAAGGCATGCTATATAAGGGCAAAACAAAGGAATTAATAACTTAAATCAACTCTTGTAACACATTCATTTCTGAATACAGATTCTATTAATTGTAAACATTCCTTTCATTCAATTTCCAATCATTTTATACCATTGAATGCCTTTGTGAATTCATTTAATACAACGCTCACTCACCTATACTATCATCCCTTCGTCTGGAGCCGGACGAAGGGTTACACATGCAAAAATTTACTTTAACATAAATAAATTTACATTTTTACCTAGTTTCTTTTATATTCCCTTTCAAATTATCCTCAAATATCCACGTAACATCACAATTTACATAAATCGTCGGCACGTGCAATAGTTTTCCACTTCCATGACGAAACTACCCCCACGATATTCCCCTAATTTCTTTCGCCCCTTTTATCATCCATACAATCGAAAGAACACCCTTTCTAGAGAGAACAACACACACACACACACACACACACACACACACACATATACATACACGACTCTGTATCTATATCTATATCTATTCTAGAGAGAGAAAGAGAAAGTTCACAAGTTTATATCCATAATCCCTGTAAACCTCAATTTCAATTTCAATTTCATGTTTACCTACTTCTTCTTAATTATTAGGGTTTATATACCTCGCTAATTATTAGGGCTTATTCTTCGATGATTCATATATTTATATAAATATAATCTTCAATTTGATTGATTTATTGAAATTGTTAGGGTTTTGATTATGAAATTAGGATCAAATTAGGTTTTAATGTGATATAGGGTTAGGTTTTTGTTGTTATGATGGGAGGAACTGGTGAAGCTGACCGAAAACGTCATTTTAGTTCGATTTCCTCTCCGACTGCTGCTACTGCTATTACTAAGAAGCATCCGTTTGTGCCTTCTTCTGAGGATAAAAAGGTAGTTTTCTATGAAGTTTATGTTTTTTCTAGGGTTTATGTAAATTGCTGATTTGTGTTGGAATATTTGTGAGATATATATATATATATATATATATATATATATATATATATATTTATATATATTGTGTAGTGATCGTTGTTATATGATTGTGATAATTATGGATCTTTCGATATTTTGAGCTATTGTATTTCTTTTGCTTTTGGATTTAAGTGAACCGCAATAGCTATGTTTATTTGTGTTATTATAATTGAACTCGTTATTTGAGCTTTTTTCATAAGGTAAAGTGAAATGCCAATTAAACTATATATAACAGTGGAGATCTTTCGGAGATGATGCGTAATTGTGAAACCTTGATTTGTTTAATCTGTTGTTATATAGATATGGTGTAATGGTCGTATTTCAGTATTTGTATAGAAATACCGTGTTATTTAATTCAGCGGAATCTTGACGACTAATGGCTCTTCCTCCATTATTTTGCATCTATGGACCGTTGAACCGTAACAATTCAACGTTCTTATAAATAGACCGTTATTACGCCACATGATCAGACGCTAAGGATTTGATTTGAGTTAGTGAAGGCATAGTGGTAATATTTTGGCTGGAAAGAAATGAGCTAAAAAGAGAGTTGGTTAATGCTTTAGTGATATTTTTTATGCTTTTATTTTATTTGTTCGTTTTTTCTTACAGAAGTACGAAATGGGTGCACCAGGAAATTTTGGTAGTGCAATGCCAAGGCAACATGTAGGACCCCAACAGTAAGCCATTATGATGTGCCTTTTCTAACTAGAAAGACATCATTGGTCACTCATGTATACACCAAGTGTTGATACTTGATACTACTTGATATACTTTTTGGTCTAGAAATAAAGTAACTAACACTAGCAAAATATTACTTTCTAGTCCGCCAAGTTGTAAAGTCAAGTTGACGCTGTCTTGGTTTAAAAAAAACGCGCCAGAGGCGTGAGTCGCAGTGAGGCGCCCATGAGAGCGCATCGGCCAAGTCGAGGCGCTAGGGTAGTGCGTGATGTGTGCTGAGGCGCGTTTTTTTGACAGAGGCGCGTTTCAAGCTTTTTGAACGCCTCATGGTTGCAGTGCCTTTTTGTGTTGAATAATGTATTATTTAGGTTAAATTAGTTTAAATGTAGTGAATATTGGGCCTATTTTTAAAAGCCCATATTTCAATTAATTTTCCTAGTCCATTTAAATGGTGTTTTAGTAAATCAATCTCAATAAAAGCACTAAATAGGTGAAAAACACTGCAAAGTTTGGTATTTCAAAGTAATAATTTGATGTAAAACTAATTTATAAGCATTTTATTAACTAACGTCTAGAGTGCGTGATGCGTTCGCCTCGCGCATCACGCCCCGCTCCTCAGATTTTGGGACCTCACCGCCTCGGATCGACTAGCGCTTTTTAAAACCAAGGACGCTGTATGGTTGAGTGTTGAGTGATACCATTAATATTGGGAATTATGTGACAAACATATATTATTGGTAGCTGATGATATACGACTTGATAGCCTTCTTGAGCTTGATACATTTTCTCTACATTTGCTGTCTAGCATGCTTTTATGTGTACATTTATTTGTTTTACTTGGCATGATTAATTGTTTTTCATTGACATGCAGCTCGACACAGTGGTTCTAAAATTTCAAAATCAAAAGCTTGTTCAAAAGTTAGAATCACAAAAGGTTGAATGTGTTGCTCTAGAGAACAAATTCAGTCACCTGAGGGAGAAACAGTTGCCATATAATAAAACTTTAGCAGTAGTAGATAAGTCCTGGGATGAGGTAGTTACTGAAACCCTAATCTTGTTATTTTTCACTCGTATACATATAGTTTATCAAGTTGAGTGACTAAAATTTGTTTGAATTTAGCTTGTCGATAAAGTAGAGTCGTGCTCTATCCGCACAAAGGATTTGTCGTGTCATGATCGTGATCGTAAACCTCATCTAACTGTAGGAGGTAAGAGTTGTTAAACATTTTCTGTTTGCTAGTTCTTATGTACTATTGATTTTTTGCTCTTTGTATGCTCTGACTTTGACTGAAAGAGTAGCTTCACTATCAATATATAATATATTAATGGGTTGTGTGTAAATAAATCTATTGCCAGATAATGCATCACCACCTCCAGGGGATGTTTTTCTGCACCGACTTTTAGAGAAAGGCGCAACTGAGAGTAGCTCTGCAAATAATAGCGTTCCAAGTCAGTTGCAAGAATGTCGAGAATCTACTGGCAACAAAGTTCAGAATACTTTCCGCAATATCGTTCATGCCATTGATGGTCTATGGGGTCTGAAGGATGGACTGTATGCTGAAGCTACAAAGACACTTCCAGAAGGTTCTAATACTAATTTCAGGGATGTATGAGTGGTGTTGTCTGTTTTATTATTATTAATATTCACAAGTATTGTTGTTTGTGTAGGATCATGTAGGCCAGACTCATCTATTGAGTTAGAAAAGGAAGTGAAGAATTTGAGATTAGCAATTGGTGATATGCATTTGAAGCATAGATCTTTGGCAAGGCAGATGCAGTTCCACCGTGATACCGATGCTAAGAATAAATCTGAGCTCAGACATTTGAAGGGTAACTTTCTTTCTCTTGGTGCTTTGGTGCAATTTTTTTCTTTCTATAATGAATATTGAATACTACTAATGTAGAGTTATATCCTTATAAATGCATGCTTGGTGTATTAAATAATTAATTTCTGATATAATCAGCTGTAATATTACTGTCTATAGAAGGTAGCGTTTGGGCGTGTTTCTGCTCTTTGAAGTGTAATAATCAAATAATCAGATGCTTGAGTGTTCGTCAAATTCCAATTATATCAATATAATTACCAAAATGAGACTTTTATGGGATAAGGAGACATTTTGGGAAATGAGATTAACCCCCTTCTAAACTAGGCCAACAGGATCAGTACAGTGATAAATTTGTTTTACCCTTAAATAATCAATTCATTTATTATTTATTTTTAGCTGGTTTCTTTTTAGCTGGCGTGAAATTGAATATTCAAACCTGATTGTTTTCCCCTAAATAGTCAGAGCTAATCAGAAGGAGAAGAAGCAGAATCTGATCACTCAAGTATTAGAAACTGATTTTTGCGACTTCAAGTTGCAGTAATAAGATAATTAGCTCCAAAACACAAATCAAAACACCTCAAAGTTACATCGTCTTTTGGGCTGGTGTCATCTGTGCATCTTGTTAGTAGCATGCATTTGAGAACTTAGTTAACATTGACATGAGATCAATGGTCAAAGATGATACTTTATTGTTTTCTTTTTCCTCGTTTTGAAGGGGAGCTGGAGTGTACCATTATGGAATTGGAAGAAAGCAACAAGAAACTGGCTGCCCTGAAAGCGGAGACAGATGCGGCAAAAGGAGCAATTTTTCCTGTACTTCTTGGAAATAAACGTGTTGCTAACGACCGGGCCAGAGAAAAAGAAAAGGATCTACATGATATGGAGTCCTTATTGAAGGAACTACTGGTATTCTACTTGTACTTTTATTTCAATCACTGTTGCGCAGAAAAGTAATACTAAGATACAGTGGTTTAACTTTCTGAACAGGATCAAGCTTCTTCCAGACAACTAGAACTTAAGAGCTTGCATGAAGAACGGATGGAATTACTAAAAAAATTATCCAGTTTGCAGGTTGGCCTTAGGATTTTGATCTTTTGATATTCAACAGTTGAATTTCTTTTTTATTTTGGTGTCTGTTTAGTTAGCTGAAATAGAATGAGTGGGGTAATGGAATAAGCAAGGTTATAGAATGGATCATTACGTTCCCTATCATGTTTTGCTGCCTGGAGGAATGGAAGGAGCTATAATATGAACCTTTTTGCATTGAATATATAGTTTATAATCTAATGGAACTTTAGTGATTTTTACTTGCAATTAATACAAAACTAAACAGCAAAAACTTTCCAGTAAGATTATAATATTAATATATATATATATATATATATATATATATATATATATATATATATATATATATATATATATATATATATATATATATATAAATTATCTTTTTACCTTTGGACAAACAATATTTAAACCTTTGGTGTTTTGTAATTTGTATAAAAATTATTGAACTCCTGAAGATAACATAAATAAAATAGGGTTTTATTGTAAGCTTTCAGTCCATTTCATTTTTCAAATTTCAGTGAAATGGAATCTATTCCTTTTCTAATTCAATCACATCAAACACTACCTTGATGTGGTCATTGCTCTTTTTTATGACACATGGGTTCATGATTGTTAATATTTATGTGGCAGAGTACCTTAAAGAATGTAAAAGGTATTTTTTCCTCGGAAGCTTTTGTCTTGGTGAAAGATCAAATTGCTAAGGCAAGAAGTGATATAGCCCAGTATCAAGCTCTATTCGAGAAACTGCAGGTTGTAAGTTGTTGGTATTGATTAGGTTTTTTATATATTTCTTTACTGATATAATATATATGTATATTTAGGTTGAAAAAGATAACCTCGGTTGGCGGGAGAAAGAAGTCAATATGAAGAATGATGTTGGGGATATTCTGCGCCGATCTTCTGCAGTTTCCGAATCTAGAATTAGTGATTTACAAATGGAGATTCAGAAACAAATTAATGGAAGAAAGTTAATCGAATCTAAGTTGGAAGAAGCTTCTAGAGAACTTGGTATAGAAAGATTAACTATTTAATGTACTTTCGATTAAACTGTCACATATAGAGATAGAATTTTATTGATTTGTTTCAGGTAGGAAAGAAATCATTGCTAAGTTTAGAACCTTTGTGTCGTCGTTCCCGGAAGATATGGGAAGTATGCAATCTGAGTTAAGGAAACACAAAGAGGCTTCTTCAGATGTTCACTCGTTGCGTGCTGATGTTCAATCTCTTTCTGCCATTCTGGATAGGAAGGTGGGCCCACCTGTTTATAAGGATTTTTATACTTTAGAAATAGATTAAGCTGCAACTTTTTTAATTTTTTACTATCGATGTATTATACAGACGAAAGAGTTGGAAGCATTATCTGGTGTATCAGCTGCCCAATCTGCTGAAATACAGAAACTGCGCGCATCGGTATGTTTCTTTATCTTTTTTGAAATGTTCGGTACTTATTTGGAATGGCAATTAGTTTCGGTTTTCTAAGAGTTGCTATATCATCATTTCTGTTATTCCATTGCTTAACTTTGCTGTTAGTATTTATATCTCCATATCTGTACTGATATTCATTGATTTTTCCATGAATTTGTAACAAGATACCTCATAAAGTTAATTTGCAGTTTATAACCTTATGCATTTGCTATGGGCTCTGAATTAGACTCACGGAGAAGTCTAAATAGACTCGGGGAGTAAAAATGATGCTTGTACCCCAGATTTTTTAGTTTTGCGCAACATATTTGAATTGAACAAAAAGAAATAGCTTGATTTAGGGGTCATCTGTGTAGTAAATAGTCAAAGGGTCAAAACTTTGCAGATTGATATTTGATCAATAGCATGATTTTTGCATCAGTCTGGATTGTTTGTGTGATAATAAACGCCTACCATTCCTCCTGTTCATTTTGTTGAATTAGTTTTGCATATGCATCTCAATAATCTAAAGTATCTGAAAGGTCTAATTTGTCTAACTGGATTTAATTTTATTATAGATACATGACTTGGAGGAGAGTGACTTAGAGTTGAAGGTCATTTTGGACATGCATAGACGGGAAACGATCTATTCAAGGTTAAGAAATTCTAGAGATCATTTCTCAGTCAACAAGTTCTACCTCTATTGCTTATTTCTTTTCGATTATTAGAGTTTAATGATTATCTTGCTTTCTAGATAGTTATTGGGTTTGCTGTTATGATTAACTTATTGGTTCTAGATGAACATAAATTAGGATTTAGATAGGCTCTGAGATTCATTTTGTATTTCTAGATATTTACAAGGTTTGATCAAGGTAGTCAAAGGCGACGAGGCTGTGTGTTTTGAAGAACACTACCTTGGTGTAGTTCATGCAAGGTGGTTTTATAGTCGGTCGAATTTGCCGACTGGTTTGTTAGAGGCCTGTGGTGATGAACTTTTTCATACAACAGCTATTTGTTTTTTTCTTCCTTTTTCTTAATTTCTGTTGAATATTGACAAAGTTGCCATTATGAAGATAGATTTTCATTAGAATACTTATAGATAATCGATATTAGGTTGAATCTTAAAAACCTAAGCCCCTCTTCTCTCTCATTCATGATGTCAACTCGAACTCTACCCTACATCATCAGCCGCGATAAAAGACTCAAGATGTTACATGTACTTTTTCTCTCTGTTTTTTACAATTTGGAATTTATTAACTATTTATTGTATTCCGAAACCAATTAACTAATGAATGTAGTTTATTAGTTAACTTAAATTATTCATTAGTGAAGTGATATGTGTTGCCAAAAACTAGTGAGAAAATTTAAAAACTAGATAGGTTTTTAAGAGATTGATTATGCTTAGACTTTTTAGGCGTTTAACTTCGTAGTTTGCTTGATGCTCTTATTTTGTTTTGGTATATGAACTGTTCAACATTAGGATTAAAGATACATGTTTTCATATTGTGCTTTTATACTTCGTTTCTACTTTATTTGTCATATATACATAATCTGCAAATTTTATTAGATTACGTTACTTGGGCCCACAGGTCCCTCAAGTGCACTCTCTCTTTTAACTACCTTGGGTTTGGTCATCATTAACTAGAGTATATACCGTCTTCTCCATGTTTTTACATATTATCCGAGTCCTGATACATCCACAAAAACTCTAGTGATTGCCACCTAATCCAATGCTTCCGCAATATGTGTGCCGTCGCCATTATGTTTGCAGTAAACTTCCAAGCGGTTTTTTCTCGTGTATCATTTAGAAAAGGTGCTGGACTTGGGTTATTTCTGCTCTGTCCATTAATCTGCAAACTGGTTGGGGTCAATCCAGTTTGAGTAATCGACCAAGTTTATGTCACTTTATTCCATAGCACCTCATATCTGTTTCACCTTGTCAGGGTCAAAAGACCTTTCAGTTCAGAGGTTTCAGGTATATATATATGGGTAGTTTCACGTTGTCGAAATCAAAACAAATTCTCTCAGTTTCATATATGGGTAGTTTCACGTTGTCGAAATCAAAACAAATTCTCAGTTTCATTAGTTTCAACTTCAGATATTGGCCTTCGAAATGAAGAGGACATCTTTGTTCTATTTGAAATCAAGATGAACAAATCGTTTTCAGTGCTAGTCAGTTTGTTAGATGTTCTCTATTCCTATCAGCCAATCTGTTAGAAGTCTTCTGAAATCAGTTTCTTTTATTTCAAGAATCTTCACTTACCACTCGTCTTTCTGTGAGGTGCTAGTCTCTAGTTGATGCTAGTTGTTTAATGTTTGAACTTTAAAGTCCCTGGACTCGAGTCATTTTTCTTTTCTGTGGGATGGTGATTTGGATTTTTTAGAGTTCTATGAGATTCTTTCCGATGTTATGATTAAATTTTAAGTTTGTTGATTCTTTTTCTATGTCTGTACAATTACAAGGGTTGATGTATATATATGAAATTGAACATGCCATTCTTCTTCAGGTATTCACAACCTGTTCTGAACCTAATGGTGTTTCTTGCTGTTCTTATTTATTAATTCTACATATGACTTTCAGAAAATTATAATAATCAAGGTGATGTATTGGTAATAACAGGGAGTTTCTTGAGGCGAAGAACTCTGAGTACAGGGCTTGGGCGTATGTTCAGAGCCTGAGTTATTCTCTTGACGAGCATAAT
The DNA here is from genome assembly GCA_910822075.1 of Senecio squalidus. Taxonomy (NCBI): domain Eukaryota; kingdom Viridiplantae; phylum Streptophyta; class Magnoliopsida; order Asterales; family Asteraceae; genus Senecio; species Senecio squalidus. The sequence continues at coordinate 42,971,663 of CAJVGC010000060.1, read as the reverse complement.
TTAGAAACACGTGTTAAGACAGCAATTGAAGCCGAGGCAGCATCTCAGCAAATGTTAGCTGCTGCAGAAGCTAAGATTGCTGATTTGAGGCAGAAATTGGAAACATCTAAAAGGTAGTTTCTTTTTCTCATGATTAATTTTGTATGACATGCGACTATGCCAGTAATATGCTTCTTGTTAGGGGTGGGAAATTGGATAATAAGTTAAATTGGGGTCAAATATGGGTGATCTTTTTGGTACTGGTCAATGTTGCAAAAATCGAATTAGTCGGCCGATTAATCGTAAATCGCCAATTTAAGGATTAATTTTACCAGATCGCCAAATTAATCGGCCCTTTGATTAATCGCCAAAAATCGAAAAAAATCGCCAAAATCGTACGGTTTAAGGATAATCGGTCAACGAAAAAGTCAACAAAAAAATCAAATTAAAACCCAATATTAGGGTTATTCTGGGCGACGATTTGCAGATTTGATTTGTATCCATTTAAGCAGCGATTTGCTGGATTTTTTCTGATTTTTTGCTTGATTTTTTGGTTGATTTGTATCGGTGTGGTTGTTTGTTTATAAATGGAGGCAGTTAGTGGGCTAGTGGGTGGGGTGGGAGTCCAAACCAAAGAGACAGTGGGTTGTTTGGCTTCATAATAAATAATTTTTTTTTTGTGTTTTGTTTTTTTGTGTTTAATTTTGAAAATTTACACATAGAAAATGAGAACGATTAATTCGATTAATCCCGATTAATCTCTAGTCCCTATTTTACCGACTACGTTCGCCTAGCGTTATTTACAACATTGGTACTGGTTGAAACAGTGGAGTTGAACCTCAGGCACCTTTTAATTTATTTTTGGTTTAGTATTTTGAATACATAACGTCTTAGAATGATTACAGAAACTAGGTTTGTACAATAATAACCTAATTGTTCTTTTCAGTTGAGTTATTTGGAGGTTTTTATACTTTCAGGCATTCAAATGCCTTCTGGAAGACTTTTCTGTCTAACTCATTTTGAACCCCTTTTTTTAGTTAAATCATTAAGATCAACCCGTCGAGATAACAAAAACCCAAATCCTTCCACATGTATGTAACGAGGGTAATTTTCCGCACTCAGCTGCGGGCATAATCTACCAACATATATTGAATACATAGAATTATTATAGACAAAGTGATTAACTGCTGTTGAGATAAAAAAAAATTGCCACGGAAACTTTAAGTAACTTACATATTCCTGTATGACTAATTAAACATTAGTTTTCTTTCTAACCTTCCTCTTTGCGGTTTACTAATATTCTGTTTATTTTTACATACATAGATAACTTATTTATATTACATTAAGTACAACAAAATTATATTATTCAAATATAAAATATTATTGACAATAAAAATTAGGAAAAACTCTGTTGGCATTATGACATAACTATATAAGTTGTATCAACTTAAAATATACTAAAATTACCAAAATAATTGAAATAATGTCAAACTGCATCTAAAGTAAAACTTGCCACCTCAGAAATGGAAAAGCATCGACTCATTAAAAGCTACCAAATGTCTCACAGAACCACTTTAACCCCGTGTTTGTTATGCACCATGAACAGTAAAATTTTCTCTTCGGATGTTTATGATTATGGTTATAATTATAATTATAATATAATTTTATATAGGTCGAAATTACCACTCCACTTGTATCTGCTGTAGTTTATATCATATGCTATTGTTTCAGGGAAAAATGTAAACTCTCTGATATCCTGAAAACCAAGCATGAGGAAAATGAGGCCTACCTTTCCGAGATTGAGGTAGTGAATAAACGCCTAGCTTTTTTATCGTATTCTGAAAATAAATTAGATTGATGTTGGTTGTTTGTTTTGTGTGCAGACTATTGGTCAGGCATATGATGATATTCAAACTCAAAACCAGCAACTTTTGCAGCAAATAACGGAGAGAGATGACTATAACATCAAGGTATTTACTTTATTTCAATCAAATATGAGATTACAATATTATGTAATATAGATTATATTGTTACTCTACTTTGTCATTTTGATATCATATTTTAACAATATTAACGTGACGCTTCCATCTCGTTCAGCTTGTTTTGGAGGGAGTGCATGCAAGACAGCTGCACGATTCTCTTCTCTTGGATAAACAAACGGTGGAAACAAAGATTCAACAGGGCAATGCATTGAAACTTTTTTGTGAAACAAAAGCAGAAAGAATTGAAGATCAGGTATTTTGGAATAAGTGATTTGACTTTTCAAACTATGATATCCCTGGGGCAAATACTGAGTCATTAATTGTGTGGGTTTTAGATGAGATCATGTTCAGATCAAGTTCAGAAGCTGTCCGAAACTAGGGTTCAAAAGACGGTTGCCTTAGAAAATACTCAAAGGAGACTCCAAGATATTAGAAGAACATCCCAGCAGATAACGGATTCGTTGGAGGAGTCACAGAGTAAGGTAGACACAAGTCGAGCTAGTCTCATGGATTTGCAGATTGAATTAGAACAGGAGAGGTAAATAAAAACCCTCTTCCATAATAAGTGCAATAATTTCCTTTTAAGAGGTGGCAATCGCCTGATCAGGGCTATGTTCTTTTATATTTACGGGTCAAAATAGGTAGGAGGTGAACTTTGCTGAAACCTTACAAAAAAGAGAACCAACACATTTATGAAAGGTGGAAATGTGTCGGTCGGACAGATTGGGTAATGGTTCAAAATGGGTTACACGGGTTTTTTTTACAAGACAAAAATTTCTTATGGATAATTGGTGATTGATGAGTCATTTATGAATGTGAAAATGAAATTTTTTAACATTCCTTTGAATAAAGTGATTTATGAGTGTTTTAGCATTAAAAATACCATTTGGGCAGCTATCAAATCGTTTGACCTGTTTTCTTTTTGGCTAAACTGGTTAAATTTACCAGCATAATGATATACATTGGATTTTCATTTTAGTCAACAGCAAAAAGGCTCTTTAGTAATTACACTTTGTTGTATTCTTCTGTAGGTTTGATAAAAAGAGAGTGGAAGAGGAGTTGGAAGCGGCGAGAAGAAAGCATTTACGTTTAACGTCAGACTTAGACGGGTCATCGGTTGTTGAAAAGCTTCAGCAGGAGCTTAAAGAGTACAAGGAAATACTCAAATGCAGTGTTTGCCTTGACAGGCCAAAAGAGGTACATCTTATTAACTTAATATCAATCCCTAGTTTCACATCTCGAGCAAACGCCTTTTTTTTAACAAAATTAACTTTTGGCAGGTGGTGATCACAAAATGTTTTCATCTTTTCTGCAATACGTGTGTCCAGAAAATCATTGAAACTCGGCATCGAAAGTGCCCTCTTTGCACTGCAAGTTTCGGTGCTAATGATGTCAAACCTGTTTACATTTAACCGGTCAAACCTGATTCCATTTGACCAGACTTTTATAGGGTCAACGGCACACACAGTTTCAGATGTGTATAATATGAAGTTAAAAAAGGTTTATGGGGAAGGAATATGAAAGATGTTCATTCCCGCACGAATCAATATCTTCTGGGTTTCAGATTTTGTTAAGTTTGCACAGTTTGTTTTAGTTTTTAGTGTAGTTGTGAAAGTTTGTTGTTGAATTTTGTTTTAAGCAACTCGGTATCTTATAGTATTTTATCGTTTACTGATTTCTCGAATCAAAAATTTTGATTTCTTTGTGATTTACTGCTTTGTACCTTTTGTGTATTTTATTTAAAAAATAATTCACTTGTACATTGTACATTACAAGTTGTACTTCGGTAGGAAAAAGTCACTCATAAACTTTAGTGAAGTGACATTTTCATGTGATTTGTGAGGTTATATAAAAATTATTTTTAAATTTCATAAAAGCCGAAAGCTTTGCCAAAGATAAAATGAGTCAAAAGTTGAAATTAAATGATTAAAATGTTTAGTATTCGTTTTTCGAGTTGATTATATAAACCTGAAAAAATGATTAGATATCATTTTCTAGTTACATTTCTTTTAGTTTAAATATAGGCTTGATTGTATTTGTAAGAGTTACATTTGCATTTCTTTTTTGAGTTCAATATTCACTTTTTATAAATTGTATGTATAAACCATGTGTATAAACCAAATACAAGGACACTGTTTGTACATTAACTACTCAACCGTTTATAATCATAACATTATCTTTTAATGAGATAACTAATATAAACCAACGACAAAAAATCCTAATGATTTGAAAACATGGGATTTTTATCCATTATCAAAAAGGTAGTTTAAGCATTAAATGTAACAAGCAAAATTAAACATATAAACTAAAGTAATCTAATCCTAATTAAATACACAAAAATAAAAATCCGAAATTTACCAGATAATCAGCTGTAACTATCAATTTCCACACCTAATTTCAACAAAATACACAAATCATCAGTAAACCCTAAAAAACAAAAAAAAAACTAAAACTAAAAAACAATTACCTTAAATCAAAATTAATCACACAAACAGACGATTCATTAGCTCAACTGTGATAAATATGAAAAAAAACCATAAAAAATATGAAATTTTTATAAAAGGGAGTAACCTTGATTTAAGATTTTTTGAGCAGGTTTATTAGCATCCATGCTGGTTTCTTTGAGGTTGGAATACGATTTTTTTAATCGATTGGGTTGTTTTTCGAACACCGATACCTAAAAAACCCGAAAAAAACATTAAAAATACGAAACAAAACACAAAAATCCCCACTTCCCCCAATGCAATTCCAAATCACATATATATCAATTATATGTCATAAAAATCCATAAATTTAAGTTTAAACCCTAAAATTAATCGAAAGCTTACAACTTTAAAACCAATTGTATAATTCCTAACTACCCCAATTAATGTTTACACAAAGGAAGACAGGAAGAAAGCTTCTGCAAAACAATCACAATCAGTCGGTAGAGGGACACGTGTTAAGCAGAAAAGAAAAGGAAATGCCAGCGTGAACGTGATAGGTACTGGAGACCATCTTTGCTGGATCGGGCTGTGATAAAAATATAAACCCAACAGAAGCCCAAAGCCCAAATAAATAAAAAATAATTTACTGCACGCAATCATAGGCAAGTTGGAGATTTAATAAGAGGATAATATAAACCGAAAAGAGAAATGTACAAAACAGACATGATATATTGATTTAGAGGAAGATGGATAGGACAATACACATTTGATAAGAATAGCATTTTCTATTTAGGTTAAACAAAATATATGCTTGTTGACAACAAAGGTGAATATATTATGTGATGCTATTCATTTCAAGCATCATTATATGTATAAAATGGTTCAATTTAAATACGGAAAAATCCATTATATATATTGCTTCCCACTCATCTTAAGAAATCTTGTTTTAGATAAATATTTTTCTAGTATAGAGATAATAAAACACCCTAAATTACAAGTTTGTCGGTTTGGTATATATTATTATGTTAGAGATGTAATAGTACAAATCTTATAGATTGAATCTACTTTTAGTTATATTAAAAAATGATGGTATTTTTTAGTTATTAGGTTGTCAAAGATTCTAAGTCGATTTTGTACAAAATCTCATATATTGGCTACGAAGATGACATCAAAAGGTCTCAGTATAATACTTCATAGTTTAACGAGTTGATAGCTTATCGCAACTTGAATAACTATTAGAAGCTAAAATATAAATAATTAAACTTGAATTTTAGAAACAAAAATTCCAATAAATATTGTTTATATAAAATAAAACACTATTTTATTTATTTACATTTTAATATGGTATTAAAATGGTATTACGTATTTGTATTTTTCTCCCCTATGAAATCCTTCATTTTTGCAAAAGTTGATATTTATTTGGGTTTATGTAACAACAATACTACAATGAAAGTGTCATTTTTTATGAGATTTATCTAAACAATGTTTTATTTATCCGTAGTTCATACTAGAAATAATGGTTAGAAGCTAAAATGTAAATAAGTAGACTTGAGTATCAAAAGCAAAAATTGCACAGAATATAGTTTATGTGAGATAAAACACTACTCATTGTAATTTTGTTTTACAAATTGATGTATAGAGTAATTATATCTCCAAAACAATAGCTTATAAACCCATATACAAAATACTAAAGTAACTATTGATGAAGCACATAACGAAGGTAGGTGTGCAATTCTTGTGCTATGATCATCGTCTAATTTGTTATTTGTTATGTGATATATCATCTTTAAATTGACTAAGTAACAAGTTTTATGGGATTTTTAAAAGATGTGTTATCCTTTTAATATCAGTTTTAACCAGATTATAAGCACCTATGGTTTTTGGCTTTAAATACAACAAAGATTTAAAACATTTGTGTTGTGGTATGATAAAAAAAAGAAATTCAAACTCGTATTTAATATATAATTGTATTTCTTTATTTGAATTTTACTCCCATCTTAGTGTTTATTCACATGTGATTCCACTTGAGGGGCTTTTAAAGTTTTTTATTCACAATTTCTTTGACAATTTGATAAAGGTCGACATATTCGAGTTGTGTTTATGGTATATTATATGTAAATATATGTTATTCTATTACTATTAAATAGTTTATTTTTTGCGTATACGTGAAAAATTTTATCGAGAAAAATTCATTGATAATATATAGAAACTGAGTAAACACCGTGTGTCATTAACAATATATAACAATATGCGTTGTGATTGTTGTTTCGTTTATATGAACGTGTTTTCAACTTTATTTTTACATTCGTATACATAGATAACTCTATTAAAACTAATATAATTATATTCTATTTAAAGATTGAAGCGGGGTGTTTATAAAGTTAATAAGATAGTGGCATTCTACTAAGTTAAATGTAGGTCATTAGACTATTTTTGACGATTTTACAATATCAAATTTTAGAGTTTAAATTATATTTTGAGTTATGTCATGTTGTTAGAAGTAGGTCTTAAATGAATTTAATATTCAGTTTTGATTTATTTAATAACAGAGTCTTAAAGGTCAAATTAAATAGTTTCACAATATATTAATACACAAGGTGTTTTTTTATGTCAGCATTCCTTTTCATTATTTGGTATAGTTCTCCATACTTGAACAATATATATAGAAGGTGTCTCTTTTTATATGTGAACATTAACTTTTTTTTTTTCTTCTTATAGTTATAGGTTTTTATTTTTTCTTAGAAAAGAAAAAACCAAAAAAAAAAACTTAGAAAATTTCTTTCTTCTTTTCATTAAAAAAGTTTAATATACAATTTTTTTTTAAATTTAAAAGAATGGTCCCAAATTTTGTTTTTTAAAATAAATAATAAGTTGAAAGATTAAAATTGTGTTTAAAATTGAGGGGCACAAACGAAAACAACACATGATGATGTCATGAAAAAAGTTTCAAAAAATCGTTTTTCTTTCCGTTAAAAAAGTTTAGTATATAAAAATATGTAAGATTTAAAAGAATAGTCTCAAACTATGTTCTTTTAAAATAAATACTAAAATTGATGGTTAAAATTAAAGAACTAAAACGAAAATAGCTCATGATGATGTTATGAAATCATCATTTTGATTTAAGAGTGTAAAATTAATCTTGAAAGCCATCTAATGTTTCATACTTTGTCATGTAAATTTTAGTGCACATCTTTTAATATATATTATAGATAGGTGAAAATAACAATCTAATGTGAATAACATACACCAATAATAACGCGTACAATTTACATTAAAAAGGCTATATTTTACTTTTTTGTCGGGTTTTAAAATTTCACATTATAAATCACATATAATTTATAGAAAAATCACATGTGATTTGTTTTTCGAGTATAGTTTCCTGTTTGATGAATTTCACAATTTAATTTATTTTATAAAAGTACTAGATTATTGTCCCGCGTTAGCGCGAGAAAAAATAAAAATTGAATCATAAATTTTATGTTTATGTAGATTTTAATTTATTATGAGAAAATAATGTTATACGTATAATACATATATATTTTTACGTTTATACACATGTTTACAGTTATAATAACGTATAACACATTTACTTTTATACACATGTTTTGATATTTTGTATTAGGATATTTTAGAATAATAATAAGGTAAATCATAGTCAAAATTGAACGATTCTATAAATAAATTATAATTATGTTTTTTATTTTAGTAGAGATGGAATGAAAGAAAGAATGTAATTATATATTGTAAAAGGGTGTAAAATCAAAATAATCTTTGATTAATCATCAATCTGATCTAACGGCTGATATCAAATAAATTAACCCATCCAAGAGTACTTATTTTGTCATGTGGCATTTAAGGCCACTCTTTTATTATATATTAAAGATTGTCCCACGTTAGCGCGGAAAAAAAAAATTGAATCGTAAATTTTATGTTTATGTAGATTTTAATTTATTATGAGAAAGTAATGTTATACGTATAATACATATATATATATTTTTACGTTTATACACATGTTGTTTATAATTATAATGGTTCTTACTTTGCCATTTGGCATTTAAGGACCCTGTTTTATTATATATTAAAGATATGTGATTATTTTTTCCTTTTTTATTTCCTTTATAGGGGTTTTTAAATATCAAGTTATAAATATGATACATGGTAAAATCGCATGTGGTTTTAGAGGGTAATTTTTTTATAGGGGTGTGTATGGGCCGGGTTGGTTCGGTTTTCGGCATGAATCCGAACCTGAATCCAAATCGAATTTTCGGTTCTTGAAAAAAGAGAACCTGTTTGGTTCGGTTTTTATACGAGTTCGATTTTTTCGGATTCGGGTTTTTTTGGTTTCGGTTTGCGTTTTTTGGGATTTTTGGCCACCAAAAATTTAAAAATCAAGTTTATATGTTATAATTTTAGCCCAATAACATTAAAATAAAATATTTAACAATAACTAAAAATCGAGACGTCTTTTAATAAATGCTATTATATGGTAATCAAAAGTAACAAAATGTCCACAACTTTGCTATATGAATTCATATATTATTTATAAGCAAGAAAAATAAATTGAACCATTTTTATAAGATAATAATAATTCCAAAAATAGATTATTATTTCTTAGATAACAATTACTAACTATACAACCAAATTATCATTATCATTAATAATAAATTAAAAGGTACAATACTATTTACTAATAAAAATATAAAATATAGTAACTATAATTATATTTATAATATACTAATATAGTAATAAAATATAAATAAAAATCTTATTATTTTAATGTAGACGGTCCGGGTCGATTTCAAACGGTCTACATACGACCTGAATCAAACCGAAAAATTCGGTTTTTCATAAATTAAAACCCAAACCGTCGGTTTCTTCCATTGGTTCGCTTTTTCGATTTGGTTTTATCCGGTTTTTTCAAGTTTTGGTTCGATTTTTGCTCACCCCTAATTTTTTGTTCTAGCAAAACCTTCATCATATAACGTTTTTGGGTTTTATAATTTTTGTTGATGTTAAGAAGCATATGTGTTTTTGCACGTTTCAACACCGAGCGAACAAAAAATTCCATGGAAGTTATAACATTACGTCTCTAGTGTAAGAGAAGAACATATTGATCTCAACCGTGGAAATCACATTTAAATATAACACAAAAATTTCGTGTAGTCACCCTTCTACAGTTTTCTTTTACAATAAATAATTGGTTCATTGGTTCCTATCTTGGAGAGTTCTCGAATAAACTCACCGTCTCCCCTCCGACCATCTCTCTCTTTTTAATCGGATATTGAGTTGGGTGGCGGGGACACGGCGGGTTTGGGGGAACCGCCACCCCAATGTGGAACGTTATTTTTTATATCGGATTCGGGTATGGGGATAACAATCTCCGCCCCGAACCTGTCCCATAGGTAGGCTTCAAGAGTATCTTCCCTACCATTGATCCTGCTCCCTTTTTCGATATTAATCATGCTTCAAGCTACCACTCGTACTATTCTTGAGAATATTTGACCTAAGGGGATGATAATGTTATGCTATCTTGTTTAAGTACTTGATGTAATCAACAAGTTTTTTTTTAAATTGTAAATACCCACACTACTACGGGGTACTAGGTATAAATACATACTACTTGTAAGTGGTACGAATTATCAAGAGGCGTTATACGATAGTCAAATTTAAAACAAAATTGTATTTAGACAAATTTAAATCTTAATCAACTTGATAAAAAGAAAAGGTTTTGATTTTTGTTTTACACTAAGCTAAACTACACATTCAATAAAATGAACTAATAAGTAAATAATAGATACCATTGATAAACCCAAAATTATAATAACAGAGACGCTCATAAAAAAAAAGTATATGGTAATCGTAATAGAATATGTGTTTAGTGTTTGGTATAATTTCCTTAGCTAGGGTTTCATGTAATGTTTAATAAATTATTGTTTATCAGTTGGGTGTTACTAAAGATTTGTAATTAGGCATTATTAATGATTTGTATTTTGTAATGTTTAGATAATGTGATGTAGACACTAATACGATATCAGTTATTATCTACGACCATTAAATACTAATTAGCATGTTATTATATTACCCCTAATATTATGCTAACTACATCATGACAAACCAATGTTACAGATAACGTAAGGCGTGGCGTGGCGGCAAGGGTAAGCCTCAAGCTTTGCAAGAAAAGGCGAGACATGACGTTTTTTAAAGCGTGACAAGGCGGCGAATTTTTTTAATATTTTTTATAATTTTATATATACTTATATATATATTTACTATTATTAAGCTATATAAATATCAATAAATTATCAAAAAGTCTGTTTTAACATTTAAGTATATATATATTCTAAGATATAGTCACAAATTTACAATCAAATGATTTTTATAACCATTTTTAACTATTTTTTAAACTTTTTTTTTTTTTTTTTTTAAATTTTCATAACGCGTTACAAAAAAACTCGCGTTAAGGCGCGCCATGAGACGCCATGACCACGTTTTTTTGCCGCCACGCCTAACAAAGACGCCTTGCATGTTTTCGTAAATTCTCGGCGCGCCTTGGAGCCGCCATGACGCGTTTTTTAGAACCTTGTGACAAATACACAAAGCTCTCTAACCATGTGCTATCAACTAAAGCATATAAAATGTAAGAGGTACCAAGTTCGATTCCGCTGTGAAACATTTTATTGGTTTAAAATGTCTTACCCGAAAAAAAAAAATAATAAAAAGCTAAAGCATACAAATAATAGATCGGCTGATTTGCACCCTCTCATTTCAATGGTCTAATCGGTAACAAACTTTCGATCACCTTGCAGGTACAGATCCAGAAGGTTCATGCTAACAACGACGTATGAGCACGCGTTCCGCAAGTATGTGCACAAAATATCCGTAACTTTGCTTTTAATACCTAATTCTTGCTACAAGAAAAAATGTCTTTTGTGACGAGTCAAATTTGATCACTAATGATATTAGTGACCAATTTTGAGTGGTCAGTTTTCGTCACTGTAGGTCCGTCACTAATTTTATTAGAGACCAAATAAAAGTATTTTTTTACACTAATTTTGTTTAGTGATGACTTTTACTTATGATGATTAAATAAGGTTACTGACCAAACATGCTTATAACTAGAAATATTTATCACTAAAACCTATTTTTCTTATAGTATACATATAGCGAATATTCATACTCATCTTTTCGGGATATCCTTTTGCTGAACTTAGTAATCTCCGGTAGTTCTAAGTCTTCTTAACGTGATTATGTTATTAGTTAGTTATTTCTTAAATTTGGTTCTTACAAATATGTAGAAACAAATATTGAAATCGGATTGTTCTCTAAAACTCAACAGAAAGCAAATTTGATGTCAAAGTTTATTCGAATACTAGACGTCTTTATCTAGCTTATTGACTTGGTTTCTATCATATTGCTATATAATGGTCATTTAAAAAGACGAGTGACAACCATTTCTAAGGTTTCGAGCAAAAAATTTATCAATAATTAAAAAAATAGAGATTCATTTGTCTAATTGAACACCATTATTTTCTTCAAGGTTGTTAATACAGAGTGGTAGAAGCCAATTTAGTAAACATTACACAGTAACAACAATGTAATACTTAAAGTAGCTAAAATATATAATGAAAGAAATATAAAGGGGAAACATTATATAAGCTAATAATGTGATAATAATCCAAATATAATAAGAACACGTGAAAACACCTACAGGAAAAGCATTAAACCATGGTAATCAGTACTCATATACCAAAAAAGAAAAAGAGATAAAGGGAAAAAGCACTTAAAGCATAGTTTTCCTCTCATTTTTGTAGTCTTCTTTATTATTATTCCTCCTCTTTTTTATTTTGATTTGTTTTTAATTTTTTTTTTTTTTTTGATTCTTACTCCGCACTTTCACGAATGGCCGTTAGAATTCTAATAGTTAACAAATAAGTTAAGGAGTGTTTGTCTAAGCTCCTACTACCAAAAATCCCTTAGGCATAAGATACATTCGTTCCAAATCGAGGACTTAATTAAGACGAAAGAAAGAGACTTAAATATCGAAGGGATTTAACATCTAAGTTTATATCAACATCTGAAGTAGAAGGACAAGTGTTTAGTAAGAAATTGGCAAACATTCTCACAAACACTCCAAGACCTTATTCCTTCCATTTTCAAAAGTGTTTTGAATTCATAGCGAAAAAAGGCTTGTGTGAGTAAGACGATCTTACATGAAGTTCAAAAGCCTGGGCATAAAAGTATATATGCTATTTACCTTTCCATACTTGTTTTCCAAACACGCATGTAACATTTAATGCATGGTAAGGATTCAATAACGTTGACATGTGAATACATTCATGAGATTTCTGAAACTTTGATTCGATGAAAAAAATGGGATCACTCCTTATGGACTCGTTGAGAATGATTCTGGTCTAGTTCGTGGCCTATTAGAAGTGGAAGGCGCTCTGGTGGGATCCTCACGGGCATGCAGTCAGTTTGATAAGGATCGAGTGACATTGCTTCTTCGACCCGAACCAAGGAATCCCTTAGATATGATGCAAAATGGATCTTGTTCTATCCTTGATCAGAGATTTCTCTATGAAAAAGACGAATCGGAGTTTGAAGAGGGGGAAGGAGAAGGAGCCCTCGACCGGCAACAGATAGAGGAGGATTTATTCAATCACATAGTTTGGGCTCCTAGAATATGGCGCCCTTGGGGCTTTCTATTTGATTGTATCGAAAGACCCAATGAATTGGGATTTCCCTATTGGTCCAGGTCATTTCGGGGCAAGCGGATCATTTATGATCAAGAGGATGAGCTTCAAGAGAATGATGCAGAGTGGAACCGTGCAGTACCAGACACGAGATAGATCTTCCAAAGAACAAGGCCTTTTTCGAATAAGCCAATTCATTTGGGACCCTGCAGATCCACTCTTTTTCCTATTCAAAGCTCAGCCCTTTGTCT
>CAJVGC010000060.1:42776073-42958232 GCA_910822075.1 Senecio squalidus | reverse complement strand
TCTAGAGTGCGTGATGCGTTCGCCTCGCGCATCACGCCCACGCTCCTCAGATTTTTGGGACCTCAACCGCCTTCGGATCGACTAGCGCTTTTTAACAACCAAGACCTGTATGGTGAGTGTTGAGTGATACCATTAATATGGGGAATTATGTGACAACATATATATTGGTAGCTGATGATATACGACTGATAGCCTTCTTGAGCTTGATACATTTCCTCTACATTTGCTGTCTAGCATGCTTTTATGTGTACATTTATTTGTTTTACTTGAATTGTTTTTCATTGACATGCAGCTCGACACAGTGGTTCTAAAATTTCAAAATCAAAAGCTTGTTCAAAAGTTAGAATCACAAAAGGTTGAATGTGTTGCTCTAGAGAACAATTTCAGTCACCTGAGGGGGAAACAGTTGCCATATAATAAAACTTTAGCAGTAGTAGATAAGTCCTGGGATGAGGTAGTTACTGAAACCCTAATCTTGTTATTTTCACCTCGTATACATATAGTTTATCAAGTGAGTGCTAAAATTTGTTTGAATTTAGCTTGTCGATAAAGTAGAGTCGTTCTCTATCGCACAAAGGATTTGTCGTGTCATGATCGTGATCGTAAACCTCATCTAACTGTAGGAGGTAAGAGTGTTAAACATTTTCTGTTTGCTAGTTCTTAGTTGTACTATTGATTTTTTGCTCTTTGTATGCCTCTGACTTTGACTGAAAGAGTAGCTTCACCTATCAATCTATAATATATTAATGTTGTGTGTAAATAAATCTATAGATAATGCGTCACCACCTCCAGGGGATGTTTTTCTGCACCGACTTTTAGAGAAAGGCGCAACTGAGAGTAGCTCTGCAAGATAATCAGCGTTCCAAGTCAGTTGCAAGAATGTCGAAATCTACTGGCAACAAAGTTCAGAATACTTTCCGCAATATCGTTCATGCCATTGATGGTCCTATGGGGTTGAAGGATGGACTGTATGCTGAAGCTACAACGACACTTCCAGAAGGGTTCTAATACTAATTTCAGGGATGTATGAGTGGTGTGTCTGTTTATTATTATTAATATTCACAAGTATTGTTGTTTGTGTAGGATCATGTAGGCCAGACCGATCTATTGAGTTAGAAAAGGAAGTGAAGAATTTGAGATTAGCAATTGGTGATATGCATTTGAAGCATAGATCTTTGGCAAGGCAGATGCAGTTCCACCGTGATACCGATGCTAAGAATAAATCTGAGCTCAGACATTTGAAGGTAACTTTCTTTCTCTTGGTGCTTTTTTTTTCTTTCTATAATGAATATTGAATACTACTAATGTAGAGTTATATCCTTATAAATGCATGCTTGGGTATTAAATAATTAATTTTGATATAATCAGCTGTATATTACTGTCTATAGAAGGTAGCGTTTGGGCGTGTTTCTGCTCTTTGAATGTATAATCAAATAATTCAGATGCTTGAGTGTTCTATAATTACCAAATGAGACTTTTATGGGATAAGGAGACGTTTGGGAAATGAGATTAACCCCCTTCTAAACTAGGCCAACAGGATCAGTACAGTGATAAATTTGTTTTTACCCTTAAATAATCAATTCATTTATTATTATTTATTTTTAGCTGGCGTGAAATTGAATATTCAAACCTGATTGTTTTCCCCTAAATAGTCAGAGCTAATCAGAAGGAGAAGAAGCAGAATCTGATCACTCAAGTATTAGAAACTGATTTTTGCGACTTCAAGTTGCAGTAATAAGATAATTAGCTCCAAAACACAAATCAAAACACCTCAAAGTTACATCGTCTTTTGGGCTGGCGGTCATCTGTGCATCTTGTTAGTAGCATGCATTTGAGAACTTAGTTAACATTGACATGAGATCATGGTCAAAGATGTACTTTATTGTTTCTTTTTCCTCGTTTTGAAGGGGAGCTGGAGTGTACCATTATGGAATTGGAAGAAAGCAACAAGAAACATGGCTGCCTGAAAGCGGAGACAGATGCGGCAAAGGAGCAATTTTTCCTGTACTTCTTGGAAATAAACGTGTTGCTAACGACCGGGCCAGAGAAAAAGAAAAGGATCTACATGATATGGAGTCCTTATTGAAGGAACTACTGGTATTCTACTTGTACTTTTATTTAATCACTGTTGCGCAGAAAAGTAATACTAAGATACAGTGGTTTAACTTTCTGAACAGGATCAAGCTTCTTCCAGACACCTAGAACTTAAGAGCTTGCATGAAGAACGGATGGAATTACTAAAAAAATTATCCAGTTTGCAGGTTGGCCTTTAGGATTTGATCTTTTGATATTCAACAGTTGAATTTCTTTTTATTTTGGTGTCTGTTTAGTTAGCTGAAATAGAATGAGTGGGGTAATGGAATAAGCAAGGTTATAGAATGGATCATTACGTTCCCTATCATGTTTTGCTGCCTGGGGAATGGAAGGAGCTATATATGAACCTTTTTGCATTGAATATATAGTTTTATATCTAATGGAACTTTAGTGATTTTTACTTGCAATTAATACAAAACTAAACAGCTTTCCAGTAAGATTATAATATATAATATATATATATATATATATATATATATTATAATCTTACTGGAAAGTTTTGCTGTTTAGTTTTGTATTAATTGCAAGTAAAAATCACTAAAGTTCCATTAGATTATAAACTATATTCAATGCAAAAAGGTTCATATTATAGCTCCTTCCATTCCTCCAGGCAGCAAAACATGATATGGAACGTAATGATCCATTCTATAACCTTGCTTATTCCATTACCCCACTCATTCTATTTCAGCTAACTAAACAGACACCAAAATAAAAAGAAATTCAAACTGTATGAATATCAAAGATCAAAATCCTAAGGCCAACCTGCAAACTGGATAATTTTTTTAGTAATTCCATCCGTTCTTCATGCAAGCTCTTAAGTTCTAGTGTTGGAAGAAGCTTGATCCTGTTCAGAAAGTTTTAAACCACTGTATCTTAGTATTACTTTTCTGCGCAACAGTGATAGAAATAAAAGTACAAGTAGAATACCAGTAGTTCCTTCAATAAGGACTCCATATCATGTAGATCCTTTTCTTTTTCTCTGGCCCGGTCGTTAGCAACACGTTTATTTCCAAGAAGTACAGGAAAAATTGCTCCTTTTGCCGCATCTGTCTCCTGCTTTCAGGGCAGCCAGTTTCTTGTTGCTTTCTTCCAATTCCATAATGTACACTCCAGCTCCCCTTCAAAACGAGGAGAAAAAGAAAACAATAAAGTATCATCTTTGACCATTGATCTCATTAACTAAGTTCTCAAATGCATGCTACTAACAAGATGCACAGATGGACACCAGCCCAAAAGACGATGTAACTTTGAGGTGTTTTGATTTGTGTTTTGGAGCTAATTATCTTATTACTGCAACTTGAAGTCGCAATAATCAGTTTCTAATACTTGAATGATCAGATTCTGCTTCTTCTCCTTCTGATTAGCTCTGACTATTTAGGGGAAAACAATCAGGTTTGAATATTCAATTTCACGCCAGCTAAAAATAAATAATAAATGAATTGATTATTTAAGGGTAAAACAAATTTATCACTGTACTGATCCTGTTGGCCTAGTTTAGAAGGGGGTTAATCTCATTTCCCAAACGTCTCCTTATCCCATAAAAGTGTCATTTTTGGTAATTACAGAACACTCAAGCATCTGATTATTTGATTATTACATTTCAAAGAGCAGAAACACGTCCAAACGCTACCTTCTATAGACAGTTATATTACAGCTGATTATATCAAAAATTAATATACACCAAGCATGCATTTATAAGGATATAACTCTACATTAGTAGTATTCAATATTCATTATACAAAGAAAATAATTGCACCAAAGCACCAAGAGAAAGAAAGTTACCCTTCAAATGTCTGAGCTCAGATTTATTCTTAGCATCGGTATCACGGTGGAACTGCATCTGCCTTGCCAAAGATCTATGCTTCAAATGCATATCACCAATTGCTAATCTCAAATTCTTCACTTCCTTTTCTAACTCAATAGATGAGTTGGCCTACATGATCCTACAGAAACAACAATACTTGTGAATATTAATAATAATTAAACAGACAACACCACTCATACATCCCTGAAATTAGTATTAGAACCTTCTGGAAGTTTCTTTGTAGCTTCAGCATACAGTCCATCCTTCAGACCCCATAGACCATCAATGGCATGAACGATATTGCGGAAAGTATTCTGAACTTTGTTGCCAGTAGATTCTCGACATTCTTGCAACTGACTTGGAACGCTATTTTGCAGAGCTACTCTCAGTTGCCCTTTCTCTAAAAGTCGGTGCAGAAAAACATCCCCTGGAGGTGGTGATGCATTATCTGGCAATAGATTTATTTACACACAAACCCATTAATATATTATATATTGATAGTGAAGCTACTCTTTCAGTCAAAGTCAGAGCATACAAAGAGCAAAAAATCAATAGTACATAAGAACTGGCAAACAGAAAATGTTTAACAACTCTTACCTCCTACAGTTAGATGAGGTTTACGATCACGATCATGACACGACAAATCCTTTGTGCGGATAGAGCACGACTCTACTTTATCGACAAGCTAAATTCAAACAAATTTTAGTCACTCAACTTGATAAACTATATGTATACGAGTGAAAAGTAACAAGATTAGGGTTTCAGTAACTACCTCATCCCAGGACTTATCTACTACTGCTAAAGTTTTATTATATGGCAACTGTTTCTCCCTCAGGTGACTGAATTTGTTCTCTAGAGCAACACATTCAACTTTGTGATTCTAACTTTTGAACAAGCTTTTGATTTTGAAATTTTAGAACCACTGTGTCGAGCTGCATGTCAATGAAAAACAATTAATCATGCCAAGTAAAACAAATAAATGTACACATAAAAGCATGCTAGACAGCAAATGTAGAGGAAAATGTATCAAGCTCAAGAAGGCTATCAAGTCGTATATCATCAGCTACCAATAATATAAGTTTGTCACATAATTCCCAATATTAATGGTATCACTCAACACTCAACCATACAGCGTCATTGGTTTTGAAAAGCGCTAGGCGATCCGAGGCGGTGAGGTCCCAAAATCTGAGGCGCGAGGCGTGATGCGCGACGCGAACGCATCACGCACTCTAGACGTTAGTTAATAAAATGCTTATAAATTAGTTTTACATCAAATTATTACTTTGAAATACCAAACTTTAAAGTGTTTTTCACTTATTTAGTGCTTTTATTGAGATGGATTTACTTAAAACACCATTTAAATGGACCAGAAATATGGGCTTTTAAAATTAGCCAAATATTCACTACATTTAAACTAATTTAACCTAAATAATACATTATTCTACACAAAAAGGCACTGCAACCATGAGGCGTACAAAACGCTTGAAACGGGCCTCAGTCAAAAAAACGCGCCTCAGCACGCATCACGCACTACCTAGCGCCTCGACTTGCCCAATGCGCTCTCATGGGCGCCTCACTGCGACTCACGCCTCTGGCGTGTTTTTTTAAACCAAGACAACGTCAACTTGACTTTACAACTTGGCGGACTACAAAGTAATATTTTGCTAGTGTTAGTTACTTTATTTCTAGACCAAAAAGTATATCGAGTAGTATCAAGTATCAACACTTGGTGTATACATGAGTGACCTATGATGTCTTTCTAGTTAGAAAAGGCACATCATAATGGCTTACTGTTGGGGTCCTACATGTTGCCTTGGCATTGCACTACCAAAATTTCCTGGTGCACCCATATCGTACTTCTGTAAGAAAAAGGGAACAAATAAAACAAAAGCATAAAAAATATCACTGGAGCATTAACCAACTCTCTTTTTGAGGTCATTTCTTTCCAGCCAAAATATTACCACTATGCCTTCACTAACTCAAATCAAATCCTTAGTGTTTGATCCTATGGCGTAATAACGGTCTATTTATAAGAACGTTGAATTGTTACGGTTCAACGGTCCATAGATGCAAAATAATGGAGGAAGAGCCATTAGTCGTCAAGATTCCGCTGAATTAAATAACACGGTATTTCTATACAAATACTGAAATACGACCATCACACCATATCTATATAACAACAGATTAAACAAATCAAGGTTTCCACAATTACGCATCATCTCCGAAAGATCTCCACTGTTATATATAGTTTAATTGGCATTTCACTTTACCTTATGAAAAAAGCTCAAATAACGAGTTCAATTATAATAACACAAATAAACATAGCTATTGCGGTTCACTTAAATCCAAAAGCAAAAGAAATACAATACTTCAAAATATCGAAAGATCCATAATTATCAAACTAATCACAATCATATAACAACGATCACTACACAATACATATATATCTCACAAATATTCCAACACAATCAGCAATTTACATAAACCCTAGAAAAAACATAAACTTCATAGAAAACTACCTTTTTATCCTCAGAAGAAGGCACAAATGGATGCTTCTTAGTAATAGCAGTAGCAGCAGTCGGAGACGAAATCGAACTAAAATGACGTTTTCGGTCAGCTTCACCAGTTCCTCCCATCATAACAACAAAAACCTAACCCTAAATCACATTAAAACCTAATTTGATCCTAATTTCATAATCAAAACCCTAACAATTTCAATAAATTAATCAAATTGAAGACTCTATTTATATAAATAGATGAATCATCGAAGAATAAGCCCTAATAATTAGCGAGGTATATAAACCCTAATAAATAAGAAGAAGTAGGTAAACATGAAATTGAAATTGAGGTTTACATGGATTATGGATATAAACTTGTGAACTTTCTCTTTCTCTCTTTAGAATAGATATAGATATAGATACAGAGTCGTGTATGTATATATGTGTGTGTGTGTGTTTGTGTGTGTGTGTTGTTCTCTCTAGAAAGGGTGTTCTTTCGATTGTATGGATGATAAAAGGGGCGAAAGAAATTAGGGGAATATCGTGGGGGTAGTTTCGTCATGGAGGTGGAAAACTATTGCACGTGCCGACGCATTATGTAAATTGTGATGTTACGTGCATATTTGGGGATGATTTGAAACTGAATACGAAGGAAACTACGGTTAAGGTCATAAATTATCAACGAATTTATTACACTGTATCGTTATTATTCATGATCTTATTTTAATTTTAGTGTAACCCTTTAACTCGCAAATATCGTACCACAATAACCAATATTGTCAGAAAAATGACTTCTAACCTACACAACCGGTTAATAGGTGATTTTGTAATTTTAAAAAATGTCATGTGTGTATCCTTTGTAGTATACGTCAATTTTACCCCTAAATCTTACAAAGTAAAGTTCACAAACTCACTGTCTTCTCCCCCCTAATTGAAAACCCTAAATCACCCCCAAATTGTCAAGTTAAATTCAAACAATATGAGTGAATCGGTCCAGAACTTGGTTGTTTGTTTGCATCATGAAGGTATATTCCTTCCAAATCCGTTGAGGTATTTAAAGGGTAAAGTTACAGTGATTGATGATATTCGATTCGAAGGTATTAACTTTCCAAACCTAAAAGAAATTGTCAAAAGGTTATGTACTTTTCCTGATATCCGTAGTTTGTTAGTTTGTCTTCCTAGCATTCCTTTTTCTAAAGGAATAAAATTAATTTCAAATGATGAAGATATAACCGACTTTGTTAATTTAGGTTATCAAAGTGGTAATGAAATAGATATTTATGTGGAACATGATGGGTATGATATCTTAGAGTATGTTGCAAATGAGGTAGGTTTAGATGATGAGTTTGACTATGAAAGTGAAAACGAGGAAAATGAAAAAGACCCAATTTTAGAGGAGTTTGTGAAATGTGAGTTTGAGGGGGAAGAGAATGTTGTATTTGAAAAAAATTGTGTTGATGACCCATTTTAACATGTTTATGTGGGAATTTAGGGTATGTTAAATATGAGTCTGACCCTGTTCCAAACAGTGATGATGTACCACTTGAAGATCCTGATGATCATGAATTAGATGATAGGTTTAAAATTAAACAAGGTATTAAGTATCCTGCTCATGATCTAGATAGCCCATGGGATAGTAAGAAACCTGTTCTTGGTATGAGGTATGAACACGCTGATCAACTTAGGATTGCATTGGCTAACTATGGGGTTGCAAATGGGTATCAATTGTGGTATTTAAAGAATGTTCAAGAAGGCAGATGTGCAAATACTGAAATACGACCGTGTTATTTAAAGAATGATCAAAACTGTGTGTTGGTTTTTTGTGGTAGAAATGTTCAAGAAGGCAGATGTGCAAATGCCATAATAAGGAAGAAAGTCAAAGATGTTAGAATCTTAGCTGAGAAAGAACAAACATCTAATGGAGAAGAAGGTAAAAAGGAGGCTCATAACTGTCCTTTTAGACTTTGGGAATCTTGGATGAGCACTGAGAGATCTTTCCAAATCAAGTCATTAATCCCAGGTCACAATTGTGGAAGGAACTATAACTATGGTTCTTTGGTTACATATAAATGGATAGCAGCTAGATTTGCAAAGGAGATTTTTGAGAACCCATTTATAACATTGAGGTTCATGGTTTCTGAAATCAGAGAGAGGTTTATGATTGATGTTAGCATGGGTCAGTGTAAGAGAGCTAAGCAAAGGGCTCTTTATGATCATGAGGGAGGTTTGATTGAACATTATGCAAGGTTGTGGCAGTACAGACAAGCTGTTTTACAGTCTAATCCAGGATCAACTTGTCACTTGAATGTTGAGGAACTCCATGATGGTCAAATATATTTTAGCAGAATCTACATGTGTTTCAAAGGTATAAAGGAAGGTTGGTTATCTGGTTGTAGGAGATTCATAGGACTCGATGGTTGTTTTTTAAAGGTACATGTAGAAGAGAGTTACTAACTTCTATGGAAAGGGATGGTAACAATCAGATGTATCACATTGCATGGGCAGTTGTTGGAGTAGAGAACAAAGATAACTGGTGTTGGTTTTTGGAGTTGCTAAGGCATGATTTGTCTTTGTGAAATGGTCAAACAGTTTCCATTATTTTAGATGGTCATAAGGTAATGAATGTACATTGTCATACTATATTTTCACCATATATATCTGTTTAATATATTTTGTAAATATGTATACAGGGAATCATTGAAGCAGTGAGGACATGGTTGCCAGATGCAGAACATAGACAATGTACAAGACATATCTATGCAAATTTCAGGAAAAGGTGGTCGGGATTGCAATATAGAAGGTTGTTTTGGACAGCTGCATCAACATGTGTGGAGACAATTTTTTATTCAAAAATGGAGGAAATCAAGAACTTGGATGTGGAAGCTTACAACTACTTGACACAGAGGGATCCCAGGACATGGTGTAGGGCATTTTTTAGGATGGACAAATGTTGTGCCTCATTTGAGAATGGTATATCTGAGAGCTTTAATGGGGCATTAGTTGCTGCAAGAGATGAGCCATTAATTTCAATGCTTGAGGATATAAGAGTTTATGTTATGCAAATGACATGGCCATGAGTAAGCTAGCTAATGATTTGAATGACTCAATATGCCCAAGTGTTAGAAAACAAATTGAAGTCTTAAAAGAAGAACAAAGGTATTTCATGTTTTATTTTATTTTTTCAATTTTTAAAGAAATTGACTCAAGATTAACTGTCATGTTTTGCAGGCGTTGGGTTGTATTTAAAAGTGGTTTTCAAGAGGTTGAGGTGAGAAGACTTGATGAGGCATATGGTGTGAGCTTAAGAGCCAAAAGTTGTGAATGTAGGATGTGGCAACTCAGTGGTGTACCATGTGTACATGCAGTTGCAGCTTACATGGATATGAAGCTTGATCTAGTTAGTGGAGTTATGCATTGGTTTAACCAAGAAAAGTGGGCTGATACATACCAATTCTCCATCAGACCAGTATTTGGTTCAACAATATGGAGGAGAACTGATGATGTACCACCATTGCCACCACCATATAGGAAGATGCCTGGTAGACCAAAGAACAAAAGGGTAAAAGATCCAAATAAAAACATGCATGTAATGTCTAGATTGGGTAGGAGTATGACTTGTAGTAACTGTAAGTCTAAAGGTCATAAAAAGGTTGGTTGTACTAATCAGCAAGTTCCTAACCCACCTAAGGAAAAAGGGAAACCTGGTAGGAAAAAGGTGGTGCAACATTCAGTTATTAGGTCTCTTGATTTTGGTTGTCCAATGGGAAGAGAAGTTGGTGGTCCAAGTGGTTCAACCAATGTTGAGGGTAGTAGTCAGATACTTGACAGGTTGAGAGGTAAAGGTGTAACAATTAGAGGTGGTTACAGGGGTGTTTCAACAAGGGGTGTTTCAACAAGAGGTGTTTCATATAGAGGTGGTTCAACTAGAGGTGGTTCAACTAGGTGTGGTTCTGTAGCTGCATCAACTAATGTTGATTCAGTAGTTGGTGGTTCAACTGGTGGTTCCAAAGCTCTTAGAGGTGTTAGAATTGGTGGTTCAACTACAGGTGGTTCCAAAGGTCAAAAAGGTGTTACAATTGGTGGTTCTAAAGGACTGAATATTGGTGCAACAGTGGATTCAACAAGTGGTACAGCAGGGGTATCTATTGGTGGCATAACACTTGTACCTAAAGATGGGATTCCTAGGGGTGTTAAAAGTTGTTCTAAAGGTGTTAAAAGTGGCTCAAATGGAATTCCCGGGGTGGTTCTAAAGCACCTAGAGGTGGTGGTTCCAAAGCACCTAGAGGTTGAGGTGGTGGTTCTAAAGCACCTAGAGGTGGTGGTTCTAAAGCACCAAGAGGTGGACACACTGGTACTAGAGGTGACAGAAAAGGTGTTAACACAACAAATGATCCATTTGCGAATCTGTCAAATGAGGTAGATTTGTGTATTACATTAAATTGATTCTTACCTATTACAAAGTGTATATTTGATGCTTATCTATTACAATGTTACATGTAGGAATATTACCAGTTGATGGATGAGCAAGCATTGAGGGAGGTAATTGAAGAGGAGCAACACTGGCAAAGGGTCATTGAAGAACAACAAAGGGAAGAACAAATCTGGGCAAATGGGGGTTATGAACTACCTAAACCAGAAGACGACTTGGAAACTTTGGTGGCAATACTTGAAAGCCAAGAAGTTACAATGGACTATCCAGAAGTACCAACTCAAGGAAGTGTAGACATGGGTAATCAAGAGATAGTTGCAAATGTTGTAACGGAAAATGTAGCAGAAGGTGCAACAGAAGATGCAAATGTTGATGCAAGTGTACATGTGAATGAGCAAGGAAGTCCATCATCTAGACCAACTAAGAGGAAGCTTTTTCCACTTAGACCAAAATCTGAAAGGATAATCAAGAGAAAGCTTGGACAAAATGTGGTCACCAAAGATGGTGTAGGGAGTTCAACAGATAAGCCTATGGATATCTAGGGTATCCTAGGTTGTTAGGGTGGGGGGTTGTGTTTGTGAACTATTGTTGGTATGCAATGTTGGTGACAAAATTGTTATTAGGTCTCTTGCTTTTGGTATGTAATGGTTGGTCAACAAATTGTTAGAATCTTTCCTATCTAGAAACTTGCAAGCATTTGTCGTAGAATCTTTTAAACACATGCATGCATGTGGAGAATACTTGTTTAATGCATTATGTATTTTGGCTTTATTGCAAGTGGTTGGTTGGTATATGTGTTCAACATTTGTTTAATGCATTATGTATGTGGAGAATATATTCTTGTTTTGGTAAATGTGTTCATAAGCTGGCTTTAATGCAAGTGGGAGGCACAAAAGCATCCATCCGTCTACCCATCCATCCATTCAATGCATTGAAAACATATACAAATTTATACAACCATTCATCCATCCATCCATCCATCCATCAATATTACTTTACAACTCAATGCAACAACAGATTCATGTCAATCAAATGCAGAAACAGAGAAAAATTGAATGACAATTCAATGCATTGAAGACTACTTCTAGCTTGTAACAGTGAAGAAGTTGAAACAGTGAGAGGTATTTTGGCTATAAAAAGGAGTAGTCTTCAATGAAGTTGTATACCAAACACAATTTACAGTTTAAACTAGTAAAATCTAAATCAAAACAATGTCTAGCAGTGACAGTGATGGTGATCCAATCCCCATTCCCAACCCCAACCCCAAGCCGGTTGTGATAAACTTGTCAAGCAATTCAAGTGATGAAAGTGAAGATGATGGGGTTGATGTTGCCCCAGACACTAGTGATGATGAGCATGTCCCTGAAAGCGAAGACACCTTTGTGACTACACTTGCAAGGAACAAAGTCAAGCACCAAAGGGTGGTAAGTATGCATAACCTTGTTAGAAACTTTGCTAATGTACCTGTCATATTGATATTACCTTTTGTAGATCATACCAGCTCCATTTGTAAGGGACCACAACCTCTTGCGTTTTGATGAATGCACTGTCAACTTCACAAAACATGGACCATATGGTACGTGGTCAAGTTGACCAAGCATCTTGATCGAAGGAGGCCTGGACCTACTAACCATATGGTGATCAAGGGAGAATGGAAGACATTCATGAGGGGCCATGGGCTTAAATATGGTTTTGTCTCGCTTTTCACGAAGGTGCTTGTGGCAAGTCCCAGGGGTGACAAGTTGCTTTTCAAAGTTCAAGAGCTCTCCTAAGCTTGAACTTGGAAATTGGCCACTACTGTTCTAGGTTTGAAGTCATTCTAGCTTGTAATTTGTTGTTGTACTGTCCTCCGTTTAGCATATTATCTGTTCTTGTCCTCTATCTTTTGTGATGAAATAAAGTGGCCGTTATGTAACTCAAATATGAAACAACACTACTAAATTCAAATAACCCAAATGGAGCTTAAAAAAGGTACTTATCATTAAACCAGTAAAATGTTTTACAAATACATTAAAAACATGACAATTACAAACAAAACACAACCTAAAACAACTTTTCTATAAAACCATACATTTGATTGTGTCTTCTTCAACTGCATTTGCAACACCAATATCTCATTTTTCATCTTTGACTTATACAAGTCAAACTCCTTTTCCAAATTGTGCAAGTTTATCTCCATTTCACCTTGTGTGTCAATTTGTTGCTTCTCTTCTTGGTATCTAGCATTTTCCAATTCAGGATCAAACCAGTAAAATGTTTTGCATTTCTTCCCATTTGACTATAAAACCAAACACCAATTCAATAACATTTAACATTCACAGTAAAAAAAAAAAAAAAAAAAAAAACTTACCAATGAATTTGGGCAAACAAAAAAACGTCTTCTATGGTTGGTTAAAGTCCATGATGTTCTTAATTTAAGTGGTTTCAGACAATTGCAGTGAGTTGGGATTTCTCCATGAGGATTCGGGTTGGATGAAGAAGACATTTGAAATTGATAGTTTTGAACACCAATCGGGGAAAAATCTTGCACGAATTGGGGAAATACTATGGCTAAATCGAATTCAAGGTATCGAATTGGGGAAAAATTAGGGCAAATCGATTTGGGGAAAAATGGCTGCATCTTGAAATCGTTAAGTACAAAAAAAACCCTACTGACTAGGCATCCCACGTGTAAAAGAAGGTGACGTGGCACGCCATGTAGATCATTTGTAGGTAACAAGTTTCTAATTACCTACATCAACAGGTAATTTGCGAGTTCAAGGGTTACACTAATATTAAAATAAGATCACGGGTAATAACGATACAGTGTGACAAGTTCGTTGGTAATTTATGACCTTAACCCAAGGAAACTAGGGTGATAAAAATGCAAATTAATGTTCAACTAGATTAGTATTCGTGTGATAGACGATGTTGCTACTAAATTTATATTAAAATGGTTGAAGAAAAGTTAGTATAATTATGTGTTTTGTATGTCTAGTTTCAAAAGTTATTAGTCTAAATTGATCAATCTTACTATGATTATTTAATGTATTTTAATGGAGTTAGTAAAATGATAGAGAATATTTATCTTTTAAAGCAAAACCTATAATATTAGTAGAATTTGTTTTAAAGTCAAAAGCAACAAATCTATCAGTTTTATGTATATGTTTGTTTAAGTGTTTTGAATCGAAGTCATCAATAGAAACCTCATTCATATCTTTAGAAAAAGTGTTTTTAATCAACAATTCAACACTCTTATATAATGAATTATCAAATAATATTGAATGACACCAAATAAATACTTTCTTTATCGGTTTGTTTAAAAAAAAAAGGTAAATAATTAAGTGAGTTAATTACAATGGTACTATGGTTTTGCAAAATTTGATATGAAATCCTTCTTACAATCTAAATATAACAAAAGAAAACATAACTATATGTAAATATAAAAATAGATGATTGTAGACTTGTATTTAAATAAATAACACTACTCCTTTATAGACCTTCACGTATTAGCATTATAATGATATTTAAGTGAAAACATAAGCAAAACCAAATACACATACTAAGCTTTATCTCCAATTAACAAAAAAAAAATATAAAAAAACTTGTTGTACACAGTACACATACATCAATGACCTTGCCATCACACATTCTTCCTTAGTTTCAAACATGCTTTACTCGAGATAAACTTAATCCCTAACCATAGACATTGGTTTTTTTTATTCTGGTTCAATCACATAAATATGTCCTCAACTCAAAAGGATATGGTCATCCATAGACAACTGCATAGTAATTGTCTAATTTTCCACCTGAAATCATTAATACATAATCATTCATTTCTCTATGTTAAAACATACCGTAAGTTTTACCTTCAGACTTTAGATTACTTTTTAATTCTACATATAGTAGTCTATAAATGGCAGGTCGGATAACGGGTCAAGATGGTTGTTTTATCTGACCAATGTTCTACATCCCAGTACATAAACAAACTAGTTTATACTTGAAATTTAAAACAAAATGCAATCTCATTCTTTTGAGAAGTCACTATTATCACTCATACAACATAATTAAAATTTAAATTTAACAAAATCAGAAAGAAAAAAAGAAAAAAAAAAGAGAAAACGAACATATAAACAATTGTGTTTCAAATCAAATATACTTGTGCTCTAATAGGGGATGATTTTATGGGAAAAAAACAAACCTAAAGTCGATAGAGAAAGAGGATGATAACGATAGAGCACTTAATTTATATATAAAAAGTTAGAGGGAGATGAAAATGAAGGTAATTAGTATTTGAATTCAAATTTTGAAAATTATTGGTTGAAAATATGAAAGGGCGAAGTAAATCGAATACTTTGAAAATGGAGTGGGTGAGTAAATAAATGTGCTTACACTGCAATCACATATCTATATTCATATTACCCCAAAGATAGATCTGCACAAATATATTAGTACTATCAACATGATCAAGCGGCAAATATTAAATGGATTTTATTAACCATACCCGATGATGAATCATTTGGAGCGCACAACTTCAGCTACAAAAAGTAAAAGTTACGAAATCGATTAATTACTGTTAGCAGGGTACTCAAGAAAAGTTTAGAATTTTCAGCAAGTTGCCAATAATCTCCTGAAAATTCATGAAACCTAAGCAAAGTCTAACCTATGATGGTATCATTATATTGATCGATAGTTTCAAAGCATAAATTAAGGGGGAAAAACACTTTAAAATAAGAAAACATAGACCTGATGAATAACATCTGGAGAAAAAATGCAATTTAAAGTTAGATCAAAACACATGTATAAATCAATCATTATAACATAAATCTAAACCCCAACAAAAATCCAAAACCCAACTTAAAGAAGTTTTTTTTCAAAAAAGATTTGAAGTTATATCCAAACTGAATTCAACTAATTAAATGGTTGTCCATGAAACTTAGGAGGATTGAATTCCATTTTTGTACATGAACGTTTCTTAGTCCACTGTAGTCCTAGATTTATAGCCCTCGACAATCTGATGACGGGCTAAACAAATCAGGCATAACCTGTATTTAACAAAGTACATAGATGAAACTAACAATTAAATGTGGAAACAACCTGTATAACATTGAATCTTACCGAACGATAAAGCTGGATATTGTTGTTTGTGACACTACAATAAAACCATTTGAATAGAAATCATGACAAATGGACAATCTAACCGAAGGATAAGAAAAACATACATGGTTAGAGAAAATAAATTAATTCAACAAACTATAAACAATATATAATACCATATTTGAATAATCAAAAATGCCACAACTCAAGTTAGAGTTTTGTGTGAGGGTAGTACAAGGTTGAAGAGTGATGTGGAGAAGAAAAAATGAATTTGAAATGGAGGAGAATCAGGAAAATGAAAATGAAAATGAAAGGATTTGTAGAGTCGAAATCCAAATTGTTAAAAACGGAGAAAATTCAAATACAATGAATTCTATTGGGCAGTGAAATCGGTGGCGTGTATTCCCAAAGTTCACAACTTTCATCGTAAGCTTCTACCTTTAAAAAAATAAATCTAAATGACTAAATTATTTTTATTATTATTAATATTTTATTATAAAATATATAAACCATGATACATCAGCAAACTTGGTACTCCTCCTATATGAACAATCTAAACACTTGACACATCAGCTATATGATGTCAGTTTAATCTTCTATTTATTAGAGAAAGTAGATACGGTGTGTTTGGTTTGTATCTATGAATCACCACGTCCTAGTCTCTTTTGTTGGCTTGAATGGAATTATGAGAGAATGGAATCAAAGTAATAAAATGAATCATTCTATTACGGTAACATGTTTGGTTGGTTGTTAATAAAATTTGTTTGAATGTAATAAAGCTAATTGTGTTGACAAAAATAACCCTGAAAATAAATTTTATATAAAGTAAACATGTTATTAAATTTTAAGCATAATACAAAAAGAATACCTAATACGAAGTAATACAAAATTAATTTCATCCAATCTTTTTTTAGTTATATATTCGTTTTAAGAAATGTTAAAACAAGAAAATCAATGTAATAATATGAAGATGTTTTATATAAGATAACATAAGAAATAACGCAATGATATTGGTTTATCACATACCCACTTGACTAAAAAGAAAATAAATAAAAATGGAAATAAAATATTAAAAAACTAAATATTGTGGAAGAAATCCATAAAGTTAAGAAAAAATGAAATTTACATCCATTAAAAGATAGGGATGATTCCTAATGGAAATTAATCATTCCCTTGTTAAACAAAAGTGTCTATAAAATAGTTATGATACATGTTATTGCCTAATTCGTCTAATTTTAATTTTGACCTATTTGTCTTTCGTAATTGAGCCGATTTAGTTCTCGTACGATGTACGGTTATTAAAATTTTAACATTAAATGTCATAAAAAAGTTATAATCTTTAATATATAATAAAAGAGGGGCCTTAAATGCCACATGGCGAAGTAAGGTCCCTTGGATGAGTTATCTTCTTTAATTCCAACCGTTAGATCAGATTGATGATGTCATCAAAAAATATTTCTATTTTACACCCTCTTACAGTACATAATTACATTTTCTCTTTCATTTACATCACCACTAAAATATAAAAACATAAGTTTAATTAATTATAAATCGCTCAATTTAGACTATGATTTACCGTATTGTGATTCTAAAAATTTCCTCATAAAAATATCAAAACATGTATATAAACGTAAAAGTGTATATATTATTTTAACTATAAGCAACATAGGTATAAACGTAAACGTATATATGTTATTATACGTATGACATTATCTTCTGATAATAACTTAAAATCTACATAAACAAAAATTTACGAGTCAAACTTTATTTTTATCCGCGCTATCGCGGGACAATAATCTAGTATATTTTACATATTCATATTTGTAATTAGCTATTTATACATAGCTATACATAGCCACCAAAATATCGCATTTCAATGTGAATAGTTTCAATTATTTAATTATCTAATAAAAAATTTATATCTATATGAAAAATAAAGTTAAATAGATAAAAGAATATATGAAATAAATAATTTTTTTTTTTTTTTACTTCAAATGCTTATAACAATGAAGTTATATACAACTAATATACTAATATGTGATTAAAAAGTATTTGTTATTAATTTTAAAGAAGATACACATATTTAAATTTAAATTATTTTTAGATGATAAGTATTAAATTTATTTTAGATTTGTTTGTTTATTATCATTATCATAAATTATAAATGATATAAATTCCTAAAATTGGGTCTAAAATTGGACTAACCATTCCCCAATTTGTCGATTTATATATTTAATTTCATTCAATCGACAGAATTCGATTATAATTTATGTTATATGTTTCTTATCAAATGAAGGATTACGGGGAGGATGGTTTTCAAAATCGATCAATTAATTTAATGCCAACCGTTTGGCGGTTTGGGCTTTGCTGAAATCGTGGTTGGTTAAGCTCACGTTCTGAAATTGCTTCTCATATTAAGGTAAACTAGTATGAACCCGCGCGATGCAACGACAAAAATATATATATATATATATATATATATATATATATATATATATATATATATATATATATATATATATATATATATATATATATATATATATACCCGACAAAACTATGGTAACGATTTATGGTGGATTCTCATTCGTTTCAAGATAAGTAATAGTTATGGTTTGAGCCGCTCGGACACTTGAAGCATACAAATAATTATATGGTAAGAGTTTCTTATTCGGTCTTTCGAACCCGGAAAATGAATTATGTGGTAACCGTTTATGGTGGTGTGCCACTTCAGGCTATCATTTTATTTATTTATATGCGGTAACAATTTTTGTTAGTGTCTCATTTCACGATTAATATTTTAAGTGTAATAGTTTATGATCTGGTCCATCGAGCATCAACATTCTCTCCATATATTTTCACATATATGCGGTGATGTAGTAAACTCATTTGATTGTTTTAGAAAATTGTTCTTGTTCGATAGTTCGAACTATAAATCCTATTTATATGTTTTGTCTAATAATTTTTG
Organism: Senecio squalidus; assembly: GCA_910822075.1. Lineage (NCBI taxonomy): Eukaryota > Viridiplantae > Streptophyta > Magnoliopsida > Asterales > Asteraceae > Senecio > Senecio squalidus. The sequence goes on along the minus strand of CAJVGC010000060.1, from coordinate 42,939,363 downwards.
TTTGAAACATGTTCTATTAAAGAAAACATTTATTCAAACCAAACTCGAGCTTCTCGTTAAAAATTAGTGGTAATATATAGCCGAATAAGCATAATCATATTGTATTTAATAGTTTTTGATTATATTGTTGCGACAATATTTTAAGTGTAATAGTTTTTAGTGGCATTTTGACTCATATATATTTTTGCAATAAAAACTTTAGGTCATCCATCCCCTTCGGGCTATAAACACAATTATTCGGTAACGGTTTCAAATCCAGATCTTTGGACATAACAAGTTATTATATGCAACACTTAGTAAATAAAAAATTAATTCACATTTTACATATTGAAATTAGATGTAACCAATTATTTGTGTTGAAAGTTTATGAAAAAATTATTAGTCAAATTAATTGGAATTTAATTTAGTCGAGGATGAATAATGAAAATTAAGGAAAGTGAGTTGAAAGAAAAAAAATAAGTTGACAAATTAAATTTATTTAGATGGTAAATGAGGGGTATTATAGTATTTACTTTTTAAATTTCAACTTTAAGATTTTAAGGCCAAATGTTTTATAAATAGTTAGATAACTGCTTATAATATCTATTTAAGGTTCGATTTCTTCTAACAGATGATTGCATATTGTCTCTCTTCTCTCCTTCTATACCATGGATCCCAATGTCACTTCTTTGAACGAAATCAACACTATGAAAGAGTCTTGGAAGATCAAGGTCTGAATCATACGTTTATGGAAACAATATGTGTTTCTTAAACCGAATGAGACGTTTTCAATCGAGATGGTATTAATGGATGAAACGGTAAATATAAATTTTATCATTGTAGTTGTACATTTATAAACTAATCAGTATTTATTTTGTTTCTCATAAATGTTTTTATTGTTGCAGGGACAAAAAATTCAAGGATTTTTATCGTACTACCAAGATAGTTCCATGCAGACAGTTTTATGGATTGATGTTTGGTTTTAACTTTCCCAACTTTAAGGATATAATCAAATTTGACGTTGATTCCACATTTCCATTCGGTTTGTTCTTATTCTAATTTCAACTTTTGTTTAATATAAAAGGTTCTTTTTAAGTGATCTTTAGTCTCATTACTAATATTAAAATTTTCGTTGTAGATGTAATTGGTGATTGATGTGTGAAATCTAGTCTTAATTTAAACCTACTATTTCACGTAATTACACACTTATAGGCAGTGGACCTATTCGTATGTAATATAGTTTAAAAGCAAGTAAATGTTCGTTCGCAGGAACTAATTTGTTTTTAAGTTTCGAATTAATAATACTATTTGTTTTTGGGGGTTTTTTATCGTAACAAAAGATTGATGAAAATTGCAAGTACTTAGTAAAAGTGATTAATAAAAATCGAGTGAGAAAAAGTAATCAAAATTATCAAATATTAGAGAAAATACACTTGTTTGACACTTCACTTGTTTTCCATTTAAATTTACGAAATTGATTGATTATAAAACTTCTTAGATATAACAAAAGTTCTCTCGAATCTTTTATTAACTTTAACTACCTCTAATTATACCGTTCCTCTCGAATACAGTTGTAATTATTAATAGTTAAGTAGTAAGTAACAAGCCGGTATTAAGATATTTAACCTTATAGAGTTTCCTCTCGAATAACTCCTCTAAATATTAATTCCTCTCGAATATTAACAATTAGACTCACTCATCTAAGTTTAATTATTTAAGTTGATATTATTAGGTCATCTCGAATCCTAACAATTTTAAACCGATTATAGACCGACCGATTATTTCATATAAATTATTTAACCTATCTAGACTCCTCTCGAATACCTAGAATGATGATTAATTAACTTATGTATAAACAACTTTATAATAATATTTTAAAACTTAGACAATTAAGGATTTTCGGTTAAAAACAAATACCTAAACAATCAATAACGCAAAAATAAACTTCAAACAAGATCCGTTAATCAAACAAATGTAAAAATAGTTTAGCTACTCATTATCGACATAAAAAATAGCAAATAAACAAATAGAAAACATAATAGAAAAAGTCTTAAAAAGGAAAAAAGAAACAAACTAAAAGATTGCAAACGCGTCGTGACCGACGTTGAATGAAAACCAAATTCCTAGCTCGAATCCTTGCCTCCAAACGAATCCTAAGCTTCCAATACTTGAGAATATTAATTGATGATTTTTTTTTGGATGTTTTGGGGTTGTATTTATAGGGCAAAACTAGATAGAATTCGTATTCGAAACCAACTCCAAAACTTCGAAAATAGAATGATGGGTCGTCCATGTGTTGCTTCCTTTTTTTCTTCTTCTTTTATTCCACCGTGACCCCCACCAAGACAAATCCCTCTAGCCCACTTGAAAGAGGCCCAACTGAAATCTCTTGTCATACACATTCTAATGGTAGTGGAGTATTTTTTTTGTTTAAAAATATATTCTTTTTATTCTTTCAAAACCCATGTTTCCTTTTTTTTTGTTGAAAATGTTTCTTTTTTATTTGTTTTTTTCATTATGAAAGTTCATGCCTCAATATTCAATCATCAAGTTTATTTTTCAAAATAAATTATAAACTTTCAAAGAACGAATAACTAAATTTGATCTTCACTTGTTAACGGAAAATAAACCGACTTTCATTTTTTGCCATTCTTTCGCGCAAAAAGTATCATTTCCGTGCTAGAACTTCAGCTGAGACCTAAAATCACTTAATAAACAATTACAAGAAAAAATGATCCTATCCATCGTGGTTTTGACACAAAAATGACCAAATATCGCATATAAATAACTATATAAATATGCGATATCAAATCCCCTCAAGCTTACCTTTTTGCTTGCCCTCAAGCAAAAACTGTTTTAAAACAATTATCAAAGCCAAATTAAATTACATAACCAAACACCTCACAATTTTTATGGGAAGTAAAATCACACAAACTCTCAAACTAATCTAAAAGGGTGTGTAACGTATTCTGTAGAATCGCTCAATTGCTCAGTCATGGTGAATATTCTATCATAGGCTTGATAAAGTATCAAATCTCCACCACTAGAGTCTAGGTACAACTAAACGGGGACTTTTATTCGGGTTATAATTTACAGGTAAAGGCATGTGGATAATATATAATGGAGTGTAAATGGGTAAAAATTAAATATACAAAACTTAGATTAAATCCGAACTAAATAAACTCTCTAACGAACTGGATTGCTCAATTTTCTTCAACTTTTACTTTTTTCTCCAAATGTACAAATATCGTATATAATACAAGACTCAGTATACACTATTTCTTTTAATTCTACAACTAATTTATTTTTTTTCGCTTTTCTGTTTTTTCGATTTTTTTTTTCTTCAGCCTAGTACATGCCTTACAATATAATATTTCTCGTGGTAAGTACACATGCTCAAAAGGCTAACTTTTTGTTTTCTTTTTTTTCAACTATTTCTCCAAATAAAAAATAATACAAGGCTCAAATAATATAACTTTTCTTTTATGCCTTAATATACTCTAAACTTCACTTCATATATAATAGCAATCAAAAAACTAAGTTCGGATCTAATCTAAAAAGAAACGAAAATAAGGCGAGTGTACAAAATATATAGTAGTGTTTAGAAACGAAAAAGTTTAGGCGCAAATTGGTTTACTTGAGTTTCTAACACTAAAAATAAGTGTTACAAGGGTTAGGCGGAAAATATATAAAAAGAAACGAAAAGGCTAATCAAATGGGTTAATCCTAATTGCCCCTATCATTGCACCAAATCACACTAAGTTACCCTAATGTAATTGCTCATATGTGGTCTCGATATGTATAACAGTGTCAAGTTCTAAAGTCATCAACCATCGGCACACTCAAAGAAACGAAAAAGTAGCATTAAAAATGAATGCTTTCAAAGGCTCAAAAATCTCACTATTTTCTCGAGTAGGGTATCAAATGCGTCTGGTTATGCTTAAAGTTTAAGGTATTACCGACTAGACACGTTATATTTTATTTATTTTTTTCAATTTTTCGAATTTTTTTTTGTTTTTTTTTTCTATTTTCGGGCTCAAAAACTGTACAAAATAACACAATCTAACAAGATGGAAACTAAGCTAAGGGTCGAAAAATAAAACTTTGAAATATCCCGATGACCCCCCCAAACTTAAGTAACACATTGTCCCTAATGTGTTAACGACTCAAAACTAAAGGGAAATTACAAAAATAAAATCTAAAAAGAAAAATAATATACAAAAAAAAGAAAAAAAAGAAAATAGAACCCGGTTGTAGATATCGAATATTTCTTGTGAAAATGCTTTACTGATCTGAATGCTAGTCCCAAAACCGGTTGTTGAACTTACTTCAAATCTATAAAAAAATAAAAGTGAAAAACTAAAAACAAATATTAAAAACACAAAAGAAAAAAAAGAAAAAAAATAAAAAAAATAAAATAAAAATTACAAATTACGACGGAATAAAAAATAGTAGACTATTTTTTAAAGTCTAATAGAAGAAAAAGGTAAACAATAACTTTACCAAAAAAATACAAAATTTTAGATTTTTTTTCGTTTTTTTTTTTTTTATAATTTTTTTTTTTTTTTTTTTTTTTTTCCGGTACCTGTCTAAATAACATTTCAAAGAAAAAAAAAATGTTAACAATTCCTAAAATAAGAAAAGAAAAGATAACGAAATAAAAAAAATGGAAATAACACGTTACGACGGAATAAAAAAAATAGTAGACTATTTTTTTTAAAAGTCTAATAGAGCCTATTGTGTAAACAATAACTTTAGAAATCTGGTTCACTTTTTTATATATATATTTTTTTTTTTTTTTTTATGAATGAAAAATTAACTACGAAAGAAAAGAAAAACAAACCCGGGTTGCCTCCCGAGAAGCGCTAATTTTTCGAACGAGTCCTTAGCTTGACTCGATATGCCTCGTGATCAGGTGTTGATGGAATAAAACCCATCCTCGATCATCATTCCATTTTCATCGTCCTCTTCGTGGTATAACTTGACCCGTTGTCCTGAGACGATGAAGGAATCTCCCTTTTCCTTCCATAACTCGACATATCCTGAGGCAAATGCGCGTTTTACGGTGTACGGCCCTGTCCACTTTGATCTCAATTTTGGAGCTTTAAATTTGTACTTCGACTGGAATAAAAGTACTTTATCGCCCTCCTTGAATTCTTTACGACGAATTTTTCGGTCGTGGAATTCCTTTGTTCTTTCCTTGTAAAGTCTGGAACTTTCGTAGGCTTGTAACCGTAATTCGTCCATTTCGTGAAGCTGTAAGAACCGCATATCTCCCGCTAAGTCCATATCGATGTTGCAGTTCTTCAATGCCCAGTATGCCTTATGCTCGATTTCGACCGGAAGGTGGCACGTTTTCCCGTAGAGTAGTCGATACGGGGTGGTTCCAATTGGCGTTTTGTACGCTGTCCTGAATTCCCACAGTGCGTCTTCTAGCTTCCTCGACCATATGTTCGGATTGTTGTTGACTGTCTTTTCCAAAATCCGCTTGATTGCTCGGTTTGTATTTTCCATTTGCCCGCTCGTTTGAGGATGGTATGAAGTAGCGAACCGGTGATTGACTCCATATCTCTTCAAAACTTTTGCTAGCTGAGCATTTGCGAAGTGGCTTCCTCGATCGCTGATTAATGCCTTTGGCACTCCAAACCTGCAAAACAAATTTTTAAGAAAATCAACAACCACGTTAGCGTTGTTAGTAGGTATTGCCTTAGCTTCAACCCATTTAGAAACATAATCCACAACAACTAAAATGTAAACATTTCTATTTGAAGGTTTAAAGGGTCCCATGAAGTCGATTCCCCAAATATCAAAAACTTCACAAACTTGGATCCCTTGGTGTGGCATTTCGTCTCGCTTTGTGATGTTTCCCTGGCGTTGACACGCGTCACAGGTGCTCACGAGTGTATAGGCCTCCTTGAAGATTGTTGGCCAGTAGAAACCTGCATCAAAAACCTTTTTACCAGTTACCATCGGTCCGTAGTGTCCTCCGGTGGGTCCATTATGGCATTCGTCCAAAATCCTCCTTGTTTCTCCTCCGTATACACATCATCGCACCATTCCATCAGCACATCTACGAAATAAGTATGGTGCGTCCCAGTAGTAGTATTTAGCATCCGAGATCAATTTCTTTTTCTGTTGATAGGTTAGGCTTTTGTTGACAATTTTTCCGGATAAATAGTTCGCAATATCCGCGAACCATGGAGCATTGTCGTCCTTCTTGCTGATGCAGGCCAACCTTTCCCCCGGAAATGCGTCATCTATCTCCCCTTCCTTCAACTCCCCCAAACTTGGGTTCTCCAATCTACTCAAATGATCTGCTGCTACGTTTTCAGCTCCTTTCTTGTCCTTGATCTCGATGTCAAATTCCTGCAACAATAAAATCCAACGAATTAATCTAGGTTTAGCATCTAATTTAGAAAATAAGAATTTTAAAGCAGAATGATCCGTGAAAACAATTGTTTTGCTCAACACTAAGTATGAGCGGAATTTGTCAAAAGCAAATACTACAGCCAAAAGTTCCTTTTCCGTAGTGGTATAATTCTGTTGGGCTTCATTCAGTGTTTTGCTGGCGAAGTAGATAGGTCGAAAATGTTTGTCGATCCGTTGCCCCAAAACAGCTCCCACTGCGAAATTACTGGCGTTACACATGAGTTCGAAAGGCTGAGACCAATCCAGTGCTACCAAAATGGGTGTATTGGTGATCCTCTCCTTGAGTAACTCGAAAGCTTGTAAGCACTCCTCCGAGAAATTGAAAACTACCTCTTTCTCTAATAATTTCGTCATAGGACGAGTAATCTTCGAGAAATCCTTGATAAACCTTCTGTAGAATCCCGCATGTCCCAAAAAACTCCTAATTGCTTTCTCGTTCGTTGGTGGTGGTAGTTTGGCGATGACCTCGATCTTTGCTTTGTCTACCTCTATCCCAGCTTTTGAAATTTTGTGTCCCAGTACAATTCCCTCTCGAACCATGAAGTGGCATTTCTCCCAGTTTAGGACCAAGTTAGCTTCCTCGCACCTTCCCAACATCTGATCCAAATTCTTCAAGCAATCATCGAATGAATCTCCGAAAACTGAAAAGTCATCCATGAACACCTCCATTGTTTTCTCCACCATGTCCTGAAAAATTGCCAGCATACACCGTTGAAAAGTGGCTGGTGCATTGCATAGACCAAATGGCATCCTCCGATAGGCGTAGGTTCCGAACGGGCATGTGAAGGTGGTCTTTTCCTGATCTTCGGGAGCAATGGGTATCTGAAAATACCCCGAAAACCCATCCAAGAAACAGTAGAACTCATTTCCTGCTAGTCTCTCGATCATTTGGTCCATGAACGGTAGTGGAAAATGGTCCTTCCTGGTGGCTTCGTTTAGCTTGCGGTAGTCGATGCAAACTCTCCATCCTGTGACTGTCCTTGTTGGCACGAGCTCGTTCTTGTCATTCATCACTACAGTCATACCTCCCTTTTTCGGAACGCAGTGAATGGGGCTTACCCATGGGCTGTCTGAAATGGGGTAGATAATTCCTGCATCCAACAACTTAACAACTTCCTTTTTAACGACATCTGTCATATTCGGATTTAGCCGCCGTTGTTTTTGAACAACGGGTTTTACATTATCAAGAAAATTAATTTTATGTTTGCAAAAATCGGGGCTAATTCCGGGTATGTCAGATATACGCCAAGCAAAGGCCTTTTTATGACCTTTAAGGACTGTCAATAATCGAGCTTTTTCGTCACCCGAAAGTGATGACGAAATAACAACTGGTAATAAATTTGTACCTTCAAGAAAAGCATACTCTAAATGTACCGGTAGTTGTTTCAGCTCCAAGTCGGTAGGTGGTTCTTCAATTGAAGACTTTATCCTCATGCTCTGGTCCAGCTTTAGTTCCTCTTTGACTTCAGTCTCCACTTCTTCGATCTTCTCGTCCTTCAGTTCCTCCTCCAAGCTTGTTTCTACCTCGAGAATTTCCTGCCAATCTAAATCATCAAACACATCAATCCGAAAACAGGTTTCATCGGTAGAATAAGAATGGGTCATGGCTCTATCTAGTGTAAAGACAATTCTTTCTTCCCCAACCCCTAATGAAATTTGCCCATTTTTCACCCGGATAATTGCGTCGGCTGTGTTCAGGAATGGTCGTCCAAGGATTAGTGGAACAGTGACATCTTCATCCATCTCTAGAATCACAAAATCAACAGGGAAGGTAAATTTTCCTACATTTACTAGCATATTTTCAGCAATTCCTAACGGGTATTGGAATGATCGGTCGGCTAGGCGGATACTCATCCTAGTGGGTTTTAACACTCCTAGGGCCAGTTTAGCATATAGTGAATAAGGCATTAAGTTTATGCTAGCTCCTAAGTCCGCCAATGCGCTGCAACTGTAAGTATTGCTGAAGTTGCACTTGATAAGGAAACTCCCTGGATCATCTAACTTCGGTGGTATCGTGTTCTTCACCAAAGCTGAACATTCGGTGTTTAAGAATGCGGCTTGCTCCTCTGATGGTTTTCCCTTGTTCGTGACCAATTCCTTGATGAATTTAGCGTAGTTTGGCATCCCTGCAATCAAATCAACAAGAGGAACATTAATATTAACAGATTTAATCATATCACAGAATTTACCGTACTGCTCCCTCATTCTCGCTTTTCTTAATCGTTGAGGATATGGAACATGTGGCTGGTAAGCTTTGATTGGAACTTCCTCCACTAGTTCAGGTGTTTTAGCCTTTGATTGAACTGGTGGTGCCTCGTCCTCATCGTCCTCGATCTCGAAATCATCCACAATTGGTTCTGTGGTGGAAAGTGGCGTCCTGGCTGGCAGTTTCTCTCCGGTTTCGTTTTGATCTTTTCCGTAAGCATGTCCCTAGCGTGTGGTAATTGCGTTCACGTGCTCGTCTCTGTGTTTTGGGCAGGGTGGCATTCCGTCTCGTAGTCCTTCGGTTCTTCCAGGATGTTGATATTTTGGTGTTTGATTGGTGGAACTGTTTCCCTGGTTCTGTGGTCGTGGATTTGGTTGCGTATTACTCGGTAATGAGCCCGATGGTCGATTTGAGTTCCGCTCGTTCATCCTATCGAACCGTCTCTCTAAGTCTTGCAGTGCTGCCTGCTGATTTCTTTGTCCTTGCTCGATGTGGTCATTTAAAACTTTGAATTGGTTACGGACATCGTCATTCGTCGATTTTTGGGTGTGGATGAACGATTTCATAAGATCTTTTAGACTTTGATCTTCATCTTCGTTCTTTGGTGGATCGTATCTTTGTCGTGGTGGGGATCGTGTATTATTCCTTTGCCATCTGTTGTCTCGATTGTCACTGCGGTTGTAGTTACCTCCGCGGTTTTGCCAATTCGTCCCCCGATTAGGATAACCATACTGTGCGTAGTTGGCATCCTCCACTTGTCGATCACACTCACTAGCGTAGTGAGGTCCTCCGCATCCTTCACATCCATTCTTCATTAAGTGCATGTCTTTCTCTATCCTTCCCATGCGTTTATCAATCCTATCCGCTAGTGACTTGACTTCTTGAACAACAGAGGATATTTCGTGGTTACTCTCAGCTTGAGCAACATGGCCCCTATGTTTTCGGCCTCGACCATCGTCTCGATATTCCATGGATAGGCTTATGACCATCTTGTCTTCCATTAAGTTGTATGCTTCATTAGTGGTCTTGTACATGAAATCCCCTCCTCCAGCTAGATCCAGTTCGTTTTGTGACTCCTTGGTTAATCCGTAGAAGAAGATCTCTATGATGTTTTCCTTGCCCAGACCGTGACCATAACAACTTCTCAGCATCTCTTTCAGTCTAGCCCATGCTTCAGTGGAAGTCTCTCCATCTTCTTGTCGGAACCCTCTGATGTCTCTGAGTAATTTCCTACCCAAGGCGGGTGGGAAAAATCGTTTGATAAAGGCTTAGCGCATTTGTGTCCATGTTGTTATTGAATTTTCTTCTAGCTCTTCGAACCAAACCTTCGCATCTCCGGTGAGAGACGAAGGGAACAACCTCAGCTTGACACTGTCGCTTTTACCTTGACCGTATTTGAACATCTCACAAAGCTCGTTGAATTTGGCTATGTGTTTATGCGGATCTGAATTGTATCGCCCATCGAAAGTATTGTCTTGGATCATCTTGAGATGGTGACCCTTGACAACGAAATCATCACCCAAGTCCGGGGTGGTGATTGCCGACCCTCGGGTGGGTGGCACTGCTACAGCTGCGGCCCGTCGGTGCATTGGCATGTCCAAAGGATCCATAGCTGGTTGCGGTTCCGGTTTGTCTTCACAAATTAATTCTTCGACCTCTGATTCTGAATCGCTTCCTCCTCCTTCTGAAGATGTAATATCTTCAAATTTGACTGGCGAGACTTGATCAAAACCTGGTGGTGTCTGAACTAATAAGTTTCCTCTCCTCTTGCCTCGCCTCTTCGATACTCCTGGATTTGACTTTGGACTCGCGAGTGGTAATCCCGAAGCCCTTGTGTTCATCCACTAATTGAATACCTGAAAAAGATAGAAAACAAGAAAAGCGTAAAACGTACCGGTGTTATGACAATTAAAAGTAACTTCTAAGTAAATAAATACTCAAAAGGATCGTATCACAAATTCGAAAAAAAAAACAAAAAATCAGTCCCCAGCAGCGGCGCCAAAAACTTGATGTGTGAAATCTAGTCTTAATTTAAACCTACTATTTCACGTAATTACACACTTATAGGCAGTGGACCTATTCGTATGTAATATAGTTTAAAAGCAAGTAAAGGTTCGTTCGCAGGGACTAATTTGTTTTTAAGTTTCGAATTAATAATACTATTTGTTTTTGGGGGTTTTTTTATCGTAACAAAAGATTGATGAAAATTTCAAGTACTTAGTAAAAGTGATTAATAAAAATCGAGTGAGAAAAAGTAATCAAAATTATCAAATATTAGAGAAAATACACTTGTTTGACACTTCACTTGTTTTCCATTTAAATTTACGAAATTGATTGATTATAAAACTTCTTAGATATAACAAAAGTCCTCTCGAATCTTTTATTAACTTTAACTACCTCTAATTATACCGTTCCTCTCAATACAGTTGTAATTATTAATAGTTAAGCAGTAAGTAACAAGCCGGTATTAAGATATTTAACCTTATAGAGTTTCCTCTCGAATAACTCCTCTAAATATTAATTCCTCTCGAATATTAACAATTAGACTCACTCATCTAAGTTTAATTATTTAAGTTGATATTATTAGGTCCTCTCGAATCCTAACAATTTTAAACCGATTATAGACCGACCGATTATTTCATATAAATTATTTAACCTATCTAGACTCCTCTCGAATACCTAGAATGTTGATTAATTAACTTATGTATAAACAACTTTATAATAATATTTTAAAACTTAGACAATTAAGGATTTTCGGTTAAAAACAAATACCTAAACAATCAATAACGCAAAAAAAAACTTCAAACAAGATCCGTTAATCAAACAAATGTAAAAATAGTTTAGCTACTCATTATTGACATAAAAATAGCAAATAAACAAATAGAAAACATAATAGAAAAAGTCTTAAAAAAGAAAAGAGAAACAAACTAAAAGATTGCAAACGCGTCGTGACCGACGTTGAATGAAAACCAAATTCCTAGCTCGAATCCTTGCCTCCAAACGAATCCTAAGCTTCCAATACTTGAGAATATTAATTGATGATTTTTCTGGATGTTTTGGGGTTGTATTTATAGGCAAAAATTAGATAGAATTCGTATTCGAAACCAACTCCAAAACTGCGAAAATAGAATGATGGTGTCGCTCCATGCGCTGCTTCCTTTTTTCTTCTTCTTTTATTCCACCGTGACCCCCACCAAGACAAATCCCTCTAGCCCACTTGAAAGAGGCTCAACTTCAAATCTATTGCCATACACATTCTAATGGCAGTGGAGTATTTTTTTGTTTAAAAATATATTCTTTTTATTCTTTCAAAACCCATGTTTCCTTTTTTTGATTTGTTTTTTTCATTATGAAAGTTCATGCCTAAATATTCAATCATCAAGTTTATTTTTCAAAATAAATTATAAACTTTCAAAGAATGACTAACTAAATTTGATCTTCACTTGTTAACGGAAAATAAACCGACTTTCATTTTTGCCATTCTTTTGCTCAAAAAGTATCATTTCCGTGCTAGAACTTGACCTAAAATCACTTAATAAACAATTACAAGAAAAAATGATCCTATCCATCGTGGTTTTGTCACAAAAATGACCAAATATCGCATATATATAAATATGCGATATCAGTGATGTTGAATTCGGTTATATTCAATTTTTTTGGTAAAGAAATATCTACTCCTTATCACTCGAGACCACTCCTATATAAAGTTGCTAATTCAACACAGTACGAAGGTATTTTTTTTTCTTCACTTTTTGTTTATTTTTCTTAACACCTTATATTCATTTTTTTTTTTTTGATAATTTGAACAAATTATTAACTTTTACGTCCAAGGTGAATATGTAAATGATAATTGAATGGATCAAAATCCATTTATGTACTGCAACTTATGAATGTATTATGTGTATTATACATTTATATTGTATGTTTTAATTATTTTGTTTTAATTGCACACAACTCGTATCTTCCGAGCTTTAACAAGAAATTTTGTGATAAGGTTTATATGAAATAACGCTTTGGTAATTTGTTTTCATATTCTGTCTTTATAGATTTTTTTATATAACTTTTCCTAAATTGATTTAAAATCATGTTTCTTTCAGGAAATTCCATCTCATTTTGTGCGGTCATATAATATGCAAAATCATACATTTTCATCGGTGAAAACTGGAATTCAGTTGTTTCACATGTTTTTGAAATCTCCAAATAAGTTACGTAACAGAGTCGTATTTGGAAATAAGATGTTTTTAAGATTTTTGAAATTTCGGCATAATTCGAGGATTCCCGTTACTACTTTAGTGGATCGTGTTATTATGAAAGGCAGTTGGAAAGAAGTGAAGGATTCAACTAATTTTCCGAGGAACAAAACACGAGTTTCTTTTTGAATGTTAATCACCTTGAAAAATATGGTCGAGTTTGTTTTTATGTAGAGTAAAATGTTCATCTTTAAACAAATAAACCATATTAGTTATGGTAGTCTGATGTACTTTTATCATCGATACAATACGTTTCTTTATGTTACTTTTTATGTCGTTTTTCTTTTCCACATTATGTCTCTTACGTTTAATCATTTGTTATAAACTATATATTCGCTATTTGAAATTAATACTTATTCAAAACATGTGAGATTGGCTATTTGAAATAAGTGTTCTTTATCACTTCTTTGCTGCAGATTTGTCATTAACCGTAATATTTCTTGAAAAAATTATATCATGAGGATACTAATAGAGTAATGGTTATCGATGATATTATATAATATACATTTTATTTATTAATATGTTAAAACTGGATATTTTTAGCCCAAGTTTGTTTTAGCCCGAAATTTACCACCATAAAGGAGTCTACTTCTAATTATAATTGATGGTGAATATTTTTTAGCCCAAGTTTGTTATAGCCCAACATTTACCACCATAAATGAGTAATTTTAATTCTAATTATAGCTATCTAATTCATAAATTAGTATTAATTAATAATAATAGGGAGATTACATATACGTCCTTAAAAAGTCAACTCTATTTATGTAATAAGGATCCTTAGATAATTACAAGTATGAGAATAATAAATCTTTTATAATGTTTTGAAATGAAACTAGCGTGACAATTTAATCCGTTTTGCCAACTATATATTGATAAGATTGTCAATGGAGGCAAGAGTAGGCCACTATATTTTCCTCGATGAGCTCTCTTTCTAGAGCATCCATCTTCTCCCTTGCAAACTCATCAATTTTTAGCCCTATACGATTGAAAACTTCGCAAAGTTATTATCCAAAGAAAAGATTTAAGTCTCACTACAGAAGTACTGAACGAACTTAGTTTCGTTTATAGGTTTATGGATTGGAGTATAAGTATAATTATTACTAATTATGTAAATAGCAACATATTTTCACATTTGCAGTTAAATAGTTTTTATTTTCTCATCGACTCTCGTAAGTAATGTTTAAAAAGTTCATATAAGTCACAATTCCACGTATATGAAAACGTATTGGTTGTGTCGCAAAATATGTTAGTTTGTTATATGCATATTAGACCCTAAAACGATGATGCTCATTTGCAACGCGAATAAGTCTCACCATGCATTGCAACACAATGTGCATCGTAACATGTTGTAACTTAATAAATCATGTTAGACCAGCAAGTGAAACCTTTGTCTCTCTGTTTATAGGGGTTGCTAATTAACATTATTTCCGGTTTTACATGACGCTATATAGTAAAAGTTACAATTTTGACCCATTTATGGGTAGACGGGTTGACTAGGGTTATAATTTGCCTATTTAGGTTAAATGAATAAAAATGAGCTAAAATGGAGACAAGATGTAACTGTTGGACCGGTCAAATAGGTCACTAAAGTTTTTCGGTTTTAACCCAAACTTGTTTTGACCCGTTACCAACACACAAAACCCACCCCTTTAGCCACCTCTACTAAGATGATGCTGAATGGAAACATACCTTGAACAATTGACCATTCTCCCTTCTCACAAGTGACCGGGAAAGAATAGATCAAACCCGGTTGGATACCATATGACCCATCTGAATAAACTCCCATTGATACCCATGTTCCCTGACTCCCAAAAATTCAAAAAGAGTACTAATCAAGAAATGAGAAAAGACAAAAAAAACGTAAATGAAGCCAAAGAAGAAACCAACCTTTGGAGTACCAAGAATCCAATCACGCATATGATCACACGCAGCACTAGCAGCAGAAATTGCACTTGACAGCCTTCGAGCTTTATTTATAACGTCACCTCTTTGTTTCACTTTCGTTATAAACTCCGTGTTCAGCCTGATTCATTATCAATTCCATAAGAAGTAGTCTAAACTTGAATAACTTATAGAAACATGAAGTTGATATAAACTAACAAACTACCAATGGTTATCAACAAGTTCTCTCACGGATTTTTGTCCAACACCAATGTCGACAGTAGCATGATTAGCATCTGGATATGTAGATGGCGACGACTGATTTCCCCAAATTATAACATTTTTTACATCGCCGACGTGAACATTTAGATTCTCAGATATCTGGGCTAAAGCACGATTATGATCTAGCCTTGTGAGGGACGTAATGTTTTCTTCTGGAATCGAAGGTGCATATTCTTTTAAGATTAGAGCATTTGTGTTTGCTGGATTAGCAACCACAAGCACCTGTATAATATAATTGATTTTTCATCTTTTTTAAAATCAAATAAACGAAACCCGTGATCTAAAATTATTACCTTTTCAAATGGGAACAACAAATGAAAATATTAGATAGCTAGAACCAGAGATGGCAATTTTGATCATCTACAGATAAATGTGATGATAGTCGTTTAGAGTCTATTTTTAATAATACAAAGTCCTTAACAGTTTTATATCAAAAATCTGGATCATCAGGTACTAAGTTTGTTGTTGTGATCGTAGTTAACACATTCTTTTTAAGAACTACGTGTGGGCAACCATTTTGACCCATTACCCAACTCACCCAACACGTCTATCCTGCCACCTCTAGCTACACCGAAACACAAACCTTGCAATTTGAATCAGCATGCTGCTCCAAAGCTGAAGCTTGGGCTTTATAAATTCCTACGTTCTTAGATATTATATCTTTATGTTTCATGTTTTTCCTAGGAGGGAATCCTCCAAGCATGATTGCGATATCAACACCTTTACAAGCTTCAATAACATCGGTTGTCGCAATAACCCCTACAAAATACATTACAAATCCCCCAAAGTCCAACACAATTTCAATTTCAATTGCGTATATACTATTACACATAATTGTAAAAATTTACCTTTGAGAAGAGGGAATGCTCCATCCATGAGTTCCATTTTTACGCCTTTCAAGATTTCGGCAGCAGGCTCAATATCAAGCATGTGTAGAATCACTGGTTGATCTGAACCCAACATTTCCCCTCTTGCGATCATTGGAACTAGAGCGTAGCCTATTTGTCCTGTGACATAAGTTAACGGTTAATTAACTAAAAAAATGTTATCTCATTATTTAAGAAACGGGGATGTAACACTCCCCTTAAAACATAAACTTTATCTTGCTTAGATACATTTATATGAACCAAAAGCAATGGTGAAAACAAGTATGTAACATAAACATGCCTGCAGCCCCCGTAACAAGTACAATAAGAGGATCTTTTCCGACATCCAAAAAACTCCATATGTATCGAATGATCCTCCATGACAAATAAAAACAAACCAAAACAACGACAACTTTCTGAATCACTTCCGAATTCTCCATTTAATTAATAATGCAATCTCTTACACAAAACCCGACATTTATTTATAGAAACTAAAACAGTGACTTGCCAACACAGGTTTCCGAAAAGGAATTTTATCAAACACGTCCTGATGGGCAACGCAAACATGGAATAGTACGAATACAAAACCAATAAGCAATGCAATGCAATGCAATGTAATGTAATGGTGACTTGATAATAGGGGAAAGCATTATATGATCATGTGTTTGTTTATTTGTTGGATGGACATACATAAAGAAAGAAAAAGTTAGTGTAAGTCTCATGTGACATATAACCATAGTTGTCAACTCGTAACTCGAAACATGACTCGTTTTTATAAATTTCGAATCAATATTCATATAATATACACAATAAAAACATATGTATAATTACTATTAGAATTAAAAAACAGTCCTTTTAATTTTATCTATTAGTCATCTCAAAAATTAAAAGTTTATTGCATTTACTATTAAGATTAAGATAATTAAATGTTACACTTTATAACTAAGTGTAAAAAATATGTTCCATAAAAAAAAAAGTTAGAAGGAGCACAAAAATAAAAGTAATACTCCGTATGTAATTTGAAATTGATGAAATATAAAAACAAAATCTCAAATACTATGTGAATGTGTGTATGAAACCAGCTGTAAAAAGTTGTTTATAGAAAGTATATATAATAGCAATATGTCTATCATTCTCTTCGTTTAAGAGGGTACACAACAAGATGTTAAAACGTGTTAAACACATTCATAACATCATCATGATTGGACGGTACATTAAATAAAAAAAATTTCTTTTTTTTTCTTTTCTAACGGTTAATTAAATAATTAAAAATAGCTGTTGTATTTGATTTTTTTTTTTCTTTTCAAACTCTTCAACCAATTTTATAAATACCCAACCTTAACTACAAAAACATACACCAAATCATTTCTTTCTCTCTAAAATTTAAATAAACACCACAAAAATGTCGCAACGCAACGATTATTCATCATCCGGTTTCAACTCGCCTTCCTCCCCGGGTTTCGCAAATTATCAAACACAACCCGGTGGCTTCACTTCACTACTATCTTGAAACACCAACATGCAACCTCCACCCCATCAAGAAGCCATGAACGAATGGTAACAATTTCAGTTTTGGCAATGGCAACAACAACAATCATCACAAACACAATCATTCCAACCACCACAAACACAATCATTCCAACCGTCACAATCATTCCAACCGTCACAATCATTCCAAGCGTCACAATCGTTCCAACCACAACAAGAAGAACTTAGCAGCTCGCGTAAGAGAAAAGATAAAGGTAAGCAAAAAAAAAACGGTCGTGGAAGTCGAAGCCGACCCCACCATCGAAGATTCAGTGGTCACAAGCCCAAGAACGATGTTTGTTGGAGAATTGGGTTCATGTATCCGAGTGTAGGAAAAAAGGAAACTCACAAAATGGACCAACTTTTTGGTATCGTGTACTTGGTCATTTCGACGAAGGTTTGGCTGAAACGTTCACAAAAAACCAACTAACGAGTAAATGGGGGGCTATGAGCAAATCTTTGCGGTCTTTCATAGCATGTCATGACCGTGCCGAACGAGATCGATCAAGTGGTGAGGATGACAAAGCGGTTTACAGAATGGCGTTAACAATGTACGAAGCCGAGGTCGGACGACCATTTCGTCATCATAGTGCGTGAGAGGTTTTGCATAAATCACCAAAGTTTCTAAATCCTAAAGTCGTTGACGAAGCGGTAGACCTCGACGAAGACGGTAACGAAGAAAAACCGAAGCTCTTTGGTCATGATGAAATCTCAAGACCTTTAGGGAAGCCACGAGCACCTAAAGTCGCACGGTCCTCTTCGTCATCTGATGTATCTTCAAAGCGTGACGAGTTTAACGAAGGCGTTGTCAAAGAACTTCGCGAGCTTAGGATCGCTATAACAATGGAGATCCAAGACAACTGCCGTTTTCGGAAAATGGAATTTCTCCGTATGCCTACACATGATATGGAACCGGAAGATCGGGCCGAAGTCGAGAGGATTAAGGCCGAAATACCCGCCGAATTTGCGGTCGATCGTAACATTCAGGTTTAGATCGAAAATAAGTAATTTGTTTTTAATTATTGTAAACGTCTTCTATTTTTTTAGTATTATTGTATCGTCTTTTTATTTTTAATATTAATCTAAGTTTATTTTTATTATTAATAATGTATTAAAAATAATATGATAAAAGAAAAAATGAAAAATAGAAAAATTGGTGGTTCCCAGAATCCTGAGTTACGACTACGATATTTTTGGTGTTATGTTATTGGATGAGTTATGCTGACGTGGCCATAACACCGAGCGTTTCGATGTTATGACTGTGAGTGCTCTAATCTCTCCTAATATCTAAATTTGAAAAACCTACAACTTTTTTGTAATTAAAAAAAGCTCAAAACTCTAACCTTCATCGATGAAACTTGATTCTTTCTTTAAACACATATATATATAATAAAGAACAAGATGACTGGTACTTTAAGTGACGGAAAAAGATGAAAACTGATTTTCTATTTTCCTTTTTCTGTAACTCGGACGATGTCCGATTCGGGTTAACTCGGAACGAGTTACTTCATAAATCGCGAGTTAGCTTACGAGTTACATACATCTATGAGTTGCAAATCAAGTTGCTTCGTTTTGGTGGGAAAAGGGAAACTATAATTGATTGATGGAACACACGGATTTCGGGTTTTAAAGATATGTTTTGCAAAATAAGACGGATTTAGAGATTTGGCTTATGAATGTAAGAAGTTATAGAAGGACATTTAAAAGTTTAAATTTAAGTTAGTATAAACAGTATTTTAGTTATTTTTTTAAAAATCCAAGCCTTTTTATAAGGTAATTCAAAAAGTCTTAAATAATTAAAATTATGGGCCTGTTTGCGATATCCATAGTCAGACAATTCGTTTGATAATTCATTAGTAGCTCGACTTCACACCCAAACTCAAGACCGAGACTCAAACTTTTCCCTTCATCAAACCCTCTGTTTCTCAATCTCCTCCACAGTAACTCCCCCATCCAGCCACCGCCGCCTCCTCCAGCCACCTCCAGCCACCGCCGCCCCCATCAAGCGTAGGTATTTTTAATTTTTTTTTCTTTCTTATGTCCACTTGAATCAGCCTCCCCATTGAAATTGATTGATTTCATGCTACCAATATGTTGATTTCATGTTAATTTGTTGAAGAAGGGTACTGATTTCATGGTAATTTGTTTGAAACAATAACTTTTTTTCTTTTATGATGCTGCAGACCTACAGTAAACAGGTTCTTATTTAATTAGTAATTATTTTGATTATAATTATTACCGAATTATCAACTAATTGCTTAATTTCGTTAATTAGATGAATTTTTTAAAATAATTTGTATTACTGTATTAGTAGCAGTTGAATTATAGTTTGTTGATTAGGTTTTAATTATGAGGTGAATTTGATTAGTTTATGTTAGCTAGTTAGTTATAGTAGGAGGTGAAATATAGCTGTTTTTAGTTAGTGAATTGTTGTTTTGACTTGAGTTAGCTAGCGAAAAGTTGCGAGTTTTTTGGTCATCGGTATGGCAGTCGGTTTTCCTATTAGAATTTAAACTCATTTGATTAAAGTATAGAGGCCTATGGTAAGCTGCTGTTTAAACTTTGTTACCTTGATGGCAAACGGCTCGACGACCCTAAACAACTTGATATATGAGATAGAAACGCATAGAAAAGGCTGGTTTGGTAAAGTTATTGGTTTCCGTAAAGAACATTGTCTAATCGTTTGAATGATTTTTCTACTTTGTTTGATTAAACTTTTCGTCATATGTATTTTTTTAGTCAATGTTTATGTTTATGGCGATTCATTTGTTTAAAATCATTATGAATATTTGACTGATGGGAAAATGACGCACTCAAATGGCTGGCTGTAGTTAATTGATGGGTATCTTGAAAAGGCATATTTTTCAGTCGAGGTTTAACTTTTCATAAAGATTTTGATCATTTGGATAGAGTCAGTTTGCTTTTGAACTTTTTCGTGTCATTGGTTTATGTTTTTTTTTTGCATTTTATTTGGTTGAAATCAAAATGAATAACTTGACTGATGGGAAAATAACGCACTCGAATGGCTGGCTTAAGTTAATTGATGGGTATCCTGAAAAGGCATATTGTTTAGTCGAGGTTTTCATAAAGATTATGATCATTTGGATAGAGTCAATTTGTTTTTGAATTTTTTTCGTCATTGGTTTATGTTTTCTTGTATTTTGTTTGGTTTAAATTGTCATGAATAACTCGACTGATGGAATAATAACGCACTCGAATGGTTGGCTTTAGTTAACTGATGGGTATCCTGAAAAGTGAAAAGGCATATTGTTCAGTAGAGGTTTTCATAAAGATTTTTGATATCTTTGAATGAATTTTTCAGTTTCTAACGTGATGTAGAAAGAGGCCAATATATATTTACTTGATATAAGCATGTGGCCCTATAAACATTACTTCCCTATGTCAAACTCCCCTTTTAACTATTTTCCCTGCTGACACGAGAAATGTTTTAAACTAGATACCTGTTGGAAGCAAGCAACCCTTTAGCTTATTTACTTGATGTATGTAAGTGTCCCTATGAACTCGGTTTCTTTTTGTTAGCAACTGTCTCATTTAATGTCATTGTTAATGAAGTTTGATGTAAAAAACAAAATGCTCTTTTCACATCAAAATTTGGATTTTGTAAGACATTTGGATTAAAGTTTAATTTGGATTTATGGTTAATTTGGATTTTGTATGACATTCAGTATAAAAATAAACATAAGGGTAAAATAGTCATTTTTCCCGGTCAACATAGCCAGTCCGAGGCATAATCAAACACAACAAGACCTAACTCAGTCTGAGCTCCAACTCAGTCTGCACTAACTCAGTCTGCAGCTAGCAAACAGCCCCTATGTTTTTAATAAGTCCATTCAATTTTGGACAAACAAACAATCCTTCCAAGACTTATTGAAAATAATAAAATCAGGACTTCATAAGTCACACAACCAAATATAGGCCCTAGACTACCGTACCTAGAATACCATGTTCTATCACATTTATCATTTCTCACAAAAGACTTTATTTTTAAATATTTTTTTCTATAAATTATAAAAGGGAAATGATATTGATAACTTTATGGATCGTAAATAACATTTATTATATGTTTTGTTTTTTGTATATTTCTAAAATAGCACTTTATATATTTAAGAAATCACAGATTCATTATTATATACATATACAATGTATAAAATTACTTTATATTGACAACCTATAGATTATAGAAGGTCACTTATTAATAATTCAATATTTCAATAGATATATAAGTGAAACTATGTTTAATATATATAAAATGATTCTATTTCTTGAATACATGTAATACTTAATTCTTTTTCTCTTTTTTGGTTTGTGAACGTATCAAAACCAATAATTAAAGAATATTCACATTTAAATAATTTAATTAAAAATAAAGTGAAAAATAAAAAATGTATTTGTAGTTAGTTATGAATTATGAATAGCCCAAAAAGTAAGCAGTGGTTTTGGAAATTAAAGATTATTATTTTATTAATAAGTAGAGGAACACCTAATCTATCAATCAATTTCCTGTTTCATATATTTTGAGGTAAGCCAGTAAACCCTAGGTTTTAATTTGGTTAGTTTTACTTGTTATTATGAATATGTTAATGTTATTTTGAATGCTCAATGATTTGTAGCCTTTGTGTGTGTGGACACCATTTTAATACCCAATACCTTTTGTTTTGATTGTAGCATTCAACCGAAACTACCTCAGATCAAATTAATAGCTTGGAATTAATTAAGCTTATTAGATTTTTCAACAGCTTAATGCCTCTAGAAATTATTCTTATTATTGAAATCCAATTACCATCAAATAGGTGCAGCGATAAGCAACTTTATTTGGTTCTGCATTTACATTGATGTCTTCTAGAGGATAAACTTGGTCAAAATCCTCTTTTTCTTTCGTCTTTGGTCGAGTTCAGTAGTAAGCCATTGTTTGTTTAATAAGTTAATGCGTTAAGGGATGGTGTTATTTATCTGTTCATGGATTATTATTTTAGTCTTCATTATCTCGCCCGTCATTAATATTTCATCTTTGCTGATGAAAATCTTCTACATTCTAGATCCATTTAATCAACTTTACCATATTATTTGGAATGAATAGTAAAATAATGTTACTTCCTCTGTTTTTGACTTCTTTTATATTAGCGAAAATAGGATAATACGTTTGCTTACTGGCTTTGTTTACATATATTATATATAAATGAGATGAGAGAAACCGTTATATTTTTCATATATGTTAAAGTAGTCTTTCTTTTTGAACCCACTCGGTTAGTTTCTTGGTTCCGCCCCTACACCCCTTTCCTGATGTAAACATGATACAAAGTAGAAAATGGGAAAAAGATTGACAACTTAAAACCTTGAATAGATGAAACACACAGTATCAGTAATACCTCTTTACAGAATATTTTATTGAACTGCTGCTTTAAAAGAGTAAAAAGAAACATAATCAATTTAAACCAAGCGTATGTTGAACATGTATACTAAATTAGCTACCAGTTTTAGATTTTTACTAGTCAAGGGTATTTTGTTCAGAGTCGCCCTTATGGACTACTACTTGTATATTTTGGTATGAATGGATGTTTATTCCGATGAGCAAAATTTAGTTGTATGACCTAATTGAAAAAAGTTTTGCTATTGTTATATTTTTTGATTTGAAATATATATATTTTTGATGCTCTTCTTCATTTTCTTTATTGATTCGTATGCCTACCTAACGGTTACATATGCCTCTGGTCTAAACATCAAAAGAGTTCAAGCTAAAAGAAGCAATCGTACATTTGGAAATTCTAATCTTCATATTACAATGTCGCCGTATCCCTTTTAATCATTTAGCAAATGCCACTTAGTTGTTGCTGAGTTCTCTTATGTTTCCTTAATTTATGTAATAATATCTTAAATGACCATCTTATCTTAACAGATTGAAAATGGACGATACAATGAAGCTTTTTCAAGAAAAGCTGATTGAAATTGAAACTGAAGCAGAGAATCTTCTACTTGCAAGGCACGAGGTAACTGATATTATGTGTCCATAATTCCTAGTGCATATGTTATCATATTTAACTGATGGATTTGTTGATGACAGTTAGTTGAGAACGATAGAATAAGAAATGGGAATAGGGAAGCGTTGACTGCACTAAGGAAGCGGGCCCGGACAACAAAAACAAGTCTTCCTTCACCTTTTGATTTGGTGATGAAGGAAATTGATGGATCAAGGCCTCTCGTGAAGGAGATTTGTGCAACTTGTGGAAATCATGACTCTAAAGAGAAAACATGGATGATGTTTCCTGGAACTGATATATTTGCTCGGGTTCCATTTCACGCAGCTCATAGCATTTTGGAGAAAGGTAACTTGGTTTCCTCTTTGTTTCTTTGATTATAACCAAAAGATTTGATAGTTAAACTTGAACTTTCCCCATGTAAAATAGGGCGTAATTTGGTAAAAAATTAGGGCTGCTATAAAGGCGCCTAGGCCGGAATGTGATTCTTTCCATTTAATTGATGCAATGAAAATTTACAGTGTATCCAACTTTATTTATATAATCTACAATAGATTACTTTTTATGCAAAAAGATCAGGGATAATATAGACAAAGGTCACCCAACTATCCAAAAATATTTCTTAAAGGCCACCCAAGTATTAGTTTGGTTTTAGTTTAGGCCAATTCCAACAATTGTTTTGTTGGAAACTTTCAAACATGACAAAATACGATTTTGCAGTTTTTGGAGGTATAAAATGGTTAAAAATGTCTCTAAATCGAGTCAAATCTGTTTTAGCAATCCATCTTTTTGTTAATTCTTACGAGATTCAAGAAAAGATTTAAATTCAGGGTATCTTGTCATTTCATTATTTTCCGACAACCTCTTTGGCGGAATTGACATAACCGACATGTTTTTATAATATATGCGTGGCCTTAGTGAAACCTTTTTAATACTTGAGTGACCTATTTATATATTATCCCTTTCAGTTAATATACATGTTTATATTTTCAAAAATATATCGTTTTATGATAATCGTATGGTGAAATAGTACGCTGTATCTGTATATAATATAATAATTCAGTTTTGAACTCATTCCATTTCTACAGGCCAACCAAATCTGATAATGGAAATTTATTCTCATTCTATTACCTTGTTTTTTCCGTTACACCGTCCATTCTTCCTATCTAAACAGGCCCTAGTAACTGTTACCATTGTTAAATCAAATAATTTAGCCCAACTCAAAAAATAATCACCAATTTAGTATTAACCTCTATCATTTGTAGCCTATATACTTTAAAACAATCCAGCCTAGTAATACCCCTAATAAGTAAATCAAGTTAGAGTTTTTCAGTTGTAGTCGGGTTGTTTCTCAGATGTGGGTTACTTTCATAGTTATTTGGTTTCGGTTTTAGTTGTAGAAAGTGTGGTTGTTCATACTGTTCAACATGTATTAGCCTTCACTATAATAACTTTTTTAATTAACCTTTCTAAAAAACAACCATAACTTTGTGATTATTGTCCTAACCCTATAATATCAAAACAAAAAAAAGGTTGGTTAATGTCGATCTGAATATACGAACTCCAGTTAAACCAACCAATATATACTATTGCGGAAATAAGTAGTAGATTGCTGGTTGTCCTTTCTCCTGATCAACTTGAAGCCAGCAATGGATTTCTATCAATCTAAGATGTTTCCTATCTTTCTCAGTAACCAGCAATTAAACAACAACATCAATAAATTAGAAAGTTGTATCATAATAGCATTATTATTGAAAATTTATCTTATTCTTACATATTTCAAAAACACTATTGCATTTCATATATTAAGATTTAACCAACTTATTGTGTTCGCCAAAGGCCAAAGCTACGCGTAAGCCCCACCATAGGTGACACCCGTCTCCATATGAACTACTAATAATCTAATATTAGTATTCCCACTTCGAAAATATGTAATGCTACTACTTCTCCTTCTCCTCCTCCACCTCCAATTATTAGGGCTTTTGTCATCATCCTTTGTAAGCTATTATTATTAATTTTGCCTTATTATTAGATGTACAATGAAGAGAGACTTTAAGAAGTTAGCCAACGTTCTCCTGGTTATTGATAACCAAGATTGTGGTTTATTTGTTTAAAACTATAGCGGTCAGTTTTTTTTATTTGGGTTACTGGGTCCTGGTTAGTTGCTTTGTTCTAGCAGATGCTCTAAAATGTTTCATTTAAGATGCATTTGTGGAATATATCAAGAACAGTAGCATTAGATGACGGTTGGGCCTTGTAACATCTCTAGTTTGAAAGTGTATACGAGTCTTATAAGGTATGGTTTTTAATTGGCTAATTGGTTAGTGCAACTTGAAAAGTCGTGCATGTTCTTGTAGAAGATATGCTCCCTCTAGTACCCACCTTCAAGAGTGCCATGGCCCGCTTATTTAACGTTTATTATTTTTTCCCCAAGCAAAATTTATTTTCGATACGTCACTATCTTTTTCCTAAGTATAGAAACGGCCCACTACCAACATATTCATGCCAAACTGCAGGTATCAATAATATAATATTTTTTGGACTGATAAGGAGTAGTCTTATCAATACCTTGTCAATAGTACAAATTATTGGTATCCAAGATGTTTTATGCATTAATTGCTAATCAACAGTTGTTTTGCATGCGTAAGGCGTTTAAGCATATGCATGTTTCGCTAATGATTAAAGAAATTTACTTTTGTATTTGTTTATTTTGAAATGTAGATCAAAGCAGGTTAGACTATGATTCTAAGAAACTGCAAAGTTATGTAAAGGAGAAGTCTTTTTTGATATCGGAACAAGGTGTTCTTGCTGACAAGATTGGTCCAGGTGTTTTAAAGTCATTGGTCACCTTACAAGACAAACCACAGTAAGTTTTTTTTCACTGTATATTTCTCATGTTACAATACTGTTATCATTTTACTGGTTATTCTTTTTAAAGCGGGAAACTAAAAATGCAACCCCTCAAATGATTCAGTGTTTTATGTATGTCCAGTGTCCGTTATCAAATTCTTTGTCAAAGACCTTGAGCAAATCAGTTTTTGGTCAAAAATTTCTAACTTTCTATCGGACAGAGAAGTCCACATTTAATTTTGCAAATTCAAATTCAGTAGATTATAAGGATTGCGACATTCTTTATATGTTGTGCTAGTACATTCTTGTTAGTAGTGGCTTTATATTGATCCGTGGTACCAAATTAACCTCTACGATCCTTACACTGTAAGTACATGACTTTGTGCACTTATTTGTTGTTTACAAAATATGGATAAGGGAGGGTGTTTGGTACTGTCTATTACATGAAGAAGCAGATAATTAGCTTATTGAAAACCCCTTATTTTACTTTAAGGTTAACCCTTTGAACTTAAGAGTCCAAAAACAAATAATCAGCTTAGTGAAAACAGCTTACTTCGGCAAAAATATATAATTCGTCTAAACACTCAAAAATGGCACAGCTGCTTTAAAAAACGGATAAGCAGAAGCTGTTTGAATAAGAAATCTCAAACACTCCGTTAGTGGTATGTCTTCTGTCAGCCAGTTCTTAAACATTTAATAAGTTTCTACTTATTAGATGATAATATAGAGTGAGTACATCCTACTATCAAATTATTTTAGAATTGTTTTATTAAAGCTTGTGTCTACCGTCCTTAAGATGCGTACGATATTCTATTTGCTTGTAATATTGCAGTGGAAATTTTTTGTTCTAGTGTCTCTTTTGTACAAATTCATGGAGAAGTAAAAATTTTAAACCCGACATGTCTGCCTTTCAGGTAAAGTGACTAATCAACCTTTTACTGAAGAATACGACCACAACCAAGTGTAAAAGGTTTAAAGAAGAATAGCTTCAATTGTTTTCAAGTGTGTTGGAATTGAAATTATGTATCAGTCTACAAAATATCAAGTTGGACGACCATGTCTTCTGGAAGACTTGAGTTCTTAATGTAAATTCGTAACTGAAATCGTTGGGTTAAAGATGACTTGGCGAAGCAATGATATTTTGGCCAAAATGATGAAATATCTATTTTCCAAAGTTTGTGATTAGGTGGTAGAACTAGAGAGTGAACCAGACGGTTTGGATAATAGGTCGAACTTGTTAATCAAATGATAAATTATCAAGTGCAGGTCGACATGAGGGCGATCCCCTTTTTCATTTGAGTTTCAAAATAAAACCATATGTTCCATTTGAATTCGTTTGAATTTTTTAAAGGCGTTTAGAGTTTTATTTATGCAAACTGGAATAAGCCACCGTTTTGGTTTTTAACTTTTTTTTTTCATGTTGATTCAAATTGTGTCCTAATTAGGTATAGCCTGAATGCCTGATGATCATAATTGAGAACTTCGTGATATAAATAGTATTCAGTTTCATTAAAATAGTTTAACATGTTTATATTAGACACTTCTATCGTAATTAGCCTAATAATTCAAAAAATGTCCCAAAGTTTCTCATGTAATCTTAAGTTGGCCTGGTCCATGATCTAGGCTGTTCTACATCTCTAGCTCGTTTGGAGTCTCCCCTCTTCGTACGAATGGGTAGGGATTTCTCTTCGATACAATGGAGTCCTTGTTCCCATATAACATAGGCCTTTTGTTATGAATAAACTTTGATTATGGTTTTTGTTGGTCTATATGGGTACGAAATATGAAACCAAATCAGGCCAAGGATTAGATTTTGTATGTTTATATTGCCTCATAGTCGTACTAAAATCTAAATGTGTTATCATGATACTGTTGTTCTTGGGTGCATCGATATTAGCTGATATGCTATGTACTTTTGAGCCACACGCTAATGGTACACAATTTTAATCGACAAATGAAATGTCACATGTCGGTATCTTGTGGCTCTATAATTAAAGTGCATGTCGACAAAATACGTAGCCTCTAGCTAGAGGTCCCATGTGAAGTCGAAATTAGACCACAATAACGACATCTTTTCATGTATTCCTTATACGAATAATTTCACGGAAGAACATCACTCAAAAGCCTATATAGAGTGACTTGATGGGTATTTTGTATTTCACATATAATGTAATAAGAATACATTATTAAGTACCTCTACTCGTTTTCTTCTTCTATTTAAAAACTGATAAGCAGTTCGAAGATTGTATGGGTTTAGGAAGGTTTTACGCCTTTGACGCCCATTGAGCTACGTTGCGCATCATAATTTTGACAATGCTATAACTTTATTGTTTAGGGATGGAGAGGTTAGGGTTTTTGAAGGAGACACAAGTACAATGAACCATAAAGATGGACCATTGAAGTAGAATTTGGTGTCAATTTTTTCCTATATCATGGAGATTGCTAGGGATGTTGACAAGGCAAAAGAAATACTTGGCATGTGATGCAAAACTACTTTGTGTTTGTTCTACTTGTATATCTGGAGGTTCACTTTCAAAATAAGATTGATCAAGACATTGCATATGTTCCCCCTTACCCTCATTCATTTCAAATATTGCCAAGGAAAATTTAATGAAGATGGGATGTGATTTACACACTTGTTGATTCATGTGTGCTCAATTGATCTACTTGTAAGGGTTAAGCTCAATAAAACGCAACGGAATATGCCAAATGTTCTAAGATATAAAATGTACTTTACTAAATGCTATTGAACGTGTTATACTAAACGCAACAAATTTTCTTATGACATATGTTTGATTGATTCTAAGATCAAAAAGTCGAAAATCGTGAGAGACCTAAGTAAAAAGTAGAAAGAAATATGAGATACTAAACTCACGAGTCATAAAAGGGTAAAATGGTTATTTTAATAAATATTAGGGATGACTTGTAGAATTTAAAAGAATGAGGACCAAAAGTGAGAGCAAATAGTGAAATGGAGGACGATATCCGTAAAAAAAATAAAACTAGAGACAAATTTTGTTATTATATAGGATAATACGGTATATCTCGTAATTTTGTCTTAAAAGAAAAATCAAAATGAAACAATTTAACAATTTAATATTGTAAACTTTTGAAGTTAACAAAATTAGGGGTGTAAACAAGTCGAGCCGAGTCCGAGCTCGACCAGGCTCCAACTCGGCTCGTTTAAGTTTTATAGAGTCGAGCTCGACTCGTTTCGAACTTTATACGTACAACTCAAACACAGCTCATAAGAAATATCCACATTCGAGCTTGGTTCGGATTCAACTCGTTTAAGTAAAACATATATCATTTTATTAATTTATAAAATATTTACTAGCTCTTTTATATATTATATTATACTAGTTTATTTTCTGCGTATACACGGATAATTTTATTGAAAAAGTTACAAGTATAATATGTAGAAACTGAGGGAACATCGTGTATCATTAACAATATATGACAATATGAGTTGTAATATCATATATTTGTTGTTTTATTTATATGTATGTGTTTCAATTTCACTTTTAAATTCGTATACATAGAGAATTCTATCGGAAGAATACAATTATAACCTATTAAAAAATTGTGGTTTGGTGTTTATAAATTCAATAAAAGAGTTACATTATGTTAAGTTTTATATGTGTGCTATGTTTTTTTAAATATGTAGTAAAATTGAAGAGTTAAAATTAAATTTAAAATGAAAAAGTTAAAATAAAATTCGTTAATTATGATTTGATATGACATCGTTATTTTGAAGTAAAGATAAAATTATTCTTCAAATTCATTTAATAACTTATATTTTGACATGTAGCTTTTAATAAATTTATTTTATTATATATTATAGATTATAAAACTTATATAGGTATTGTTTAGTTAAATTTATAATTAAATAATATGAGTTCGAACTCGTTTAAAGTCGACTCGAAAAGTTAAGCTCGAAAAGGTCTAAAATCCCCAGGACTCAAAAAATGAAATCTCTTGGAAACATATCTCTCTGACAAAGTATACATTCCGTACAATAAGAGTCAACGTCGGTGTCAGCCTTTTCTTACACGATCCTCTGATTTAATATATCACATTTCCATTTCCATTTCTACCCCTCTTTTTCCTTTCTTATTTCTTTCTTATTTCTTTCCAATTTAAATTTATCTATTAGTTAAATCTGATTATTATTAATGATAAATACAAAAGATATATGTAGAATTCATACCTGTTTCTAACATCGATACCAAAAGAAGCGATTTTACGATTAGGGTATTATTTCATTATATATCGACGAAACAGAATCCATACATTTGTAGGTGGCTACAATAAGAACAAATTAGTTAACTTTCCAACTTAATAGAGTTTGGATGTAACACAATGTATATATAAAGGAATAATCATCCATAATATTAGCTACATCCATGATTTAGTTGTTGTTTTGATAACCACAACAAACGATAAATTTTAAAGACTTGTGACGTTCTTAGTTTAGGCTATCTCCGACCCTTCTTTAAAACCTCCATTTGTTTTTATATATAAAGATAAAAATTAAAAAAATTACTCCAATGATTACTTTATAAATAAAGAAAATTATAAAGTAAATTATATATTTTTAAATATAAAGGGTCACTATTCATGTTTTCAAACTTATTATATATATTGTTCCTTTTATACTAATATGAAATTTAAACAAATAAAATAATATAATATAATAAAAGTTTATATAAAGATGGATTTGTTTAATATATAAATTTATAAAGTGGAGATTTTAAAATATGTGATTGGAGAAGTTTAATTTTTAAAGGAACTATATGTTCAAAAGTTGTTATTTTTCTTTATATTTGAAGTTAAAAATAAAAATGTAATTGAAGAAAGCCTTATGAAGTAACTACTGAAATTTAGTTAAGTATATATATTAAAATATGTACTGAAATATAGTTAATTCATTTTATTAAACAATATGTCAACTTAAAAATTACTGACATGGTGACACCGAGATACTGGAAATATTTTTATTTATTATCTCTGTCGTTGAAAATCAAATATATACTAGTACTAGTCATTTTCCAAAATAATTGCTATCGAGGTATAAATCTCCAGTCACATTTTGTTTATAAATTTATGTTTAAAAGAACAAGAGTCACTTGTGGAACTGTAAAATTATAGATTATTGTATTCAATAACGGTGAATGTTAAATTGTCGATGTATCTCTCCTTGTCAGGGTTATTAGGACCGAGTTAGCATGTTGTTTTGTTAATCCAAATCTAATTCATATAATCCGTTTGTTATGCATGTTAATTGGTTGACTAGCTAGTTTCATATCAAACAAGTTCAATATGGGTTTAATTTATAAACGATTTAAGATGATTAAATTTTGTGTTAATGGATTGTCAGGTCGACCCATTTAACCAAATGATCAACCATAACTTAACCTAAAAATAATTCGGGTTAGCAAGTTATCGGGTTAGGTCGACCCGTTGACACGAAACCTAACCCGAGGATATCAGTTCATTTATAGCCCTACACATGTTTACCCGTGGATAGTTAAAATGGGTATCGCGGATTTACGTGGCGGGTATATCCTTGACGGATAAGGTTTATCCATCACCGTCCCACCAACGGGTTTAACTTCCACCCTCGTGTCCTCATATGTAGGCCAACTTTCACAGGTTTACCCAATCGCCATAGGTGGGCATCCGTGGGTGATGTATGTTTTTACCCATAGTCATTCCTATATCTGTTCATATATCATCAAATTAAAATATAAGAAATGACGGAAATACAGAAAGAAATAAAAAAATTAATAACTCTGTTGTAGGGTGTGTTAGTAAGGCTATACGGTGTGGGGGCTTTATCATTTGATGATGTGGAGTGATAGAAGGTGATATGTAGGAAAGAGAGTGTGATTTGTAGGAAAGAGAGTGTGATGATGTGGAGTGATGAAAATGGGTGGTGTGGTTGTGTGATGATGTGGAGTGATAGAGGAAAGAGAGTGTTATTTTAAAAAGTTGTATATTTATAATTTTTTTTATATAAATGAAATTTTAAAACTTGTATTTTTATTACAAAAAAACAAACACACAATACAATTTATTAAAAAACATATTACGATTAAAGTAAAATACGTTAAAATACTACAATTTATAAAAAAAAACACTTCAATCTTCATCTTCATCGTTGTTTCCTCGGGGGCCGTAATACCAGACATGTTCGATCAAATCGGCTAACAGACTGTGATGGGTACCTTCGTCACGCATGTCACGCATGTTCTGATGTTTCTCTTGTAAACTAATCTGGACTTCTGGTTCGGTGGCATTCTCATCATAATAACCTTGACAATACGCCTTACCTTTGTCTTCCAAAATCATGTTATGAAGAATTATAGCGGCGTACATCGCGTTTCTAATTTTATCTAAACTCCAAGGTCTTGCGGGGTATTTAATTATATGCCACTTTTTTTTCAACACTCCAAAAGCCCGTTCGATGTCCTTTCTTGAAGATTCCTGGGCTTTTTTAAAATGGTTACGCTTCTCGTTTAATTCGTCTCTTTCCCTGAAAGACTTTATAAGCACCGGCCATTTTGGATAAATACCGTCAACGAGGTAATACCCGTATTTGTAGGTTGTGTCGTTAACAATAAACGACTGTTCGGGAGCCGTCCCATTCACAATGTCGTTGAAAAGCGGTGACTGATCCAAGACGTTGATGTCATTATTCGCTCCAGCCATCCCAAAAAATGCATGCCATATCCACAAATCAGTAGAGGCCGTAGCCTCTAACATAATGGAAGGGTGAGCGTGATCACCCCTATGGTATTGACCCTGCCAAGCCACGGGACAATTTTGCCACTCCCAATGCATACAATCCAAACTGCCTAGCATACCGGGAAAATTGTGTTTATCATCATGAACCATCGTAATCTGCTGTATGTCGCTCCAACTAGGACGGCGTAAATATCTCTTCCCGTATAAAGAAACCATACCTATTTTAGATATTATTACATTTTAAGTACTAATAAATTTTAAAGTAAACTAATTAAAAATGTAAAGGTTAAAAATTTACCTTCGCAAAAGTAGGCAAGAGAGTCACGTGAAATTCTTTCGGACATTTTTAAATACTCGTCCCACATGTCACTACAAGTGCCAAAAGCAAGTTGTCGTATGGCGGAGGTGCATTTCTGAATCGGTGTAAACCCAACCCTTCCTCTAGCATCTGGCCGTTGCCTAAAATACTCAAAATTGTTTTCAAAATCGTGGCATATCCTGAGAAACAGCTCCCTCCTCATTCGAAAACGACGGATAAATTGTTCGTCGTTGTAGGTGCAACCCGGAGAAAAGTAAGATTCCATTAGTAGTGTGTTAGCTGCTTCACGGTTACGTTCTATGACGGTTCTTCTTCTAGTAATTGGTCTTTCGATAGGTTGTGATGCGTACCTAACAACGGCTCTAATCGTTTCGGCTATAATTGTATTATCATCCGAACTTGACGAACTTGACATTTTATAAAACTTTGTGTGTTTTTGGTATAAAATTTGAGAGAGAAAGAGAGTTTGTTGTGTGGTTTTATAAAACTTTGTATGATATTTATAGAAGAGTTTAAAAAACTATCCGTTGCATCTCCTTTTCCTCTCGTTCACGCCGTTGAAATCTCCACGCCTGCGCAAAAAATTTGAGGACAACGCCCCTGGGGTGTGGAGGAGGCGTTGTCGGGGCGTTGTAGTCCAAGGTGGCGGGGCGTTGTGGGTGTTTCACAGCCCCATACCGTGTAGCCTAAGAGTTTTTAAGGGCTTTGACAAGCTTTAATTTTTTAAATTTTAAAATAGAAGCTCTTTCATAACTAAAAATTGTTGGGATATAAAGCTACAAGCTTTTATTTTGAAAGAAAAAGTTCAAACGAAAATTCTTTTAGAAAAGGTTAGAAACTTTAAAAAGATAAAAGTCCCAAATAAAATCTTTAGTTTCTAGCATGCAACTACAAATTTCTGCCCTCCAACTTAGTCTCAATTGTGTCAATCACACCATATGGGTATATATGATATGAAGCTTTTACGGATTACACAGTTTTATTTTTAAGTAAATAAGCTATCCTTTAATAAAATCTTATTTTGTTACGAAGACCCCTTCTGGGTTTTACTTATAAAAAAAGACCCAAACAAAATGCTCTTTTAAAGAGAATAGATGTTTTTTTAGAAAATAAAAGTCTCAAATAAAAACTACAACTTTTAGCATCCAACTACAATTCGTAGTTACAAGTTGTAGCCTCATTTAGAACAAACTCACTATATGATTGTGTTTGGTATAGAGTTTCAAAGAGCTTTCGAAGGCTATAAGGTTTTAATTTTGAAAATAAAAGCTTTATTTAATAAAAATCTTGTTTGGTCGTAAAGGTTTCTAGCTTTTACTTAAAGAAAAGCTTTTTCAAAGAGTATTGGTGGTTTGGGATTTTAGAAAATAAAAATCTTTAGTAAAAGCTCTGACTTTTAGCCTTAAATATAACTACCTGTAACTACATCTTCTATACATATTTATGAAAAACATGCCCATTTTAATGGAGTTTAACAAATTATTGTTATGTCGTTCTTCCGCATCTTCTATTCGTTTATTGAGTTTTTACGATACTTAAATTGTTTTATGGTCTTATATCATATTCTTCGGTGAGATTTATTGTTTTTGTATTCCTTTTGAAATTCAACGAGAGCATTGTCCATTTATAACAATTAATTTGAAGTTACTAGAGAGTATGAGTAGACTTTGAAACATTTAAAATATTAATATATTTTAATTATGAGAAATTCACATATATAATCACTTGAGAATTCAAAAATATCAAAATAATCATCTGATTCGTGCCATTTTTCTAGCGCCATTTTTTGTCGTCGCGAGATTGAAAATAATATAAATGATTGGTCATAAATTGGCGCGAGAAAAATGTCGCGATGACCAAAAAAGTCGCGAGGATGTGGTCAATTTATGACCAATCATTTATATTATTTTCAATCTCGCAACACAAAAAATGGGGCGAGAAAAATGGCGCGAATCAGATGATTATTTTGGTATTTTTAAATTCTCAAGTGATTATATATGTGATTTTCTTTTTAATTATAATGTCCATGTCAAAGTTAGCAGAACAACGAATATGTAAACAGATAATCAACACACTTTTCTAGGACTCATGAAACACTATTACAAGGGTTAAATGCAAGGCTGTTTCAAGCTAATTTGGGGTCCGGAGCTAAATACAAATGTGGGAGCCCTAATAACATCTTTTTTGAATAAAAGAGGGTTGCACCTCCGAAATATTTTATTAATTGAAAAAGTTATTACAATTGAAGGCTGGGGACTCCCCACCTATGGAAAGGAAAAAGGCTATGAGACATGCCTCATTAGTCAAACAACCTAACAACTACATATTACAATAGAATAAAAACATAATAAAAAACTAGAACTAAAGTTTACATTTTCGAGCTTTCTTAGATGCAAAATCATCAATAATAGTATCAATATTAATGTTGTCCAATATATTCTTCTCAATGCATAACATAGCCAACCCATTCAATCTTTCTTGTGACATTGATGATCTCAAATATTTGTTTAATAATTTTAATTTTGAAAAACTTCTTTCGGCCGATGCGACGGTAACGGGTATAGTTAATAAAATTCGATATGCAATGGAAGCATTTGGATAAAAACCTTTTTTTTTTTTTAATAAACTCTAAAATTTCAAATGCGGTCATAATCACATTTGGCAAATTCATTTGCAATACTTTGAGTTTCGTAAACAAATCATTTACATCTACATCACAGATATTATTATGAGAAAACTTGCTTGCGAAATTAGTACAACTTTCTTTAAGTTCCACATCATCCAATGACTTTAATTTTTTTGAATTATATAAAAAACCAAAAATATTTTCAAAGGTTGTTATTTGCTCAAATCTAGCTTCTAATAAAGTAATTGCCTTATCAACAACAACCAAAAAATACTCAACTATAAAAGCTTCTTCGGGTGATTCAACTTCATGTTCATCCTCATTATTAATTTCATCAAATTGTCTTTTTCTAGTAACTCGACGTTTTTTTTGAAATATTGGTTCAACATCCATATCGGTTCAACATCCATATCAGCCCAGGCAACAAACAATCCTTATTAGATCTCATATAAACAGGAAAAAAAAAGATCACAAAAAATAAACATACTCAAGAATCGAGTTCTTTGCTTGGTCAATCAGAAATTCAGAATCAATTACAGAAATCGATTGCTTGGTGGCTTGAATGGTGCCTTGGTATCGAGCAATGTTTATGGCGTGTTAATGGTATCGAGCCGAGCAGAGGGAGTCAGGGAGAGTGAAATCAAATTTCAGAATCGAACATGAGGGGAATAGATTCAGAATCGAAAATAAGAATTAAATCAGAATTCACTGGCCGTTTGAGATGATTATGAGTAATTATTGCTAATTGCTGTGATTTTGGGACTTGGTAAAATCGTTTGGGCGTTTGGCATTCCCGATGAGGCGATGATGCAGTTGGCAACCTCCGAATTTAATGCCTATAACTAGAACAATCCGATCGGTTTTATGCTTCAATTTCTTTTGGGCTTTTTCTTTTACCAATTTTTTTAGGCTTTTTTTTATACCAAATTTTCTTTGGACCTTTTCTTTTACCAAATCTGTTTTGTGTCTTTTCTTATATCAAAATTTTTTTGGGCCTTAAAAGTAACTAAATATAGAAGTTATATAAAGGAGATATGCAAATTTGGGGGCCCGGAGCGGTCGACCACCTCGCATATGTCCACGCTACGGCCCTGGTTAAATGATACGAAGGCGGAAGTAATGAACAACGAGGACCAGGTAATAAATAGCATGTGATAATGAAAGTAAAACACGTACAATCAATAAAATGATAGTTTACTATTTATAGGTGCAACTTTTTATGTTATAGTGAGACGTGACATTCTTTGATTGGTTGGATACACCGCCTCTTTACATTCGATCACTTCTAATAAGCGATTAATGTGTGCTTAATCCATAACGTTTGTGCTTGACAGTAATGTTCATTCTCTTTTCTCATTCAAACATGTCACATGTATTTTTAAACTCTTTTTTATAAATTGTATGTGAATGCAACATATCTTTTCTTAAAGATATTATTAGGAAGGCGGAGGGCATGAATGTAATTTACCCATTTCATCCAATCAGTAGACAAAATTGCCAGCAAGTCGGTGACCAATCCCATGCATTTATTGAAGCTGTTCCATCATCAACAGAACAGCCAATGGAATCAGTATTTAACACTCACGCGCCACTCTCCCGCGAGTATCCAACTTCTGTAACTTTCAAAGACTATTGGGTCTCTTTTGTCTCATATTCACCATTAAATTGAACCCTATATACACTATTCCTTTTATTACTCTCACTAACCCCTAAACTTTTTATTATTTGCAAATATATCCTTGAAAAAATCAAACAACAATCTAGTAACCCCTCAACTTTTTATTATTTGCAAATAAGTCCTTATAGCAATCTATGTAAACCTTAATTGTTAAAATAGATTTGTTTAGAAAGTCATATACTATTATCACTTCAAGTTTTCTGGTTATTACAATATGTAATCATATACTAGAAATCATAGTAACATTAAAGAAAATTAATAGAGTATGCTTTTATATTTAAATTGTGCAAGAATATTATATCAAATTTTATTTTGTATAAACGAAAACCCTCATCTAACGACATTTGTTTAAATGGTATGTATTGTGATCCATCAACTTATAGATTATGGATTGGGGTCATATAGTATATGTTTTGTAAATATATGAAATTAAAAGATTTCTTTTGAATATTTTGTAAATATTTAAATGTAAATTTGTCTTTTTAGAAAAAAAAGAAAGAAAAAAAAGAAAGAAAAGAAAACTCTAATAAAAGAGTGAATGAAATAAAGAGTTTTCCGGTAGAGTCTATATCTTAAAAAGTTATACTAGAATATGCTTAGTAGACATACGTTTTTATGCATTTAATGAACTCATAATTTCTTTTCTATCAATAAAATACATTTAATACACATTAATTACATACATTCTTTTTATTTCTATTCATTGATTTCCTTATATAAAAGAAAAATTTAAGTTCATTTAATGTCCGAAAATATATATATAATAGGCACATTATAACAAAACCCATTTTACTATTAAAGATTGTTATTTTAAGTTGACTTTTAGTTTATATTTGCAAGCTTAATTATTGAGTATTTTCTACACAATGTCATTTATTATGATTTATGAGAGTGACAAATTAGGTGCGTAACAATCACCACCATTTATGATACATAAATATGACTGGAGTCTCGTTAATATTGATGTTGTTGTCGTACAAATCTTTATAAGACTGAACATAGAGTGTATAGTCCAAATGTAACGAGATTAGGACATGTTTTAATGTTTAGGGTGTGAGTAGTAAGTTATAAGGGTTTTGGAGGCATATAATTTATAATAATTATCTAGTAAAAAATATATGAAAACACTAGTTAAGAGAAAGACGAATGGTAATCAAAACATTTACCCGATAGAATAAAGCATGAAACACGTAAAGTAAGGTTATCAGGAGCTCTTTCTTCAATCTCTCTTTACCACTATTTATTATAAGCTAGGTACGTTCCTTAATCCTCCTTTATCCATAGAAGAAATTAGAGAGACGGCTCGGTGTTGTGAGGGAGAAAAATCAATAAAATTTGACAGGCCAAAATAGGTTCACTTTATATTTTATTAACCGTTTTTTTACCTTTTAAAGAAGAGCATATTTGCTTATGTTAAAAACTTCAAAGTTCCAACAAGCCTTTCTAAAGGCTGCAACTCATCTATTATCGTCCTCGTTCTAGATTAAATGACCCACTTTTTCATTTGTGCTTTACGCACGTTAGCCTAATTGGGGCTAGTACAAGCTCAACCCCAAGATCCTTGGAATGCTTCTCTCCATGTAGTTGATTTGGTTGAAAGTGCAATAGGCAAATAATTGATGATCTATTGATTGTGGAAGAAATCATAGCAACAGTTATGCCAATTTTCTAAGTCTTGCAGTCACGTATTTAACGGAAAATATAACCATTAGGTGTTATAGTATGAAGTCAAATTAAATGCTTTGAAGCCTCTATCTTCGTTACAACATGAGTTGTTTGGAATGCCAGAAATCTAAGGGTGTTTTTATTGAAAGAGTATGATTTTGATGTATGTTTTAAAGATGTCCAAAGGCACTTAGGTGTAACAAAATCTGGCTAGTTTAGGATAATTGATTAGAACGGCTTTTACCCCCTGTTTTCGCAATAGGTGTAACAAAATCTCACTGAATAGAACGACTTTTACCCCCTGTTTTCGCAAAATGCTCTCCGGATCAGAAAATGGGCTAACAACGTGCTTCCCTTGGGATCTCGTATACATCCACTATCTAATCACCTGAAAATCACAACAAAAACAAACACAATACCGTGAATTCTATTCAACACAAAATAACAATCAAAAACTAAAAACTCAATTAATTCAAGTCCCCGACAGCGGAGCCAAAAACTTGATGTGCGAAATCTAGTTTTCCAAAATAAGCTTTTCCTAGATTACGACACCGGACAGTGTACCCTTATCGGTTGTAAAATAGTATAGGCAAATCCCGGGTTCGAACACGGGGACGATTATAAATTGAGAAATTAGCTAAAAAGTAACAAGTAACAAGTGGGGTTTTGCCTAAGTAAGACTAAATGTAAAAACGATTAAAAATAATTTGTATTTCAGATATTTGATAGAGACCCTTGCTTGGACCGTTTACGAATGTGTGATATTTCCTAAGTATGAAATGCCGATAAACTTCTAATATAAAACCTAGTTCCTTTCGAATACTAAAATTTTTCCAATTACCTAACCATGTAACTATTCCTTTCGAATATAGTTAACACCTAAAATAATCGTGCATAAAGTACCAAGCCGATGTGTGCGAATTAATCTTTAAGCTTCCTTTCGAATAGCTTACTAATCAATAAACCGATTTCTCTTAATTTATTAACTAGCGTTTGTGTTAACACTTACTTGTTCAAATTGTTGTTAGCTATTCCTTTCGAATACCGCAAACTTTAACCAACTATAGACCGGTTGATTGTTTCGTTCCTATTTTAGTAAAATTTCCGAGTTCCTTTCGAATACCCGTTTTTAGTTTACCAAACAAAAGTATAAACAATTTTAACAAGATAATTAAAGTTTCAGCCCAAACGGATCCCCAATTAACCACAACACATCAATCTAATTTCATACTCAAAATTTACCACACAAACGATCACAAATCCAAGCAAACGTTTAATTAAATTAGCTACTCATGAATTTGACTAAACACAAATTATAAGTAAAAGACATAATTCGATTATAATGAAAATAAAGAATAAGTTTAATACCAATCCGAAAATAGAACTTGAAATTGTATCCAAAATGATAAACAAATGAAAAACTTTGAAAACTTGCTAACGATTGCTTCAAACTTTGGGGTTATGATGTTATTTGCTTTGCTTCCTTCTCCAATGATTCAGAATTCAGTGAGATAATGATCAGATCCTTAGTTTACTGCCAAAAATCGTCCTTAAGTGCAGTATCTAAAAAGTCTCTTCAGTGTCCAATTAAATAGCAATTAATCTAACACTTTGTAACAAAAATTGGTCTCAATGCGCCGCATTCTTGGCTCAGTGGTCTCAAATGCGTTTGGCTCTCAAAGCAATGCGCCTCATTGCCTAAAATTTTCAAAATTTGTTTTACTTTTATCCTTCCTTGCATTTTTAAGTCCAAAACCATTCTTTTTTCCTCCAAATGTGTCCGAAAACATAAAACACATACTTTACACAA
The DNA here is from genome assembly GCA_910822075.1 of Senecio squalidus. NCBI lineage: Eukaryota > Viridiplantae > Streptophyta > Magnoliopsida > Asterales > Asteraceae > Senecio > Senecio squalidus. The sequence goes on along the minus strand of CAJVGC010000060.1, from coordinate 42,898,252 downwards.
GCATGAGTATAAAACGGGTCTATCCATTACGTTTTGGACTCGAAACATAACAAATATCGCTATAAAATACTCGTATAAATGAGCGATATCAACCACTGCAGCAAGAAAGAATGGATATTCATAATGAATGTCAAGCTTTAAGCACCTTGCTTATAGCTATACCTAATGAATATCAACATCATTTTAGAAATTTTACTGATGCTAAGCTGCTATGGGAAGCTTTGGAGAAACGATTTGGTGGAATAGCTAGTATAAGGAGAAACTAGAAAGACTTGCTAAAGCAACAGTTTGAAAATTTTATGTCTGTAAAAGGAGACACGTTGTCTCAAACATTTGATAGTTTCAACAAGGTGATTGGAGAGCTATCCAGTATGGGAGTGAATACTGCTCAAGATGATATCAACATGAAGTTTCTCAGATCTTTAGGAGAAGAGTGGACTATGTATACTGTAAGTTATAGACAAGGGAATACTCTTGATACCATGGAGATTGATGAACTATACAATGAGCTACATGTCTTTGAACCTGAAGTAAATGCTAAAAGATCATCAAATTACTCAACCCAAAATGCTGCATTTGTTACCACTATGGGAGGTGGATCATCATCAGAAATTGGGTTTGTCTCTAAAAAAAAAAGGAAAGCAAACTGGAAAATCAGATGAAAGTGTAAGGGAAGCTTTCTTTGCTAGTGATGTGTAAAATCTAGTCTTAAAAACTCGACCTACTATTAAACTTAATTACACACTATAAGCAGTGTACCTATTCGTACGTAATATGTTCGATCACATGGACTAATTTAGCTTTTAAATCAAGAATTAATGATACTAACTTTGTTTGTGGGGTTTTTTTTGTCACGATGATTAACTAATTAAAGAATAAAAATGATTATAAAAATCGTTTTGAGAAAAGTATTTGATTGTTATCAAATAGTGGAGAAAAACACTCGTTTGATACTTCACTTGAGATCTAATTAAGTTTACGTAATTGAATACATAATTAAACTTCTTATGTCTAGTAAAATCCTCTCGAATACCTTACTAACTTTAATTACTTCGAATTATAATGTTCCTCTCAAATACAGTTAAAATTCTAATTAATCATGCATTAATTAACAAGCCGGTGTTCTATGACTCAACCTTATAAAGTTTCCTCTCGAATAACTTCTCTAATTACTAAGTCCTCTCGAATCTTATTAATTAGACTTACTCGTTCACGTTTAATTACCTAAGTTATTATTACTAGGTCCTCTCGAATCCTAACAATTTTAAACTGATTATAGACCGATCGATTATTTCATACAACCTAATTAATCTATCTAGATTCCTCTCGAATACCTAGAATATTGATTAACAAATTGCATATAAACAACTCAAAGTAATATATAAAAACATAAACAAACAAGGATCAACGATTAAACATAAACACCTAAAACATTCAATAACGATAACAAAATTGTCACCAAGGTCCATAATCAAACGAGCATCCAAAGAGTTTAGCTACTCATAATCTGGTCTAAATTAACATAAAAGAATAGAGAAAACATTGGAAAAAGTTTATGAAAAGAAAGAAACAACGAAGAACTTCGAAAACTTGAATTCATGACCGAATATAGCTCGAAAACAGCTTCTACTTCTTCTTGCAGCTTCCAAACAGATTCTCCAGCTCCAAATTTCGATAAACAAACGATTGATAATAATTCTGGAGGTTTAGATTTGTATTTATAGAGAGAAATCCGTTTTCGAGTTCAATTGCAAAACTGGTTACTGTGCCGCACCGTCCTTACTAGTGCGCCGCACCGTCCTTACTAGTGCGCCGCACCGTGATAATCCTTGTTTGAAACCAACACAATTTGCTAGTGCGTCGCACCCCCATGCTACATGCGTCGCACCTATCTTGTGACCAGTTCCTTCTCGTGTTGACTTACGTTGACTGCGGCGCATCCCCTTACTGGTGCGTCGCATGATCTGACAGATTCACCATCTTGTGTATTTGTCGTCATTTTAGCTCATTTCTCGTCCAAAATACACTCCCCGATCATATAAACCTGTAAATTGAATAAAACAACTTCCCACACGATTAAATGCAAAAACCTATCCTATCCATCATGTTTAGTACGAAAATCGACTAAATATCGCATATAAATAAACGTATAAATATGCGATATCAGCTAGTCATGAAAATTCTGGACTAGTAATTGAAGACTTGGAACAAGTTAATGCAGATGATATGAAAGAGAGGGACTTGAAGTGGCAGTTTGCAATGTTAAGTGTTAGAAATAGAAGGTTTATCCAAAGGACTGGTAGAAACAACTATGTTGTTCGTAGAGGTGATAATACTGGGTTTGACAAAAGAAAAGTGAGGTGTTTTGAATGCAAGAAACTTGGAAATTTTGCTAGGGAATGTCCAAATGCTAAAAAAGATGACAATCAAAAGCAACCAAATCACAACAATCCAGCAGGATCAAGCAACAACTATCAAGGAAGGTCATCCAATTCTACTGCTTTGGTTACTCAGGATGGACTAGGGTTTGACTGGAGCTTTCAAGCTGATTAAGAAATATCCAATCAAACTCTAATGGCTGATGTTCAAGAAGATGACATTCCAACTGAGGTATTATCTGAACTTTGCTCTCCTACATGCATTAAAAAAGTTAGGGATTATAGAGAACATAATAAACTTGTGTGTGAATCTTTAAATAAGCTAGAAGAAAGAAGAAAGGAATTGTCTAAAATAATTGCTAATTTTGAACAACAAGTTAAAGCTTATGTTAAAAATGAGATTGAATATCTAGAAGAACTAGCAATTGTGAAATGGGAAAGGGATAATGCATTAGCTAAGGTAATTAAAGTAGAAGAACAACTTCAGGAAATAAAAATTGAGAATGATCAAATTAAGCTAACAATCAAAAAGTATGAAAATGATTCAAAAACTGTTTATCAAATTCTCAAATCTCAAGTGTATGGTAACAACAAGAATGGGATTGGGTATAATAATGTGTCACCACCTTTTAACAACAATTATATTCCTCCCAGTCTAGATTCTAGTGAAGAATTAAGTGAGGAAGAAATTGAAGTTAACCCAAATGCTAATGCAGATCCCATGATAAGAAATACTCCTTAAACACAATCTAGAGTCACTGAGAAAAGTAAAGAACAAATTGTCCCACAAGACAAATGTTTGGTTTTAACTCTAATCAAGGTCATACTTTTCATCAAAATCTTAAAAACAGACCAATTATGTATAAAGAAAGAAACTGACAATATGTAGGACAACGACAACATGTCAAGACATGCAACTACATGAGTAAACATGATCATGCATTACATGTAAGAGGGAATGTAAGGAACTGGAGTCAACGTGTCACCCAACAAAGGGGTCCAAATGTTTTTAAAGGATGTCTTGTGTGTGGAAAATAAAACCATTTAACTGAAGACTTTTTCTATAACAAAAGAAATAACATAAATGGAATTGGATTCTATAGGAATGGATCAAACTCACCACCTAGGTTTGGTAGAACTTCTCATAAGTTTGTGAGTAGAAGGAAATACAACAGAAAATATCAACAACCAAACTTCAAAGAAAATAACACTGCCAGTAGTAACTATGGAACTTACACCTATAGTAACTCTGACAATAATAATTTTCTGTATGAAAAGACTAGGAGACATGCATTTCATTTTAAAAGATGTGATTATGTAAATGAAAAAGGTAAACCCAAGACAACTTTGGCTTGGGTTCCTAAAAGAAACTAATCTTTTCCTCATGTGCAGAGCAAGCCAGGTGTGAAAAAGGAAGATACATGGCATGTAGATAGTGGCTGCTCTAGGCACATGACATGCAACAAGCCGAAGCTTCAAAACTTTGTTGAATATGATGGAGGCTATGTTTCATTTGGAGGAAATCCAAGAGGTGGTAAGATTACAGGTAGAGGAACAATCAACAATGGTAAAGTTACTTTTGAAAATGTATTCTTTGTGAAAGAATTAAATTATAACCTAGTAAGTGTCTCTCAAGTGTGTGATAAAAAGAATAAAGTTCTTTTTACAGACACTGAGTGTATCGTTCTTTATCCAAAGTTCAAAGTAGTTTATGAAAGCATGATTCTACTAAGAACACCAAGGAAAGATAATGTATATTGTTTAGACATGGGAAGTAATGACTCTGAAACTAAAGGAAATTGTTTTATTTCAAAAGCATCACTTGATGAATCATCACCGTGGCACAGGAGAATGTGTCATATGATTTTTAAAAAAATGAACATCTTGGTAAAAAATTATCTTATAAGAGGTTTACCTCAAAAGGAGTTCACATGCAATAATCACTATGTTGCATGTCTTAAGGGAAACAACATAAGTCTTCACACAAAATCAAAGATACAAACTCAAATCACTCAAGTCTGAACTTATTGCACATGGACCTTTTTGGTCCTACACATGTCATGAATCTAGGAAAGAAGTCTTATTGTTTAGTTATTACTGATGATTTCACAAGGTATACATGGGTGTTTTTTCTTGGCACAAAATATGAAACAGGTGAAATTATCAGAACATTCATAATAAGAATTGAAAACAAGACATAGAAGAAAGTGAAGATCATCAGATGTGACAATGGCACTGAGTTCAAAAACCAGGAAATGGATGAGTTATGCAATGAAAAGGGATTTGAGAGACAATACAGTGCACCAAGAACTACTCAGCAAAATGGGGTGGCAGAAAGGAGGAACATAACCCTTATTGAAGCAGTAAGATCAATGCTAGCCGATTCAAATCTTCCTATCACATTCTGGGCAGAAGCAGTGAATACTGCATGTTATGTTCAAAACAGGGTATTAATTGTAAAAGCACATTCAAATACCCCTTACGAGCTCTTTCACAAGAGAAATCCATTCATAAGCTTTATAAAACCATTTGGGTGTCCTTGTACTATTTTGAATACCAAAGAACATTAAGAGAAGTTTGATAGCAAGATAAATGAAGGATTCTTTGTAGGATACTCCACTTAAAGCAAAGCATTCAGAGTATATAACATCAAAAACAAGATTGTTGAAGAAAGCACAATGAGAAGACCATGAATGCTACTGGAGAGGGACCAGATTGGTTGTTTAATATTGATGAACTAACCAAGTCTTTGGATTTTCAATTTACAGGCCAATTTGAAAAGGAATATGGAGATGGTGTTAAAAGTGGTGATTTAGTTAATACTTGTGAATCAGTTAAAACTGGTGATTCAGTTAATACTGGTGAATCAATTAACATTGGTCAATCAGTTATAACTGGTGAATCAGTTAAGACTGGTCACTCAGTTTCTACTAGTGCATCAGTTAAGATTGGTCACTCAGTTTCTACTGGTGACTCTGTTAAGACTGGTCATTCCGTTACTACTGCTTCATCAGAAAAGAATGAAAAATTTATTTATATTCCATATATCACCATTGATACACCTGGAGTGTTTCAGCCCATATACTCAAGTGATGATAGCTTCAAAGACAGGGATCAAGATACTAATGATGGTGATTTGAGCAGTAAGAAAGATGAAGAAATACATAATTCAGATGGAGAAGAAATCATTACCAGTAGTAACTCAGAAGACAGTAGTAATATTGCAAATTCTCCTCAATCACAAAATGATGAATTTCAAGAGAAAATTGATACAAATTTGACTCAAGAAATAATAGAAGATTAGTATCAAACACATAGGATCAATAAGAATCATCCACTACATCAAATCATTGGTGACTTGAATTCTACAGTCAAAGCAAGGAGAAAACTACACCAAAGCTTCAATGAATGTATATTTGTGTGTTTTCTCTCACAATTAACACCAAAGAAGATATAACAAGCTATTAAAGAGCCAAGTTGGATTGAAGCAATGCAGGCAAAATTATTACAGTTCAAGCTTCAAGCAGTCTGGACATTGGTAGTACTTCCTAGTGGAAAAAGAGTTATTGGGACTAAATGAATATTCAAGAATAAAACTGATGGGAGAGGTATTGTCATCAAAAACAAAGCAATATTAGTGGCACAAGGATACACTCAGGAAGAAGGAGTTGATATGATGAGGTATTTTCCCTAGTTGCAAGAATTGAAGCCATAAGGATATTTATGGCTTTTGCTTCATTTAAAGGGTTTACTATGTACCAAATGGATGTGAAGAGTGCTTTATTGTATGGGAAGATTGAAGAAGAAGTTTATGTGTGTCAACCTCCAGGATTTGCAGATCCTGACCATCCAGAAATGGTGTACAGACTGGATAAAGCATTGCATGGTCTACATCAAGCTCCCAGAGCTTGGTATGACACATTATTCGTATACCTAATCAACCATCAATTCAAGAGAGGTGCAATTGACAAAACTCTGTTTATCTAGAATGTTGGGAATGACATTATGTTGGTGCAGATTTATGTAGAAGACATTATTTTTGGGTCTATAAATGACAAGTTGTGCAAGGAATTTGAACAAATAATGCATAAGAAGTTTAAGATGAGCTCCATGGGAGAGCTGACTTTCTTTTTAGGGCTACAGGTAAAGCAGAAACCAACTGCTATATTTATCCATCAAGCAAAGTATGTTAAAGACATACTAGAGAAATTTGGATTTCAGGATTGCAAGAGTGCAATTACACTAGTAGAAACCCACAAGCATTTAGAGGCTGATCCCGAGGGGGAGGATGTGGATGAACATTTGTACAAATCAATGATAGGATCTTTGATATACTTAACTACTTCAAGACCAGACATAATGTTCAGTGTATGTGTGTGTGCAACATATCAAACTAGTCCTAAAGTTTCACATCTAACAGCAGTAAAGAGAATTTTCAGATACCTGAAGGGTAAGCCATATTTGGGATTGTGGTACCCAAGAGACTCTCCATTTGAACTTATTTCATATACGGACAGTGACTATGGAGGATAAAATCTAGATAGGAAGTCAACATCAGGAGGATGTCAGTTCTTTGGGTCTAGATTGATTTCATGAGAATGCAAGAAGCAGACTAATGTCTCTACATCTTCAACAGAAGCAAAATATATTGCTGCATTAAGTTGCTGTGCACATGTGCTCTGGATTCAGAATCAATTGATGGATTACGGTATTTCTTTTCTACATACTCCTATTTTTATTGATAATAAGAGTACCATAAGCATTGTTAACAATCCATTATAACTTTCAAAGACCAAACACATCTAAATTCGTTTTCATTTTATCAGGGATTGTAATGAAAAGAAACTCATTCAGGTAGTCAAGGTTCATACTGATAATCAATTTGCAGATCTTTTTACCAAAGCATTTGATGTGGGAAAATTAACATTTTTGATCAACAATATTGGCATGATTAATCATGAATAAGTTCATTTTAAAAATGATAAATATGTGTTTGAAAAGTGTTGTACAAAGCCTGTGTACATAGTTAATACTCGTGGAAGTTACTACTGTTAGTAGTTAATACTGGTGGAAGTTAATACTGGTATATGTTTGAAACAGTTACTACTGATAATTCCTACTGCTAGTGGTTATTACTGTCGGTAGGTAATACTGGTGGCAATTACTACTTCTTTTGGGAATGTCTGGTTTTTGGTGTTTCTACTGCAGGGACTAAGTGGTATAAATAGCGAATTCTCCCATGATTATTAAATATCATTCAAATCAAATTTTCTCTCTCTCTCTCTCTCTAAAACTTCTTTCGCTCTCCATAAACCCTAATATCTGTTCGTCGAAATCTTTCAATCAGATTAGTCTTTTAACCCCCCCAAAAAAAAAAATTCGATGGCGAATCAACAACTAGCTTTTGGGGTATTCCATAACATTATTGTCGACCTCGAGCTTCATCCATAAGCCATTGATTTTCACCCCATCATCACTTTTCTTCTCCAATCCCGAATACGTTATGCTTTAATGGTTAACCCTGAGGTTTATGAAAAGCACATCAAAGCGTTCTGACTACAACTATTTTTGAAGAGGTAGATGACACTCAACAAATTAGGGCGCGAGTAGACAAGAGGGTGGTTGTTGTTACAAAGTCCACAATTAGATCTCATCTTGAACTTCAAGATGACTCTGGTATGACTTCTATTCCTAATAACGAACTTTTTGAAATTTTTCAAAAAATGAGGTATGAAGGAAGATTGACTAAATATACTTTTCAAAAAGCATTTCTTTCTTCCCAATGGCGGTTTTGCGTTCATGTATTGCAACAATGTATTTCAAAGAAAAGATACACCTGAAATGAGTTTAACAAGACTATAGCTACTGCTATGGCTTGTTTAGCAACAAGATGGGTGATTAATTTTTCAGACATAATTTTCAACGATTTAAAGTGGAACCTTGCTAATCCAGATTTTTTTTTTTAATGTATCCACGGTTTTTACAAATCAATATGGATAAAGAGCTTGGTGATTATTCACTAAAGGAAAGGTGATCCTCATGGACTCTCACTCTAAGAAAACCTTTTCAAACATAAGGAGACAAGTTAATACTTTTTCTGGCAAGGTGAACCCATTGTTCTCTACAATTGTGGGTGTCACAGTTCCTATTGGGGAAGGATAAAGTACTCCACTTGAATCCCAACCCACACCACCTGCTTCATCATCCGTTCCTACTACTGAAAAACAACCTAGTGCTTCTCATGAACCTTCATCTTCATCTAAACAAGCTCCAATGAGAGAGAATGTTAGAAAGTCTAAGAGGGTTCCTTCACCTCTTGGTCTTAAAGACCAACCCAAAGCACGTAAACCCAAAGTTTATAATAAAATATCCACATCAGTTCCTAATGATACACTGAAAACGGGTACAACTGAGCCCTCACCTAAGATAAAAAAGAAGGTGGTCCATAAGGAGGGGGAGGCCATGTTGGAAGGGCTCATACTAATGATGTACCACCTAGTGTTGCACAGGACAGTGTGACAGGAACTAAGACCTAACCAACGACAACTCTACATGATGATGATTCTTTTGAATCATTGTTAAGAGGACCCAGGTACCAAGAAACCATGGGGGAAGGTGATGCTCCTGCTATTCAGTAGGCACATTCTAAAACTACTTCCAACGAACCGCCAACTGTTGGTACTCAACAGAAAAGTGGGGAGGAAAGATATACTTACTCTAACCTTGAATTGACGGAACTGCGCCTCAAATACACTGAAAAGGTGCTTACACAAGCTGGGGAGATCAAGCAAATCAAGCATTTGGTTTTTAAGCTGATGAAAGAAGTAAAATACTACAGGTTCTCAATGAAGAGGCATGTGAAAGTGGAAAAGAAGAGTGGTTACAAGAACATATCTTACAAGTTTCCAACTCCATCTAACTCTAGCTCTAGATCTTCTGGCAGGTTTGAACATAATGCTACCAAAAAGGGGGAGAAAATAGATAAGTCTGTTGCAGACACTACTATTGAAAAGGAGGTTGAGCAGGAGAATGGTTATTCTGGTACGGATATGCAAGATCAAGAGCAGTCCAAGGTTTCTACTTCCGAAGAGGAATTGAAGGATAATATTGAGCAACATGAACTACTGGTCCACCTGTTACTACTGGTGAATCAGTTCCTATCGATCTACCTGTGACTGAAGCACCTTATTCTTCAGAGCATGTTGATAATTTTGAGTAGATTGCAGAGGATAGGGAAATAAGGGATGTGATAATGAACATGGGTGAAGGAGAAGAAGAGAGACATAAATCAAGAGAAAAGGTAGATGAGATTCTGTTAAGAAGTAGAGAGAAAGAGAAAGAAGCAGAGCATGATACTACTGGTGAGATTGTTTCAAAGGATATAGAAGTTTCTACTACTGATCCACCAGTAGCATCATTCACTGAAGAAGATATAGCCATAGCTGCTGAGTTGGAGAGACTGAAACAAGAGAAGCTAAAACAAGAAGCAATCAGGAAGATAGAAATAGCTGATGCTGTAGAGAGACAAAGAAAGGTTGTTGTAAGTAGACCAAAGGAGAAGCCAGTTACACTTAATACTGGTGAATTTGTTGGTCCTACAACTGAGACAACAGAGCCTATCATTCATCCAAGAATAGAAAGAAGAACAATGAGATTTTACATGGGAATGAAAGAGATCAAGATAGTATCCCAAGAAGAAGACCCAAACTTTAAGAGAAAGGGTAAAGGAAAAATAAAGAGTAAGGAGGAAATGAAATAGGTGCAAGCTGAACAGAGGAGGAGAGAAATGAAGAAAGATGTGAAAGGAGGAGGAGAGAGGATGATGACTTAAGACAAAAGGAAAGAAAAAGAAAACAGGAGGAAGAGGATGTGTTGGCTGCCAAGAGAATGGCACAAGAACAAGTTGAGGAAGAGCTGAAAAGAAAGGCTCAAGAATAGGAGGATTTTTTTGCTAGCTCAAAAGATATTGGAGAAAGATGAAGCTAAGCTGAGAAAGAAGAAGGAAGAAGAGACCAGGAGCAAAAAGACAATAAAAAGAAATATTACAAGAGTTGAAGATAAGAAGAAGTACACTGACTTTCTTGAATCCACTGGAAAGTACAGTGGAAAAAAAGCTAGGGCCTATGAAGTTGGATACAGTTCTATATTTGTTTGTTAAAGAGAAGAAACTTCAGAAAGAAGAAGCAGAGAGAGCTCAGTTTGAGAAGGAGAGAGCTCCGAAGGCTGCATCGGACAGAGGATGCAAGGTTGTTCGTTTTGGAGATGAACATACAAAAAGGGAGCAAGGAAAGAAGAAAGTTGCAGATAAACCTAAGCCTGAACCTTTAAAAAGAAAGACAAACCAGGCTAGTAATGTTTCTACTGCTAAAAGAACAAAATCAACAGTAGAAGCAGTTACTACTGGTAAAAGGAAGGAAAGTACTGGTAAGCTGGTTAATACTGGTGCTAAGAAGGTAAAATTAGGAACTAAAACATCTGAATCTACTAAAGAGAAAGCTCAGGAACAAGAGAAAGAAGAGCAGAAATCACAGGTCATGAAGGTGAAAATAAAAGATTTCTCTGGGGAATATGAGTTTGGATGTGTACCTGAAATCTCTGATGAACAAGTTAATGAAGATACTGACGGAATCTTTGATCACATGAAAGACTTGATCATTCATTCTGAAGATATCAAGTGTGCCTCAACATTCATTGGAATGTCTATCATTGATTGGTATGAAGTTGTGATCAAGGATCAGAATGCCTATAAGGTTGTTAGAGCTCCCAAGAGTTTCAAAGTGTATAACAGTTCCTTGGAGATCTTCAGAGATATAAGCATAAGAGACTTGGTGGATATGTTCTTAATTGGAGAGCAAAAATATTCTCAAGGGCAAGGTAATTTTACAGACTTTAATGACTTATTCTTTGGGTTATTAGAGATCATGTTTGAGCCAGAGAATGTTCCTGAGAAGATTGCAAGATTTACTCCTGTTTTGGAATGGATCCATTATGAAAGCTATGGAGTGTATTCTTTGAGCAGAACTGATGGAACTACAAAGTATTTCTTGGTGGAAAGGAAGTATAAACATGGCATCAATATGATGATCAACATGCTGAATGTGAAGTTGAAAGCTCATCATGATTCTGAATAAGCTATTAAGCTATTATGGAATATCAGATGCCAGCTGACAGATCATAGAAACTCCATGTGAAGAGGTATAATTTTTTTGGCAGGATTCCCTTTGATTGATTGAAGAAACTTATGTTTATGATGGAAAACAGAAGTTTAGGGGGAGATTGTTGGGCTATAGTGTATTACTACTGGTGAAGATGGTTACTATTGGTCATTAGTCAAGTTACTACTGGTAACTATTACTACCGGTGAAGATGGTTAATACCGGTCACTGGTCAAGTTACTCTGGTCATCACTATTACTACTGATGCTGCATGGATTGCATGTGAGTTTCTACTGGAGGTTACTATTGTTGAGCTGATAATGTTAATTACGATTTAATAGCAGTTTTATTTGTAACAGATTTGTGATAAATATAAAGTAGATTCGATTAGATATTGTAACCCGATAATAGCTAGGGTTAGTTAGCCACAAGGTCTATAAATATAGATCCTTATATCGTTGTAATATACGTCTATAACGAAACCCTTATTCTAATAGATTGAGGCTGTTGATAGTTTGTGTATTTAATCGTTTATTCATATTCATAACTTGTTAATTACTATCTTGTAATATCAAAGTGTTGATCCGCTGCAACTCATGATAGATCTAAATCTAATTGTTTGTTTTATACAAACCTAATCTCGTTAGATCCTGACAGTATACACCGGTCTAACTAACGAAGAATGCTTAAATGCGTTTAGCGAAATTAAGTATCATGATTAATCTTCATACTTTTGGGCGAGGTTGCTAACGCATTCGTACTGATTCTACCTTTGAAAAACCGTTAGTTATCGCATACTTACTTTCTTGATTACTCATTGTTTCACATAACAAACTAATCACGTACTAAACCGCAAACTTAACAATTAAGAAAATATCATACCCAATTTGTGAATGGAAAATGAAAAACCGTGGGTTCGACGGTCAACGAAGAGAAGGACATTAAACTAAGAATACAAGAACTTCATGGCCATTACACGAGGTGCCTTGGTGGGTCTAAAATCATCTTGGATTATCTAGTTGGTTCAACAACATGTCCCATTTTTATGTCACGAACTAAGAGTAACTTTTTTTTTTTCTTGTATAAGAATACCAAAATGCTTGAAGCCATAACAGACATTTTGACAAACGATACCCCTATCATCCTCACTAGCCAATTGTTTTCTAATTTTTGTCTCACAAAATTAGTGAATGTGAAATTTGTCCTTTAAAAAAAAAAAATGCTATTTTTGTTGTCATATAATATTGAATTCAAACATAAAGTACGTAATTTCTTATAGTATTTGAGATTGGGACAAATCAAAACATGCCTACTAGTACTTAGTTTGTACTTTATTCCTTAATTTTAAATGTTTGTTCTTTCTTTCCATGAATATTTCATCCACTTTTTAACTAAGTGCAAGTCAATAATAAATTGCTAGAAGAAGTTTCTATTATATTTTTGGAACGAATGAATTTTTTTCTAACCAGAAAATGACATATGGTTTGAGTAATTAAATCATCAAAGATTTAATTACTATCAAATGTTTCTTTAACTAACACATGCATCTAATACTATAAGAGGGTGTTGATTCATTGAGGTTTCTTTTAAATTTGATATATGTCAAATTAATTTAGAAAAAGCATATGTGATTGGACTTTAAATATTATTGATTAAATTAGGGACATTCCCTTAATTTATCATTGTTTGTTTCCCCTTATTTGGGCATTAAGACAAACATTTATTTTTCAATGTAAAAGGACATCAAATCAATCATGGTGGTTTTAACTAATACAAATAACCTTTTTAAATAGTCAAACAACAGTATCAACCTGGATCCTGATGTTTTAATAAAGGTGACCTTAGTACGACCCTTGATCTGATTATATGAACAATTTTCAAGTCTTGGAGAGGCTCGTCTTTTGAAAGGGGTTAAATATTTTCTGATTTACCGAAATATAGTACTTCATATAAATCTTATAGATTAGGAAATCCATCATTTATCCATCATTTCCTCGTAAACAAAGAAGGACAAGATGCTAAAAAGGTAATATAAAATATATATTTTGACATTTGAGGGTATGTAAAAAATTTTGGAACAAAAAAGAATTAGAAAATCGAATTTGGTCTAATAAATGATTATTTACGAAAGTTAAGTTTTTAACTTGTTTTTTCAACATGTAAAATTTTAAATAATATTTCTCATTTTTTTCTAAAAGTCACGAGGAATTATAGAAAATCAATCTTCAAAAAGAGTTTTAATCGTATCTTAAAATTTAGGCTTGAAACTTCATTTTAACAATTAATAATTTTAGAAAATCTTCTTTTAAAACAATGAGATTTTACAATCCCTTTTTAAAACAAATTAGATTTTATAACCCTTTTTTAAAACAAATTAGATTTTATAATCCTTTTTGGTTCTAAATGTTTTTACGTACCCAATTGTCGAAATTTGTATTTTATATTATCTTTTTATGACATTTTTCCCTTAAAAAAACACAAAAACAACTAAATAGCACAACATAAACAAATAAACAAGAATGTGGTTCACAAATAGAGATGATATAAATCAAATGAAGTCACATGGATATTCCTATTCATTATGATATTCGTATCTCGTAGTTTGAAACGGGTAATTGAATATCGATCCACGAGGTGAGGCTATGGGTAACAATTAGTTGATCGAGTGGATGTACTATCCAACAGATCGGATGTAGGTGGGTTTAAGCAATATACAAATATAGCAAGCATCTTAGATTCCCTAATCCACAAGTGTTAAATTTTGATAACCAAATTTACCTTTTCTAAACAAGTAAAACTTTAGTCACCGTTTTTTGTTTCTCTCTTGAGTTATACATCACTTTCACACTATCTAACTATTTTGACCAAAAACTACCTAAGGCAATTACATGATCAAATTTATTTAAATGAGGTGAGGTGTTGTAGTAATCTAATGTGTGATCATAAGGTAAATAATGTAAAATGGTAATTGAATACGTAAAAAATAAATGAACACAATTGTTTACGAGGAAAGCTCTTAATCCTTTAGGATTGCCGGCATAAAACCTCGGAAATGGATAATAATCCCTTGCCTTGTTGATTTTATTGATAAAAACAGTTAAAAGTTCAAAGATGAGCACAAGTGTTCGATTCTAAGTATTTGTGTTGTAATTCATGTGGGTAATCCGGTGTGACTGTGTGTGTTCCTATATCTATCATTGTCTCTATTTATAACAGACTAAAATTAACACCTATAGCGAAATGTGTGGGATCATCCCAATTCCGAGATATGCTGGATCTTCCATAGACTGCTTCATCAACGTTTATCTCAAGTCTTTTAGCTTTGACTTGGACTTTGTCTTCAACGACTATAATTAGATGATTGCAATACCTGCCAATATAAGAGTATAACACGTAGAAATATATAATAAGCAATGTTAGTGATCATACACATGTTTGCGATATGTGATCACGTGATCCATGATCACGTAGGCTGCTTGTGATCCGTGATCTCGAGTTAACCTGCAATGATCATGACCTGTGATCATAGACGAAAATTCTACCCATAACAATTGTCCTCAAGTTATGATGCCATTGAGATCCTCAATGGGATCATAACTTCCTAAAATCCGTCGTGACTTCATTTATGGGAAGTAGTTGGAGAGTGACTATTGATGTGACTCATGTTTCGAAAATTGCCCGTATAGTGGTAAGTATTCCCGTCTGTCACGCGGGTGACCCGGGTTCGATCCCCGGCAGCGGCGCCAAAAACTTGATGTGCGAAATCTAGCTTTCCCTTTTTGCTTTCGCTAGACCACAACACCGGGCAGTGTACCCTTTGGTTTGTAGTATAGTTTGGGCAATTTCGGGTTCGAACTCAGGGACTTTTAATTGGGATATTTCAATTGTCGTTTATGAAACAGATATAAGTAACAAAGTGGGGTTTTTCTAAATTAACTAAAAGTGACAAGTATCGTTTTGTGATAAATCAAGATATGGGAAAAACACTCGTTTGGATTGGTTTCTAGTTGTCCGATTGTCACTTTGGGTTGTTTGGTTGAATTAACATCTAATGTTATAACACGATTCCTTTCGAATACCGAGCTAACTTTAGACATCTAAAACGAAACACCGTTCCTTTCGAATACGGTAGAAACCTTAAACATCTAAGTCATTAAGCAACAAGTTTATATACTCGACTTAATCTTATAAAACTTCCTTTCGAATAGTTTCTTAGCTAAAATCAAATTCAGTTTATCAAATCATTATATTACCAGTTCCTTTCGAATACTAATAATTTTAGATTAATTATAGACCGATTAACCTTTTCGTAAAACGTCTAATAAGTTATTATAAGTTCCTTTCGAATACCTACAAAATTTGTTTGTCACTAACACCTTACTTACGTTTTATATAAAATGACTTTGATAACGATATGAACCTAATTACAACTAACATTCAAGTTTTAATCTAAATGTTTGATTACTCGTTAAGATTCCTTTCGAATATCCTAAACCTCAAATCAACTATAGACCGGTTGATTATTTCGTTCAATTCATCCATCAAGTTCTAAAGCTCTTTTCAAATACTAAAGTTCTTAATCAAATCATGAATATAAGTTATCTAACAATATTAAGAATTTAAACCCGAATGGTTCTTCGATTAAGCGAACATAAACATTCAACCTCAAACAAATATCCCAAAAACTCCAATCATCTAATCTAGTTTCCAATCCAAAAGAGTGTTTTTTAACTACTCACTCATAATAGAAATTAAAGACAAATTATAAAAGAAAATGATATTCATGCCAGGTATTCGATGATATGTCTCGATAAAATATCCAAAAAGAAATGAAATACGATCAATGATTCTTTCAAAATGAACTAAAAATTACTATGATTATTGTTTCCCTAATGATTGATTATGATTATTTTCTGAACGATTGATGTAATGGATGGTGTGTTAGCCTCCAAAACTGATGAAAAAGATGATAAAAATGTCCCCAAAATCGTCCTTAAGAAAGCTGGTGTAAAGACCCTTCACTTCCTCACTTGAATAGCATTGAAAACGAACATATAACTGTCACAAGGCTGAATGCGCCGCATTGTGAAGCTTATGCGCCACATTTGTACATCAGTAGGCTCCAAATTTTGTCACAACCTTGAATGCGTCGCATTGGTGTCTTAGTGCGTCGAATTGGCGTCTCAGTGCTTTTGAGTGCACCTCAGTGCGTTTTGTCCTGTAGCTTCCCAACTTTTCTTATTTCGCATCTTTTAGCCCCAAAATGATTCTTTTTCCCTCCAAACATGTTAAAACACCTAAAACATAAACTTTACACAAAAAAATAAGTAAAATGGGTCTATCCATTACGTTTTGACACAAAAACATAACGAATATCGCGAAAGAATATGCGTATAATCGAGCGATATCAGATCCTCAATGGGATCATAACTTCCTAAAATCTGCCGTGACTTCATTTATGGGAAGTAGTTGGAGAGTGACTATTGATGTGACTCATGTTTCGAAAATTGCGCCTATATCTTCTCCATAGATAAAACCCTAATTTTGCTTCAATTTTCATCAGGCCTTCCAAATCTCAGGTAACCTTCTTTCTATCCCTTACTATTTTATTTTCAAAAAAGTCGTTAGTGGTGTTTTCCGATAAACCCGAGAACAGTTTCGAAGGACCAATCGTTCTTACTCTATCTCCGACCTGCGAATTCCACGATTACTGTATTCGCCAATTCAAATCTCAAAATTTCTTCTCATCATCAACAGAGTTTCGACCTTTCGATCCTTCAATTCGCCCTGATTATTCTTCAACAAAATGGGTATGCTTCCCAGAATATCCGTTTTCCTTGGGAATGTTTTATCCTTTTCCTGCTTTGATCCAAGATTTCTTAAATCAGACACAAATATGCTATACTCAAGCGATGCCCATGATTTGGAGGGTTCTTTATATTCTTCAATATCTCGCTGATAATCGAGATGTTGATATTGTTATGCCAGAAATCTCCTACACATATCATATTAAAAGCCATGACACCGGATACTACCTCCTTCAGATCCTTAATAACCGTTCTCCTTTTGTTCTTTGCACAACTCAAAACGACCTCAAATGGAAAAATCGGTTTTTCTTTTTTCAAAGAAACTCTATCCTTGGTGGAGAAACTCTTCCTGTCTCTTGGCGTTTAAAGGGTATGAATCACAAATTTTAATAGCTTTAACTTGTTTAAACTTTTTTTTTCTTGTGCAGCTACCATTCAACAATCTACCACAAAGGATTTGAGCTCCAGAATCCTTGATTTCCTAAAGATCTCAACCGAAGAACGAAGCTTATTTTCTCCGGAGGATACCAATAGTCCCTGGTCTTCTGATTCATACTCTATTATGTCAGGTATACACTCACTTTTAAATTGTTTTTCCAAATTATAACTCAACTAATACTCTTGTTCCTAGAAACTGCTGGTTGGGTAGGTCACTTTACTCTCGCGGATATCGATGTTGAAATGGCCATCCCTTTGAAAGTAGAAATGCCTTCTCCTATTCCTATTAATACTCGAAGATCAACTCGTTCCAAAGTTCCAACCAAGAAAAAAAAGAATGATGATGTGATATCACTAGATGACCCTCTTCCCAATTTCGATCAAGTATTTTATCTGAAAAAATTAGCACAAGATATGTGGTGAAATGTTGACCTATTCGTTCTACAGATCCTGGAACGGCTGAAGAAACACCACAAAGAAGATCTTTATTCTCTGGACGACATAAAGAGAGCCCTTGGCATTAAAGAGCAAGCCCTAAAAGAGAAGATCATGGAGGCAAATAAGAACGAAAAGAAGATACTTGAGCTGGAGCACAAGCTGGCCACAATTCTTGAAGAAATGAGGGCACAACATTCTAAGGAACTCAATGATCTTTCAATGGGCGGAAAGCATGACGCCGCTATCGCCATTTACGAATGCCGACTCTCTATGGCTGATGATGCTGCTGCTAAAGGTCTTGAAACTCCGTTCTGGCCAGTTCAATCTTGGAGGATAAATCTGTCAAAGATGACCGAGAAAGAGGTCAAAGCGGGACAGTTCTATGATCTTGGTGAGAAGGTTATGAAAGAGGTGGTTCAAGAGAGCGGGGCAAAAGGATCCGATGTTCCGGTGGGCAATGATGGTATAGATGACCAGGCCTGAGCCCACCATAATTTGCTTAAATTTTTAGTTGCTTAAGGGTTGTGAAGAAACATTGATAATCTATGGGGTGAGGTTAATCTGGTATGATTAGCCATGGTGGTGAGTGGTTTGTGTTGGCCGCTCAAATTTTTTTATATGGCTCATGTTGGCCATGATAAACTTTTATCTTTTGAATATATGGTAGATTTGTTCTTTTTTAAAACCTTGTCTGTTTTGAAGAAATTTTTCGTCTAAACTGTTGTGAAAAAACCTAAGATCACTTCTTGATCCTTGATAATGTTTGATAGACTTTAGAAAACTCTAACTTCAAACGTGGCATGGAGCATTCTGGATCTCGCATATAATCTGTTCATGATCCTTCATAAGGATGTCTCCATTCTTGAATATGATACTCAACCTTTGATATCAGGTGATCATAATAGAGCTTAGAATCAAGCTAACAACCATGTGAGATCGTTGATGATCATAGGTCTTTAAGGATCACGAGGTCGAATTGATGATCATTTAGAAATCTTGGGGCTTAGCCAATTTTGTGACACGACAATGCCAAAACCAAAGGATAACCAATGATCATGAGGAATTTAGGGACTATGCTGATGATCACTTGGGGAACTTGGGACTTCTCCATTATCGTGACATGTTAATGCCAGAACCCTTGGTAACATGAATATGTAACAACCAATTGCATGACACGACAATGTCACAACCATTTGGATTAACTCTATCGTGCACATAGTGTTAACAATTCGTTTTGGTTGGACTCTTAGGTCAATGATCATGAGGTTGTCGGACACTGTTAATATCACGATCCCATAACCCAGATTCTACGATCGAACATCACGCGCTTCTAGCGAGGTGTATAAACCCTTTTTTTTATAGAAATGTGAATACCTTTAACCTTTAGAAGAGATCGGTATCTCTTTAAACTTAAAAAGGTGTCCAACCTCTATCTTCAAGCGACGATGCCCAAACTGCAAAACAAGAAGATCTTGAGTGATGACGGTTGTTAGTTTTGGCTAACACCCCTCCGATGCTTAAGTCAGTAAGTGTGATAATAAAGAAATAAGAATAAAAAAAGAAGTAATAATAAAAGATAAAGAGATAGAAAACTTACCTTTTTAAGTTAACAAATTTTACTTTATAACTTACATGTGATAAGCTTTCAAGTGGATGGATCTTGGTAGAATATCTCCTTCCATCGTAGCTAACCATTATGCTCCTTTGCCACCTTCAGAATCAATCAAATAAGGAACTTCCCATTTCGGTGCGAACTTCCCATTTGCTAGATTCGTAGTATTTTGAAAAACTTTCCTTAAGACCAAGTCTCCTACTTGAAATCTCCTTATCCTTATATTCTTGTTGTATGATCTCGAGATCCTTTGCTGATATGCTGCGATTCTTATCTTGGCATGATCCATAATTTCATCCACTTTATCGAGATCCTCCATCAACAGCTTCGAGTTCGCCTCATATTCTTTGAACTTAGATCTTTCCGTTGAGATCACCATTTCTGTTGGGATCACCGCTTCTGCCCCAAACACCAATGAAAAAGCAATTTTTTTGACCTGTTGCGTTCTTAGAAGTCGTTCTATCTGCCCATAATGCAAATGGTAACTCCTCATCCCATTTTCATTTTGTATCAGACAATCTCTTTTTTAAGTTGTTGATGATGATCTTGTTGCTTGATTTTTCTTGGCCATTCGCTTGTGGGTGAACCGGTGTTGAGGTGATCATATTGATTCCCCAACTTTCATAGAAGTTCATTGTTCTCTTCCCAATGACTTGAGATCCGTTATCACATATGATCTCAACAGGACTCCAAATCTTGTCAATATATTCCGCTTAATGAACGATACTACCACTTTTTCTCTTGAGCGAATGCTTCAACTTCTATCCATTTCGAGAAATAACCAGTCATTGCAAACATAAATAACTTTCCTCCTGGAGCCTAAGGTAATTTTACAACGATATCCATTTTCCACTTCATAAACGGCCATGGAGATAAGATCGGACACATCGCTTCTGCCAGTTGGTGAGGAATGTTCCCATGTCTTTGTCAAGGATCAAACTTCTGAGCATATTCTCTAGCATCCCTTCTCATAGTAGGCTAATAGTATCCTGTTCTTAAAATTTGTGAGAAGAGTGCTCTTCCACCTGTGTGATTGCCGAAATCTCCTTCATCTATATCTTTAAGTACCTCTTGTGCTTCATGATCCTCCAAGCATCTTAGATATGGACCTGCAAGAGATTTTCTATATAGTGTCCCCTATATTAAGATAAAAGGAGGCACCTTCATTTTGAATGCTTTGTGGTTTTTCTCGTCATCAGGGTTCACGTCTTCGTGCACGTATCTCATAATAGGAGAGGTCCATGATCTCGAAGTCTCCTTAGCATCTTGTATTTTAGTATCATCAATGTTCAAAATCTTTGACTTCTCATGAGTATTGTGGTCTATCGCCTGGATCATAACATGTATGATTGAAATTTTACAATCCAGTGGGATCCTAAGAGCAGATCCGAGATTTGCTAGAGCATCTGCCTCAACGTTTTCCTCTCTTGGTACATGTTCAATGTTAAACATTTCGAAGCTTTTCGCAAGCTTCTTAACTACATCCAAATATAATACTAATTTCTCTCCTCTTACTGCGTAAGATCCACAACAATGATTAGAAATTAACAAAGAATCAACATAAACTTGAAGATTTTTTACCCCCATATCTTTAGCTAACTGTAATCCTGCTATTAAGGCTTCATATTCTGCTTCATTATTCGTTGCTTGAAATTCACAACTAATTGATTGTGGTATATTATCCTCTTGTGGCGATTTTAGTATTTTAAAAAGCTTTCCTTAACTTTTCCTAGTTGTTACACCTCTAATTCTACTTTTTCTATGAGATCGTTAGTGAAATCAGCCACAAAGTCAGCTAAGGCCTCAAACTTAATTTCAGTTCTAGGTTCATATATTAAATTAAAAGCACTTAATTTTACTGACCACTTAGCCATTCTACCTGACATATCTGGTTTCTAAGTATATTTTTTATCGGGTAATTACTATTAACATGTATAGGGTGTGTTTCAAAGTAATGTCTAAGTTTTGTTGAAGCCATAACTAATGCTAATATAAGTTTTTCGAGATGAGAGTACCTGGTTTCAGTATCGAGTAAACTTTTACTTACATAGTATATAGGGTGTTGCTGACCTTCGTGATCCTTAACCAACACCGCGCTTACAGAATTCCATGATACCGCTAAATAAAGGAACAAAGTTTCTCCGTCTTATGGTTTCATTAACAATGGTGCAGTTGAAAAGTATTCCTTAAGACTTTGAAAGGTTGTCTCTTGCTTGTCTCCCCATTCGAATATTTTGTTTATCTTCAAGATATCATATAATTCCTTTCACTTGTCTGCTCATCTTGATATAAACTTATTCAAAGATGCAAGTATCCCTGTTAACCTCTGAACATATTTAGGATTTGATGGAGATTTTAAATCTAAGATGGCCTTTATTTGCTCCGGACTTGCTTCTATTCTCTTTTGGTTACCGTATACCCCAAGAACTTTCCTGCTTCCACACCGAAGTTTCACTTTGTCGGGTTCAACTTCATGTTGTACTGATCCAAGATCTCAAATGCTACTTCAAGGTCTCTCAGGTGATCCTATACTTTATTTGATTTCACCACCATATCATCAATGTAAACTTCTATGGTATCTCCCGACTAATCTCGGAACATCATATTTACCAGCCTCTGTATGCACCTGCATTTTTTAATCCAAGAGGCATTAAATTATAAAAATAAATACCTGTAGGGGTCATGAATGCGGTGTCCTCTTGGTCCGATGGTTCCATTTGAATTTATTGGAACTCTGAAGAGGCGTCCATGAATGTAAGTGTCTCGTGACCAGTCGTGGCATCCACCATTGAGTCTATATGAGGTAAGGGGAAAGGATCCTTAGGGCATGCTTTGTTGAGATTAATATTGTCCACACATACTCTCCACTTTCCATTTTTCTTATGTACAACCACAACGTTTGCCAACCATCTTGGAATTTTGCTTCCCTTATCATCCCAGTCTTTAATAATCTTTGCTCGTCTTCTTGGATGCCCACGTTCCTCTCTAGAGCGAACCTTCTTCTTTTTCTTTGTATTGGATTGAAGCTGCGACCAAGACCAAGTTTATGAGTTATAACATTTTTAGATATACCTGTCATATCTTCCGGCTTCCATGTGAATGTCTACTTTCTTTGCCTAAAAAACGTCAAGAGTCCTTCTTCGAGATCCTTGGATATGTTTGTTCCGATGAGTACTTTGTCTTCTAGGAACACTGGATCCAGGATCACCTCCTTCACGCCGTGATCCTTAGTCTTCAGGATCTTTTGGCGCCGTAGTTGTTATGATTGTACTGGTTTGGTTGTAGACTTCATTGATGTTGTATAGCAATCTTTAGCTTCTTGCTGATCACTGTTTATCTTGACTACTCTCCAAGGTGTTGGTAACTTCACACATTGATGGTAGGTTGACGGTACTGCCTTCATATCATGAATCCAAGGCTTGCCTAATATGATATTATAACTAGACAAAGTGTCAATAACACAAAACTTTTGAATAGAGTTCACTCCCTCTATACAGACTGGTAGCTTGATATCCCTAATCGTGTTATTGATTTCTCCACTAAATCCAACTAGCACAGTACACTTGGTGATGATCTCAGTATCTATATTTATTTTCTTCAAAGTCTCTAATCGAATGATATTGACAAAGTTTCCTCCATCAAGCAGGATCCTGCGGACGAAATGGGTTGCTACATATAACGTGATCACTAATCCATCATGATGAAGTTCCTGTGCATTATATTTGTCTTCTTCGTGAAATGAGACTATTGTCTTCTCCGTCATACTAGAAGTCCTTTCTATCCTTGATCCGCTTTCCGATTTTGCGTCTTTGCATGCCTCTTAGCTGAAAAATAAGAAGAACCACATATAATGAACCACCAGATATATAATTGATAACCTTAGCATCCGGAGGAGAAGATCTTGCTGTTTGAGGGATCTTCAACTGAGCTTGGTGATCATTAACATCTCTAATCCTATCTGGGTCTCTACTGTGATCCCTATTCTTTTTCCCTAAGAGCTCCTTCAAGTGCCCCTTGCTTAGTAGATGACTGATCTCCTTTCTTAGTGCAACATAATTTTCTGTAGTGTGACCAAATCTTCGTGGAATGCGCACCATTTGTATTTGTCTTTCCAATTGGCTACCGGATCACTCTTTCTTGGACATCTTGCCTTATCCCCTATACCTTGCATAACATATATTAAAACTGCAGTATCAACAAAAAAGAAATAATGTATGATCTTAGGATACTCTTTTTCTTCCTCTTCCTACACTACATTGATCATGTGATTATCTGTCCTCAAATACAGCTTGTTCATGTTGGTCCGATAAGAGGATGCTTCTGCTTTTCTATTTGGTCGATCATAGGACGAGTAATCCGTCTTCTTTTGTAAGTTTATGTCTTCTTACAGCCAAATGAACCTTAAAGCTCTGGTCATATCTTCATCTAAGTTCCTGCGTGGTTTCATTACGAGATCTTGGTATAATTGGTTATCTCTCTTGAGTCCCATCTTCAAAGCTTGAATTGCAGTGGGCATGTCCAGATTTGGGATCCCGAAGGCTTCTCATCCAAACCTTCCTATGAAATCACTAAGAGATTCATCATGAGCTTGAGTTACCCTTTAAAGGTTAGTAGTCAACTTTTCGAAGATCATGCTGCAACAAAACAGATTATTAAACAGATTGATCTTATGAGCTAAAGAAGTGAGTGAATAAGGAGGAACATTAAGTAGCCATTTTGTAACATCCTAGTTCCGGAAATAGAATATTTTGTAAGTATATGTTATTTTTTAGTCTTTAATAGAAATTAGAAATGGAAAAGGACTAGATTGGTAAGAAAAGTAGTTAACTTTGGTTAGAAAGGATTTAAATTGTTAACTATAATGGTTAAGTAAGTAAGTTAGTAAATTTTTGAAAGATGAAGGACTAGAGTTGTAATTCTGGAATCATGTATATGAGGTGGATGAGAGGTGTCATTTACAATGGAGTGTGGTAAGTGTGTGTGTTTATGTCGGTTTGGAGAAGAAATCAAGGAAGGAGAAAATATCAATTATTTCAAATTGAGGCTTATTAGTAGTAGAGTTCATCAATTAAAGTGAAGGTTAAGAGTTTTAGAACCCTATCTTTGGTTCTAAGAAAATAAAAAGAAGGTATTATTATATAGTTTAAGTTATTTGATGAAATTGAGCTTGTATTATGTGTTATAACATCATTTATATGTTTAATTGAAAGGTAGAAATGCTTAATTTGGTTAAAATTAGGTATTTGATTATTTGTGGATAATCATGAAAGTTGAAGAATTGTTAGAATTAAGCTTTGTTTATATGTTATTTTGATGTTAATAATATATGTAAAGGCTTGCAAGATTGAAAGATTAACTTATATGAATTTTGTAGATTTCATGTTTTAGCTAATAAGGGTGAAAATATGAATTGTTAAGTAGAAGTGTTTATTATTGTGAGAATGTTTTGGAATGAAATAATTATGTTAAGAATGACTTTTATCATTTTTATGATAGAAAAGATAACATAAGTGTACTCGAAATTGTATTTGGGTGAAATGGTGGTAAGTATGTTACATTAGTTGCCAAACGTGTCATGTGACCCGTGGGAAGATGGCAAATGGGTAACAAATGGTTAGAGGGAAGAAAATATTACTTGCAATGTGTTATTTATGATTGGTGTAATGTGTGTGAAATGGTTAAAATGCTTGTTTATGCATATGAAAGTTAAATGGGCAAAAGACCCAAAAGGTGGCAAGTTGGGTAGAATTTGCCAAACATGTTTAGATTAAGAGTTAAAAAGAATTAGAAAGATTTAGAAAGATTTAGAAACAGTTAGAAAGAGTTGTAATGAAGTTAATACATGTGTTTATATGTATGTAGTATATATTGAAAGACAATTTGTGTTTGGTTGTAAAAACGCAGATTTGGAGAAAAAGAGTAAAAGGGAAAGAGCTTTGTATGTTGTAGATTTAATTCGACTTCGAGGTGAGTATATGAAGATTTTATATGATATGTTAATATAATGTACATTATAATCTTTTAAAGATTGGTAAGATAATTGTTTAATGTATGAAGAAATGGTTAACGAGAAGAAGGATTAGAAGTATTAGATATTAACTTGAAAGTGCAGGATATTGGAAAGGAAACCAAAACACCCCATCTGGGTCACCATTGCGCCGTAGTGGCAAGCACTGCGTCGCACTGGGAATCCAGTGGGATTTGTTTTGGTTGCAACGTTGGCCAATGTGTCGTAGTTGTTGTCCAATGCGTCGTAGTTGTTGTCCATTGTGTCGTAGTTGTTGTCCAATGTGTCGTAGTAATGCCCATACCAGTTTTTAGTAGTTTTTAATATTGTTCATGTGTATGACTTGTACCCTAAATTATTGGTAATTTAAAGAAGAGTTAGACATGACATTTAGTTGTCGGGAAAGAAAGATAAGAATTGAGTAAGATACGACTTTAACTAGTCGGAAAAGAAAGATAAGAAATGAGTAAGATACGACTTTCACTAGTCGGGAAAAAGAAAGTTAAGAAAAGAGTAAGATAGGACTTGGTATTGTCGGGAAAGAAAGAAAAGACTTTAAAGTAGTCTTGTAAGATTTAATTAACATAATTGTAAGATATACTCAATAGCTTAATGCTAATATACTATGTTAATTTAATAATTTTATGTTTTGTAGGTAATCGTGATTTAGGGAAAGGCAAGCTAAAGAAGGAGGGAAGGGAGACTGTAACGTATAAAGTTAAAAATGTTTTCGTAAGAGTTTCCACTCAAGTTTGATGTTAATTTTTATTTATCATTAACTAATGTAATGAAGTAGTAACACTTTTGGAACGTTGGTTAAATGTTTTGTAGGATATATTTAAAAAACAAATAATGGTGCCTTTTTGGTTCGGGTGACACAAGTTGGTATCACAGCCTTGGCTTGTGTGAGTCGAGTATCTTAGTTGATACTTCAACCCAAGTTAAGGCTTTATAATAGAAGACCATTGGGGAAGAAGCTTGCCTTGCGAAAATGATTAGAATAAGTAAAATTATAAGTGTAGGTAAGATTAATTGTTAATAATTGGTAAAATGCCTTAGTCTAAGATATGCATTGATAGTATTGGGTGTACATGAGTTAATGTGTTTAAAATTAACGTCTGGCCAACGATAATTTTGAGCCAGTTATACACGGGTATATCCGATATGGTCGATGGATGTTAAAAACGAAGGGAAAGTAAGGTTAGAAAGTATGTGCAAGAAGTATATATCTATAATTGTGTATATTATAGTAATATATGTTATTAATATAATTATGTATATTATAGTATTAAATGTTATTAACTGTATGTTTTTTGTGTGATTAATACAATTGGAAAGGGAAGAAAGTAGTCGTTATAACGAAGGTGAGAAAGAAATGGCTGTTTAACGACAGTGGCTAAGGAAATTAGCCAAACTTTTGAAAAGGTAATTTCGTTTATTATTAAGCCGGTTAGAGAGGGTGTGGTAGAGGTTTCTCCAC
Source organism: Senecio squalidus (assembly GCA_910822075.1). NCBI lineage: Eukaryota > Viridiplantae > Streptophyta > Magnoliopsida > Asterales > Asteraceae > Senecio > Senecio squalidus. The sequence continues at coordinate 42,870,937 of CAJVGC010000060.1, read as the reverse complement.
GGAAAGGGGTAATATGATTTAGATAGAACGGAAAAATTAAGTCCAAGGTTAATTGGACCGTTTAGGATTTTTTTGAAAAAATTAGGAAAGTTGTTTATTGGTTAGAATTATCCGAAGTTTTATATGATATAGAAATTGATGAAAAGTTGAATTATGTTGAAAAAGCGATAGCTATTATTGACCGAAAAGTGAAACAACTTTAGAATAAGCAAATCAATCTGATTAAGAGTCATTGGAAGTATAGAAAAGGATCGGATTTCACTTAAGATCCGAAGAGTGAAATGAGTAAGTTTTATCCCTAATTGTTCGAAGAATAGATTTCGGGGACGAAATCGTTAGAAGAAGGGAAGATTTGTAAAATCCTAGTTCCGGAAATAGAATATTTTTTAAGTATATATTTAATGTTATAGTCTATAATAGAAATTAGAAATGGAAGAGGACTCGATTGGTAAGAAAAGTAGTTAACTTTGGTTAGAAAGGATTTAAATTGTTAACTATAATGGTTAAGTAAATACGTTAGTAAAGTTTTGAAAGATGAAGGACTAGAGTTGTAATTCTGGAATCATGTATATGAGGTGGATGGGAGGTGTCATTTACCAGGGATTTTGGTAAGTATGTGTGTTTATATCGGTTTGGAGAATATATCAAGAAAGGAGAAAAGATCCATTATCTCAAATTGAAGTTTATTAGTAGTAGAGTTCATCTATTAAAGTGAAGATTAAGAGTTTTAGAACCCTAGCTGTGGTTCTAGTGGAATAAAAATAAGGTATGATTATATACTTTAAGTTATTTGATGAAATTGAGCTTGTATTATGTGTTATAACAACATTTAAATGTTTAATGGAAATGTAGAAATGCTTAATTTGGTTAAAATTAGGTATTTGATTATTTGGGGATAATCATGAAAGTTGAACAATTGTTAGAATTAAGCTTTGTTTATATGTTATTTTGATGTTAATAATATATGTAAAGGCTTGCAAGATTGAAAGAATAACTTATATGAATTTTGTAAGATTTAATGTTTTAGCTAATAAGGGTGGAAAAATGAATTGTTAAGTAGAAGTGTTTATTATTGTGAGAATGTTTTGGAATGAAATAATTATGTTAAGAATGATTTTTATCATTTTTATGATAGAAAAGATAACATAAGTGTACTTGAAATTGTATTTGGGTGAAATGGTGTTAAATATGTTACATTAGTTGCCAAACGGGTCATGTGACCCGTGGAAAGATGGCAAATGGGAAATAAATGGTTAGAGGGAAGAAAACATTACTTGCAGTGTGTTATTTATGATTGGTGTAATTTGTGTGAAAGGGTTAAAATGCTTGTTTATACATTAGAAAGTTGAATGGGTCAAAAGACCCAAAAGGTGGCAAGTTGGGTAGAATTTGCCAAACATATTTAGATTAAGAGTTAGAAAGAATTAGCAAGAGTTGTAATGAAGTTGATACATGTTTTATATGTATGTAAGATATATTGAAAGGAAAATTTGTGTTTGGTTGTGAAAACGCAGATTTGGAGACATTGAGTAAAAGGGAAAGAGCTTTGTAAGTTGGAGACTTAATTCAACTTCGAGGTGAGTATATTAGATTTTATATGTTAATATAATGTACATTATAATCTTCGAAAGATTGGTAAGATAATTGTTTAATGTATGAAGAAATGGTTAACGAAAAGAAGGATTAGAAGTGTTAGATATTAACTTGAAAGTGCATGATATTGCAAAGGAAACCAATACACTCCATCTGGGTCACCACTGCGCCGCAGCGGAATTTTTTTGGTTGCAACATTGTCTAACGTGTCGTAGTTGTTGTCCAATGTATCGTAGTAATGCCCAAACCAGTTTTTAGTAGTTTTTAATATTGGTCATGTGTATGACTTGTACCCTAAATTATTGGTAAGCTAAAGAAGAGTTAGACATGACATTTAATTGTCGGGAAAGAAAGACAAGAATTGAGTAAGATATGACTTTAACTAGTCGGAAAAGAAAGATAAGAAATGAGTAAGATACGACTTTCACTAGTCGGCAAAAAGAAAGATAAGAAAAGAGTAAGATACGACTTGGTATAGTCGTGAAAGAAAGAAAAGACTTTAAAGTAGTCTTGTAAGATTTAGTGTTAATTACATGGGTCGTCCGTATGGTTTGCACTATTTGCACCGTTCGTCCCTATAACTTTTTTATTACACCATTGAATTTTGTTAATTCGCAAGTCCTTATTTTGGATGTTCCGTTAAGTGAGTCGTTAAGTCTTATCATGTGAGAAACATGTGAGGGCAAATTTGTTTTTTTACCACCATCTTCCACATTTACCTACCACCATCTTCCCCAAATTTCCAAGAACCCTAATATCCACAAATCCTTAATTTTTCCAACCACCATTTCAAAAAAATTCAATCAAAACACATATCAAAAAACACAAATTAAATGGTAATAAATGGTTATAATCGCTCTTACTCTTACTGCGAACACCCAGCAGAATTGCAAAATTGATTTTTTACAAAATACTCAACGGTACTCTCTTTACTCCAATTTGTTTGTTTTTATGTTTTTAATTACTAATTTAATTTAGTAAGCAAAAATGATTATATATTCATATATAATTTAGAAGTCTTACAACCAAGTTAGCCAGTTATGACTGATTTATAGCGCTATGAATCCCTCCGTCATTGCAAGTATGTTTCATCTACTCTCCGACCATAACTCTAGCTTTTATCTATATGAGTTTCTTACTCATGATCACAAAATCCATGTTTTTTTACTTTTATGCAGGTGGGTTGATGATGTATTATATTTGCGCAAGTTGGTATTAGAGCCTTGACTTGTGGGAGTCGAGTATCTTAGTTGATACTCGAACCCGATTTGAGGCTTTGTAAAAGAAGACCATTGGGGGAGAAATTTGCCTTGCGGAAAAGATAACAGTAAGTAAAATTATAAGTGTAGGTAAGATTAATTGTTAATAATTGGTAAAATGCCTTAGTCTAAGATATGCATTGATAGTATTTGGTGTACACGAGTTAATGTGTTTAAAATTAACGTTTGGCCAACAATAATTTTGAGCATGTTATACAAGAGTATATCCGGTATGGTCGATGGATGTTAAAGACGAAGGGAAAGTAAGGTGTCACACCCCGCTAAAGCGGAAACACAGGATGTGAAAAGTAATAGCATTCGATACACAAGTTTATAATTTCACACCAAGTTATATTAAAGAAAACATAACATCCAAGGTTTACAATTGTTTAAAACAAAGTTTACATATCCGAAATACAAAATAGGTGTTCATAGCCAAACCACCCGAACCCTTTCCCATTCTTGAAGTCATTCGCCCAAAAGCATAAAGTCATCAGCTAGCTTACTCGATACCTGAAAATACGAGTCAAGTGTTAACTACGGGAGACGTAGTTAGTGAGCTACAAGTTTAAGTAAAAGCATACAAGTTTCAACGCACGCCAAGATGTCGTAAATTATAGTTTTCAAATAGTTACCACAAAACATGTGTAAAGTATAGCATTTGCGTTTGTAGGCATTGAACACATAGCGCGACTATGTGACAATCCTAAGTATTGCCCAATGATCGTTGCTAAGCCTGTAGCCTACCCTATTAGTATTATGCACCATCGTTATAAGTCGTTGTGGTGAGGGTCAATCTACCCTAATAGCGCTATCCATATCTACTAACGGTCCTTTCCAAAGGGATTAATAGCAACTAATGTCCTTGGTAGTGTCGGGAGTTTTAATGGTTTCTCACGTCCATGTTGTACAAAATCCGCAACATGACGATCGATTGTTTTAGTCATTGGCAAAATAGTTTTCGTATCCTCGACATTGTTGGCAAAACCCTCAACAATGCCGGCAAAATAGTCATTCGTTTTAGTATTCAAAATATCAAAGCATTTCATAATAGCATTCAAAATATACAAGTGTTTTCGTAATAGCATTCGAGTATCGAATCGTTTTCGTTTAGCATTCAAGTATCAAAGCGTTTTCAGCTTAAATAATAGTTAAGCCTAAGACTCGCATTTCACCCCAAAAAGTATTAAAAGCGTTTAAAAGAGTAGGGGTTTGTAACTCACTGGTTGCGAAGATAATCGTAAGCGGGAACGGTCGGAAAGTGTGCCGGGAATCACCGAAAGCCTAATAATACCAAGTTTTGTTCAAGTGTTATTATGTTATTGTATAATATAATAAATAGTCTTTAGTTAAACTTTAAGTGTCAAGGTTAAATTGTTCATTTGTCGTCCGAGACGGTTATCGTTGTGTTTTAGTCCAAAAGTTCAAAGTTAACGTTTTTATTATTATGATACATACATTTTGGTCGCTGAATTGGTTTGGATTTTCTAATGAAGTTTGGGCAGCGCTTCCGCGCCCAAATTTCATGTCCAAAATCCAAAGTCACTTTTCCGCTCACAATTGCATATATCACATAATTAATTCAAACGAGTTCATTTTAGTATAAATGGTCCAACACAAGTCACCAATATTATTGTTTTTATCAAACTCAGTCATATATATCAAGTCTCGAGAAAATCAGCAGTGTACACAAGCTTAAAACGGCCAAAACGACGATTTTCGGGAAAAACAGCAAGGTGTGCGTCGTCCTGGACCTCAGGAACGACGCACAGGGCACAAAACGTCCCGCTGCGTCGTCCTGGTCTCCAGGGACGGCGCACAGGTGGCTGTGTTGTGTTTTTCTTGCAAAAATCGATTTGTTACCCATAGATTCCGACATGCAATCGGTTTAAACTTCATAATATGTCGTTTTAACAGTTTATACATAACTTTTATCCATAGAATCGTAGATCTAAGTATTATTTTGGTAGAAACCCGTTTTTGTATAAAGTGTGTTATAAAAGTTTGTAAAAACTCATTTTTGATGGTTAGATCATACATGCAACGAGTTATATTAGTAATTACAGTAAAAAGGAAGAGTTTCTACCGAAAGAAAAGCTTAGATGATGTCTTAGAAGAGTTTTGAGCTCCAAAAGTGTAGAAAACGTTTTGAACCCGGAACAAACTTGATTCTCTTGCTTCCTCTTGATGTTAGAACGATTTTTGTGTTAGATTTTAGTGGGTTTGATAGCTGCAAATGGCTGTTTTCTTGAGAGAAAATGGAGAGGATTGAGAGAAAAGTTTGTGTGTGTTTGTGTGTTATGTTTATAAAATGTAAAATGAAAAGAAAATACTAAGGAGGTGGTATGATGGACTTGGGACAGGCATTTTACAGTAAATGAGTGTTAAAATTCGAGTTTGATTGGGGGTTGGTGGTATAAAAATGAGACAAGTAACAAAAGTCCAAAAATTTTCGGATTTGGCATCCAGGACGCCGCACAAGGCATCTGTGCGTCGTCCTGGCTTGTTTTGCCATTTTCTGATATTTGTTGTTTTTGCGTTTTTTTTCGTTGGACCTTTTCGTTAACTGAAAGTTATAAATATTGATACGTTATGAACTTAGGAAAGTTCCTTAGGTGTTTTCTTGGTATTAGGACTTACATAAATTGATTCCGGAGTTGATTTACGATTCCGATTCCGATCCGCCCTTAAAGGTTTAAAATGAAGTAAACTTACGTTTAAGAGTTTTGTGTGAGTTACATCGAGCTTAGTTTAAGAGTTATGTCTACGTAACCACATAGCACATAAAGGTAGTCATAACGGGCATCAAATATAAACATATCGAGGTTAATAGTAAGCGTTCTCGACCTGAGTTTAGACGGTTGTCACATTCTCCCCACGTTGAAAGAATTTCGTCCCGAAATTTCAACTTGTGGTATTCGTTGCGGGAGAAGTGAAGAGAAAGGATACTTAAGCATCATTTGATCCTCTCGTTCCCAGGTATATTCGGGGCCTCATTTTGCGTTCCATCGCACCCTCACTATAGGGATTTTACTGTGTCTTAGTTTCTTAGTTTCGCGATCTATGATTTCAATCGGTTCCTCTACAAATTGGAGCTTCTCGTCTAGTTGTACTTCTTCTAAAGGTGTAATAAGTGTTTCATCTTATAAGCACTTTTTCAGTCTCGAAACGTGAAAAGTGTTATGCATGTTACCAAGCTCTTGCGGTAGATCTAAACGATACGCAACTGGACCTACCCTTTCGAGTATCTCAAATGGTCCTACATATCTCGGGCTAAGCTTTCCATGTTTTCCGCGGCGTATTGCACCTTTCCAAGGTGACACCTTTAGAAGTACTTTGTCGCCGACTTGAAATTCTAAATCCTTTCTGCGCATATCAGCATATCATCATAACTCTTTTGACGACTTCTCGCAGTCTTAAGTCTTTCCTTAATCGTTGTGATCTTATCAATCGTTTCTTGCACTATGTACATGCTAATTAGTTGTCGATCTCCCGGCTCCAACCAACATAGTGGAGATCGGCACTTCCTTCCATAGAGAGCTTCAAAAGGCGCACATTTGATGCTAGCATGGTAGCTGTTATTGTAAGAGAACTCTATTAGTGGTAAGTGGTTATCCCAACTTCCTCCGAAGTCGATAACGCATGCTCTCAGCATGTCCTCTAGTGTTTGACCATCGGTCTGCGGATGGTAAGCCGTGCTTATGTCCAATCGTGTGGCAAAAGACTCTTGGAATGCCTTCCAGAATCTGGAAGTGAAGCGAGTATCTCTATCCGAGATGATTGACGAAGGTATTCCGTGACGTGTCACTACCTCGTTGATGTATATTTGGACAAGTTTTTCTACGTTAAAACTTTCCTTGATGGGAATAAAGTGTGCGGACTTCGTTAGCCGATCCACTATAACCCAGATCATGTCGTTACCCTTTGATGTTCGAGGTAACTTTGTGACGAAGTCCATTGTGATTTGTTCCCATTTCCACTCGAGAATTTCGGGTTGCTGTAGTAATCCGGATGGCTTTTGATATTCGGCCTTCACTTTCGCACAAGTGAGGCATTTCTCTACGTATAAAGCAACGTCTCTTTTCATTCCAGGCCACCAATAGTGTTCCTTGAGGTCCATATACATTTTGCTTGACCCTGGATGAATGGAATATCGTGTTCGGCGTGCTTCATCCATAATGGCCTTCCTCAATTCGTTGGTCGTAGGAATCCAGGCTCGATCCTTAAAATAATAGGCATCGTCGCTCTTTCTTACAAAATCCTTGTTGTGATTATGCAAGGTTTCGACCTTTATGTTATCCGCCTTCAAAGCCTCATGTTGGGCACTTACTATGCGCGTTCTCAACTCGGGTTTAATGTAAATTCCTAATGCACGTACTCGAGTCGTCTGTTGCCTCTCTTTCCTACTCAAGGCATTTGCTACGACATTCGCTTTGCTAGGGTGGTACTTAATATCGCAGTCGTAGTCGCTAAGGAGTTCCAACCATCTCCTTTGCCTTATGTTGAGTAGCTTCTGATCTAGTATGTGTTGCAGACTCCTATGGTCTGTGAATACCGTGCATTTGGTTCCGTAGAGATAATGTCTCCAGATTTTTAGGGCAAAAACTATCGCTCCTAGTTCTAGGTCGTGTGTAGCGTAGTTGACCTCGTGTTTCTTAAGTTGTCGCGATGCGTAAGCTATGACCTTATTTCGTTGCATCAATACCCAACCTAATCCTAGGTTAGATGCGTCACAGTATACTACGAAGTCCTCGTTTCCCTCAGGGAGAGTTAGAATCGGAGCATTGCACAGTTTCGTTTTTAGGATATTGAAAGCTTGTTCTTGTGCATCTCCCCAGTTGAACTTCTCGTTCTTTTGCGTTAACTTTGTTAGGGGTTTAGCTATCTTAGAGAAATCTTGAATGAATCGTCGGTAATACCCAACTAGTATTAAAAATTGGCGGATTTCTGTTGGACTTTTGAGAGTTTTCCAGTTCTCTATTGCTTCGATTTTTGATGGATCAACGTGAATTCCGGATCCATTAACTACATGACCGAGAAATTTGACTTCACGCAGCCAAAATTCGCACTTAGAAAATTTTGCATAGAATTGTTGTTCCTTGAGCAATTCCAGTAATAGTTTTAAGTGCTCTGCGTGATCTTCTTTGGTACGCGAGTAGATTAAGATGTCGTCGATGAATACAATAACGAACTTGTCTAGATACGGTCGACATACCCTATTCATCAAATCCATGAATACCGCCGGTGCATTTGTGAGTCCAAATGCCATTACCAGGAACTCGTAGTGTTCGTATCTAGTGCAGAATGCGGTTTTCGGTATATCATCTTCAGAAACCAACACTTGATGGTACCCGGACCTTAAGTCAATCTTTGAACTTGGTTGGATAATTCCTGCATCTAAGTCGGAGCTAGTCGATATGGCGTCCTTTCCACCGGTGCCGCTCCAGGAATTACCTCGATTCTAAACTCTACTTGCCTCTGAGGTGGTAGTCCAGGTAGCTTTTCGGGAAATACTTCCGGATAGTCTCTAACTATCGGTACATCCTTAAGGTCTGTTGCTTTTGCTTGTTTGTCCCTCACATTTATTAACAATGCAAAGCAGCCCTTATTCAAGTACCTGCGCATTTTCATCACCGATATAAGTTTCGAAGTTTGGCCAAGCCTATCTCCTTGTACTATCAATTCCTTTCCATCTCTTAATGGCATCCGTACCGTCTTATCTAAACAAAATATCCTCGCGTCTCGCATGGTCAACCAATCCATTCCTACAACTACGTCAAAGCTCTTAAGTTCGATGGGGATTAGATCTATTTCGAAAGAGTGGTCAGCTAAGGTTATTGTGCAATTCTTAATTACGTCGCTAGCTTGGTATTCCTGCCCATTTGCGTATTCTAGCGTAAACTTTTCACCTAGGGGTTCGGTTCCTAATGCTATCAAAGGCCTAAACTCTAAGGACACAAAACTTTTGTCCGCGCCTCAGTCAAACAGTACTGAGGCATAATAGTTGTTAAGGAGAAATGTACCTGCAATCACCCGGGGGTCGTTTCTCTCTTCTTCAGCACCAATCACAAAGGCTCTGCCACGGCCTTGTCCCCCATCGTTTCCCCTCTGATTGTTCTGATTCTGGTTTTGCGGTGGGTTTTGATTGCGGTTCTGGTTTGGGTTTCGGGCAGGGTTTAGCCTAGGAAAAGCATTTCGGTAGTGTTCCCTACTACCGCACTCATAACATTCTCCCTGGCGAGGCCTATCATTCTGCTGTGGCCTCCCGGTTTGTCGCGGTCCTTCATTCTGCTGCCTTCCCGCCTGCTGCGGTCCAGCGTTCATTGCCTTACAATGTCGAGTCCAGTGACCGAGGCGGTTGCAGTTGGTACACGATCGACAGTAACCTCCGTGGTGATAACCGCACCTATCGCATTTTGGCGCCTTTCCCTGATAGCCGGTATTCTCTGTCGTGGCTACTCCATAGTTTCTCACTGTCTTGGCCTTCTTGTTGAAACGCTCCCTTCTGTTCCCCGACGTGTCCTCAACCTTGCGCTTTCCCTTAGCGTCCTCTGCACCCGGCTTCGACACTCCTCCATTCCTTATCCAATCCTGGGTTAGGCGGTTGGCCATGCTCACAGCCTACTGCATTGTAGATGGCTCGGTAGCCGTCGCCATAGCCCTGATCTCGGGTGAGAGTCCCCAAATGAAGTGCTCAATTCGCTTGTCTTCGGGGGTTACTGGTTCAGGTACTAGATTTGCGAGTTCGTGAAATCGCGCGACGTAGGTGTCGATGCCAGTTCCCACCATGGAGTGATTCCAGAGTTCGTTCTTGAGCTTCTTCAAGATCTCCTTGGGACAGTACTCAATTACCAATAGTTCCTTGAACCTTGCCCACGACATGTTATACGCAGCGTCCGAGCCTTGGACCTGGAGTTGGTTGTTCCACCAGGTTAGTGCTCGTCCCTGAAGCATGCAGGAAGTGAATTCCACCTTCTTGTTTTCAGCACACTGGCTGATCCTTAGCACAACTTCCATACTATCGATCCAGCGCGATAGTCCAATGGCGCCCTCAGTGTCGTGGAATTCTTTTGGCCTACAGGATATGAAGGTCTTGTAGCTACATCCTTGGTTGTTCCTTTGGTTGTTTCCCTGGTTGTTCCCTTGGTTATTGTTCTGTTCGTTGTTATTGTTGTTCCTCCTCGGTCCTCCATGGTGGATACCCGCGTTGATTCGGGCTATGAGGCCAGGTATTGCCTCGTTCAGTCGGGCATTGATCCTTTGGACAATGTGCTCATCGTTGTGATCAGCCATTTTCCTACACAAGAGAGAACTCGGGTTTATGGTTTTGATACTTTTCACTTTATATTCAAATAATGAGAATTAACAAGAACAACAACAATGGTAATTATAATCCGTCCATTTTATATATATCGCTCAAAATTTGATGTTCTTACAAAATCCAACATCATCGACTATTGTCGTACATTACCAACCAACATAAAGTACTACGCTTACAATCCTTCATAAACTACATGTCCTGCTTACAACTCAAAGGACATCTTACAACAACCTCTAAACCTTAATTACAACCAATACAATCATAACGAATACTAGTACTATGCTAATCAGCATCAAGTTGCGTGCTGCTCGAACTGCCTTTCGTGCCATTGCCTTTGTGAGCAGCACTTCCGTGTACAAACCCCGTATCTGATGGGAGTGATCTCTCACGACTTGTGTGTATCCGCGGAGGTCGACGGACATGTTACAAAGCGCTTGGATTTCTTCGGTAGTCAATCCGCGCACAGGGGGTGGTTGTGGCGTAGTTATCTGAGGTCTCGAGTGACGATTCGGTGGGTGTCGTGCGCGGCTCCTAGAGCGTGATTGGGATTCGTGAGAGTGTTCGGTTTCGTCAACTGACGTAGCTATCTCTTTCCCTCTCGACATACCCTAGATCGGTAACGAGTTAGTTCGAAGATACGGCTCATGTTAGTGTTAGTAATAAGTTGAGCACATAGAGTATCTTAAATATAGCATCTAGGTCTGTGTGGGTCTGACTTCAAGAATTCCCGGGGAGGTTCGTTTAATGTTTACCAATCCCGTTCTGGCATGATTTAGTCCAAATTATTCATAGGTGATCAGGCTACGAATAATTCAAGTTAAACAATGCCTTCACGTTTTGGTTAAATAAAATCTTTCGTTTAGAAACTGGTTATAGTTTGATTTTTGAAAAATCGGTATTCACTATAACCTTGCTCTCTGATACCAAGTCTGTCACACCCCGCTAAAGCGGAAACACAGGATGTGAAGAGCAATAGCATTCGATACACAAGTTTATAATTCCACACCAAGTTATATTAAAGAAAACATAACATCCAAGGTTTACAATTGTTTAAAACAAAGTTTACATATCCGAAATACAAAATAGGTGTTCATAGCCAAACCACCCGAACCCTTTCCCATTCTTGAAGTCATTCGCCCAAAAGCATAAAGTCATCAGCTAGCTTACTCGATACCTGAAAATACGAGTCAAGTGTTAACTACGGGAGACGTAGTTAGTGAGCTACAAGTTTAAGTAAAAGCATACAAGTTTCAACGCACGCCAAGATGGCGTAAAGTATAGTTTTCAAATAGTTACCACAAAGCATGTGTAAAGTATAACATTTGCGTTTGTAGGCATTGAACATAGCGCGACTATGTGACAATTCCAAGTATTGCCCAATGATCGTTGCTAAGCCTGTAGCCTACCCTATTAGTATTATGCACCATCGTTATAAGTCGTTGTGGTGAGGGTCAATCTACCCTAATAACGCTATCCATATCTACTAACGGTCCTTTCCAAAGGGATTAATAGCAACTAATGTCCTTGGTAGTGTCGGGAGTTTTAATGGTTTCTCACATCCATGTTGTACAAAGTCCGCAACATGACGATCGATTGTTTTAGTCATTGGCAAAATAGTTTTCGTATCCTCGACATTGTTGGCAAAACCCTCAACAATGCCGGCAAAATAGTCATTCGTTTTAGTATTCAAAATATCAAAGCATTTCATAATAGCATTCAAAATATACAAGTGTTTTCGTAATAGCATTCGAGTATCAAATCGTTTTCGTTTAGTATTCAAGTATCAAAGCGTTTTCAGCTTAAATAATAGTTAAGCCTAAGACTCGCATTTCACCCCAAAAAGTATTAAAAGCGTTTAAAAGAGTAGGGGTTTGTAACTCACTGGTTGCGAAGATAATCGTAAGCGGGAACGGTCGGAAAGTCTGCCGGGAATCACCGAAAGCCTAATAATACCAAGTTTTGTTCAAGTGTTATTATGTTATTGTATAATATAATAAATAGTCTTTAGTTAAACTTTAAGTGTCAAGGTTAAATTGTTCATTTGTCGTCCGAGACGGTTATCGTTGTGTTTTAGTCCAAAAGTTCAAAGTTAACGTTTTTATTATTATGTTACATACATTTTGGTCGCTGAATTGGTTTGGATTTTCTAATGAAATTTGGGCAGCGCTTCCGCGCCCAAATTTCATGTCCAAAATCCAAAGTCACTTTCCCGCTCACAATTGCATATATCACATAATTAATTCAAACGAGTTCATTTTAGTATAAATGGTCCAACACAAGTTACCAATATTATTGTTTTTATCAAACTCAGTCATATATATCAAGTCTCGAGAAAATCAGCGGTGTACACAAGCTTAAAACGGCCAAAACGACGATTTTCGGGAAAAACAGCAAGGTGTGCGTCGTCCTGGACCTCAGGAACGACGCACAGGACACAAAACGTCCCGCTGCGTCGTCCTGGTCTCCAGGGACGGCGCACAGGTCGTTGTTTTGTGTTTTTCTTGCAAAAATCGATTTGTTACCCATAGATTCCGACATGCAATCGGTTTAAACTTCATAATATGTCGTTTTAACAGTTTATACATAACTTTTATCCATAGAATCGTAGATCTAAGTATTATTTTGGTAGAAACCCGTTTTTGTATAAAGTGTGTTATAAAAGTTTGTAAAAACTCATTTTTGATGGTTAGATCATACATGCAACGAGTTATATTAGTAATTAGAGTAAAAAGGAAGAGTTTCTACCGAAAGAAAAGCTTAGATGATGTCTTAGAAGAGTTTTGAGCTCCAAACGTGTAGAAAACGTTTTGAACCCGGAACAAACTTGATTCTCTTGCTTCCTCTTGATGTTAGAACGATTTTTGTGTTAGATTTTAGTGGGTTTGATGGCTGCAAATGGTTGTTTTCTTGAGAGAAAATGGAGAGGATTGAGAGAAAAGTTTGTGTGTGTTTGTGTGTTATGTTTATAAAATGTAAAATGAAAAGAAAATACTAAGGAGGAGGTATGATGGACTTGGAACAGGCATTTTACAGTAAATGAGTGTTAAAAGTCGAGTTTGATTGGGGGTTGGTGGTATAAAAACGAGACAAGTAACAAAAGTCCAAAATATTTCGGATTTGGCATCGAGGACGCCGCACAAGGCATCTGTGCGTCGTCCTGGCTTGTTTTGCCATTTTATGATTTTTGTTGTTTTTGCGTTTTGTTTCGTTGGACCTTTTCGTTAACTGAAAGTTATAAATTTTGATACGTTATGAACTTAGGAAAGTTCCTTAGGTGTTTTCTTGGTATTAGGACTTACATAAATTGATTCCGGAGTTGATTTACGATTCCGATCCCGATCCGCGCTTAAAGGTTTAAAATGAAGTAAACTTTCGTTTAAGAGTTTTGTGTGAGTTACATCGAGCTTAGCTTAAGAGTTATGTCTACGTAACCACATAACACATAAAGTTAGTCATATCGGGCATCAAATATAAACATATCGGGCATCATATCGAGGTTAATAGTTAGCGTTCTCGACCTGAGTTTAGACGGTTGTCACATAAGGTTAGTAAGTATGTTCAAGAAGTATATATCTATAATTGTGTATATTATAGTATTATATGTTATTAATATATTTGCGTATATTATAGTATTATATGTTATTAACTGTACATTTGTTTTTTTTTTGTAATTAGGTAAATTGGAAAGGGAAGAAAGTTATCTTCATAAGGAAGATGAGAAAGAAATGGATGTTTAACGATAGTGGCTTAGGAAATTAGCCAAGCTTTTGAAAAGGTAATGTCGTTTATTATTAAGCGGGTTAGAGACGATGTGGTAGAGGTTTCTCCACGGAAAGGGGTAATATGATTTAGATAGAGAGGAAAAATTAAGTCCAAGGTTAATTGGACCGTTTAGGATTTTTTTGAAATAATTAGGAAAGTTGTTTATTGGTTAGAATTATCCGAAATTTTATATGATATAGAAATTGATGAAAAGTTGAATTATGTTGAAAAAGCGATAGCTGTTCATGACCGAAAAGTGAAGCAACTTTAGAATAAGCAAATCAATGTGATTAAGAGTCATTGGAAGTATAGAAAACGATCGGATTTCACTTAGGATTCGGAGAGTGAAATGAGTAAGTTTTATCCTTAATTGTTCGAAGAATAGATTTCGGGGACAAAATCGTTAGAAGAAGGGAAGATTTGTAAAATCCTAGTTCCGAAAATAGAATATTTTTTAAGTATATATTTAATGTTTTAGTCTTTAATAGAAATTAGAAATGGAAAAGGACTCGATTGGTAAGAGATGTAGTTAACTTTGGTTAGAAAGGATTTAAATTGTTAACTATAATGGTTAAGTAAGTACGTTAGTAAAGTTTTGAAAGATGAAGGACTAGAGTTGCAATTCTGGAATCATGTATATGAGGTGGATGAGAGGTGTCATTTTACCAGGGAGTTTGGTAAGTGTGTATGTTTATATCGGTTTGGAGAAGAAATCAAGAAAGGATAAAAGATCAATTATCTCAAATTGAAGTTTATTAGTAGTAGAGTTCATCAATTAAAGTGAAGATTACGAGTTTTAGAACCCTAGCTTTGGTTCTAGTGGAATAAAAAGAAGGTATGATTATATATACTTTAAGTTATTTGATGAAATTGAGTTTGTATTATGTGTTATAACATCATTTAGATGTGTAATGGAAAGGTAGAAATGCTTAATTTGGTTAAAATTAGGTATTTGATTATTTGGGGATAATCATGAAAGTCGAACAATAGTTAGAGTTAAGCTTTGTTTATATTTTATATTGATGTTAATAATATATGTAAAGGCTTGCAAGATTGAAAGAATAACTTATATGAAATTTGTAAGATTTCATGTTTTAGCTAATAAGGGTGGAAAAATGAATTGTTAAGTAGAAGTGTTTATTATTGTGAGAATGTTTTGGAATGAAATAATTATGTTAAGAATGATTTTTATCACTTTTATGATAGAAAAGATAACATAAGTGTACTTGAAATTGTATTTGGGTGAAATGGTGTTAAATATGTTACATTAGTTGCCAAACGGGTCATGTGACCCGTGGAAAGATGGCAAATGGTTAAGAAATGGTTAGAGGGAAGAATACATTACTTGCAATGTGTTATTTATGATTGGTGTAATGTGTGTGAAAAGGTTAAAATGCTTGTTTACTCATTAGAAAGTTGAATGGGTCAAAAGACCCAAAAGGTGGCAAGTTGGGTAGAATTTTCCAAACATATTTAGATTAAGAGTTAGAAAGAAGTAGTAAGAGTTGTAATGAAGTTGATACATGTGTTTATATGTATGTAAGATATATTGAAAGGAAAATTTGTGTTTGGTTGTAAAAACGCAGATTTAGAGACATAGAGTAAAAGGGAAAGAGCTTTGTATGTTGTAGACTTAATTCGACTTCGAGGTGAGTATATTAAGATTTTATATAATGTTTTATATGTTAATATAATGTACATTATAATCTTCGAAAGATTGGTAAGATAATTGTTTAATGTATGAAGAAATGGTTAACGAAAAGAAGGATCTGAAGTGTTAGATATTAACTTGAAAGTTTAGGATATTGCAAAGGAAACCAATACACCCCATCTGGGTCACCACTGCGCCCCAAGGGCAAGCACGGGGTCGTAGTGGGATTTGTTTGGTTGCAACATTGTCCAACGTGTCGTAGTTGTTGTCCAATGTATCGTAGTAATGCCTAGACCAGTTTTTAGTAGTTTTTAATATTTTTTATGTGTATGACTTGTACCCTAAATTATTGGTAAGTTAAAGAAGAGTTAGGCATGACATTTAATTGTCGGGAAAGAAAGATAAGAATTGAGTAAGATATGACTTTAACTAGTCGGAAAAGAAAGATAAGAAATGAGTAAGATACGACTTTCACTAGTCAGGAAAAAGAAAGATAAGAAAAGAGTAAGATACGACTTGGTATAGTCGTGAAAGAAAGAAAACACTTTAAAGTAGTCTTGTAAGATTTAATTAACATAATTGTAAGATATACTCAATAGTTTAATGCTAATATACTATGCTAATTTTATGTTTTTTTGGTAATCGAGATTTAGGGCAAGGCAAGCTAAAGAAAAAGGGAATGGGGACCATGATGTATGAAGTTAATAATATTTTCGTAAAAGCTTCCGCTCAAGTTTATAAAATAAGATGTTTACGGTTATTTATCGTTAACTAATATAATGAAGTAGTAACACTTTTGGAACGTTGGTTAAATTTTTTGATATATTTAAAAAAAATAATGGTGCCTTTTTGGTTCCAGGTGACACAAGTTGGTATCAGAGTCTTGGCTTGTGTGAGTCGAGTATCTTAGTTGATACTTGAACCCAAGGTGAGGCTTTGTAAAAGAAGACCATTGGGGGAGAAGCTTGCCTTGCGGAAAAGATAACAGTAAGTAAAATTATAAGTGTAGGTATGATTAATTGTTAATAATTGGTAAAATTCCTTAGTCTAAGATATGCATTGATAGTATTTGATGTACACGAGTTAATTTGTTTTAAATTAACGTCCCACCAACGATAATTTTGAGCATGTTATGCAAGAGTATATCCGATATGGTCGATGGATGTTAAAGACGAAGAGAAAGTAAGGTTAGAAAGTATGTGCAAGAAGTATATATCTATAATTGTGTATATTATAGTATTATATGTTATTAATATATTTGCATATATTATATTATTATATGTTATTAACTGTATATTTTTTTTTTTGTAATTAGTTAAATTGAAAAGGGAAGAAAGTTATCGTCATAAGGAAGGTGAGAAAGAAATGGATGTTTAACGATTGTGGCTTAGGAAATTAGCCAAGCTTTTGAAAAGGTAATGTCGTTTATTATTAAGTAGGTTAGAGAAGATGTGGTAGAGGTTTCTCCACGGAAAGGGGTAATATGATTTAAATAGAGAGGAAACATTAGGTCCAAGGTTAATTGGACCGTTTAGGATATTTTTGAAAGAATTTGGAAAGTTGTTTATTGGTTAGAATTATCCGAAATTTTATATGATATAGAAATTGATACAAAGTTGAGTTATGTTGAAAAAGAGATAGCTATTCTTAACCGAAAAGTGAAGCAACCTTAGAATAAGCAAATCAATGTGATTAAGAGTCATTGGAAGTATAGAAAAGGATCAGATTTCACTTAAGATCTGGAGAGTGAAATGAGTAAGTTTTATCCTTAATTGTTCGAAGAATAGATTCCGGGGACGAAATCATTAAAAGAAGGGAATATTTGTAACATCCTAGTTCTGGAAATAGAATATTTTTTAAGTATATATTTAATGTTTTAGTGTTTAATAGAAATTAGAAATGAAAAAGGACTAGATTGGTAAGAAAAGTAGTTAACTTTGGTTAGAAAGGATTTAAATTGTTAACTATAATGGTTAAGTAAGTAAGTTAGTAAAGTTTTGAAAGATGAATGACTAGAGTTGTAATTCTGGAATCGCGTATATGAGGTGGATGAGAGGTGTCATTTACCAGGGAGTTTGGTAAGTGTGTGTGTTTATATCAATTATCTTAAATTGAAGCTTATTAGTAGTAGAGTTTATCAATTAAAGTGAAGATTAAGAGTTTTAGAACCATATATTTGGTTCTAGTGGAAGAAAAAGAAGGTATGATTATATACTTTAAGTTATTTGATGAAATTGAGCTTGTATTATGTGTTATAACATCATTTAGATGTTTATTTGAAAGGTAAAATTGGTTAATTTGGTTAAAATTAGGTATTTGATTATTTGTGGATAATAATTGTTAGAATTAAGCTTTGTTTATATGTTATTTTGATGTTAATAATATATGTAAAGGCTTGCAAGATAGAAAGATTAATTTATATGAATTTTGTAAGATTTCATGTATTAGCTAATAAGGATGAAAGATGAATTGTTTAGTAGAAGTGTTTATTATTGTGAGAATGCTTTTGAATGAAAGAATTATGTTAAGAATGATTTTTATCATTTTTATGATAGAAAAGATAACATAAGTATACTTGAAATTGTATTTGGGTGAAATGGTGTTAAGTATGTTACATTAGTTGCCAAAGGGGTCATGTGACCCGTGGAAAGATGGCAAATGGATAAGAAATGGTTAGAGGGAAGAAACCATTACTTCCAATGCGTTATTTATGATTGGTGTAATGTGCGTGAAAGGGTTAAAATGCTTGTTTATGCATTAGAAAGTTGAATGGGTCAAAAGACCCAAAAGGTGGCAAGTTGGGTAGAATTTGCAAAACATGTTTAGATTAAGAGTTGGAAAGAATTAGAAAGAGTTATAAAGAGTTGTAATGAAATTAATACATGTGTTTATATGTATGTAAGATATGCTGAAAGACAAATTTGTGGTTGGTTGTAAAAACACAGATTTGGAGAAAAAGAGTAAAAGGGAAAGAGCTTTGTATGGGGTAGACTTAATTCGACTTCGAGGTGAGTATATGAAGATATTATATAATGTTTTATATGCTAATATAATGTACATTATAATCTTTGAAAGATTGGTAAGATAATTGTTTAATGTATGAAGAAATGGTTAACGAAAAGACGGATTAGAAGTGTTAGATATTAACTTGAAAGTGCAGGTTATCACAAAGGAAACCAAAACACCCTATTTGGTTCACCACTGCGCCGCAGTGGGATTTGTTTTGGTTGCAACGTTTTCCAATGTGTCGTAGTTGTTGTCCAATGTGTCGTAGTAATGCCCATACCAGTTTTTAGTAGTTTTTAATATTTTTTATGTGTATGACTTGTACCCTAAATTATTGGTAAGTTAAAGAAGAGTTAGACATGACATTTAATTTTCGGGAAAGAATGATAAGAATTGTCACACCCGCTAAAGCGGAAACACGAGGTGCGAACGATATGATATGTGGAGAAAAGGTAATAACAAACACTAACATGCCATTAAATAATAAAAGTTTACAAACGTTTAAAATTATAATAAATATTACAAAGTCATCGAATATAAAATCATACAAAATAACAAATGGATCACAATGAACTTAAGCAAACAAAATAAAGTTCCACGGTAGCACAAACGATCCAAACAAATACACTAAGGCATGTCTCAAATCAGCATCCTAGATCTCCTGAAAAGCGTTAAAACGACGTCAACAAAAGTTGGTGAATTTATCGTAGTTTTATAAGTAAAAACAATTTAGTTTTGAAATAGTAGTTTAATTATTTTAAAACGTAGTTGGTTTATATATGAACTCATAGTTCGTTCATATACAAAATGAAATAAGAAAAATTGTTTATCTCAATTTAATAGTTCAAATATGTGTAGAGCAATTGTTATAGTGTTACGGCCTGAGCCTGACATGTAATTTATGTTCCTCCCCCACCATTAGGTTATCAATCCAATGGCAATGTAATAATAATAAGTTACAGGTGATAACATCTATCTATAGTTTAGTGTTTTACCCAACTTCTATCAGATAGATGAGGGTTGGTCGTGCCCATGTAGATCTATATATACGAACCGGAGGCTCAAAGAGTTAACAGGTGTATAAGTTTGGGGGCGTGTATATCACACAGATATACGGGGTGGTAATAATAACTCTAGCAATTAATCTCTAAATAGATCCACATACAAATGAGATAAATAAAATAGTTCAAATAACAGTTACGCTTTTCACCTCAAACATAGTGAAAAAGGGGTACGGAAAACTCACTGTAAAAAGGTGTCGGGATAGAACCAATGTACGAAGCCGCCTCTTAAGTGACCTAGATAAAAATGTAATGTAAGTACCTCTAGGATTAAGTTTAGCCGGTTATATAGTTCGGAATAGATAAAGGTAGTTCAATATTGTTCAAGATAGTTCGATTATCGTTCGTTACGTCATAGTTCGATAAAATTTATTATAGTTCGAAAATGAGGTAGGCTGAGACGATATTTCGTGAGTAAAAGGTAACGATATTTCGTGTCAAAATGACGATTAGAGTGGAATGATATTTCGAGCCGAAAATGACTAACATAAATATCGATTGAAGATTGAATACCGGTACCAAAGCTTAGTCGAAGCTCACTAAAATCAACTTTATGGTATAGTTGATTTTAGTCAAAGTCGGTGTTTACGAAAAGAGTCAAAGTCAACTAAAAAGTCAACATTCGACATTTGAAGAATTTAAATATTTTGAGTAAAAATATTTTGGAAACAATTTTATAAAAGTTTAACGAAAGGTATAATATCTATTAAAGTCTAAGATTGCGATCGCATTTTTGAGAAAAGTATATATATCGAAAGTATAAACATTTAGTGAATGTTATTGTAATAAATATCATGTTTATGATTGCGATTACGTTTTTGAGACCAAAAACATATATTTGTCAATATATAATACTTTATGTATAATAATATATGTATATATATACTTATGTTCTTCTGAAATACGCAACATTTTAGGGTCAAGGACTCACTGCGGCGCACCAAGACTGCACTGCGTTGCAGTGAGCTTGTGACCATGGTCGCTGGGTCGCACTAGGGCGTCAGTGGCCAAAAATGTGTTTTAACAATTACGTTTTATTATCATTACGTTTATATTTTAGTCTTAATATTAATATTTCCAGAATGTATATATATTTATATAAGTTTATTTACATGTTATATATGTAAGTTTTACATAATAATAGTTTAGTTTACTAAATATAGTTTAAATGACATTTTATATATACTTAGATTCATTTTAGTCCAAAGATGTCCAAGAGTCCGAAAACGGTCAAATTTACGATTATCACATATTTTCTTATAATTTTACCGTCTTATAAACCGATTTTCATATTTATATATTTTTACGTTATTATTTTCTAATAACTTATAATATAAAGGTATTAGGTATAATTAGTTAATAAAATACGTTTTCATTCATATTTATATATTTACATATATTACTTAGACGAAATTTAGAGATAAGTAAGAAAACGTAAAGAGAGTTAGGGATAATTTTGAGAGTATCGAAAACCTCCGCAAAATCACCAAAAATACGCCGGAAAAGTCATAAATGCAAGAATCTGAGATAAAGCCCAAATGATGGTGGTGGTGAGGACCTAACTCCAAGCACACAACACACATACATTAGGAGTTTTTAAGATGAAAATTGAGTAAAAGTGTTGGATATGGAAGAATCACTTACCAAGAGCTCAAGATATATGGTTCTTCGAGATGGTAGGCTAGAAACCCGAATATGAAGAAAAGATGGTGATGGAAGGAGGTAAACCCTGCATCATACAAAAAAAAATTGTGTTAGAAATTACAAAGACAAACATTAATATAAAAAGAGATTAGTTAAAGAAGATGGAAAATCTTACCAAGTGGAATACAAGATTGAAGGTATAGGATAAAAGATATGATGGAAGAACTTGATTTAGCTTGAAAGTCACTTAATTTTTGGTTTATTCACCCTCATATTTTCTAGAAATGTTATGGAGAATGAAAGAGATTTGGGTGGTGAGAGTGAATGAATGAAAGAGTTATGAAGAAATGGATGTAAAGTATTAGAAATGGAATGAGAGAAGGTGGTAAAAGGGTTTAGATATAAAAGTTTCCCCATTTGGCTTCAAGGCAAGGAGACACCACATGAGGGAGTCAAACATGCAGAAAATACAAGATTTTCGTTTTTGTGTCAAAAGAGCTAAAATAAAAAATTATGCCCGAGGCCACGACTGCGTCGCAACTCACAATGACTGCGGTGCAGTCAGCTATGTTCCATTTCCAGCCGGTTAGCCAAGAACGCACTGCGTCGCAGTCTAGTGATATTGCGACACAGTAGCTGCACATTGACGGACTTTCACAGATATTTAACGGATGATTCCCGAGGGCGGAAATCGTAACTTTGACGAATCTCAGAGTAAAGCAAACGTTATCTTTTAGATAAAGGATCAAATGAAAGGTTTTATAAGTTTAGATTATTTCCGGTTTACTTATCGCTAGAATGTACTAACTGTAGGCATTTAGGTTAACGAGGTCATACGTACATTTCGAAAAAAATAATATAATCGAAATTAATGTTACGAAATTAATCGTAGATAAATAATTCCTCAATAAAAATGATAAAAATTGTCGGAAAACAAAACGCGAAAATCGCGGTTGTCACAGTCTCCACCAGTAAAGACATACAGATAAGAAATAATCGTTCAAATACAATAAAGATGAATGAAAAGAAATATGTCGGTCGATGCTGAAACTGCATCGACTAATATTGTTTATGTGTATGACTTGTACACTAAATTATTGGTAAGATAAACAAGAGTTAGACATGACATTTAACTGTCGGGAAAGAAAGATAAGAATTGAGTAAGATACGACTTTAACTAGTCGGAAAAGAAAGATAAGAAATAAGTAAGATATGACTTTCACTAGTCGGGAAAAAGAAAGATAAGAAAAGAGTAAGATACGACTTGGTATAGTAGGGAAAGAAGAAAAGACTTTAAAGTAGTCTTGTATGATTTAATTAACATAATTGTAAGATACACTCACGAGCTTAACGCTAATATACTATGTTAATTTTATGTTTTGCAGGAAATCGAGATTTAGGGAAAGGCAAGCTAAGAATAAGGGAAGGGGAACCGTAATCTATTCCGCTCAAGTTTTTAACATAAGATGTTAACGGTTATTTATCGTTTACTAATGTAATGAAGTAGTAACACTTTTGGAACGTTGGTTAAATGTTTTGTAAGATATATTTACAAAAAAAATAATGGTGCCTTTTTGGTTTCGGGTGTTACACATTTTAAGGCTGCTCCTGTTAAGGTTGTTACGAATCCCTTGCATAAACAAGCTTCTTTGAGATCAGCTGGAATGGGTATGATCTCCATCCTTTCCCTATACTGAGCGACGTGTTCCTCTGGATCAGTTGTTCCATCATATGGCTTCATGCCGGGAGTCTGAAATCGCTTTGGGATCTCAACGTTGCATATTGGTGGAGGAAAACTTGATTCATTGCGAGCTGATTGAGACATCTCCGGGATAGGTTGTACTACACCAGGCACGCTGGTGATCATAGCTTTAACCTTCTGCAATTCCCTCGCCATACTCCAACTAATACCTGAATCCTGCGAATTATTAGTTTCAGCAGGAAATACATTTGATGCGTTAACTGTACCATGTGTCTGACGTGATGATCTCTGAACATTCTCATGATCACGCATGGTTGAGACCCTGGTCCCATAGATTGGTTCAGATACTCTTGCTCCATTTACAAGAGTTTGATATCTTGTATCCTGTCGCATAAATATGAAATCTCCTGAGTACATTTCTGAAGAGGAAGCATCAAAGTTTAAGTTTCGTCCTTGTAAAGGACTTGACCTTGGAATAACAGGATTTGTCATTCTAGCTTTGATACCATCCATTTCTCTATTCAGTTCCTCATTTCCCTTCTCTATCTTCTTGCAATGCTCTGTTACCTGTGAGAACATGAAAGCAATTTCATTGTTATAAAAAACAGGAGGGTCAGGAAGAGATACCTTGGATCCAAAAAAACTGGATCCTTTAGGGATTGTCTTTTTCCGAGTGTTATCAAGCTTCTGAAGCGAGGGTAATGATCCAATGGGTTTGGTGGAAGGTGGTACTAAGCCTGAGGTTGTGGAGGTTGATGAAACAAAAGTTGACTTTTCATGGGATGCCATTTTTGTAAAAACTTTTGACAAAATTTGATTAAGTAAATCTTTTAATAAAGTTTTGATGATAAAAAGTACCACTTGTCCCACGGTGAGCGCCAAGTTATTTTGACAAAAAACTACCTAAGGCAATTCTGTGATCAAATTAGTTAAGTGAGATGAGGTGTTTTGGTAATCTAATGTGTAATCACAAGGTAAACTAGTACATAAAAGGGCTTTGGGAGCGGTGAAAAACATGTTAAAACCGCTCAAAAAAATGGCACTCCAAAAAACCCATCATCTTTTGAAACGTTTTCCTACCCGTTCCGAAAAACAAAATAAACCGCTTTAAAAAACATTTTACCATTTTTAAATAGTTAATTAATAACTGTTTTGGAATAGTTATAGAACCATTCTAAAAGATATTTTAAATTAAATAAATAAAAAATTATATAATTAATATATACCAAAACTACAAGTAACAAATCAAATCATAACATGAATTACAAGAGCAACTAAACAACCAAAAGTAGTAACATACTTAAAAAAAATATGAAAAACACTATCATTATATACTAATAACAATTGTCATTTTTGTTGGAACATATAAAGAAAAATAGAATTAGCGACAGTTATAACCGTCACTAAACCGTCGCTAATTGCATCTGTTAGTGAACCATTGTGACCTTTCTGTCGCTAAACTGTCGCTAAACCGTCGCTAAATGCACCTGTTAGTGAACCATTGTGACCTTTCTGTCGCTACACTGTCGCTAAACCGTTGCTAATTGCATCTGTTAGTGAACCATTGTGACCTTTTGAAAAGGAACAAGTTTCTCTATAAATAGAGAAGTATTTCCAACGTTTTAGATCATCAAAAACACAGAAAATAATCTACACATACATCAATTCTCTTTATATATCCATCATAAACTTTATTAGATTCGATAGAATCAAGTTTATCTTGATTTTGATTGTTGTATCCTCTAAACAGTTCGTACTAGGGACGAATTTCTGTTTAAGGACATTGCATATTGTTGCAAGCCTCAATCTGGTGATTGTAATATACGATACCGTATAATACAAGTTGTATTACGCATTTATATTCCCTAACAAGGGTGCACTAGGTCTCAAACTGTCACACCCCGCTAAAGCGGAAACACGGAATGTGAAGAGCTGGAAGATCGTTACACAGGTCATATAAAACATAACGGCAATCAAGTCATTAATTAAAAATAAAAGTGTTTACAAATCCATAAAACGACCAAGTCATGATATTTTAGTACATCGATACACAATTTAAAAGTTTCATTAAAAATTCCCAAAAGAAACAATGGCCAAGTCTTTTCCCAATGAGGTTCTCACACAACCGCCTCGACCCGTCCATGCCATGCACATCATGCTTACACTAATTTCCTGAAACATAAGATAAAGTGTCAACTACGAAAGTAGTGAGTGAGTTACAGTTTAATTAGTTCGTCAAAAATATAAGTAAAGTATATAAAGTAGAAGTTTCCAAAAGGAGGTTAGCGGAACAAGTTGCTTAAAATTTATATACTTTTAAAGTTCAAGTAACGGGCGAACCGGTGCCCTAAGTTTGAAAAGACCAAATAAAGTCAAATTTAGTCAATTTGTAATTGTGAAAATCAATCGCTAAAAAGTCCGTAAATTATGCGTAAGTAACTAATTAGATTTCTTGTATCAACCTCTTGGCATCTATAATTTAAGTGTTCACACTAATCCAATTGGTCAACCGTGGTGCCCGTCTTCCTGCCTCTCAAACGGGAAGATTGTACTAGTTCTTAGTAATATGTACTTAGACTGCCATCTAAGCAAGGAACGGTTCTTTCCTAAGTATCGATACCCATAATTACTATACGGCTAAGTAGCTAATAGTGTGTAAGTCTAAGTCCAAAAAAAGTCGTTGGGCGTCAAGTAGTTTTGTTTAAAAGAGAGGTAGTCGTCCGTCACTTAAGATCGTATTATAGTTCCATCAAGGGTTGGTAAGTATACAAGCATCAATGATTAGTCTAGTTCAAAAGAGAGCGAGCCAATAAGTTCAAGTAGAGCAAAGATGTTTTACGCATAAGAGTTCAAAATAGTACGTAAAAAATAGTTCCAAAGTCCAATAAGTTCCAAGTCAAAATAAGTCCCAAGTCAAAATAAGTTCCAAGTCAAAATAAGTTCAATAAGTTTCAAAAGTCAAAATAGTTCAATAAGTTCAAAAGTCAAAGTAGTTCAATAAGTTCAAAAGTCAAAGCTCATAAGTCCAAAAGTCAACGTTCGATAATTTGCAATTTGATTCATAAAGATTTCAAGTACAATTAATCTTATGTTTCCCCCAAAATTCATGTAAAATATATAAGAAAAGGGGTTGTAACTCACGGATTGCGAAGAACGAGAACTCGAAAACTCGGTCGGAATATGAAAGCCGGGAATCACGGATTGCCTAATATTACCAAGGTAGTTTAATTAGTTGTTATATTATTATGTTCTTATATAATAATATAGACTAAATTTTATTAAACTTCAAGTGTCAAGGTTAAGTAAAGTTAAAATAGTCCGAAAAGGTAATTGTCACGTTTTTGTCCAAAAGTCCGATTTAACGTTTTTGATTATTATCTTAAGTGCTTTTGCTCGCTGAAGTGATTTACAATTTCTAAGGAAATTTGGGCAGCGCTTCCGCGCCCAAATTTCATGCCCAAAAATTGTACAATCACTTCCGCTCACAAATCACCTAAAACGCAATATCATATATAATATAGTTCAATATAGTCCAAATAGTCCAATATAAGTCACCATTATTATTAGTTTTATTCATCTCAGTCCCATGATAATATTAGTAAAAGTCCAGAACGTATACATAAGTTTTAAACGGACAAAACGATGATTTTTGGGAGGAACAGCAGCCCGGTGCGCGGCACCTGTCAGGGGGTGCTGCGCACCTCCTTGCTGTTCTTCCCCGTTTTGTGATTTCTTTGCTAAAAACGTTTTGTCACCCATAGATTTCGACATGCAATGTGTTTAAACTTATTAAAACATCTTTTTAACAGTTTATAAAGCATTTTTGGTTACAAAACCGTGGATCTAAAGGTTATTTCGGTTAAAAACGTTTTTGACCATAAAAGTCATAGATTTGTACAAAAACACATTTTCAACCGTTAGATCTTACATGCAATTGATTATTTGTATAAAACAGTAAAAAGGAAGAAATCTACCGAAGGAAAAGCTCGGATGATGAGTTTTGGTCGGATTTACGCTACAAAAACCTTTACACAACTAGTCCTTTTTCAAAATAACGACACCCCCTTGCTTCTCTTGATGAAAGGAACGATTTGTATGGACTAAAATGGTGTTTATGTTGCTGGAAATCACTGGAACAAGTGGGTTTCTTGAGAGAAAGTTGAGAGAAAATGGGTGTAGGTGTTTTGTGTGTGTGTTTTTGTAATATGTAAAATGGAAAAAAATTGAATAAGAAAAGTGGGTGTATAGGGGGTTGGAGTCTGTCAAAAGACAGTAATTAAGTGTAGAGTCTCGAGTTTGATTGGTTGGTGGTTTACAAAAACGAGACAAGGACTGAAATTGTAATTTTTTTGAATTCTGGCACTAGGTGCTGCGCACCTAGCCCAAAATCAGTGTTTTTCTGATTTTTCGTTTTTACGTTATTGTTTCGTTATACCTTTTCGTTAATTGAAAGTTCTTAAGTATGATTTGTTATGAACTTAGGAAAGTTCAATAGGTGTTTTCTTGGTATTAGGACTTATATAATTGATTCCGAAAGTTATTCCGACACTAGTTCCGACAAAGTACAGACTCAACAGTTACGAGCTAGAACAGAGCGAACACGATAAAAGAGTAACTAATGTTTCGAACCGATATAGTAATTGAACAAGTACCTGAATTTTAGACGGTTGTCACATTCTCCCCGGGTTGAAAGAAATTTCGTCCCGAAATTTAGTGCGTCCCATCAGGAAGAAGAGTTCTCGAAAAGATGTGGATACTTCTGACGGAATTGGTCTTCACGCTCCCATGTGAACTCGTGACCTCGTCGGGAATTCCACCGAACTTTGATTATCGGAATACGGCTCTGCCTGAGTTGTTTGACCTCGCGGTCAACAACTTCGAGCGGTTCCTCGATGAAGTTTAGCTTGCTGTCGATTTTGACCTCGTCAAGAGGGATGACGATGGTCTCATCAGACAGACACTTCTTCAAGTGTGAGACGTGAAATACATTATGAACATTCGCGAGAGCCTGAGGGAGTTGGAGACGATAAGCAATGGGACCGATACGCTCAATGACTTCAAATGGACCGGTGTACCTTGGACTCAGTTTACCGCGCTTACCGAAGCGGACTACCCCTTTCCAGGGCGATACTTTGAGGAGTACTCGGTCGCCAACTTGGAACTCGAGGGGTTTCCTTCGGTTGTCAGCGTAGCTCTTTTGTCGGGTACGGGACGTCTTCAGTCTTTCACGAATAGTGGTGATCTTGTCAATGGTCTCCTGGACGATATCGAGTCTCGTAAGTTGTCGATCGCCAGCTTCTAGCCAGCAAAGCGGTGACCGGCACTTACGTCCATATAGAGCCTCGAATGGTGCACACTTGATGCTGGCATGGTAGCTGTTATTATAGGAGAACTCGACCAGGGGAAGGTGAGCGTCCCAGCTTCCTCCGAAGTCTACTACGCATGCTCTCAGCATGTCCTCAAGTGTTTGGATCGTCCTTTCGCTCTGGCCGTCGGTCTGAGGGTGATACGCAGTACTGAGGTCTAGTCTAGTACCTAAGGATTTCTGAAGAACATTCCAGAAACGGGAGGTGAATCGACTATCCCTATCGGAGATGATGGAGAGTGGTGTTCCATGACGAGAGACGATCTCGTTGATATAGACCTGTGCTAGCTTCTCCATAGAGTGATTTTCTCGAATCGGCAAGAAATGAGCGGATTTAGTCAAACGGTCCACGATTACCCAAATCGTGTCGTTACCCTTAGCCGTACGGGGCAACTTGGTGACGAAGTCCATAGAAATCTGCTCCCACTTCCACATGGGGATTTCTGGTTGCTGCAGTAAACCTGAAGGCTTTTGATATTCCGCCTTGACCTTGGAGCAAGTAAGGCACTTGGCTACATACAAGGCGATATCTTTCTTCATGCCCGGCCACCAGTAGTATTCTCGGAGGTCCTTGTACAACTTGTCGGATCCCGGATGGATGGAATATCTAGATCGGTGGCCCTCGTCCAAAATGAGGTTGCGAAGATCCTCAGATCTTGGAATCCATGCTCGGCCCTTGAAGTAGTAGATTCCGTCCGACTTGCGTTCGAATTCTTTCTCGTGATTATGAAGCGTTTCGACCTTAATGTTCTCGGGCTTTAACGCCTCTTGCTGCGCGTTTGCAATCTGCGTGCGAAGGCTTGTTTGAACTTGCATGCCCAATGCTCGAACTCGAGATGGCTTTACCCTTTCCTTCCTACTCAGGGCATCTGCTACTACGTTTGCTTTACCCGGGTGGTATTTGATCTCGCAATCGTAGTCACTCAGCAATTCTATCCATCTACGTTGCCTCATGTTGAGCATTTTCTGATCTAAAATGTGTTGAAGGCTCTTGTGGTCAGTGAAGACCGTACACTTAGTACCGTACAAGTAGTGTCTCCAGATCTTCAAAGCAAACACGACGGCTCCCAACTCTAAGTCGTGCGTGGTGTAGTTCTGCTCGTGGATCTTCAACTGCCTGGAAGCGTAAGCGATGACCTTGTCCTTCTGCATTAGGACACACCCAAGTCCTTGGTGGGAGGCATCGCAAAACACTACAAAGTTGTCCGTGCCCTCTGGCAGAGATAAAATCGGTGCGTGACATAACTGGTACTTGAGTTTCTGGAAAGAATCCTCCTGATCTTTTCCCCAGATAAAGTCCTTATCTTTCTGAGTGAGCTCGGTGAGGGGTTTTGCGATTTTTGAGAAGTTCTCAATGAATCTTCGGTAATAGCCCGCCAATCCTAGGAACTGACGGATTTCAGTCGGGGTTGTCGGGGCTTGCCATTTCTCAATCGCTTCGATTTTGGCTGGATCTACATGAATCCCTTCTTGGTTGACCACATGACCAAGGAAATGTACCTCTCGGAGCCAGAATTCACACTTCGAGAATTTGGCGTATAACTTCTGATCTCGGAGGAGTTCTAAAATGAGCTTAAGGTGTTTCGCATGTTCTTCCTTGTTCCTCGAGTAGATGAGAATGTCGTCTATGAATACGATCACGAATTTGTCTAGGTATGGTCTACACACTCTGTTCATCAAGTCCATGAACACTGCCGGTGCGTTGGTCAGACCAAAAGGCATGACAAGGAATTCGTAATGGCCGTATCGAGTGCGAAAAGCGGTTTTCGGAATGTCGGACTCGCTGACACGGTCTTGGTGATAACCCGAACGGAGGTCGATCTTGGAGAAGTAAGTTGCACCCTGCAACTGGTCGAAGAGATCGTCGATCCTCGGGAGAGGGTATCGGTTCTTGACGGTCAGCTTGTTCAGTTCTCGATAGTCTATGCACATACGGAAGGATCCGTCTTTCTTTTTGACGAAGAGGATTGGGGCTCCCCAGGGGGACGAACTCGGGCGAATAAGACCATGGTCTAAGAGTTCCTGTAACTGTTTCGACAGTTCTTGCATTTCGGGTGGTGCCAGACGGTACGGTGTCTTGGCAACCGGTGCTGCGCCAGGAATGAGGTCTATTCGGAACTCCACTTGTCGTTGTGGTGGAAGCCCTGGCAAATCCTCGGGAAAGACTTCGGGATGGTCCTTGACTACCGGAATATCTTGGAGTCGAATCTCAGACGGTTTACGCTCGACGACATGGGCAAGGAATGCGTCATAGTCCCTCAGAAGGTACTTGCGCATTTTGATTGAAGATACGATTGTCGTCCAGGCTTGTCTCCCTGAACAACGAGAGTCTCTTTTTCCGAAAGAGGGATACGGATAAGTTTATCGAAACAGACGATTTCCGCTCGGAAGCGAGATAGCCAATCCATTCCGACAATGATGTCGAAACTTGAAAGCTCAATAGGAATTAGATCAATGGGGAAGATTTTATCGGATAGGCATAGTGAACAACCTAAAATTATGTCCTTAGCTTCAAATTCTTGGCCGTTAGCATATTCGACGGTAAAACTATCCTTAAGAACTTTAGATTCTAATTCAATGAGGGGTCTAAATTCTAAGGAAATGAAGCTTCTCTCGGCTCCTGAGTCGAATAGTACGGAAGCAAAATGATTGTTGAGGGAAAACGTACCAGTAACTGCGTTGGGGTCCTGACGTGCTTCCTCAGCCGTTAGTGCGTAAGCGCGACCCCTACCTTGCCCTCCAGGATTCTGTGGGGTCCGGTTGAGCTTGGGGCAGGTATTGCGGAGGTGTTGGTCGCTTCCGCACTCGTAGCATGTCAGTCTCGGGGCTGGAGCAGTTGTCTTGTCAGGGCAGTACTTGGCAAAGTGTCCCGCCTTTTGGCACTTGAGGCATAACGGGCAGTTCCCGTGATGATGGAGGTTGCACTTGTTGCACTTCGGGTGTGGTCCGGAGTAAAACCCAGATTTAGCAGGTGGTGCTGGTGCAGGTGCAGGTGCAGCAGTCACGGCGTAGTTTCGGGTCTTCTTCTTGTTGCGGTCGCTTCTCCTTGGGGTTGACTCAGCCTTCCTCTTCTCACCCGACTCCTTCTTGGAGGATCCAGGGGCGGTGAGGAGGTTGCTGGTGAGACGGTGAGCCAGAATGATTGCACTTTGGAGGGTTTGGGGCTCGGCTGACATGACCATACCGCGGATTTCCGGAACTAGACCAGAGATGTACAGGTCGATCCGGTTCTCCTCGGGGGTTACCAGTCTTGGAACCAGTCGGGCGAGCTCGTGGAACCGAGTAGTGTACTTCTCCGACCATCTTGTGGTCCCACAGCTCAGCCTCGAGCTTCTTGATTTCTCCTCTCGGGCAGTACTCTTCGATGAGCAAGTTCTTGAAGGTGTTCCAGGGAAGAGCATACGCATTGTCACGTCCTCGGGTCTGGACAACAGCGTTCCACCAAGACAGAGCTCGGCCATGGAATACGCAGGAAGCATACTCCACCTTGTTCGCCTCAGCACATCGGCTGATGTGTAGGACCGATTCGATACTCTCGAACCATTGGACCAATCCTACAGCACCAGTTGTGCCGTGGAACTCTTTTGGCTTGCACGCCATGAAGCTCTTATAGTTGCACGGAGGAGGGTTCGGGTGTTGGTTCTGGTTCTGATTTTGGTTTTGATTGTTCTGCTGTTGCTGCTGTTGCTGTTGCTGTTGCTGGTGGTGGTTGTTGACGTTGGCGTTGATCCCGGCGGTGATCTGAGCGATCATGTTGGGCATAGCCGCATTCAACTGTTCAGCAACTTGCTCGGCAATGATGCTAGCATTAGTGCGAGGAGCCATGATTCTACAATCAGAAGAACAAATTTAGTTTAGAACGCACGAATGGAATATGATAAGAATGCAATTTAGTGACCAAATACACTTATAGCACGAGATTAGGATGAATGATCAAGTAGTACACACAAGATTAGGATTCAAGAGATAGAATTATAATGATCGTAACAAACACAAGATTCACAAGGCACGATAAGCATAATGATAAAAGATAGGAATTTCATTAATAATAATAAGGTTTGGTACAAGTACTGAACTGAGTAATACTGATACAATACATAAAAGGAAAGATGATAAAAGTCTACGTCGTGTACAGAGAGAAAATTACGACTAGACTAAGTACAATACAATAAAGAAATAACTAATGGCGCCTATCCAGAAACATCTTGGCTGCCATAACCACAATCAACGTGCCCATCACCAGGCACATACCAATGAGGCGCTGCACAGTACGGGCCGTAGCTCGGGTCGATGCGATGAATCGCAACGCCTGCTCCGACAACCGTTCTGCAGAGTCGGTAACCTCACTGATGAGGTGTCCCTGGTTCTGGGTCTCCTGAGCCAGTCCCCGCACTTCACGGTGCAAGTGAAGGAACGCGGCCGGTGGGGGAGGTTGAAGGGTAGGAGGCATCCTCTGCCTCGCGGCCTCGGCGTCTCTGGCGCGCTGCATCTCTTCGCGCTCGAACTGCCTTTCCCAAGAGTAGTGGTCCATGGTAGGGTTCCGTGGGACCTCTGGTGGGTGTCCGAACGGCAGGTGCGATGGAATAGGCTGGGATGGTCCCTCCTGGCGGGCAGCCATCCTATCCGGCAAACGGCCCGGGAGGATGACCTGCTTTCGCGCGGTCAACCTGGTACGTGGGCCTCGGTAGTGGAGTGTGGCGGCAACGGGTACCGGTGGAGGGGGTGGTAGCACATCCCTCGGGCTGGACCCGATGCTGCTCGAGATCGCCATGGAGGTATCCTCCGTGGGATCGGTGGTCTGGTGTCGCTGGCTCTCGGAGGCAGTGCGGCCCTCGGAAGGCGACGCGGCTCTAGGTAAGGAGCGAGACTGTGAGTGTGACGGTGAACGCGATCGTGAAGAGTGAGACATGTCGATCTGTGAACAATGAGTTTTATGAGTACTAGAAGATACAAAGGAAAAATAAAGGAAATGTGTAATGAAATGCATGTACGGGTCAGTCGCGTGAGAATCGGGAAAAGACAGTACCGGGAATTTTTGTCTCAAAACCGTTAACATTAGTAATTACGTTCCGTCCTTGCATAATCTCTTTTGAACTAGGCATGGGTGATCAGGCCATGCGTAGTTGAAAATAAATATGCAATCGCGAAATTAATTCTCTAAAGTTTAGACCCATAAACGATTTTCCGAAAAGCCTTGGTTATAGTTTGGTTTCGAAAACTTTTGAAAAATTTTTAAAACCGTTTTTCTCTATAACCCGTGCTCTGATACCAAGTCTGTCACACCCCGCTAAAGCGGAAACACGGAATGTGAAGAGCTGGAAGATCGTTACACAGGTCATATAAAACATAACGGCAATCAAGTCATTAATTAAAAATAAAAGTGTTTACAAATCCATAAAACGACCAAGTCATGATATTTTAGTACATCGATACACAATTTAAAAGTTTCATTAAAAATTCCCAAAAGAAACAATGGCCAAGTCTTTTCCCAATGAGGTTCTCACACAACCGCCTCGACCCGTCCATGCCATGCACATCATGCTTACACTAATTTCCTGAAACATAAGATAAAGTGTCAACTACGAAAGTAGTGACTGAGTTACAGTTTAATTAGTTCGTCAAAAATATAAGTAAAGTATATAAAGTAGAAGTTTCCAAAAGGAGGTTAGCGGAACAAGTCGCTTAAAATTTATATACTTTTAAAGTTCAAGTAACGGGCGAACCGGTGCCCTAAGTTTGAAAAGACCAAATAAAGTCAAATTTAGTCAATTTGTAGTTGCGAAAATCAATCGCTAAAAAGTCCGTAAATTATGCGTAAGTAACTAATTAGATTTCTTGTATCAACCTCTTGGCATCTATAATTTAAGTGTTCACACTAATCCGATTGTTCAACCGTGGTGCCCG
The DNA here is from genome assembly GCA_910822075.1 of Senecio squalidus. NCBI lineage: Eukaryota > Viridiplantae > Streptophyta > Magnoliopsida > Asterales > Asteraceae > Senecio > Senecio squalidus. The sequence goes on along the minus strand of CAJVGC010000060.1, from coordinate 42,836,669 downwards.
TCTTCCCGCCTCTCAAACGGGAAGATTGTACTAGTTCTTAGTGATATGTACTTAGACTGCCATCTAAGCAAGGAACGGTTCTTTCCTAAGTATCGATACCCATAATTACTATACGGCTAAGTAGCTAATAGTGTGTAAGTGTAAGTCCAAAAAAAGTCGTTGGGCGTCAAGTAGTTTTGTTTAAAAGAGAGGTAGTCGTCCGTCACTTAAGATCGTATTATAGTTCCATCAAGGGTTGGTACGTATACAAGCATCAATGATTAGTCTAGTTCAAAAGAGAGCGAGCCAATAAGTTCAAGTAGAGCAAAGATGTTTTACGCATAAGAGTTCAAAATAGTACGTACAAAATAGTTCCAAAGTCCAATAAGTTCCAAGTCAAAATAAGTCCCAAGTCAAAATAAGTTCCAAGTCAAAATAAGTTCAATAAGTTTCAAAAGTCAAAATAGTTCAATAAGTTCAAAAGTCAAAGTAGTTCAATAAGTTCAAAAGTCAAAGCTCACAAGTCCAAAAGTCAACGTTCGATAATTTGCAATTTGATTCATAAAGATTTCAAGTACAATTAATCTTATGTTTCCCCCAAAATTCATGTAAAATATATAAGAAAAGGGGTTGTAACTCACGGATTGCGAAGAACGAGAACTCGAAAACTCGGTCGGAATATGAAAGCCGGGAATCACGGATTGCCTAATATTACCAAGGTAGTTTAATTAGTTGTTATATTATTATGTTCTTAAGTGTCAAGGTTAAGTAAAGTTAAGATAGTCCGAAAAGGTAATTGTCACGTTTTTGTCCAAAAGTCCGATTTAACGTTTTTGATTATTATCTTAAGTGCTTTTGCTCGCTGAAGTGATTTACAATTTCTAAGGAAATTTGGGCAGCGCTTCCGCGCCCAAATTTCATGCCCAAAAATTGTACAATCACTTCCGCTCACAAATCACCTAAAACGCAATATCATATATAATATAGTTCAATATAGTCCAAATAGTCCAATATAAGTCACCATTATTATTAGTTTTATTCATCTCAGTCCCATGATAATATTAGTAAAAGTCCAGAACGTATACATAAGTTTTAAACGGACAAAACGACGATTTTTGGGAGGAACAGCAGCCCGGTGCGCGGCACCTGTCAGGGGGTGCTGCGCACCTCCTTGCTGTTCTTCCCCGTTTTGTGATTTCTTTGCTAAAAACGTTTTGTCACCCATAGATTTCGACATGCAATGTGTTTAAACTTATTAAAACATCTTTATAACAGTTTATAAAGCATTTTTGGTTACAAAACCGTGGATCTAAAGGTTATTTCGGTTAAAAACGTTTTTGACCATAAAAGTCATAGATTTGAACAAAAACACATTTTCAACCGTTAGATCTTACATACAATTGATTATTTGTATAAAAACAGTAAAAAGGAAGAAATCTACCGAAGGAAAAGCTCGGATGATGAGTTTTGGTCGGATTTACGCTCCAAAAACCTTTACACAACTAGTCCTTTTTCAAAATAACGACACCCCCTTGCTTCTCTTGATGAAAGGAACGATTTGTATGGACTAAAATGATGTTTATGTTGCTGGAAATCACTGGAACAAGTGGGTTTCTTGAGAGAAAGTTGAGAGAAAATGGGTGTAGGTGTTTTGTGTGTGTGATTTTGTAATATGTAAAATGGAAAAGAAAATGAATAAGAAAAGTGGGTGTATAGGGGGTTGGAGTCTGTCAAAAGACAGTAATTAAGTGTAGAGTCTCGAGTTTGATTGGTTGGTGGTTTACAAAAACGAGACAAGGACTGAAATTGTAATTTTTTTGAATTCTGGCACTAGGTGCTGCGCACCTAGCCCAAAATCAGTGTTTTCTGATTTTTCGTTTTTACGTTATTGCTTCGTTGGACCTTTTCGTTAATTGAAAGTTCTTAAGTATGATTTGTTATGAACTTAGGAAAGTTCAATAAGTGTTTTCTTGGTATTAGGACTTATATAATTGATTCCGAAAGTTATTCCAACACTAGTTCCGACAAAGTACAGACTCAACAGTTACGAGCTAGAACAGAGCGAACACGATAAAAGAGTAACTAATGTTTCGAACCGATATAGTAATTGAACAAGTACCTGAATTTTTAGACGGTTGTCACACAAACCCAGTATGGAGGTCAGTTTCAGGGTGGTTGGAGTGGTCCCCAGTACGGGGAGCAGTTTCAGGCTAGTGGTAGTGGTTCCCAGTATAGGCAGCAGTTTCAGCCTGGTGGGAGTGGTTCCCAATATCAGCAGTTTCAGGCTGGAGGTAGTGGTACCCATTCTGGCCTAGACCTGATTAATGAACTGCTTTCTACCCCTGACCCTAACCCTACCCTGACCCTACTTGGCTTTGGTTGTCACCCAATATTCCTGTGGAGTAAAGTAACTGGGTACAACCAGATTTTCAAAGAGACCCTAATACTGACATGGTTGCACGCCGGTCTACCTATGCTGAGAATAGCCCGGTTCATATTCAAAGTTTTGGTGATTTTGGCATGGCACAAAACATACATACAAACTAGCCACCCAACTCACAGAACGAAGAAGCTGGGCAAGACTGACGTAGAAGACCATCTAGGAACCCTCAACCAAGATTTTGTGGAACCGACATTCATCTCTTACCACAACCTCCCCGTCGTCGCTAGAAGTTTTGTGTTTTATTTTTATATGTATGATGTTTAATTAATAAAAAGTTATGTTTGTGTTTTAAGTTTTTTTGTGTGTTTTAATATTTGTTTGTGTTCAATTCATAACATATAAAAAAATATGTCTTTTAGAGGTATACAAACATTAAAAAAATTAGATATTTAAAAAATGCAAAAACTTAAAAAAAAATTTGAAAACCAAAAAAAAATGTCTTATAGAGTTATAAAACCTATAAACCATCAAAAAAAAAAAAAACTCGAACCCCAAATCATTAAATAAAACATTAAAAAAATATGTCTTTCAAGGGAAACATTACATAAAAACTCTTATGAAAGAAGTCCCTTATAATTGTAACATTAAAAAAATAGTGTTTTAATAAAGTCTGTCAACTCATTACACTTGTCAGATAACAAAGTTGGCTTTGGTTAATAGGACTAGTAGGTGAAACAGTGTTTTGATCTAATCAGACAGGCCTTTAATAAAGCCTGTGAAAGCATTGATTCCCCTGAACAACTCATTACCTTTGTCAGTAAAAAGTTGGTAATAAGCCGAATTTGCTAACACCGTCTTTTATCCATATCCAATACCTACGTGGCATTTTCACTGGATCACGTTGAAACACAAGATTTTTATTTTATCTTATCAGATAACAAAGTTGACTGGACTGGTAGGTGAAACAGGGTTTTGATCTAATCAGACAGGCCTTTAATAAAGCATGTGAAAGCATTGATTCCCCTAAACAACTCATTACATTTGTCAGTCAAAAGTTGGTAATAAGCCGGATTTGACAACACCGACTTTTATCCATATCCAATACCTACGTGACATTTTCACTAGAACAAGTTCAATCCCTAGATATATATTTTATCTTATCACTTGACTGGATTTTAGTAAATTATACTTTTTTATTCAGTCCTTTTTTAATTAAAACAATAGAAAATTTTTTTTTGGAAAAAAACAAATGTTGCCGAATTTCTAAGTACATTCATTATTAGACCCCATGTGATATCAATATTTTTTAAAACATTACATATTTAAAAATATTACATGAAAACATTACATAAAAACATAGATTAAAAACATTACATAATGTGATTACATAAAAACAATACATAAAAACATTACAAATTTTTAAATATAAAAACATTACATATTTAAAATAAAATATAACATCACCCTACATTTTACGTTTAGCGTAAAGTACAGTAGCCATCTTTCTTTTGAAATACAGTATTTGTTCATCGAATAAGTCGGCTGTAACTACATTTAAGGATTCACCAGTGACCAAGTAGTGAATAAACATACATACAAACAAAGCAGAGTTCTCCTTATTACCCATATATTGACTGACATTTTTCGAATAAATAAATGGCTCAGACCCAGGAGGAGGTACTGGCTCGGCTTTTGCTCTGGTATGTCTTACAGAGTTATAAAACCATAGTATGTTAATCTGGTAAAATGATTTTAAGTTTCGCATATAAACGGCCGGAGTAGCAGATTTATCACGGTCATAAATGATCAACTCATGTTCAGCAAGTTTATACTGAATAAGAAACCAATAACTACTGGGACAACAAATTGGAATAAGGACTAAATCAACGTTCTTCTATCGTATATATGGTTTTATATATCCATGCACTAGATCAAAGTTTTTGGCCCAACTTTGATGGTCGTAAAAATCTTCACGAAACCATATAGGCACAACTGCATACGTGGTTCTTGTGGGAACTTCTTCCTTTTCTATTAAATTTCTATGAACCAACTGAAAATAACCGAAAAAAATTAAACTTATGTAAAAAAAAAGTGTAAATTACAAACATCACAAACTTACAATTTCCCAAAATGCATTGTCTTGCATAAATCCTAACAGAACGCCCCAAAACGTTTTAGAACATTTTACATCGTCTGGTAAAAACAGTTTTACAATATTGGTCGTCCTCATTATTTCCTCTGTCTCCTTGAAGGAAAATTTTTTCAGCACTTTCAGCTGGTATGATAGCTTGTTCGTTGTTTTCGTAGATGTTGACCGCATCTAGACCTTCGTTTACATTGCAATTTCTCTCTATAAAGTCATTTTTCTCTTCTAGTTGAAGATCAATCCGACTGAGCAACTCAGTACATTTCGACGTATTTTCCTAATCTTTTACGCACTGGATACGAAGGAGGTTGAGATAATCTTGTTCTAATAATGATAGGTGGGGGTTATCTTGAAGTGATTGTATGAGTTGGGTTTTTTCATTGTCAGCATTCTGGAAACTTTTGATAAGGGAGTTTAGTTTTTCGTAACGCTTTTTATCTTCTTCTATATGTTTGAAAACAGTGTCTAGGATATTGGAGGTGTTTGAATACGAATTACTGGAAGAAGCCATGGTTATGAGATTGAATTTGTTGCCGGAGTTGCTAGAGAGATATAATAAGTTGATAGTGTTAATCGATAGTGTTACAGTAAGTTAATACTTATAATAAGTAGATAACAAGTGTTTTTAATAAGCCGGATTTGCCAACACCGACCTTTAATAAATCCTGTGAAAGAATTTATTCCGCTGAACAAGTCAACACAAGTGTCTAGTCATTATTTTGTAATAAGACGAATTTGCCAACACCGGATTTTATCCATATCTTAAACGTACATGGCATTTTCACTGGACCAAGTTCAATCCCTAGATTTTTTTGTCAGATATTATCAGATAAGGTACTGTACGTGAAACAGTGTTTTGATCACATCATACAGGCCTTTAATAAAGCCTGTGAAAGCATTTATTCCCCTGGTCAAGTCATTATACTTGTCAGTCATTATTTTGTAATAAGCCGGATTTTCCAACATCGACTTTTATCCATATCTCAAACCTACGTGGCATTTTCACTGGACCAAGTTTAATCCCGAGATTTTTTGTCAGATTTTATGAGATAAGGTACTGTACGTAAAAGGAAGTTTTGATCACATCATACAGAATCGTTTAATAAAGCCGTTAAAAGCATTTATTCCATTGAACAAGTCAACACAAGTTTCTAGTCATTATTTTGTAATAAGCAGGATTTTCCAACACCGACTTTTATCCATATCTAAAACCTACGTGGCATTTTCACTGGACCAAGTTCAATCCCTACATTTTTTTGTAAGATATTATCAGATAAGGTACTGTACGTGAAACAGTATTTTGATCACATCATACAGGCATTTAATAAAGCTTGTGAAAGCATTGATTCTCCTGATCAAGTCATTAGACTTGTCAGTCATTATTTTGTAATAAGCCAGATTTGTCAACACCGACTTTTATCCATATCTCAAACCTACTTGGCATTTTCACTGGACCAAGTTTAATCCCGAGATTTTTTGTCAGATTTTATGAGATAAGGTTCTGTACTTTAAATATATACTAATTATCCCCAACTCTCAATCACCTCTCATATCAAACAACTCTCATACAGAACCTCTCATAATCATTTTCCCCAACTCTCAAACAACTCTCATTTTCCCCAACCATGTCTGTATTTTCCCCAATCCATGTTCATCTAGTTTGTGGAAATGAACTATCATTTCAAAAAGGTTTCTTGACTGGCGATGAATCGACCACTCGTATTGTTTTTCATCTTCTCAGGAGGGTCAATCTTGCTAGTTTCAAAGAGATGGCGTCCAACACATTCGGTTTATCTAGTGAATTTTTTAACCTGAAACTAATCTTGTGGTACACCTACGGAGACCATGTGGTTCAGAGTGAAATTCCAGATGATGATACATTTGAAACATTATATGTTTTGAATGCCACCAACCTTCAATATCAGCCTCAAATGCAAGCACAATTTCTTCCAGTGGTTCAACAAACACAATTTTCCTTTACAGACTAGTTGAGGAACATACAAATACAACATCCTCATCAGTCTTAAGATGGGTTTCCATCATCCTATACCGATCACTTTCAACCTTCTACTTACGCTGAACAAGACATGTTCCCATCAAGGTATAGGGAACAGTATCACGAAGAAGATCAGAACTCTGATGATGGCCAACACCAAGGCCACCCACACTATGAAGCGGAAGATGTTTTTGCTGAAAACGACCGTTCTGATGACGATAACGAAACGGTCGACGAATATACAACAGAAGATTATGCCCTTCTTGGAGACGCTTCAGAGGGCGAAGGACGTCATGATGAGCTCGTACCTCGTCATGAAGATGATGAAGTGTTCTTGGAATCAAGTGTTGGTTTTGTGGGAGAGGAAGAATGGAATCGTCTTCCATTCGAAGAAGATGACAAATCAGTGGACTACTGGTGTGAAGGGAAAGACCCACGTCAACGAATGTGATTAAAAGCAAGGCTTAGTTTGTATATGACATTAGGATAAGGCTTGGAGATCAATGCAAGAGACGAACACCGATATCCATGTGAATGGACTCCTAGGGGTTCAAGTCGAAACAAAAGGGGCATATGGCGTCTGGTAGTTTGGAACCCTATCCACAACTGTGTTGGATCGGTCGTTAGAAATAACAACCGGTCTTTGCAAGCATGATTGAACCAAAATTGATAACCAAATCAAGCTAGACATTGCATACAAAGTAAAACACATCATTTCCAGTGCCAAGTCTAGTTGGGACGTATACGTGTCTTACTATAAAGCTTGGAATGCCCGTAGAATTGCCATTGAACGACTCTATGGAACATGGGAGAGCAATTTTTCCGAGATGCCGAAGTACATTGAAGAAATGGTCCATAGAAACCCCGGTACCAATCTCAGATGGTTACATGCCCAAATACAAAAACCCAGACGGTCCGTCAAAATTTAGGTATGTATTTGGGAAATTTTCATAAAAATCATCAAATCACAAAATAGACCACGCTCCTATTACAACTTTCATTTTAGGTATGTATTTTGGGCTTTTGGACCTGCCATTGAAGCCTTCAAGCATTGTATACCCGTCGTATGTGTTGATGGGACCCATCTGAAAGGAAACTATCGGGGGAAGCTTCTTACAGCTGTGACGAAAAACGCTAACGGGAATATACTTCCTCTTACTTTCGCCATGGTTGATAACGAGACAAATGAAACTTGGCGATGGTTTTTGCACAACTTCCGGAATCATGTTGCCGTTTATTCAGAGAGAAAATTGTATGTGATTTCAGACTGTCACCCAGGTTTGATCAACACAATGACTGATATGGATGACTGGTATCATCGATTCTGTCTCAGACACGTAAGAAGTAACATTATGAAGTCGTTTCCAGACCAGAAGTTGAAAAAATGGTGTTGGGAGATCGGCACTACATCGTAGCGGAGAAAGTTTTAAATTCGCCGTTGATAAATTTAGACGGTTAAACAGGGAAGCTTGGAGGTGGCTAAAAGATATTAGTTTGGACAAGTGGACGTTGTTGTATGATGAAGGTTATGTACGTTGGGGAAACACCACAACAAACATAGCCGAATCATATAACAATTTCATACTCACGATGCGCATGATTCCTATCAAGGCATGTATAGAAGGTACATTCGAACTTACCAGAGCTCACTTAGTACAAAACTCTAGCAGAGCTAGAGACTGTAATTTACCCCTTTCAACAGCCATGTGGAGACTTACAATGGTCGGGAATCATATGTCATTCATCAGAGGGTAACACTTTACGATGTCCTAAATGGTGTTTATGAGTGTCAGACAAATGCCCCAATAACCATGGGTGGGGTGGGGGGGGGGGGAACAAATACGAGGTCACTTTTCCAGCTAAGTCTTGTACTTGTGGAAAGTGGCAAATGCATAGGTTTATTTGTTCTCATGGCATGGTTGTTGATGGACACGTGAATGGTCCTAGTCTAAGAAACCATGAAGCTACACCAATAATGGTTTCTGCCTTCTACAACATAAAAACGTGGAGGCGACAATATATCCCAACACTTAGGGGCCTACGGCACGAGGACTACTCGAGAGAAGCGAACTGGACCATCGAAGCGGATAAAACCATGATAATTACAAAAAGATCAAGAAAGAAACAAAGAAGAATCCGTAATGAAATGGACCAGCCGAGCGGAAGCGGAAGTAGACTCCGAACTTGTAGTGGTTGTGGACACACAGCTCACAACAGCCGGAGCCGATTTGCCAACGTAACCAACGTTAGTGAGCCATTTTGTATTGTATCATGTTAATTCTGTAATTTAACTTGTTCAAAACAGTGGGATTAAGTGGACCATTTTTTATTTTAAGTTGTTCATTTTTGCCAAAAAAAATATTTTTTTGCCATTTTGTACATAGCATAAAACACACGAAAAACCATAAACATTAATATAACTTTTATAAACTCTAAAACAATAACATATTAACAAAACACAATTTGGAAATTTTCATAAAAATCATCAGATTACATACATAATTAACCCTAAACACTAACACATAACCATTTTCAAAACAAAAAAACTAACCAAAATGATTTTTTGCCATTTTGTACATAGCATAAAACACACGAAAAGAGCCATAAAAATTAATCTAACTTTTATAAACTCTAAAACAATAACATATTAACAAAACACAATTGGGAAATTTTCATAAAAATCATCAAATTACATACATAATTAACCCTAAACACTAACACTTAACCATTTTCAAAAAAAAAAAAAACCCTAAACCAAAACCACCAACCAAAACCGGAAACCACTAAACATAAACCATTTTTTTTAAACCAAAAGCCGGCATTTGGAACTCCGGCTATTGACACGTCGGCGACACATATGATTAAGCAATAGTGGAAAGCTGGGTGGCAGGTGACGTGGTATAAGTCGGCGTTCCCAACGCCGGCTATATCATTCCTATGAAAAGTTTCCGGCATCGTCCGTTCTTGCGACATCCGGCGACGGGATGTCCATTCCGGCCAAAACAATCTTATGATTTGTGTTGACTTTTGAAAAAGATGTTATATTAGGTTGAAAGAGATAAAATATTGCAGGAGTGTGAGTTTTGTTAGATCCGGTTTGATTTACACTTTAAAAAGGAAATTTGAAAAAATTTAATTTTTTCTTTGGGCCGATTACAAGACCAGCCGCTACAAACTAACACATCTTTTAGAGTGATGTCACAATCGCTCCAAAAAATCATCTTTTGGAGTACTTTTGTGTGTTTTATGAGAATTTTATGATCATTACCTTTTTTGAAGTGGGCTTTTTAGTCAACCTCTCCAAAAGGTTGCTCCAAAAATGGCATTTGTACTAGTGATATTAATAATGTAAAATGGTAATTGAATACGTAAAAAGTAAGTTAACACAGTTGTTTACGAGTAAAGCCCTTAATCCTTTAGGATTGTAGGCATAAAACCTCGGGAAGGGATAATAATCCCTTGCATTGTTGATTTTATTGATTAAAAAAGTTATTAGTGCAAAGATGAGCACAAGTGATCAATTCTAAGTATTTGTGTTGTAATTCAGGTGAGTAGTCCGGTGTGACTGTGTGTGTTCCTATATCGACCATGCCTCTATTTATAACAGACTGAAAATAACAACTATTGCGAAATATGCAAGATCATCCCAGCTCTGAGATATGCGGGATCTTCCATAGACTGCTTCTTCAACGTTTATTTAAAGTCTTTTTGTTTTGACTTGGATTTTGTCTTCAACGACTATAATTAGCTGATTGCAATACTTGCCAATATAAGAGTATTATACGTAGAAATATATAATAAGTAATGTTAGTGATCATACACCTGTTTGCGATATATGATCACGTGATAAGTGATATTAAAAATGGAAGTATACAAATCAAGACAAATGGAGCAGATTATGTGAAATTCTAATTTTATGCATGAAGACTCAGTTTCTACGTCCAAAAGATTCTACTCAGCATGTATAAGCCTTAGCTACATTCAATCAACGTAATTATCACATTATGCATGGCTAGACCTATATCTAGGAGACATACTTATTCATGCAAGATCAATGTTTCCCGTTCAAACGTCTAGAGTTCAGATGAAGTTGTAGGCGACCAAAGAAGACTTCGGGAACCAAACAGCTAATGTATGTGTTGATGCACTTTTTGGATGTCCATAGCTTTGCAAACGCATTATTAATGTTTACTTGTAATGTTGTACACCTAGTTGGTTGTAAAAGTGCGAAATTCACCTTCTGCATTGATTCATGCGGATGTGGGTTCATACGCACGGATGAGAGTCTCATCCGTGCGGATGAACACTTATATTTGGTCTGATTTGCTTAACGTTCATCCGTACGGATGAGAAACAGATCCGTACGGACGAGAGCCTCATCCGTACGGATGAGAAACAGTCCTATATATAGTGAATTTTCTGCATCTTTTAGGTTAAGAGTTTTGATAAGAGTTTCAAGAGGGTTCTTGAAGAGTGAGGGAGGCTGCGATTTTGCAGTAGGTTTTTAGGGTTTTTGAGGCGCCCCGATCCGGCCGATCACCGGATTAGGGAGAAGATTATGTTCAATCTTCTCCTTAGCCTTACCACGATTTCTCAGTTTAAACAATTGTAATCATTAACGTTTATTAATAATATTTGGTTTATCTTTGATTATTCGTGTTTATCTCTTCCGTCTAATCAATCCGTTGCACGTTCTTGTTAATGCGTTCCTGTGTTAATCGGACCTACAAATTGGTATCAGAGCCGGTTAACACCGTGCTCTTGATCTGGATCAAACGGGATTGAAGACATTAAAAGGTTTAGATTTTTTCTCCATTTTTTCGGATCGATTTTGTTATGTTTTGAGGTTGGATTGATGGTATGGTTGAACGGGTTTGTAAATCAGGTTATCTGGAGTCTCTGGGCATTTTACGGGGTCAAAATCGCTATCAAAATGACCAAAAAGGGATTTTGGGTTTTCTGTCGGCGGACTGTTTTACCAGCTATCGACGAACTTCATCCGTGCGGATGTAAGTTCATTCGTACGGATGTGAATTCATGCGTGCAAATGAGTTAAGTCATACGTACGAATGAGGTGTTCCATTTCAAGACTAACGGATAGATCCATCCGAACGAACCAGAAGCTGATCCGCACGGATGAACTCTTCATCCGTGCGCTTGAAAGAATCAGTTGAGATTAAATGTCTATACGTACGGATAAGTCCTCATTCGCACGAACGGGTATTTCATCCGTACGGATGAGGATCAGAACCTTCACTTTCGGTTGTATCATGTCTAGATCCGGTATGTAATCTCCTTATTTTATCGGGTCAGTTTTAAAGTGAAGTTGCGGAGAAAAACAGTATTATGAAGATTTTTGTGGGGTAATCGGGAACATCCGGTTATTTATGGGTCATTAACGTTTATTTATTTATTCCGCGTTTATTGTGATTCCGTTGTGGAGGGAATCTGGTTAGTGTTTCGCAATCACAGGTTATGGTGCATGATCTTTGGTGAATCTGAATGTGTGCCAATTTGTTACGGGTTATTAGCTGTGAATGGAGTCCTCTAATTTTTGCCTAATACATTTTAAGTCATGATGAAGACGATTTGAGCTACAATGTTTACATATTGGGATGAGCTTATCTGGAGGGGGAAATTTACAGTTGGTAGTTCATAGCAGATTGCTGTATGTGAAGATTGTCACATTATTGAAATGATCGTATCGAAGTCTGTAGAGTTCAGTCTCAGGGGGAGTCTTACTGCTTATGGTATTATGTGCTGCATGTTTATTCAAGTGAAGTCAGAGAAACTACAGAATGTCCAGTTAGCATTTCGACAACAACGAGCGGAAATCGTTGGTGTTCGAAGTTTGATTTGTCATGTTTATTCGGGAAGACTTTGATGAAGCTTGAAGATTCAAGAAATACTGATACCACGGCAGAGACTGACTGAAGATTGCAAGAGGTGTCTACAAGAATTTGCAAGCTATGTCCAAGGGGGAGTTTGTTGATGCACTTTTTGGAGGTCCATAGCTTTGCAAACGCATTATTAATGTTTACTTGTAATGTTGTACACCTAGTTGGTTGTAAAAGTGCGAAATTCACCTTCTGCATTGATTCATGCGGATGTGGGTTCATACGCACGGATGAGAGTCTCATCCGTGTGGATGAACACTTATATTTGGTCTGATTTGCTTAACGTTCATCCGTACGGATGAGAAACAGATCCGTACGGACGAGAGCCTCATCCGTACGGATGAGAAACAGTCCTATATATAGTGAATTTTCTGCATCTTTTAGGTTAAGAGTTTTGATAAGAGTTTCAAGAGGGTTCTTGAAGAGTGAGGGAGGCTGCGATTTTGCAGTAGGTTTTTAGGGTTTTTGAGGCGCCCCGATCCGGCCGATCACCGGATTAGGGAGAAGATTATGTTCAATCTTCTCCTTAGCCTTACCACGATTTCTCAGTTTAAACCATTGTAATCATTAACGTTTATTAATAATATTTGGTTTATCTTTGATTATTCGTGTTTATCTCTTCCGTCTAATCAATCCGTTGCACGTTCTTGTTAATGCGTTCCTGTGTTAATCGGACCTACAGTATGCATGAGTTATGCTAGGAAGATCCATTTCATCCACCTAAACCCCACAAAACTCCAACACTCTATCTTAAACGTAAACCCTAGTTCTAATAACCCTAATTTACAATGTAAACCCTAATTTCACTACAACACTTCCAAACCTTTCTATTTCCATTTCCAATTTCCATACCAACTTAAATTACCCTGTTACATCCTAAACCTACAAACCCAATATGCCTATTAATCATGGCTCGGATACCACTTCAAGGTTTTATATGATATCATAATTGATCAAAGTTTAAAATAGTTTTGCGAAATTTGGTGGTTTAATAAAAAAATTTAAAACCCTTGAACCATGTTTAATTCATGATCCAGATTGAGTAGCACATATGTAACAAACTTATTCACACAATACAAAATAATAACTAATAGTTAGATTGACGTATGGGGGCGTGAAATCTAACACGAGTAAATAATCTTCTAACTTGATCTTCAAGTCTTCTTACTTGTGCTTTAAATATTCCTACTACAATACTGAAACCTCGAGATCATTTCACTATAAAGAGATATTCTTGGTTCCATCAGTGAACTGCGTCGCTAGAATAGAAATGCTTATCTTTGATAACTACATGAACAAAAAGAGCTCTTCTTTTGTACTTGTGTATTTGCTTGGATCGAACACCAAGAACCACGATCTTAATCTCCTTTTGTTTGATTGAAGAACTCGAATCAAATCCTAGAACCCGTCAACCCTAGATCCGAAAACCTAGGCTTCGAATAACTGAAACCCGAGGGTTTCGGTTTTCATGCTCGGTCAGAGAGAGAGAGAGAGAGAGAGAGAGAGAGAGAGAGAGAGAGAGAGAGAGAGAGAGAGAGAGAGAGAGAGAGGTGCAAAGATTTAATTTAGGTTTGTATTTATAAGATATACAAACTTGATAATTTATCATATTTATTTAACATTCAGATAAATAATATCTCGTAACCTTTAATGTATATTTCATCATTTTACGTAAATATATGTTTTGACATTTCACATAATTATTTATCTCGTATTCTTAATGTGTGGTTACATATACTTATATCACCAAGGTAAATCCTTATTCGTTGGTGGCCAGGAATATACCCTATTTTAGAATCTCGAACATTCAATATGGAACATTCAATACTTGTATCACTATTTTATACACTATCCTTTCCTATGGAACTATCAATACTTGTAACCTGCAAAAGCCTTTTAGATCGAGTACTCGCCGATCTTAGTTGGTCATTCATTTCTTTTTTATTGTTGAGGTGAGTACATACGTATTCTAAACCGCATGCATAAAAAATCGGGCTATCACAAAACAGTCCTAGACAATTATGAACGAAATGTAATCCGAAATACACAACCCTAAGGTAATTGAAACCCCATTCGAACAAATTTTAACGCTTAAATTAAACTAGTAGAGACTCGTGCATTGCACGAGTTCGGGAGTTTATGTTCCCGTCTGCACTTTGACCATTAAACAATGCCAAGAAAAAAGGCATCGTCTTCGCGGGATTATTTGATTCGCAAACTATATTTTTTATTTGATACTAATCTAAAAAAAAAAAGAAATGAAAGCCCAACACCAACCAAAGCCCAACACCAGCACATAAGCCCAACCCCCAACACCCAAGCAAGCCCAACACTTTGTTTGTAAATTTTTAAAGCAGTACAAAAGAAAGAAAAGAAAAATGAGGTGGTGGGATTCGAACCGCGGTCTCCTCGCAGGGGAGGCCTGATGTGTAAAATCTAGTCTTAAATTTAACCTACTATTTTACGTTATTACACAATTATAGGCAGTGGACCTATTCGTATGTAATATAGTTTAAAAACAAGTAAAGGTTCGTTCGCAGGGACTAATTTGTTTTTAAGTTTTGAATTAATAATACTATTTGTTTTTGGGGTTTTTATTGTAACAAAAGATTGATTTAAAAGTGATTTGTAAAAAGGTGATTATAAAAATCAAGTGAGAAAAAGTAATAAGATTAATCAAATATAAGAGAAATACACTTGTTTGACACTTCACTTATTTTCCATTTAAGTTTACGAAATTGATTGAATATAAAACTTCTAAGATATAACAAAAGTCCTCTCGAATCTTTTATTAACTTTAACTATCTCTAATTATAATGTTCCTCTCGAATACAGTTATAATTATTAACAATTAAGCTTTAAGTGACAAGCCGGTTTTTAGTGATTTAATCTTATAGAGTTTCCTCTCGAATAACTCCTCTAAATTTTAAGTCCTTCCGAATCTTAACAAAAAGACTTACTCAATTAAGTTTAATTATATAAGTTGATATTATTAGGTCCTCTCGAATCCTAACAATTTTAAACCAATTAAAGACCGATTGATTATTTCGTATAAATTATTTAACCTATCTAGATTCCTCTCGAATACCTAGAATGTTGGTTAATTAACTTATATATAAACAACATTTTAATAATATGTTAAAACTTAAGCAAATAAGGATTAGCGATTAAACACAAAAACCTGAACAATTAATAACGCAAACGTAAACTTCAAATAAGATCCATAATCAAACAAGCGTAAAAATAGTTTATCTACTCATTATTGAGTTCAAAACAAACCTAATAATAAGAGAAAACATACTGGAAAATAAAAGTCTTAAAAAGGAAAGAAGAACAAACTAGAAACCGAAAACTTGTCGTGACCGACGTTGAACGAAAACCGACTCTTAGCTCGAAACCTTGCCTCCAAACTCGAACTCCAGCTCTAGAACTTGATAATATTGATTGATGATTTTTTCTGGCTGGAATGGCTCGGTATTTATAGGCAATATTCAAGAGGAAAACGTATTCGACTCGAAATCGAAAAGTGCTGAAACTGGCCACTGCGCCGTTGTCTTTGCTCAGGACGACGCAGCGGGAGAAATTTGCATTACTGCTTCGTTGTAACTGCCTTGTGTGTCGTTGTCCTTGCTTTTCCTCGTGACTGCGGCGTTCTGATGTCTTTGTGCGACGTCCTGGTCAGTTTTTTCACCATTTCTTGTCGTTTAACCTCGTTTCTTCCACCCTTTCCACTTCCCGAACATGTAAACCTGTAAAATGGACAAAACCACTTTTCCACACAATTAAATGCAAAAATCCTATCCTATTCACCGTGTTTACTATGAAATGTGACCGAATATCGCATATAAATAACTATATAAATATGCGATATCAAATCCTCTCAAACTTACCCTTTTGCTTGCCCTCAAGCAAAAACTGTGTTAAAATAATTATCAAAGCCAAAAATTTACATAACCAAACACCTCACGATTTTTATGGGAAGTAAAATCACACAAACTCTTAAACTAATCTAAAAGGGTGTGTAACGTATTCTGTAGAATCGCTCAACTGCTTAGTCATGGTGAATATTCTATCATAGGCTTGATAACGTATCAAATCTCCACCACTAGAGTCTAGGTACAGCTAAACGGGGACTTTTATTCGGGTTATAATTTACAGGTAAAGGCATGTGAAAATATATAATGGAGTGTAAATGGGTTAAATAAAAATAATACAAAAAAACTTAGATTAAATCCGAACTAATAAAATCTCTAACGAACTGGATTGCTCAATTTTCTCAACTTTACTTTTTCTCCGAATATACAATTATCGTATATAATACAAGACTCAGTATACACTATTTCTTTTAAATTCTACAACTAATTTTTTTCGCTTTTCTGTTTTTTCGACTTTTTTCGACTTTTTTTCTTCACCCTAGTACATGTCTTACAATATAATATTTCTCGTGGTAAGTACACATGCTCAAAAGGCTAACTTCATTTTTCTAACTATTCTCCAAATACAAAATAGTACAAGGCTCAAATAATATAACTTTTCTTTTATGCCTTAATATACTCTAAACTTCACTTCATATACAATAGCAATCAAAAAACTAAGTTCGGATCTAATCTAAAAAGAAACGAAAATAAGGCGAGTTTACAAAATATATAATAGTGTTTAGAAACGAAAAAGTTTAGGCGCAAATTGGTTTACTAGAGTTTCTAACACTGAAAATAAGTGTTACAAGGGTTAGGCGAAAAATATATAAAAAAAAAAACGAAAAGGCTAATCAAATGGGTTAATCCTAATTGCCCTTATCATTGTACCAAATCCCACTAAGTTACCCTAATGTAATTGCTCATATGTGGTCTCGAAATGTATAACAGTGTCAAGTTCTAAAGTTATCACCATCGGCATACTCAAAGAAATGAAAAAATAGCATAAAAATTAATGCTTTCAAAGGCTCAAATTCTCACTATTTTCTGAGTAGGGTATAAAATGCGTCTGGTTATGCTTAAAGTTTAAGGTATTTACCGACTAGACACGTTATATTTTTTTATTTTTACAATTTTTCGATTTTTTTGTATTTTCTGTTTTTTTCTGACTCAAAAATATACAAATTAACACCAACCTAACACGATGGAAACTAAGCTAAGGGTCGAAAAATAAAATTTAGAATTTCCCGATGACCCCCCCAAATTTGAGTAACACATTGTCCCTAATGTGTTAACGACTAAAAACTAAGGGAAATTATACAAAATAAAACCTAAAAAGAAAAAAAAATACAAAAAATAGAAAGGTAGAAAGTGTAACCCGTCTTCGATAACGAAAATAGAACGTTGAAATGTTGTTGCTGAACTGAATGCCAGGCTTATGATTGGGTACTGAACTTACTGCCAGTCTTAAAAAAACTAAAAAAAAAAAAATTCAACCAAACATGTTAGAATAATAAAGGAAAAAGAAAAATATTACATAATAAAAATCTACTAAATAAAAATAGGACAAGAATAATAGTACAGAATAAGATACAAAATACAAAAATCACTCAGTCAGCGTCCTCCATGTCATCATCATCAGCATCAGGATGTGGCTGGTAAGCAGGTGGGGTATAACCGGGATAAGGCTCGGGATTGTAGAAGGCAGAGGGAGCATATGGTGAAGGTGGACCTGCAGTGCTCGAAGATGGGTGGTCCTGGATGTACATGTGCTCCAAATAAGGCTGATAACGGTCGTGGAAATACTCGTGTTGTGCCTGATACTGGGTGAACTGTCGCAAATCCTGGTCCTGGCCAAACTAGAGGCGATGCATTCCAGAAATCACCTGATCCATAAAATCCCGCTGTGACATAGCTTGCGGTCTCGGGGGTGGTGGTGCTCGCGGTGTCGGTCCATCAGCTATCAACGCATTACCGATGATAGTAAGAATCTGAGCCCGTACCAAAGCGTTCTGGTTTATCATCTTGCATTGCACAGGACAGGAATATAAAGCAATGTTCGTCGGGGTGAATAAACCTAAAGACTTGGCGATCCGTGTAACCCAATGCCCGCAAACTAGACTGCTCGCGGATTGTTGTCCTGAACCCCTCTCTCCCATGTACCGTGCCAGTGTCCATGGTACGTTAACGTACCGCTGGGGGTCCCGAGGACTGAACATGTATAATAACCACAGGTTTTCGTTATAGCACTTGTCGTGCTGGGTCGATCGGTGAAAAAATGTATAGGAGATACATTTATGCAGTAACCGAAGGATGGTAGACTGGATATCCTTCACCGGGCTAGTAGAGTGACGGCCTCCCTTGCCCGTAAGCTCGAACCAAGATCCGTCTATGTCAAACTGTGAAGAATCCAGAACTGCGTCCCCGAAATACCCTGTCATCAAATCCTCATCGGCAGCCTCGACATCGGTCCATAACCCCAGTAATCTCCCGAACTCAACCACTGTAACCTGGCGATTCTCACCACCTAAACGAAAGGATATAAGCGGTGCCCCAATAAACTGCCCCGGAGCAAAAGTTGTCCGAACGGTAATGGAGCAATAGAACTCCAAAACCCAGACCCTAAAAACCGGCTCATCCACATGAAAAGCTCGCTCCCAGATCGGGATCACTGCCTGGGCGGTCACACTGGCAGTAGGGTAGAAACCACTGATATCAATCCCAAGGTCCTGCAAAAGATCCCAGTCCAGATGTTGAGGTGCAATAACTGTGCGAGTCCTCAGTGCTGCCAATCTCCCATCTAGAATCGTCTTCCGAGCTGGAGAGCAGCCCGGCCACTGAAGCCAAGGGTGGCTTTCAGGAGGCCCAACCTCAACTACCTGGTCAACTGCCTGGGTCGCTCGTGGGGAACCCCGACGCCTACGAGAACCACCTGTTGCCTGCACATCAAAAATCACCAAAACAAACACAACTAAAATGTTAAACAACCAAAATCCGGCTAACATGACGCTGCCACAGGGGCAGTAAAGTCAAAATTTTGGCCATAACCTGTTTGCAAATTGTATTTACCAAAACCCCCAAAATAATGACTAAATTCGGATGTAATAGCAATTAATTTCGGCTAACAATGAATTGGCCCAAAAATCCAACAAATAAGCATCATAAACGGTTGTAATCAGTAATAAAAGGGTAATTAAACAATCAATTTGACAATTAAAAGTCTAATTAAAGAACCCTAATTTTTTCCCCAATTTGATTTCTTCAAATATACCGAAATTAAAACGAAATTGAAAGGAAAAAGATGATAAACATACCTGATTACTCATGTGTGTTAGATGAAAGGAAGAATTTAAGCAAGAATAATCGAATTCGGAGGTGTTTGTGTTTGTAAGCCGTCGGCAGTGTGTGTGAGGTGTGTGTAGTGGTAAAATAAAATAAGATATAACCTGTATTTCAGACCGCTGCGTCGTTCAGATGTTCCTGTTCGCCGTTCTGCTTAGAACGTCGCACATAGCCTTCTGTGCGGCGTCCTGGCTGCTGTATTTTTTTAATTTTCGTTTTTTTTTTTTTTTTTTTTTTTTTTTTTTTTTTTTCGTTGGTTTTCTTGGTACCTATCTAAATAAAACATCAAAGTAAAATTGTTAAAAACTTCCTAAAATAAGAAAAGAAAAGATAACGAAATTAAAATAAACTAGAAAAATGGAAAGAACAAACCCGGGTTGCCTCCCGAGAAGCGCTAATTTTTCGACCGAGTCGTTAGCTTGACTCGACATGCCTCGTGATCAGGTGTTGATGGTGTAAAAACCATCCTCGATCATCATCCCATTTTCATCGTCCTCCTCGTGGTATAATTTGACTCGATGTCCTGAGACGATGAATGAATCTCTTTTCTCTTTCCATAATTCGACATATCCTGAGGCAAATGCTCGTTTTACGGTGTACGGCCCTGTCCACTTTGATCTTAATTTTGGAGCCTTGAATTTGTACTTCGACTGAAACAGAAGCACTTTATCGCCCTCCTTGAATTCTTCACGACGAATTTTTCGGTCGTGGAATTCCTTTGTTCTTTCCTTGTAAAGTCGGGAACTTTCGTAGGCCTGTAACCGTAACTCGTCCATTTCGTGAAGCTGTAAGAACCGCATATCTCCCGCTAAGTCCATATCAATGTTGCAGTTCTTCAAAGCCCAGTATGCCTTATGCTCGATTTCGACCGGAAGGTGGCACGTTTTCCCGTAGAGTAGTCGATACGGGGTGGTTCCAATCGGCGTTTTGTACGCTGTCCTGAATGCCCACAGTGCGTCTTCTAGCTTCCTTGACCATATGTTCGGATTGTTGTTGACTGTCTTTTCCAAAATCCGCTTGATTGCTCGGTTTGTATTTTCCACTTGGCCGCTCGTTTGAAGATGATACGAAGTAGCAAAACGGTGATTGACTCCATATCTTTTCAAAACCTTTTCTAACTGAGCATTTGCGAAGTGGCTTCCTCGATCGCTGATTAATGCCTTCGGCACTCCAAACCTGCAAAACAAATTTTTAAGAAAATCAACAACCACGTTAGAGTTGTTAGTAGGTAATGCCTTTGCTTCAACCCATTTAGAAACATAATCCACAGCAACTAAAATATAAACATTTCTATTTGAAGGTTTGAAAGGTCCCATGAAGTCGATTCCCCAAATATCAAAAACCTCACAAACTTGGATCCCTTGCTGTGGCATTTCGTCTCGCTTCGTGATGTTTCCCTGGCGTTGACACGCGTCACAGGTTCTCACAAGTGTATAGGCCTCCTTGAAGATTGTTGGCCAGTAGAAACCTGCATCAAAAACCTTTTTACCAATTACCGTCGGTCCATAGTGTCCTCCGGTGGGTCCATGATGGCATTGGTCCAAAATCCTCCTTGTTTCCCCTCCGTATACACACCGTCGCACCATTCCATCAGCACACCTATGAAACAAGTATGGTGCGTCCCAGTAGTAGTATTTAGCATCTGCGATCAATTTCTTTTTCTGTTGATAGGTCAGGCTCTTGTTGACAATCTTTCCGGCTAGATAGTTCGCAATATCCGCGAACCATGGAGCATTGTCGTCTTTCTTGCTGATGCAGGCCAGCATTTCCCCTGGAAACGCGTCATCTATCTCCCCTTCCTTCAACTCCCCCAAACTTGGGTTCTCCAATCTGCTCAAATGATCTGCTGCTACATTTTCAGCTCCTTTCTTGTCCTTGATCTCGATGTCAAATTCCTGCAACAATAAAATCCAACGAATTAGTCTAGGTTTAGCATCTAATTTAGAAAATAAGAATTTTAAAGCAGAGTGATCCATGAAAACAATGGTTTTGCTCAACACTAAGTAGGAGCGGAATTTGTCAAAAGCAAATACTACAGCCAATAGTTCCTTTTCCGTAGTGGTGTAATTCTGTTGGGCTTCGTTCAGTGTTTTGCTGGCGAAGTAGATAGGTCGAAAATGCTTGTCGATCCGTTGCCCCAAAACAGCTCCCTCTGCGAAATTACTGGCGTCACACATCAATTCGAAAGTCTGAGACCAATCCGGTGCTACCAAAATGGGTGTATTGGTGATCCTCTCCTTGAGTAACTCGAAAGCCTGTAAGCAGTCCTCCGAGAAGTTGAAAGCTACCTCCTTCTCTAATAGTTTTGTCATCGGACGAGTAATCTTCGAGAAATCCTTGATACACCTTCGGTAGAATCCCGCATGTCCCAAAAAACTCCGAATTGCCTTCTCGTTCGTTGGTGGTGGTAGTTTGGCGATGACCTCGATCTTTGCTTTGTCCTTGCTATCCCAACTTTTGAAATTTTGTGTCCCAGTACAATTCCCTCTCGAACCATGAAGTGGTGTTTCTCCCAGTTTAGGACCAAGTTTGCTTCCTCGCATCTTCCCAACATCTGATCCAGATTCTTCAAACAAGCATCGAAAGAATCTCCGAACACTGAAAAATCGTCCATGAACACCTCCATTGTCTTCTCCACCATGTCCTGGAAAATGGCTAGCATACATCGTTGAAAAGTGGTTGGTGCGTTGCATAGACCAAATGGCATCCTCCGATAAGCGTATGTTCCGAACGGGCATGTGAAGGTGGTCTTTTCCTGATCTTCGGGAGCAATAGGTATCTGAAAATACCCTGAGAATCCATCCAGGAAGCAGTAAAACTCATTCCCTGCTAGTCTTTCGATCATCTAGTCCATGAATGGTAGTGGAAAATGGTCCTTCCTGGTGGCTTCATTTAGTTTGCGGTAGTCGATGCAGATTCTCCATCCTGTGACCGTCCTCGTTGGTACCAGCTCATTCTTGTCATTCATCACCAAAGTCATACCTCCTTTCTTTGGAACACAGTGAATTGGGCTCACCCACGGACTATCTGAGATTGGGTAAATAATTCCTGCATCCAACAACTTAACAACTTCCTTCTTAACGACATCTATCATATTCGGATTTAGCCTCCGTTGACTTTGAACAACAGGTTTTATGTTATCGAGAAAATTGATTTTATGTTTGCAAAATTCAGGGCTAATTCCGGGTATGTCAGATATTCGCCAAGCAAAGGCCTTTTTATGACCTTTAAGGACTGTCAATAATCGAGCTTTTTTGTCACCCGAAAGTGATGACGAAATAACAACTTGTAATAAATTTGTACCTTCAAGAAAAGCATACTCTAAATGTACCGGTAGTTGCTTCAGCTCCAAGTCGGTAGGTGGTTCTTCAATTGAAGAATTGATCCTCATGCTCTGGTCCAGCTTCAATTCCTCTTTGACTTCAATCTCCACTTCTTCGATCTTCTCGTCCTTCAGTTCCTCCTCCAAGCTCGCTTCTATCTTGAGAATTTCCTGCCAATCTAAATCATCTAACACATCAATCCGAAAACAGGTTTCATCTGTAGAATAAGAATTGGTCATGGCTCTATCTAGCGTAAAAACAATTCTTTCTTCCCCAACCCCCAATGGAATTTGCCCATTTTTCACCCGAATAATTGCGTCAGCTGTGTTTAGGAATGGTCGTCCAAGGATTAGTGGAACAGTGACATCTTCATCCATCTCTAAAATCACGAAGTCAACCGGGAAGGTGAATTTTCCTACGTTTACTAGCATGTTCTCAGCAATTACAAACGGGTATTGAAATGAACGGTCTGCTAGGCGGATACTCATCCTAGTGGGTTTTAACACTCCTAGGGAAAGTTTAGCATATAGTGAATAAGGCATTAATTTTATGCTAGCTCCTAAGTCCGCCAATGCGCTGCAACTGTATGTATTGATGAAGTTACACTGGATCAGAAAACCCCCTGGGTCATCCAACTTTGGTGGTATCGTGTTCTTAACCAAGGCTGAACATTCAGCGTTTAAGAAGGCGGCTTGCTCCTCCGATGACTTTCCCTTGTTTGTGACCAACTCCTTGATGAATTTAGCGTAGTTTGGCATCCATGCAATCAAATCAACAAGAGGAACATTAATATTAACAGATTTAATCATGTCACAGAATTTACCGTACTACTCCTTCATTTTCGCCTTTCTTAATCTTTGAGGATAAGGGATACGTGGCTTATAAGCTTTGATTGGAACTTCCTCCACTGGTTCAGGTGTTTTGGCCTTGGATTGAACTGGTGGTGCCTCATCCCCATCGTCCTCGATCTTGAAATCATCCACGACTGGTTCTGTAGTGGAAGGTGGCGTCCTGTCTGACAGTTTCTCTCCGGTTTCTTCTTGATCTCTTCTGTTAGCATGTCCCGAGCGTGTGGTAATGGTGTTTACGTGTTCATCTATGTGTTTTGGACATTGCGGTATTCCTTCGTTTCTTCCAGGAGGTTGATATTTCGGCACCTGATTGTTGGAACTGTTTCCCTGGTTCTGTGGTCGTGGATTCTGCTGCGTATTGCTCGGTAATTGGCCCGGTGGCCGATTTGAGTTCCGCTGGTTCATCCTATCGAATCGTCTCTCCAAGTATTGCATTGCTGCCTGCTGATTTCTCTGCCCTTGCTCGATGTGAATATTTAAAACTTTTAATTGGTTACTAACAGTGTCATTCTTCGAGTTCTAGGTGTGGATGAACGATTTCATTAGATCCTTTAGGCTTTGATCTTCATCTTCGTTCTTCGGTGGATCGTATCTTTGTCGTGGTGGGGAGGGTGTATTGTTCCTTTGCCATCCGTTGTCTCGATTGTCACCCCGGTTGTAGTTACCTCCGCGGTTTTGCCAATTCGTTCCCCGATTAGGATAACCATACTGTGCGTAGTTGGCATCTTCCACTTGTCGATCACACTCACTAGCGTAGTGAGGTCCTCCGCATCCTTCACATCCATTCTTGACCAAGTGCATGTCTTTCTCTATCCTTCCCATGCGTTTATCAATCCTATCCGCTAATGACTTGACTTCCTGAACGATAGAGAATATTTCGTGGTTACTCTCAGCTTGAGCAACATGGCCTCTATGTTTTCGGCCTCGACCATCGTCTCGATATTCCCTGGATAGGCTTATGACTAGCTTGTCTTCCATTAAGTTGTATGCTTCGTTAGTGGTCTTGTACATGAAATCTCCTCCTCCGGCTAGATCCAATTCGTTTTGTGACTCCTTGGTTAATCCGTAGAAGAAAATCTCTATGATGTTTTCCTTGCCCAGACCGTGACCATAACAACTTCTCAGCATCTCCTTCAGTCTAGCCCATCCTTCAGTGGATGTCTCTCCATCTTCTTGTCGGAATCTTCTGATATCTCTAAGTAACTTCCTACCCAAGGCGGGTGGGAAAAATCGTTTGATAAAGGCTTCGCGCATTTGTGCCCATGTTGTTATTGAGTTTTCATCTAGCTCTTCGAACCAAACCTTCGCATCTCCGGTGAGAGACGAAGGGAACAACCTCAACTTGACACTGTCGCTCTTACCTTGACCGTATTTGAACATCTCACAAAGCTCGTTGAATTTGGCTATGTGTTTATGCGGATCTGAATTGTATCGCCCATCAAAATTATTGTCTTGGATCATCTTGAGATGGTGACCCTTGACAACGAAATCGTCACCCAAGTCTGGGGTGGTGATTGCCGACCCTCGGGGGGTGGCACTGCTACAGCTGCGGCCCGTCGGTGCATTGGCATGTCCAAAGGATCCATAGCTGGTTGCGGTTCCGGTTTGTTTTCACAAATTAATTCTTCAACCTCTGATTCTGAAGTACTTCATCCTCCTTCTGAAGATGTGATATCTTCAAATTTGACTGGCGAGACTAGTCCAAAACCTGGTGGTGTCTGAACTAATAAGTTTCCTTTCCTCTTGCCTCGCCTCTTCGATACTCCTGGATTTGACTTTGGACTCGCGAGTGGTAATCCCGAAGCCCTTGTGTTCATCCACTAGCTGAATACCTACAAAGATAGAAACAAGAAAAGCGTAAAACGTACCGGTGTAATGAAAAAGTAACTTCTAAGTAAATAAATACTCAAAAGGATCGTATCACAAACTCGAAACAAAAACGAAAAATCAGTCCCCGGCAGCGGCCCCAAAAACTTGATGTGTAAAATCTAGTCTTAAATTTAACCTACTATTTCACGTAATTACACACATATAGGCAGTGGACCTATTCGTATGTAATATAGTTTAAAAGTAAGTAAAGGTTCGTTCGCAGGGACTAATTTGTTTTTCAGTTTCGAATTAATAATACTATTTGTTTTTGGGGTTTTTATTGTAACAAAAGATTGATTTAAAAGTGATTTGTAAAAAGGTGATTATAAAAATCAAGTGAGAAAAAGTAATCAAGATTAATCAAATATAAGAGAAAATACACTTGTTTGACACTTCACTTATTTTCCATTTAAGTTTACGAAATTGATTGAATATAAAACTTCTAAGATATAACAAAAGTCCTCTCGAATCTTTTATTAACTTTAACTATCTCTAATTATAATTTTCCTCTCGAATACAGTTATAATTATTAACAATTAAGCTTTAAGTGACAACCCGGTTTTTAGTGATTTAATCTTATAGAGTTTCCTCTCGAATAACTCCTCTAAATTTTAAGTCCTTTCGAATCTTAACAAATAGACTTACTCAATTAAGTTTAATTATTTAAGTTCATATTATTAGGTCCTCTCGAATCCTAACAATTTTAAACCAATTAAAGACCGATTGATTATTTCGTATAAATTATTTAACCTATCTAGATTCCTCTCGAATACCTAGAATGTTGATTAATTAACTTATATATAAACAACTTTTTAATAATATGTTAAAACTTAAGCAAATAAGGATTAGCGATTAAACACAAAAACCTGAACAATTAATAACGCAAACGTAAACTTCAAATAAGATCCATAATCAAACAAGCGTAAAAATAGTTTAGCTACTCATTATTGAGTTCAAAACAAACCTAATAATAAGAGAAAACATACTGGAAAATAAAAGTCTTAAAAAGGAAAGAAGAACAACTAGAAACCGAAAACTTGTCGTGACCGACGTTGAACGAAAACCGACGCCTAGCTCGAAACCTTGCCTCCAAACTCAAACTCCAGCTCTAGAACTCGATAATATTGATTGATGATTTTTTCTGGCTGGAATGGCTCGGTATTTATAGGCAATATTCAAGAGGAAAACCTATTCGACTCGAAATCGAAAAGTACTGAACTGGCCACTGCGCCGTTGTCTTTGCTCAGGACGACGCAGCGGGAGAAATTTGCATTACTGCGTCGTTGAAACTGCCTTGTGTGTCGCTGTACTTGCTTTTCCTCGTGACTGCAGCGTTGTGATGTCTTTGTGCGACGTCCTAGTCAGTTTTTTCACCATTTCTTGTCGTTTAACCTCGTTTCTTCCACCCTTTCCACTTCCCGAACATGTAAACCTGTAAAATGGACAAAAACACTTTTCCACACAATTAAATGCAAAAATCATATCCTATTCACCGTGTTTACTATGAAATGTGACCGAATATCGCATATAAATAACTATATAAATATGCGATATCAAGGTCGCCCGCTAACCACTCCGGCAACAACCTCTTTTGTAATAAAAATGAAAAAAATTGTATTTAAACACAAAATTTTGATTATAATAATATAAAATGCACAATTCTCAATACAACTTCAACATTTAAATTAGGATGTAATGGATAATTAACACAACTAAATAAACAATTGAATTTTAATTAAAAGATTCACAAGACTTTGGAATTTAGAAAGTTGTGCGGAGTTATACATTCCGATCTAATCGATCGAATCGGATAATCGAAAACTTGTTCCTCCCAAAACGCTAGGAATGGTTCGTACGAACAATCAAGATAACACACAAACATCAAGAAGGGTAATTTATCTCAAGGGACCAAAAAACTTTTGGAAAAATCAGAACATAAAATTAGGTATACCTTCCAAGATGATCTTGCGCAGACGAAGAATCAAAACTAAGCACTCCCAAATTATCAGACACGATTAGGTGAATCCAAAACACTGTTAAACCTTTTAATCGACCAAACAACCACAAGGTCATCTCTGAAGCGTGGGTGGATTTCGGGTTTAGAAATGAGGGCTAATGAATGATTTAACCCTAAATACAATTTAAATTTCTGTAATACTTCTCTACTCTATAGAGATTAAAATTTCTCCGTCGTATAAACCCAAACCAGCAGTATCCAAAATCTCAAAGTTGTAGGTCTCGTTGTATGGATTCTTCCCCTATTTGGATCACCTCAATCAAAATCTGTATGAAAAAGTTACGCTTAAAATGGCGAAGCTAAGCGAAAATCCTCTTCACGAATGATATTTACCATCACGTATATGGATATACCTAATGAACGGTTTTACGATCGTTCCTTAACCAAAAACCACTTGGTCACACATCAAATATCTTCTACTTCGTTGACTTTTATTGACCAAACACCTACGTTCTTATGTTGCATACTTATCCATTATATACGTTATATAGCAACAAATTACAATATTTCTCCATTCCTTATAAAAAATCCGCCCTGGAATAAGAACGAGACATGGCTCGAAACCACCTCAAAAATTTCAAAACCATCGATCATACACGATGTTAATCCAATGATTTACCCAATAAAAAACTAGATTTGAGACACCGAAAATCAGCCCCACCTACTCGAATCCAAATGAAATAAATAAATATGATATTAAACTTAAATCCATATACAAAATTTATCATCGTCAACAATGATACTATCACCCATCATGTTCAACTCGTTGGTCAAGGCAATGAACACACTTAACGTCACTTGCAACATCTCTTCTAAGAATTTCCTGAACATACGATAACAAAGCATAACCAAAAGTACCAAAAATCGATACGTAACCTTTAATTGACTCTAACTAATGAAAACTGACGAACGAACAATACCCGATTATTAATAAAATACAAATCAATAAAATCGAACTAGATATAAATAGCCAAATGTCGATATGATTATACTTTTACTAATACATATTATCCATTTTCACTACAAGAAAAAAGACCTTTAGTGACGACTTTTTTTTAGTAACGACCCACATTTTGTCACTAAATGAATGATTTAGTTACCATAAAATATGTCGTCACTAATTTTGATCAATATTCCAAAAATAGTGACTAATATCAAAAGTGGTCACTAAGTGGTCACTAAATGGAAGGTTAGAGACCAAAATATGGTAGTCACTACTTATATCCATTGACAGATGAAGTCATATATTTTACGATAAATATTAAAATTTTAAGCCTCAAGGATTTTTGGTTACTTTAAGAAAATATAGCAAGCTAATACCATTACATCAATTTTATTGAAACTCGATGGGAAACAAAATGTAAAAAAACATAGCGGTTAAACTATGTGCAAGGAGACGTATGTTGTATGCAGAATATTGTATCTTTTAGATGATGTAAAACTGTTATGATTCAGGTCGGTCTTGTACTCTTGGTCTCTTGTATATAGGAATATAGCTATTTTCTTAATCTTAATTTTTAGTTTTTGAATGAATCGGAATCTATTTTATAAAAGAGTAGTAGAATTTTAATTTCATAAATGCTTTTGCTGAATATAACCTCAAATAATGGGAGGTGAGCTTCTTAGGACATCTGGCCCGTTTTTTAATTATCGAGCCTATGATCAAATAAATTTTTTCATTTGTTGCAGGCTTTGGAAGCTGCATCACAAGCTGTCAAGGACGAAGAAGCAATCAAACAGAAACTATGTGACGACTTGAATAATCTGGTACTCTATACAGTTTTCTCTTTCAAATGCAACTTATATTTTCCCGTTTACTCACTTATCTTCTACAGGTCCAAGAAAGCAGTAGCTCTCAATTTGCTGGACTAGAGGAACTTAAAAGACGGTTAGAGGCTTTGAATCCAAGACGATCATCTGCATTTATAGCAACTGTAAGCCTTCTGTAGTTTACACTCTTTATGGGAATATAAGTATAATGTTCCACCTAATCATATGGTTTCTTGCAGGCCGAGAGTGCAGTGGTACCTGCATCGACTACCCCAAGTCCGGATGTATCTGTACATAATTCTGTGGAACCTCCTACTGAATCATCGAAGAAAGTTTCGAACGAGAGTAATAATCAAAAGACAAGTGCACAAGTAGACGGGAACGGAAAAAAGAAAAACACAATGCAAGGAAGAGGTAGAGGAATAGGAGATGTACCCAAAAGCAGAGGATCTAGTCCAGGTGCTGGCAATCTTTGTTTTGATTTTGATTTTGCAGCAATCTTTTGTTTTCATGTGGATATGATACGAGACAGAGGTCTTGTTCTAAATTACAATTACAATATTAATTGCTTCGAATGAATTTATTATTTATATTTAATTGCTGCAATTACCAGATTTTAGTTTATTGTATAAAAATATTGATTTTTTTTTTGTATTAAAGTAGTTAGTGACCACTATTTTTTGGTCTCTAACATTAGACACCAACATATTTGGTCACAAATTAGAGTTAACGGAGCCGTTAACTCCGTTAATGGAGCTTAATAGTGACCACTTTCACTTGTTTAGAGACCAAATTAGTGACCACTTTTTTGTCGTCACATATATAGTGACCACTTTGTTTTCGTCACTAATTAGAGACAAGTTATGTTTTTGGTCACTAATAAAATTAGCCACGGACCTTTAGTGACCAAAAGTGACGACTTTTATTTTGGTCACTAAACTCCTTATTGACGGAATTTTTCAACTGTTAGTGACCAAACGTGTTTTGTCTCTAAAAGCCTTTTTTCTTGCAGTGTTTTTTTTATCAATACAACAATAGTCACCGATTTTAAGTGTTATCACGAACGTATATTTCAAGAATGTCTTCATTAACAATTTTGTATATCTTAACCAAACGGATACACCCTAACCGAAATTCATGACCAATTACTTCCAAAACAAGAAAAGCTTCTTAAATAAAATCATGATTGAATCAACAAATTCAATATTGAGACAAATTTTATCACATAAAATATCAACTCGTTTGAGCGAACTCGACTCAAGTCAATAAAAAGGAAATTTGTGTTAAAACAAACTAATAAAAAGATTAAGAAAACTCATTTAGCAAAAATTAAAGAAAATTTCTCGACATCTTCAACAACATGTGGAAAAATAATTCAATCAACCAACCCATCTGACTTTGGCGGTCCAAGTTCTTTTTCCTTAACTCCACATGTTATCGGCTCAAGATAGTCCTTCATGTTGTGTCCCGTTTCTTGGTAGTTATAACACAACTATTCCATACTCAAACATTACTAATCCACTACTTCGTGCATTCCAGATGCTTCGGCATCCTAATTTCTCAAGTCATCATTCCAACGCTTCATGATACCTCCGATGGTCAATACGAGCAACATCAACCTTGTTACACATAACATCATCGAGAGAGCGTGGGCGACCTTGCAAATGTGGGCATTGAACATGAGAATCATATATTCATTGAGGATATCCGTTTGTAAACCTATCTATTTAAAAAGGGTGTGGAAGAATCGATAACTAATGAGTTTCATATTCAATTTTCTAATTGATGTGTTCAACTCAAACAACTTTTTTCATTATCATCCTCAATCTTTCATTTCATCATTTTAATCCAAACACCTTTATTAATTAAGCTAGCTAGCATGCATAGTATGACTTAAACTTCATATTAAAACGTGATTTATACACCACTTTTTATTTATTTAAAAGCTTTCTAGATTTAGACCATAATAAGCTCAAATGTGTGCAATTGAATATAAATCTTTTAATTTATTGTTAAATGAGAAAATGTGTGTGAAGGTAAGGTGAGTTCTCAACCTTTCATTATTGTAAAACATTTTTCCAGAACAAAAACAATGAAAAACCAAAACCTCACACTTGTAAAACTTGTACATTTTTTACAACAACTTGTACATTAATCGTACATCATACTTTCTATCACCTTACACTCTCACTTTTTACCATTAAAAACTGCTCAAACTTATACAAATCAAAAAACCAAACAAAGCACTTCAAATGTTGGACTACGAATGGGGAAACCCATCTTCAATGATGCTCAACGGCGCGGTTTCAGTCACCGTCGATGAACCCACTTCGCAACAACCTGACCCAAACCGTCATAATCTCTTCGATCATCACTACTCGCAAACCATGTCCTACAATCATGAAACACACAACAACACAAACTACCTTAACCCTAACGACTACCTTCACCAAAACCACCACTACCTCAACAACCAAACACAAACCCCGACTCACCCACATGCTCATTTCGGTTCACTGTACGACCCACGCGCTTACGGAAGCGAGTGTGGGTACGCACTTGAACCGGAAGGTGGTGGTGCCTCTCACCATCATGGGTATATGATTATGCCCAAGACTGAACCGGCCGGTTGTGCTATTGACTTTACTAATAACCGGATTGGGTTGAATTTAGGTGGAAGAACTTATTTTTCATCTGCTGAAGATGATTTTGTGAACCGGTTGTATCGCCGGTCTAGACCCTTGGAAGCGGCTCTTGCTAGCTCGCCTAGGTGTCAAGCTGAAGGGTGTAATGCTGATCTTACTCATGCTAAACATTATCACCGTCGACATAAGGTTTGTGAGTTTCATTCTAAAGCTTCTACGGTTATCACCGCCGGGTTAACTCAACGATTCTGCCAGCAGTGTAGCAGGTACAAAACATTTACCGATTCAAAATAAGTTATCTTGAAAAAAGAAAATAAAAAAGGTTTTACAAAAGCTTGATAATAAAACTGATTTGACGTACAAACATTTGATGCACAAAATCAAATTGATTATAGAAATAACAGAATGTACAACTATGAGTGTTGAATTGTTGATTAATGAACAAATTAGCTAAAAATGGAAGGATTGTAATTTTAAAAATGACGAAAATGCCCTTGAGAAATGGGTTTGGGTACAAGGAAACTAAAGGCAATGATTGGTGTACATGGGGGTGATCCCGAGGGCATTTTGGGTCCGTAAAATTTCTGTTTCCCATATAAGCTGCGGATTTACACTTTGGTAGGTACTGTTTGCTTTTGCTTCTTATAGTAACTTATACCTAAAATACCCTTTCTTTTGTTTTATTTATTATTTAAGTACTATTAATAATTGACTAATTATTACACTATTTCCTTGCTTATTTTCTTTCACTTTTTTCAAGTTGGAATTTACAAAAAGTTAAATTTATTTTTGTGTATAAAGATTCCATCTTTTGTCGGAATTTGATAACGGGAAGAG
This sequence comes from Senecio squalidus, assembly GCA_910822075.1. Classification (NCBI taxonomy): domain Eukaryota; kingdom Viridiplantae; phylum Streptophyta; class Magnoliopsida; order Asterales; family Asteraceae; genus Senecio; species Senecio squalidus. The sequence continues at coordinate 42,803,700 of CAJVGC010000060.1, read as the reverse complement.
AAGTTGCCGGAAAAGATTGGCCGATCACAACCGCCGTCGTAGAAAGTCGTCACAAACTCAAGATCCTAGCAAGTCCCTTGTGAGTGTCTCAAGCACTCAAACCTCATCTTCAGACATCATATCAAGTAAGCCCTAACTTTTCAACCCTAAATTTATGTATTAGTATTACCCAATTTAGATGAGCACAAATTGATAAATTATCACACTTATGTCTTAAAGATATTTTTTGATTTTTTTTTAGGGTATCAGTCGGATTCGAGAGGTTAATCTTTGGGGATGGCGCGAAGTTAGTGGTTTCTTCATCAAGGAAGTTCATTGGATAATTTATCGTATCACTCAATTAGGTGGCTAGCCAGTAATGAATAACGTCGTTGTAATTAATTTTTTAGATTGGTTAATTTCCTCGGATTTTAATTCTTAATTAAATGTATGCTAGGCCTAATTACTTTAATATATAGAAATTAATTACTGACTCTAGTTTTATTTATTGTGATCCTGGTTGAATCAATGATTGTGATGGAGTTGTACTTTAACAACGTATTGGTGAAAAACTGAAAATGTTATGTACATTGCAATCATATTTCATAGGCCAAAAGTTGTAGCATATTCATGATTTTAGGGTTTATTTCCTTTAAAATATCATTTATATTATCATGCCGTAATTTGATCTGTAGCTTTTAATTAACCAATTTACTTTATTTGTATAATACTTAATCATATCAAAATAAGTTTCCATTTCTAAGATTAAACGAATCAAAACACGTCTAAAGAGTTTAAATAACATTTTGGTATTTTGGGAGTATAAGAGGGGGTGGACATACATGGTAGGGGTAGGCCGGGTAGCTAATCTCTCAACTTAACGAATGACGTTTCATTTTTTGTAAGTTGATTTAAGATATTCAAAACAAAATCTTGATTCGAATACCCTTCACTTTTGATTGAAGCATCCGTCACAAGAACAAGGTTTTTGGTTTGTTTTTTTTTTCTGTGTCAAAATTATTGGGAAAACAAATATAATTTTGCACGTTGTTTGTATATTTTTTGAAAACCTAAGAATTAACAAAATTTTAAAATATAAAGATGATATTATAATGGAAGATGGATATAATATAGAAAGATAAAGGGCAAAATGGGGATAAAAAGAAAAAGAAAAAGAAAAAGATTACTAAGAAAAGGGGTTAGTGGAGAAGAGGTCAAAAAGTCAAGCTGTCTCCTGCATGGAAGCTATATTTGAAGAAGTTATTATTCTTTGTGGGTCCACCATGCGACGCATTCATGTGGTCCTTTGTATTAGGGTTTTCACTTTTCTAATTCTCATCATCTTAATTTAATAATAGCTTATCCAACACATCGCATGTCTTAGGGTTCAAATTGTTGTCTAAATTTTATTTCTTTATGTTCAAATGGCAAAATTTATGACAATGCTCATTAAAATTCATTACCGACACTAAATTTAAACAGTATTACTAAAAGTTGATACCATTTTTTGTAACGAAATAAACATATCGGTTTTATGAATACGACAACATGTTATTGTAATTAAAGATGATTTCACTCAATAACAAGTTGAGAAAGATGTATTTGGAAATAGAAACTGGCACTTCACCTTCATCTCTGAAAGTTTGTTTTCTAGTCGTGAAAAACACTTGAGCCAATGGGACCATTTAATATCTTTTCATGTAGTACGTTTCCTCAACCGGAACAATGAATAATAATTAACATTCAATTCATTGGTATTCATGACTTTGGAATTTGGTGGATTACTAATTGTTTTTTCTCGAATGTTTTCAGTTTACTTGTTTTCTTTCTCCATATCATGAGCAACAAGAAAATTACATCACCTAATGAAACAATAAACCGCCGAAACAACAAATGGAGATACAACATGGTCTAGTACTCTTAATTCTTTAGGATAACATTAGTCCCGCCACTTGAAGATGGTAAATGTTTTTATTAACGATTAGTATGATCAAATACATAAACTCATAACCTTAACCACAAGGACATTTCCCTTCATGTCTTAATTTCCATTTTCGCTAGCTTGACTATATTTGTTGTTCACATAGTAACGTGTCTATTGATGAGATGTGAAAGAGAATTCATGTGTGAAACCAGGACAAGCAAACTAACGTTTAAACCCAAAAGATAAAAATGTATTCATTTGAAAGGCTTACCAAAGGGTTTACACTTCATAACAATTCTTTTCTAACATGATTTGTGGGGCTATTTATGTGTTAAAATAGGTTTACCCTTGAAAGTTAGATTCACTGTTACTCTATCTCTTAAGAAAAGTCTTAACAATAACTTTAGTACTATTTATTGCTAGATTATGTAAACGCTTTAACCCCATTTAGAATAGACCCACTTGGTTTAAACCCGAACACATTGATTTTTCTTTGTTTTCAAATTAACTTCTTTGTAACTTTTTGATCAAGTGTATTTCCGCAAGGTTACTTGAGTGCAAAAATGATGATGATGGTGGTAAGTTGAGAATCTAACTATGGTGGTATCCTCACATGCTAAGAAAGAATAAATACACTAGTTAGATAAATACGAAATCGTCACCTTTAGTGTGTCAATAAGTATTCCAGTGAAGAGTTGGAGAAGATGAAGTATGGATATTCCGTACATCCTGAACCTAAAGCATGCGGTTTGTCAGTAGAGTGTTGACCACGTTACTAATATTTGAAGGCACTAACTAATAGAGCTCACCCTTATAGAATAGAAGATGTGAAGTTTTTTTTTTTTTTTTTTTTTTTTTTTTTTTGAACGGCAATCTTACTAAAACGAAACTAGCAAGGAGCTAGAAAAGGAAAATTTTCCAATGAAATATTATGAATTGAAGATAGGTTACAATACCAATTCATCTAATTCCAGGAAGACTTTATGTTGAGTCAAATGTTTGGCATAGATTTGATCATGTGCAGACCCTACATAATGTAAATGGTGTTTAGTATGCAACTTATTTGCATCATTAGTTTATGTAGATGACACATCTGCACAATAAGTATGTACATATAAGATACATATAAGACTTTGGTTTGTTTAGAAAGATTATACACTCTATCTAAAGGCAGTTCTACATAGTAGTAAAAGATCTTTAAAATATTTAGACAAAAGACTAATAAGATTATTTACTGATTTTCATCTACAAATATGTGTGAAGACTTAAGTAATTGGTGAAGAGACAATTACTTATGTGATTTTCTGTTCTTCAGGGTCAAAGATCTGCATATTGGTGCTAAAGTTATGGTTTTTTATTTTGAAAAGTCTTAGTTATTTCTTATAATCAGAAAGGTTGTTAGACATTTTCATGTAAAGAGTGATTATATAAACCATGTTAGGGTTTGTTATCATGTCATCTCTTTACATCGAATTATTGGGGTTTGTTCTCAGTAATATCTTTTTTTCATCCTTGTTGACCGGTCTGTGATCACATAGTATTGTTTCTTGATATAATCATTACCTAGTAATTCTCTATGTTATTGTTAGGTATGAGAATCAACCAAAAGTTATATTATTACATCATATCCCTTACCTATATATAGGCAAGGGGTAAACATTCATTACATTGTAGAATTACCTTCTAGATACCATATTAACTAATTCTAATATCTACAATTTCCTCCTTTAATATCGTTTCTAGAAAAGTAATTATAAACGTTTTAAAATGCAATTCAAAAACTTATGCTAAGCTTCATTTCTTCAATTCTTGAGTTAGATTTTCTTGTTCTTGAGATGCTTGATCTTGATGAGCTTGAGATTGAGTTGTTGAAGATTCTTTTTCTTTGAATTAAGGATAAATTTTTGCACATTCATCTTGTTCTTGTTGCATTTCATATTGTCTTCGAGCTTTGATCGTTGCATAAACTGAATACTTGTTTTCACGAATCTTCAAACACATTTCGTATCTTTGAATAACTCTTCTATTTGCCAAACATTTTTCAATAGCATCTCTTCCAAACTCATATTATCTTCTTTCCGTTATCCACTTAGCATAACCATCAGAGTCTGCATTATTGTTCTCATCACCATTCTTGATAATGGTTTCTATCTCGTCTTTAATCAAACGTAGTGTGCCCGTTGAAAATTGATGTACTTCCTTTAATAGCATTACAACATTTTCACTCCAATGTGGGCTTGAGTAAATAATCTCTTTATCACCAATATTCCCTATTTCCCATTTTCTTACATGATTGATCGGGAATTTGTGTTGTCGGGCAACTAAGTTCACCTTTCCTCTTCCGCTTTCAATAGCAATTTGAAAGTCAAAGTATGTTGCTTCTTTAACTTTGCCTTCCAAAGCGTTTCACTCTTGATTCGAAAAAAATTTCGACGTCCCTTTTATTCGACCATCTTTTCATAGACATGAAAAACCACTCCATATCATTTGGACTAAGATCATTGAAATCTGCTTCGGTAAAGTTGTACACCTTTCCATTACTTCTTGCAACTTTGAATGTAGCGTATTCGATTCCATTATGAAACTTTGAGCTAATATCTCTAACATCTGTAATTCCATGAACCGAATACACCTTGTCAACTCCATTTCACTTTTCATGAATGAAGTGTTTGAATTTGCTCCACAACTCCTTTTCCTTTGATGTAAGCCCATGTAGAATTGTCGGTTCTACCCTTTTTGGTGTTTGACAAAGAAATCTTTCACTTGATCTTCCATGAATGGTTTGTTTATTCTTTTATGTAACCTCTTTTGTTCTTCAAAATCTATATCATCATACTTTGGAAGACCAAAATCATTCGATAAAGCATACTTGTCAAGTTCTTTGTGTGATCATTTTGTACCCTCATTGTTTCTTTTTGCTTGTGTTCATCATGAAGATCTTTTACATCTCGTTGCTTCAATCTATTCTCAAACTCTTACTTTCTCAGTCTCCAATCGGCATTTTTGCTTTTACCAAACTTCCTTTGTTCTCTAAGTCTTGCACAAATAACTTTCCTAATCAACGGATTAGATCTTCATCATTTTCTAGTATCATCGCACTAAGGTAAAGATCTTCAACATCTCGATCTTTGTTACCCTCTTTAACCACCTTTTGCGCTTCACCTTGTTCATCCATTTCTTTATTTTCAACTCGATCCGGTTGTTCCATTTCAATCTCTTCGTCAACCAATTCTTCATTTTCATCTAGATTTAACACCTCTTTATTTCCTTTTTCACTTGATTCCGACCCTTTCATCGATTCCAAGGCCGCCTTTTCTAGCTTAACTTTCTTTAAACGTCTCACATTTTCCCCCTTATTCGGTTGATCATCAGGGTCATCATCCGCATAGCGACGTTTATTAGTATAATTGGCTTGAGCACGACATTTTGATTTCAAAGCTTTGTACTTGGTTAGATAGACTGAATTTCCTCCTGTTCACGATCAAACAACTTTTCTAAATTTGTTGGTGCATAATCACGATCAAGAGCAATCACATCCATAATCATCACATCCCGAATCGAATGCGATTCATTGTAAAGAATCTTCTCAAGTAAACTTTCTTCTAGTAAACCGCGGGGAAGAGTCGTCAAAAATTCCTTAACCACTTCATAATCTGATCTAGGATCCTTTGATGGTAATTATGTTTGATTTTCCGGACGTTCTTTTTCAGTTTCCGAAGTTTCAACTATGGTTGACAATTTTCGTTTAACCTTTCTTTTCTTCGTGGAAGATCTTGAACTTGGAGAACTTGGAGAACTTGTTATCAAAGGAACTGTTGTTGTAGAAAGTGGTGGAAGTATGGGAAACAATTCTGGAATCGGATGAAGTAACCTATCCACATGATCATCAACCGGAATTGTACGTTTATTAATCGCACTCCTCATCTCAATCACATCCAAATGATAGGGAATTCTTTTCAACGGATCTTTCTCCTCCACCTCTTTATCATTCCTGTTAGAACTTGGGTAAGGTATAGACTTTCGAGAAATCTCGATCATCCATGGCTCAAAATTAAGATCACTTAGATTACTCGTTGTCGTATCTAGTGATGACACAAAGGCACCATTAGACGAACTTGCTTCGAGCGCTGGCATAAGGTTGACGGAGGCAGGGTTTCTGGTCAATCCTTGGAAGATTTCGGATTGCGAACTTCCTACAACTGTTCAGCCAGTGTCATTAAGACTACTAGAATCAAGTGCATCCCTAGTTATAATTTCTAAGTGAGGAGGACTCGATGACTCGTGTTCAAAAGATGTCGAGAGTCGGGGATCTTGACTCTCTTTTCAATAACATTCGGCTCCGAAGGAGTGGACGTTAGTAGACTTGGGTTTTGTCCCGTGCTTATTGAAACATTACCCAGTGGGGATAATGAGTGGTGAAGAGGGGTGTCCGCCGTTTGCGTCGGTGGGGAGTCGACGTCTTTTTCAATACCCTTTGTCTTATCACGACGGAGAGTAGAAGACTTGGTGCCCTGGTGTCTAGTCCTAGGCTTGGATGGGGCTCTTTTTTTTCTTTTTGTCCCCACTCTTTTTCCTCTCACCCTTACTTATAATTTTTTCAACTCCTCCTCGTTTGAGCCTGAAGGACTCGCAAGTACAAGTACCGGCAGAGAGTGTACTGGTGTTTGTACAACCAAAATTCTCCCGTCTCCCCCTACATCATCATTTCCTCCATCATTATCATTTCCATCATCATCATTATCATCATTCCCACCAATATTAAGATCTTCATCATCTCGCTCTCCTAAATCTAAACCCTCACTTTGGGTAGGCGGTATTGCTAGTGGGGTAGGAACAATCGGCTCTGATTGATCCGTACGAGCTAAAGAATTCCTATATGAAGGTAAAGATAGAACTTTTCGAAGCTCTTCAACTGTCAATTCGAGATGACATACTTGGAAATCACAAATCAAAGTCCACAAATGGTTCCTCGGGATCAAAATTATCCGTTGCTTGATATTTCATGTGATGCCACATATTCTGAAGATAAACTCTTGGCACTCGTGGATGATTAGCGAGAAAGATTCCCCATGGATGATACTTAACAATCGATAGAAAAATAGGAAATGGACATTAATAATCATCAACATCAATCTTCGTATTGTTTGCCACAATATCAAGCCATAACCAAGTTGGAAGAATAGAATCTTCACTAGGAAATAATGGAGAAAACATTCGTTGAGCAGCGGGCCCGGTATAACCTTCTACACGATGATACGCTTGAATTTGAGAATTTGTTTTAACGGTTTTCTTCGTCCTCGCCATTTGATCTTTGAAAACAAACCGTTAGAGTAAATCAATAACTTTTTGAAAGTGTGATTTTGAAAAGATTTTATCATTTGAATCACACTTCTAACGTGAATATTTTAACAAATATTTTCATTAATACCATAAAATGTGATTAGTTCTAGTCGTGATCAATTGAATATGTTACTTAAACACATCTCGACAAAGTTAAATGTTCTAGTTCTAGTCGTGACCCGAATATTTTCTACTAAAACACATCTAACAATGTAAAACTGTACAAGTTCTAGTCGTAGTTCAAAATATTTTCTACTAATTCACATTTCACGTGATTAACTCAATATTTAGAAAAATAAACCCGTATTCCACATTTTAAACTTTGATTCTCTTTGAAAGTCTTTGATTTATCATGAAGTAACAATGAATATACATTTATCAAGACGTTGAATGAACGTACTAGTTCTAGTCGAGATCTCGAGAATCCGCTAATAAAATGCATCCACTCTAGTCCACAAAAACAACATTCGTGAAACTTCAAGTTTGAGAAAAATAACGAGATCTAGACATATTAAATGAACACAAAACGAATGAACTAGTTCTAGTCGAGACTTGAGATCCGCTACTAAAATTCATCCGTAATGAACTCAAATAAAATGTTTAGATACCGTTTCGTTTTAAGTTCAATTCTCATGAAAACCGAGTCCCAATCCGTCTTGATTGGAAGTCGATTTGTAAAATCGTTTTGAATCATGTGTGATAGTATTTTTGATAAAACGTTTTAAAGAACAACGAACTTAACACTTGATCAAAAGATCCTAGTCGTGTGAATGAAAAACCTATTCGAAAAGACCGTTTATTCTAAAAGTTCATATCTGGTCGAAACATCCTATTCGTATAGGGTAAAAAATCATTCGAAAACACACTTAGTTTAAAAGCTCCTATGTGGTCGAATGATGTTATTCGTGTAGGTTAAAAAATCATTCCAATACACACTTGGTCTAAAAGCTCATATATGGTCGAATGATATTATTCGTGGATGTTAAAAACTCATTCGAATACAAACTTAGACAATTACAACGTGATCGTTTAAACACTTAAATTCGAATTCACCTTATTCTTGTAAGCACAAAGAGAACATTCGAATAATCTTATTCGTTTCTATTGAAGTTCAAGTCGAGTGAATCCTATTCGAAAGTATGTAAATGTCATCCTAATCAAGTCTAATTCGTGTGTGTGTAAAAGTCATTCGAATCGCATCTTATTCGTATGAGTGTAAAAGTCATCTGAATCAACCTATTTGTGTACTTTAAAAACCTATTCGAATCAACACTTAAAAGTGTTTTCTACTCTAAACCTATTCGTGTCACCTAGAAAACTATTCGAATGACCTTATTCGAACGTAAGGAATCTGAATCGAATGAACACAAACCTATTCTAAAAAACCACAAACACAATCCTAACATGAAAAACCAATCGAATCAAATCAAATTTCACTAAAACAACACAAAATCATGCAAATTTTTCACAAAACAAAAATTAACATTCATGATTATCCTAATCATAATATTTTTCTAATGGAAAAATGAAGAACATTAAGAATACTTAGAAGAAAAATTTACCTACACTCAAGTGTTCTTCGTAAAAACAATATTCTTGATCCGTAAAAAAAACTCCAAATTCTTTAGAAAATATGTTTTACCCATAGAGATTGAAAGTGAAATAAAAGTGAATTATGAAAATAAATAGATTTTGATCTTATATAGGATCCGAAAACCTAATGGGTTATCAATGGATATCAATATTCAAATTTACACTTTTTACCACCTAGTTTTTCAATTCATGATTTTACATGTTATTTTTTTTCAATTTTCTTCAAAAAAAAAATTTTATGTTTTCGCAAAAATCTCTCTATATTAACCTATATTCCCCCTCTAAAACACAAAAATATGTACACATAATCACAAACATTACGTAAACACAGAATCACAAACACGCATTCACAAAATATTTCCCCTCAAATAATGATTCTCCCTCAAATGATGATTCCCCCTTAAAATGATACAATTAACTAAACACATATTCACAAGTAAAAGTAACAAAAAGAAACGACTAAACTACAACTTGAAGTAATCGATTTAATGTTTTAGATTCAACATGTCGAGCTTGGAGATAAGAAGTTTAGAACATTTTTCATCCAAAGCTTTTGTAAAAATATCGGCAATTTGAAAATCGGTTTCAACAAAGTGTAATTCAATTATTCCTTTTTCAATGTTGGCTTTCAAGACATAATAGCGAATATCAATATGTTTAGTGCGAGAATGTTGAACCGGATTTGCAGAAACCGAGATTGCACTTGTTGAATCACAATAAATTGGAATTGAGTCCGCTTCATAACCGTAATCCCAAAGTTGTGTGCGTATCCATAGTACTTGTGAAAGACACACAGTTGTTGCCACATATTCCGCTTCGATCATGGAAATGAAAACACAATTTTGTTTTTTTGAAGTCCAACTTATAAGCTTGTTTCCTAGAAAGTGAGCACCACCCGAAGTACTTTTCATATCTCAATTACATCCTCCATGGTCCGCGTCAGAATAAGCAATAAAATCGAAACTCATATTCTTTGGATACCACAAACCCAAATCACTAGTACCTTTTAAGTATCGGAAAATTCGTTTTACGGCCAAAAAATGAGATACTTTTGGGTTTGATTGATATCAAGCACACATACAAGTAGAAAACATAATATTCGGACGACCCGAGGTCAAATACATCAAAAAACCAATCATTCCTCGATACAACGTTACATCCGCTGATTGACGTGTAGGATCATCATGTAAGTTTGTTCGAAGAGCCATTGGTGTGGACATTAGAGAACAATCGAGCATTTTATACTTTTTAAGCATATCAAAAGTATATTTTGATTGATTAATGAAAATTCCGTCCGGTAATTGTTTTACTTGTAAACCCGAAAAGAATGACATTTCTCCCATCATGCTCATTTCAAATCGTTTTGACATTAACACACACGATTGTCTGCGTAAATGTTCACTTGTTGACCCGAAAATGATGTCATCTACATAGATTTGTACAAAAATTTTATCTTGACCCTTTTTATAACTGAAATGTTCTTGCAGCCTACACTAGTGTCCGATTAAGCCTTTCAACGACTCCATTTTGTTGAGGAGTTCGAGCCGCCGAATATTGATGTGTGATTCCCACCTTTGCTAGAAAATCATTGAGAATGTGATTTTAAAACTTCGTTCCATTATCCGAGCGAATAGTCTTTACACAATGTTGAGCATGTAATTGCTTATTCTTGATGAAGGAAATCACAATTTTATGCAGTTTCCAACTTCGAATGGAGAAAATGCACCCAAGTGAAACGAGAGTAATCGTCGACAATCACAAGAATATATTTCTTCTTACTTCGATTGTCCACTTGCATTGGTCCGCACAAATCCATATGGATTAGTTGAAGGACATGCGTTGTATCCCAAACTTTCTCTGAAGAGTGAGATGATTTTGTCAACTTTCCTTTTTCACACGCATCACAAAGTTGATCTTTGAAGAACTTGAGTTTACGAAGTCCGGTGACTAAATATTTAACCACAAGTGTCGTGAAATTGTTGAAATCCAAGTGAGAAAGTAGTCGATGCCATAACCATGTATCTTGAGAATCTGCTTGAGATAAAACACACACGGTTTGTCCGTTTTATATTGCTCCATATTGATTGTTTATAGTTTTGTCTTTCTTGATTTCGTTATCATATTCTTCCCATCATAATCACGAACCGCACACACCGTTTTTCGAAATTCACCTCAAGATCTTTATCATAAAACTGATAAATATTGAACAAATTATGATGTAAATCCCGTACATATGCAACATCCTTGATTGTAATTTGTCGTATTTCAAATCCTCAATGCCTTCAATTGTTCCAAAATGATCATTTCCGAATCGTACAGTGTCCATGTATTTCTTCACAAAGTTTGACAATAAATTCTCCCTCCCGGTCATGTGTTTTGAACATCCGGAATCCAAATACCACACATGAAGGGCCTGCACAATACAATTAAGATGATTTAGGTACCCACTTAAAAATGGGTCCTTTTTTGTTAGTAATCACAAAATTCAAAGAAACATCAATAATTTCGTTGAAAGGAAAACCAAATTCAGACATTGTTTTTAAGCATTTGTTTACAAGTTTAGAATTATTGAATGACAAATTGTTTTTAACGGTACTTTTATTACAAATTTTATTCTCAAATTTGGACTCTTTCTTCTTCGCCAAACCTTTGTTCTTGACTTCTTTCTCGTCACCTTTTTCTTTCCAAATTCCCTTTACACTTTCCCTCCTTGGCACCGAAACACTAGAAAATTTATTAGCATTCACTTTGGTGGTGTAACTACCTTAGATTTCTTTGCTTTGCATCCGAGTCAAACCAATCATCCATGTCTTTTGAATTAAAATCAAGTTTTCTTTCCAATTCATTAATGTCTTGTTTGTTCTTAACTTCTTGAAAATTGACATGTTTCGTAGATTGACTTATCAAATTTGTCATTTCTGAATCTTTCGTTTTGAGTGAACTTTTAAATGAGCTATTTTCCATTGATTATTCCTTTGAATGAATCTTTAGAGATGGTGTCTTAAAATTTTTATCATTAGAAAGACTTGGTTTAGACAGATTAAGCAAATCAATCCGTTTTGGCAAAAGATCAATGGTTTGTTCTTTTTCATGTAACGCCTTCTGATAAAACATTACTTTTTGATCAAATTGTGTTTTTGTGACATGTGTGTTTGTCGAAGAAGACACATTTGAAAGTGATTTTACATGCTCTTGAAGGATACAAAACCTTTCCCACAATTTCCCATACTCGAGTTTCTCTTTTGCAAGAAACTTCACATTTGTGTTTGCTTTCTTTTCAAGTTGAAAATTTTCCAATTCAATATTTTCGAAGTGAGCTTCGTATTTTTCAAGAAATATGGTTCTTTCCAATTAGTTTGAAACCGTCATGTCAAAAATATAAGTCTGCAACTCTTATAAATGTTATTCTAGAATCAACGTTGGTGTATAATATAACACTTTCGAAGGTTGCACACATACATTTTGTTCTTTAGAAAAAGTAGGAATCGCATTTGCGGGTTTCCAATCTTGTGATTGAGGTTTAAATGTGTTAGGAAAATCTTGTTCAAAATATGTGTTATTAGTTCTAAAATATTCAAAACGTGTTTGACATTTGTCCCCCCGTTTTCGCTTTTCATCCTCACAAGATTTTTCTTTCGAAATTTCTTTATTTGAAGCATTAACAAAAACTAACCTATCAATGTTTGCTCCTAATTTGATATAATCAAAATCGTAGAGGGAGCAACACTTTGATATGGCTCGTTTAATAAATTTCGGATTTTTAACAGATGTGTTTGCATCAAACCCAAGACCATCTTTTTTATGTAAAAGTTTAATTGTTTCGGTCATGTTTAAATGAATCGTTTGATCCGTATGTCCTCGTTTGACAAATTCCAATTCTAAATCTTTCAATTTTGAACATAATTCCAAATTTTCTTTGGAATTATGTTCAACTTCACTTTGGTGGAAGCTACTATCATTTTTCAATTGTTGATCTTTGTTAGTTGCTTCACACAAGCTTTCATTCATGTTTTTCTCATTCACTTTTTGACTCAAAACTTCGTCTTCAAGTTGTTTTATACGACATTTCATGTTTGAAATTTTAGAAACGTATTTTTGATTCTTTTCATTAAGTTTGGAAATTTTAGTTTCAAGATCTTTGATTATTTCACATTTAGCACGAAGTTTTGACTCAATAAGTTTCATTTGAAAAATGCAAGTTTCCATTCTAATCGGATCATAAACGTATTGATATACCTTTTCCTCGTCCGATTCCTCAAAGTCGGCATCGGTCATTAATGACATGTGAGCGAAATGAGCACTTGTTTGTTCCTCGTTGTCTGAATCACTCATCCAATGTGCATCCTCAGTTAGAAAAGCTTGACCTTTTTCTCCTCCAGATTCCCTTTTTTCTCCAACAACATCTTCTTCTGGTAGTATTCCAAATTATTCACAACCTTTACCTTACAATCTCTAGCAAAATGCTCCGGCTCCATACACTTGTAACAAATCACCGTACTCTTATCCTTGGTCATATCTTTGTTCAAATCATCTTGAGTGGTTTGAGTGTTTGATTGTTGACCTTGATTGTGTGGAGCTTGATTGTTATTGTATGAAGAACGACCCCGATAATTGTTGTTGTTGTTGTAAGTTCTTTGAGATGATTAAAACCTTGACCATTAGACCTTCCATATTTCCTCTTTTGAACCATGTTTGAAAGTAAAGAAATCATTTGAGATATTTCTTCTTCGGATTCATCATCATCAAGATTAGTCGTTTGATTGTCTTCCACTTCTTCATCTGGGAAAGGTTCGGAGTATTTGGAAGATGGTTGAATGTTGTGAAGAAACGCCTTTGATTGGGACGTTTTTTCATTCTTTTTAGATTTCTTTGATATTTCATCAATCTTGTTCAACACGAGAGCTAATGGATCATTTTCTTTCTTTGACTTAGTCCTCAATTCTTCGGCAAGTTCCATAACTTCTTCTTTGTTTTGCATAATATATTCAAATACATAGTGAACCGGAGTTGTCTGAATGGTGATGATTTGCTTGAGATTAGATGTGAATCGTTTCCAAACCGGTTTCAGCGTGTTCATGAACTTCAAATTTGCTTCAAGATGAGTCTTCACGAACCCATTTTTCCTCAATTCATTAAGTAAACCACAAAAACGAGTGTAGTTTTGCTCAAGCTTTTCACCATCTTGTGCTCTACTCTTCAAACTTATACATCGCACCAATCATCTTGATACTTTGACCCGCTTTACTTCCTTGTAGTTTCTTAGTGAGTTCATCAAACATTTCCTTTGCGGTTTTGTGACTATCAATATTCATGAAGATATCATTTGGAATGGCATTCATGATGTGTGATCTTTCTAGTCGGTTTGCTACATGATATTTCTTTTCATCGTTTGTCGTTTGAGTAAAGATCTTCTCAGTTTTAACATCGCTTTACGTTCCATCTTCATTTATTATTTTCACCATTATCTTCTTTGGATCATTTCCGATACTTTCTATCATTTGTTCACCCAATTATTGTCTTTCGATGAAATCCATAAACCTTGCTTTCCATTTTTCGTAATCACCTCGGAAAAGAACCGGAGGTCATGTATATGATCCGATTGACATTTGAACCCTTGACGTCATGATTATTGATTCTCGTTGATCGTTTTATACTCTTTGTAAAAATTCCAAAAGTTCAATTCAATTCTGATTCGAATGGCTTTGAATTCGTGTAAGTACAAATTATGTTCGAATGATTTTCTAGTTCGTGTAAGTGTTAATTCTGTTCGAATGGTTTCTGGTTCGTGTAAGTGTAAATTCTATTCGAATGGTTTCCGGTTCGTGTAAGAACAAAAATGATTCGAATGGTTATGAGTTCGTGTAAGAACAAAATTGGTTCGAATGAATACTTGGTAATTTTTCTTTCAACTTCTTGGCTTATTGTTAAATTCGTATTTACGAGCAAATCATTGTGATTGATCAATTCAAAACCAAGTTCGTGTCCCAAATTCCTATTCGTTTCAACACTTGTCTAAAATCTAAATTTCTTCTTATTCAAATCTTCTTATTCGAATGATATTATTCGAATTTGGACTTGATCATTCGAATAATCCCATTAGACTTTCTTTTCAACATACACAAATTAATCTTCAAACCAATCTTCAAATGAATGCAAACAATCTTCAAACGAATAAACCCCTTCGACTTCAAAATTCACTAGCACGAATAAAACTCATATTCGTGTTAGTTATAAAACTGTTCGAATAAACAAGTTCGTGTGAACTTATTCGAATTGAATTATTTGTGTGATCCTATTCAAATTGAGCTGGAATTTTGGAGAGCATCATGCTCTAATACCAGTTGTTAGGTATGAGAATCTACCAAAAGTTATATTATTACTTCATACCCCTTACCTATTTATAGGCAAGAGGGTAAACATTCATTACATTGTAGAATTACCTTGTAGAAACTAAATTAACTAATTCTAATCTCTACAGTTATATTGCTTATTAGTCCACTAGACCAGCAATTTCTATCTCTATCTGAAATCCAAAGAAAAGAAAGAAGTTTGACAACGTCGAAAAAACTGTCTTTTCTACGCAATTTTAATTTGGATGGCGTCTCTTTTCTAAAACGTCAGATTACCCGCACCACCACATTGATGGCTTTGCGATGAAAGGCACTAAAAATTCAAGAATGTGAGACGTTTATTATATCATTTGGAGGAGAACTGGATTTGATCAATATTTCACCAAGAATAGATATTTCGCCATAAAGCCATAGAGATAGCGCACCTACCGAAAAGGTGAAATTTCGTTTCTTGTTAGTAATCGCAAAACGTACACCGAGTTGAATTAATATTGATTCCCTTTTTGCCGAGATTTACTCTCATTGGCAGTCTTTCAAAGGAAATTCTCCACGAGGCGATATTGCTTTTGATAGGGAGCCAATATTGTTCCAGAGAACTACAGACTGATCAGAAGGGAGGGTTTTTTTAACCGAATAGTCTCCTAACCCCAGTTACAGTAGAGATTGTATCATCGGTTTTTGATATCCACTTGTCAAACCCGTTCATAAAATTTAAGTTAGTCATGATGGATTCTAGTTCTTCAAGTTCAACCATTTCAAGACCTGATCTAAGGTTACGACACCAAGACTATGAACGAGAGAGTTGGCAACATTAAGCCTTCTATAAAAAAAAATGCTACACTTTCTCTTGGTTTCAACTAAGTACAACTATGGAAAAAAAAATGTTTGAAGAAGCGAAGCTAATAGTTGCTGAATATGAATCAAGCTTAACTTTAAAAGTAACAAGGGTCAATGTCACATAAGTCATACATATATACTTATATAGGGGTGAGACATTTTAGAGTATAGATGGATGGGAAGAAATGTACAAATTATTGCGCAAAAAGCCCAAGTCCATTGCAAGGAATCAGTTACAAAAAAAAAAAATTCTTCCAAAAATTAAAGAAAAAATTTGAATTCGAATTCAACATTGGATGGGTACATTTCTCTCATCAGCAAATCCGGATGATTCCAACATTGTGGTAACTGAATCTAATAAGACATAGAAGTGGAAGTCTCCAGAAAAGGCCACTAATTATTAAAGGACCATTGAAGTCTATCTCAGATCCATCTTTACAATCAAAAACGCTTGAAGGAGTCACTTTCAGAAATGGGATTGTTGAAGACTCCAAAATATGGATGATGTTTCACCTCATCAATACAAAAGGAAAAGAGACCCAATGAAGGGACTTCGACTTAAAGGTATGTGATGCACGCCACATTCTTGTACTTCTAAAGATTCACCAAGAGCATGGAACATTCGATGTTGTCTTCTATACTTATCTACTCAAAGATATATATTCAAAAAATCCTACTTTTAATAAAGCTAAAATGAAAGAGCATTTGATTGTTTCAAGTCTTGCTAAAATGAAAGAGCATTTTAACGTTAAGTTTCATCTTTCAGCTTGAATATTTGAATATTTAATTTGTTATAGTTCAGTCATTGTACATGTGTAATGTAATGAGAAATCAAAAAACATATAAAAATGAAAGAACTCAAAAACAGAACTAAGGATCAAACGTAAATATGATGATTATCATAAACATAATGATCTTACAATATGTATATTTTTTTCACTCTTATTTGTTAGCACTTTATACAATTACAAACCTCAGTAAATAACATATTAACATCTTGTATAGATAGCTAAAATATTTCAAAAATATAGGGGGAATTTGTAATTTCATTTATAGTTAGACTTAGATTTGCAAAGTTACATGCAAAATAGGAGCTAAAATGGAGTTGAAATTGCGGGGAATGGAGCCGAAAGTATGAAGATGCCAATTGCAGCATCCAGAACACCCTTTTCAGCACATGAAAGTCTCAACTACACTCAGAAGATCTAGTTACTTCACATCATGTGTGGATTAGTTTATCTAAAAGATATATGAAGCCATGCAAGATGCAAGCTTACCGTCAAAACGTCTAGAGTTCTAATGAGGTGCAACTATCCGGAGAGAGTCCATGAGGCTCCTAGGTCAAGAACAACCTTGAAGAGGTCTTAACGTTGCCAGAAGAAGCCACAACATCCGTTCATGTTTCTCATGTTTGTATAAAATACTAGTTGCCATGATTAGATAGTTCGTATAAAGTTTGTCATGATGTAGATAATACTTGATTAGAAATGATGTTTAAATTGTTATAATACTTGTGAAACTTTACTTGCATTACCATCTACTAGTTAATGATTCGTAGCATACATTGGACCTTTAGTTGTCATCGGCTATCCATGTATTAGTGTCGATCACTCATGGCCCTTAGCTATCTTTATGCTAAAGGTAAATCAGGATTAACGAAAGGTTATTACATGGTCAAATATGTGTGCTTTTAAACTCCTTAGTGATAATTGTCTAGCAACCTAAGTTGTGTAAATACACAATTACTTAGAACTACTTATAAACTAATTGATTGTAAGGCTTCAGTAAGCTAGGTGATTATAAACTTAAATGTTTATATATGTTTAGGTGATAGGAGATTAGATACGGATATATTAACCGTTGCAATCTAATCATACTCGAAGAGCCTATGATATGTGAAATACTAGTTAATAATTAGAGATCCTTAATAATTAACCAAATAGGGCAGTATTGCATGCACCAGATTAATAGATTACAAATTATTAGTAATACCGAAATATAAACAATGCTCTATGGACATCTTCCTAAAACCTATACTATTGAAATCGTGGTGAACACTACTTATACTCTCTCATGTATATGCATGTTTAGTCTAGCTTAGATTAGGAAACCAAAATACAAAACAAAACCTTCTTTTAAAACCATGATATGATTCTTTTAAGACTTAAAGTTATTTTAATTCAATAATGTTTCATATTTGACTATCGTACAAAACGACCTTTTGTCAAGTTATCACTTGTTACTTTGGTATAGTTGTTTGGAGATTTAGGTCAGCTACATGTTATATCTTTTTTTATAGTTTATCGGAGTCTATATTGCACTCCAATGCCGAGTTCAAGTCTTTGTAAAAAGTTAATGCAAGATAATAGTAGCAAGTAATATTATTATCTCCAAAGGTTCAATGAACTGAGAGGATGTTTGTTATTTACATACAAAACTTTGTAGGTCCGAATGTTATGTTTCGTCTTGTGATTAATTGGGATATCACCGACTTTTGTAAGTGGAACCATTTTCCAACAGATATTCGTGCACCTTCAATGACAACTTTTGCACGCTCACATCTTCTCCAAGGATATATAATTATGTACCTTTACGTTTAGCACAAGCTATAGCTAAACATGTCTATACTTGGTCTTTTGTTACTTGTGTCGGGTCTTCTAATCTTCCGTCTTTTATCTAGTCAGGGCATCTACTTTTTCGTGATTACATCATTAATAACTATATGAAGTATAAACTATTCCTTTTGACAAAAGATTTTTTTTTTTTTTTGAACAAAAGACAAAGCATAATAATTTTATTCATAATGGGATTCACTCCTCAAAATTGAGGTATGTTTTTGTAGAATAAAAGTCTACGGATTACAAAATATACTAAAAATACTAAAAGAGCAAAATAAGTAAAACATACAAAACATAAAATTTTAACCCTAATTGCTCTTGAAGAGTTGATAGTAAATTAAAATAAATCTATAAATCATTGGCTCTTGCAGCAAATTGGCAAAAATCTAATACCTTACACATCATTTGAGGAATAACCACGGTCAAAAATATTGCATTAATAATACGGGGGGATTTTGCATAAGTGAATCGGGAAAATGTTGAATTTTATTGAGGGGGAGGCTTTGAAGATGCCATAAGAAATCATTAACGAACCAAATCTTTTTTTTTTCTTTTCAAAATCCAGATCTGGTTGCAAAAGACTTTTGTGCAACGTGACACGTAAAAAGGTTGGGTCCAAAATGTGATTCCAGGATCCCAAACTTTGAATTCATAGCCCATCTTTTTCAAAGATCTAACAAGATAGGCGGGAAACGATCTTATAACCGACAGTAAACTACTTACAAAGAAGAATAAAGCCGAAAAAGGCGACAATTGATCTCTAACATGAATGGAGAAAAGAAAGATCACAGCAAAAATGATGAGAGGAAGAGGCTTCTTTAAATCGTCATTATATGATGAATAGATTTTCATAGAAAAACCTTAGAGAAAAAATGTCTAAAGACAACTAGGGGCTTTTATTTATTAAAAGATACAAAAGAAAAATTATTAATGCTAAAACCCTACATTTTGTTTGTCCTCGTTTATACTACTCAAGTCCTTCAATTCTAAATTAGGACATTGAATTTTTAAAAAGCCTTAATATTACATAACTAACATTTTAAAGTGGTGGTGTTTATCCACTTTTGTTAGTGCATTTAGTTATTTACTATTCATCAAAGTAGTAGGTGGACCGTCTGTTTCGAACAATTAGCCAACTTATTTAAAAAAGATTTTTCTTTCGGTTAGAATTTTTTTTTCAATTTAGATTACACTATTAATAGTTATGTCTTTATATCGGTTAATATTTAATTTTAACTTTGGGTTACGTTTTTAAATAGGGTAGCTACGTGTTATGGGCCAAATTTTTCAAGTCGTGGATCCATCAGAAGAGGTGCTTAATATGCGGGTTCCTGGTTTAGTTTGTCGGTCTTATCGGTGCGTTTCATGGTAAAGGTGTAGGACATGACCCGTTCTCGGTGACGCTATATTGGTTGGGAGTTGGAGCCACTCCTGTGACATTCGCGAATTTCTAGGTATATTTCTATCGTTCCGTATTCGTTTTATTTATTTATGTTCGTGTTTTGACCCTATTGTATTTCTTTTATGAGTTATCGTATTCGTATTTTATGAGTATTGTATTCGTATTTCTCGTATTTTATGGGTATCGTATTTGTACTTTATGCGTATTTACGTTTATCGGGTATATGTTATGTGATTCGAATCATTATGTCGGGAACGTATAGTCTTAACTGCCTTTAGTATAAGTCTAGTATGCTCTTATGATAAGTTTAGAGGAATTATGCCTTAATTATATGATTAAGATTAACGTTTAAAAAGTATTTCATTTTTAGTCTTTTCGGAAATTTTATTACAAAACTAGTCCTATGGAGAATTTTATTACAAAAATCGTCCTACCTAGGGATCCACAACTTTTTGTCCTTATCCACTTACACCACCTACACCTTATTCATTCTTATCTTTCACTTCTCTCTCAAGAAACACCTACAAACACTCCACCTTCTCTCTAACTTTTCCGGCGATCCAACCGTCAAATTCCAAATCCGAGACCGGATTATTGATCACCATCATCATCTTCGTCTATCCTCTAAGTTTCACCACGATCGGGTAAGTTTCTACCAATTTTGTTTTTTAAACTTTATTATTTAGATTCAAACCCGAAACTATCATTTTTCACCGTCAAAACCGAGATTTTATTGAGGATTATTGTTCCTAATAGTATTCTGGACATAGGGTTCCGATTTGGGGTCAATTAGACATCTAGAACACTCAGAAATCGAATCCCGAATGTTATTTTTCGTAAAAACCCAGTTACGGCACGTAACTGTGTTACGAGCACGTAACTGGATCACGTAACAACTTGTATTGCACGTAATTCATCTCTAGATCACGTAATAGACGTGTTACGCACGTAAGTATTACTTACGTGACACGTAATTCCCATATGATCCCGTAACTCTTGTTTGGTCACGTAATACATTCACAAACACGTAATTCTGTCACGTAATACTTGTCCATCACGTAATTGTAGCCCGTAATTGTTCCTTTTGCACGTAATTGACAATTACGTGACTTGCAAGTCACGTAATTATGATTTGTGTCACGTAATTCCTTTGATCCGTAACTCCTGGCTTCTTGATCACGTATGTAGTATGTTTATCACGTAACTTGCTTGTTTGTCAAGTAACTATGCCCTTTATCACCTCTTGACCCGTAACACTTGTATAACACGTAACTTAATACTTACGTGACTTGTAGTGCACGTAAGTATGAGGATCACGTATCTAATCTGTTGACTTTCCGAAGCGTTTGTAATTCCGTTATAGCGATATTCCTATTGGTCATTTTAAAACCCGTATAAAACGTTAATCATTAAGGCATAACCCTACTAGACTTAGAGATACTTAGACATGTTTATTTACGTGATGTATAGGGCACTTAGACGTTGGAGCCTGACGGTATTATAGTATTTCCCGACATATCGAGATTTGGATTGCTTTGCTATCAGTGAGTTATTCGTTGCCCTTTTTACCCTTTTTACATTTTTGGGCATGATTAGCGTTAAACAAGTGTATTTTATGGTATGTATGTATTATGGTATGTATATATGGATATGAATGCTTTAGATGATCTCACCCAAACTTGTACCGCCTTTGTGGTAGTACAAGGCCCCGTATACACACCTGTTAGCTGTTAGCCGCCGGTTGTATATATAGCGCTATATGGGTCTAACAAACCCTCATTGTTAACACTATTTGGATGATGGATGCGCCCTGTCCGTGTTAGCAATGTTATGACCGTATTATTGATTATCGAGGACAACCTAGTTTGAGACACTAGGTGGGGTTAGTTGCCAGTATTGTTGAGGTTCAGGTGTATCGTATGTTCCTAGAGCTGATATTCTATCCAGTATGGTATTTATTTTATGGTATGATTATGATATTTTATGAAGCGAGTATGGTATTTTTATGAAATGATTATGATATTTTATGGTATAAGTATGAGTATTTTATCAAAAGGTTTTGTAAACCTCACGTATATTTTGAAACATCATTTTCAAATGACTTATCTTCAAATCATAACACTTTTGGGTCAAAACGTATTGAAACTCTTATCCTGTTATGTTTTTATTTACTATTGCGAATAATTCACCAACTTTATGTTGACGTCGTATTTTAACGCTTTTCAGGGATTTGAGGTTACTATTTATGAGGATATGCTTTGATTGGCTACGTGGATCTTTTGTATGGAGTTTATTTTGTTTTATTGAATTCCTTAGTATCCCAAACTATGTAGCCGTATTTTGATATTATTCGGATGATTGTAATAACGTATTTTACTTCAAACTCTGTTATCTATGTTGATTTTGTATGGATTATTTATGTTTGATGTAACCTTTGAATCTCTGATACCGTATACACTGTACACCTCGGTTCCGCCATTTATGCGGGGTGTGACAGAAGTTGGTATCAGAGCCAATGGTTATAGCGAACTAAGTGACCTTACGGAATCACTTAGACTATGACCTAGGCTTTTGGACCTATCTGATTTACTCTATGTGCGCATTTCTTTCTTTTGTGGGCCTGTATGTGATTCGTATGCTTTATGTGCTTTATTTTGCATTTTATGTTTTGAGGCCTGCTCGTTTTAGTCGCACATACAGTTATCGTTCTGATTTATTCCGTTTGATATTCGTAGAAGATGCCGCCTAAGAGAGTTTCTACTAGGTCTACTCCTGCCGTCACTGCTACGAGAAGGTCGGCAAGGCGAGGTCGCGCCAGTACGAGAGCGGGTGCTACGCCTCAGAATACCACTGCTACCCCAAGTGCTACTACCGCTACTCCGAACATCAGTCAGTTGATTGCGGCAGCTATACCCGTGATTGTGGCACAGCTTAAGGAGACACCAGTGCAAGATGCTGACTTAGGGTTTGAAGAACCTGTGATGCAAGATATTGGAGCAGAAGGTATGGCGTCTGAGTGCGATGGTTCCGATGTGGGAAGAGCAGTCCATGTGGGAGCTGGAGGACCAAATATTGTTATTGAAGATCCACCCCGAGGCTGTTCGTATAAGGCTTTTCTGGATTGCAGACCTACTGAATTTAGGGGTACTGAAGATGCTGTGGCTACCCTACAGTGGTTTGAGAGGATCGAGTCAGTATTTGATGTATCGGGATGTGCTGAGGAGAGTAAGGTTAAGTATGCTACCTTCTTATTCCAGGGTAAAGCCCTCACTTGGTGGAACTCGGTGAAACGAGTTAAGGGCCGAGCTGAGATTACCTTGATGACTTGGGAGAATCTGAAGGTTTTGATGAAGAAAGAGTATGTGCCGACATCTGAGACGCAGAGGTTGAAGAATGAGCTATGGAACCTAACTATGCAAGGTGCTGATTTCCGTGGGTATGTGAACAGGTTCTATGATTTGTGTGTTTTGGCTCCTCTTCTGGTTCGCACTGAGAATGAGAGGATTGAACGCTTCACTCATGGGTTGCCCCAAACTATGCGAGATCACATTATCTCTCACCTTCCGGGTACTCTTCAGAGTGCGGTCGATATTGCTGGTCGGCTGACCGCAAGTGCGATCCGTGGAGGTACTCTACAGCCGGTTGTGAGCCGAAGAGATTCTGGTCGATCTGACAGAAGAAATATGGGTAATTCGAGGAAGAGAAGCCGTAGTCAAGATTAGAGACCCCAATTACCTCAAGTGTATGCGTTGACTGGTGCTGGAGCTGGTTATCAGGGCGTGCGCCCTAAGTGTGGTACTTGTGGTAGTGCTCATGCGGCGAATGTAGCGTGTTGGGTTTGTAAACGCTGCAAGAAGTTAGGCCACACTGAGCAGTATTGTGGAAGGTCTACTGGAGCCTGTTTTGAATGTGGAGAAGTGGGTCACCGTCGTCATCAGTGTCCCAAGCTTGTATCATCTACTTCCCTTCCTACTCCTGGTGTTGGTACTAGTGCTAGAGGGAATCCTGCTAAGAGCCGAGCTTTCGCTATGGAATCTGCTGAAGCTCCTCAGGACCCTACCGTAGTCACTGGTACATTTCTTGTTGACGATTATCCTGCTTTTATATTGTTTGATTCGGGTGCCGATAGAAGCTTCATTTCTAGTGATTTCCGCCCCTTAGTAAACCGTGCTTCTAGTCCCTTAGAGCCTGCTTATGAGGTAGAAATAGCTGATGGTAGATGTGCCTGTGTTAGAGAAGTTATTCGTGATATTCCCCTCGTATTAGCCGATATTCCTTTTTCCATCGACCTTATTCCCATGAAACTCGGTAGTTTCGATGTCGTAGTCGGCATGGATTGGTTAGCGAAGCATAAAGGAGAAATAGTCTGCTATGAGAAGCTTATTCGTATTCAGAAGTCGGATGGAGATCAGTTGATTGTACACGGAGACAAGGCTGGGAAACGCCTTAAAGTCATTTCGAGTTTGAAAGTTCGCGAGTATGTCCGTCAGGGTTGTTCCTTATATCTCGCTCATTTCGTGAAGAAAGATTCTGCGATAAAGATTGATGGTGTACCGATCGTTCGCGAGTATTCTGACGTTTTTCCCGACGATTTACCTGGAGTCCCTCCCCAGACACAAACCGACTTTCGTATTGATCTTATTCCTGGAGCAGCGCATGTTGCTAAAGCTCCGTATCGTTTGGCTCCTTCCGAGATGCTCGAGTTGTCGAAACAAATTCAGGAACTGGTCGATAAGGGTTTTATCCGTCCTAGTTTCTCCCCGTGGGGTGCTCCTGTTCTCTTTGTTAAGAAGAAGGATGGCTCCATGCGTTTATGTATTGATTATCGGGAGTTAAACAAGTTGACTGTGAAGAACCGTTATCCCCTTCCTCGTATTGATGACTTATTCGATCAACTTCAGGGTTCTTGCTATTTCTCTAAGATCGATCTTCGCTCTGGTTATCATCAGTTGAGAGTTCAGGAAGATGATATACCTAAGACCGCTTTTCGTACCCGATATGGTCATTATGAGTTCATGGTGATGCCGTTTAGTATGACAAACGCCCCTGCAGCATTCATGGAACTAATGAACCGTATTTGTCGTCCGTATCTTGACAAATTCGTTATCGTATTCATCGACGACATTCTTATCTATTCCCGAAGTCGCAAGGAACATGAAGAGCATTTGCGTCTTGTTCTAGAAGTGCTTCGAAAGGAAAAGTTGTATGCGAAATTCTCTAAGTGCGAGTTCTGGTTGCCCGAAGTTCAATTTCTTGGCCACGTGGTTAGCGCGAAGGGTATTCACGTTGATCCTGCTAAGATTGAAGCTGTTAAGAGTTGGGTTGCACCAAAGTCACCGACCGAAATCCGTTCGTTTTTGGGTCTTGCTGGGTATTATCGCCGATTCATCGAGAACTTCTCCAAGATTGCTTCACCTATGACAAAGCTGACACAGAAGAGCGAACCATTCGTTTGGGGTTCCGATCAGGAGAAAGCCTTTCAGGTATTGAAGCAGCGGTTGTGTGACGCGCCTATTCTCAGTCTGCCAGTTGGTTCCGAAAATTTTGTTGTTTATTGCGAAGCTTCGCACAAGGGTCTGGGTTGTGTGCTTATGCAGAATGGTAAAGTTATAGCTTACGCTTCGCGTCAGTTGAAAATCAATGAGCAGAATTACACGACACATGATCTAGAGTTGGGAGCCGTC
Organism: Senecio squalidus; assembly: GCA_910822075.1. Classification (NCBI taxonomy): domain Eukaryota; kingdom Viridiplantae; phylum Streptophyta; class Magnoliopsida; order Asterales; family Asteraceae; genus Senecio; species Senecio squalidus. Next base: position 42,777,973 of record CAJVGC010000060.1, on the reverse strand, counting down.
GTCTTTGCATTGAAGATTTGGAGACATTATCTGTATGGGACCAAGTGTACCGTATTTACCGACCACAAGAGTCTACAGCACATATTTAATCAGAAGATGCTGAACATGAGACAACGGCGCTGGGTTGAGTTATTGAACGACTATGATTGCGACATTCGCTTCCACCCTGGTAAGGCGAACGTTGTTGCTGATGCACTAAGTCGTAAGGAAACAGTCAAACCAGTCCGTATTCGTTCTATGGTGATATCTATTCAGACGAGCTTGAAGGCTCGGATTATTCAGGCACAGGATGGTATTATGACAGAGGACCTTGCTAAAGAGGAAAGATTATATAAGTTGGCGTTGGAACTAGAACCGAAGGAGGATGGAGTTCTGTATTTCCTCGAGCGTATTTGGGTTCCGGTTAGTATCCGTCAGATAATTCTGGACGAAGCCCATAAGTCGAACTATTCCATTCATCCGGGTTCCGACAAAATGTATCATGACTTGAAAGATTTTTATTGGTGGCCGGGTATGAAACGTGAGATCGCCGAGTATGTTAGTCGATGTTTGACCTGTTCCAAGGTGAAGATTGAGTATCAGAAACCGTCTGGGCTACTCCAACAACCGAAGATTCCCGAGTGGAAATGGGAGCGTATTACTATGGATTTTGTTACAAAGCTTCCGAGATCTTCGAGTGGTTATGACAGTATCTGGGTTATTGTTGATCGTTTGACGAAGTCTGCTCATTTCCTACCGATTCGTGAGAACTATCCGATGGAGAGATTCGTACGTTTATATATTTCCGAGATTGTATCGAAACACGGAGTTCCTGTATCGATCCGATCGTGATGCTCGTTTCACTTCTCGATTTTGGAAGACATTTCAGACTGCTATGGGTACACGGTTAGATATGAGTACCGCCTATCATCCTCAGACCGATGGTCAGAGTGAGAGAACTATTCAGACTTTAGAAGATATGTTACGAGCTTGCGCAATTGATTTCGGTGGTAGTTGGGATATTCATTTGCCGTTGATTGAGTTCTCGTACAACAACAGCTATCACACGAGTATCAAGTGTGCACCATTTGAAGCTTTGTATGGCCGCAAGTGTCGATCACCTGTATGTTGGGCAGAAGTTGGAGATAGTCAGATTTCTGGTCCGGAGATTATACAAGAGACCACTGACAAGATCTTCAAGATCAAGGAACGATTGATTACTGCGAGAGATCGACAGAAGAAGTATGCTGATAAGCGAAGGAAGCCTCTCGAGTTCAGTGTTGGAGATATGGTATTATTGAAGGTATCTCCATGGAAAGGGGTTGTCCGATTCGTGAAGCGCAGCAAGCTGAGTCCGAGATACACAGGACCGTTCAAGATTTTAGCCCGAGTCGGCCCAGCTGCGTATCGACTAGAATTGCCGGCAGAACTGAGCAGCGTACATAATGTATTTCATGTATCTCAGTTGAAGAAGTGCCTGGCTGGCGAGACGTTATTAGTTCCGCTTGAGCAACTCCAGATTGACGATAAACTTCATTTCGTTGAGGAACCGATCGAGATCGTTGCTAGTGATGTTAAGCGTCTACGACGAAGTAAGATCCCGATTGTCAAGGTTCGTTGGAATTCCCGCTTTGGAGCTGAGTTCACGTGGGAACGCGAAGATGAAATTCTGCGGAAGTATCCTCACCTTTCCCCCGGAAGTAGTACCAAGTGATAATTTCGAGGACGAAATTTCTTTTTACTTGGGGAGACTGTGACATTCGCGAATTTCTAGGTATATTTCTATCGTTCCGTATTCGTTTTATTTATTTATGTTCGTGTTTTGACCCTATTGTATTGTTTATCGTATTCGTATTTTATGAGTATTGTATTCGTATTCTCGTTTTTTATGGTATCGTATTTGTATTTTATGTGATTTACG
>CAJVGC010000060.1:42743335-42775973 GCA_910822075.1 Senecio squalidus | reverse complement strand
AAGCTAGTTTCTATCTCGAGAATTTCCTGCCAATCTAATTCATCAAACACATCAATCCGAAAACAGGTTTCATCAGTAGAATAGGAATGAGTCATAGCTCTATCTAAATTAAAAACAATTCTTTCATTCCCAACCCCTAATGAAATTTGCCCATTTTTCACCCGAATAATTGCGTCAGCAGTGTTTAGGAATGGTCGTCCAAGGATTAGTGGAACAGAGACATCCTCATCCATCTCTAAAATCACGAAATCAACCGGAAAGGTGAATTTCCTACGTTTCACTAGCATGTTCTCAGCAATTCCTAACGGGTACTGAAACTGTCTGCTAGTCGAATACCTCATCCTGGTGGGTTTTAATACTCCAATGGCGAGTTTAGCATATAGGTGAATACGGCAATCAGGTTTATGCTAGCTCCTAAGTCTGCCAAAGCACTGCAACTGTAGGTATTACTGAAGTTGCACTGAATCAGAAAGCTCCCTGGATCATCCAACTTGGGTGGTATCGTGTTCTTCACCAAGGCTGAACATTCTGTGTTTAGGAATGCGGCTTGCTCCTCCGATGGCTTTCCTTTGTTTGTTGACCAATTCCTTGATGAATTTAAGCGTAATTTGGCATACCTGCAATCAAATCTACAAGAGGAACGTTAATATTAACAGATTTAATCATGTCACAAAATTTACCGTACTGCTTCCCTCATTCTTGCTTTTCGTAATCGTTGAGGATATGGAACATGAGGCTTGTAAGCTTTGATTGGACTTTCCTCTACTGGTTCAGGTGTCGTGGTCTTGGTCTGAACTGGTGGTGCCTCGTCCTCATCGTCATCGATCTCGAAATCATCAATAACGGGTTCAGCAGACAGGTGTTGCGCACCCCTGGGGTGGTGCTGCGCACCTGTCTGGTCAGAACCTAGGTGTTGCGCACCTATAGGCTGGTGCTGCGCACCTGGGCTCTGTTTTGCTCCATTTTCGGCTTGATCTCCTCCATAAGTATGTCCCGAGCGTGTATTGATTGCATTTACATGTTCATCTCTGTGTTTTGGACAGGGTGGCATTCCGTCTCGTGTTCCGGGATGTTGATATTTTGGTGCTTGATTATTGGAAGTGTTTCCTTGGTTCTGTGGGCGTGGATTCGGTTGAGTATTGCTTGGTATTTGGCCCGGTGGTCGATTTGAGTTCCGTTCGTTCATCCTATCGAACCTTCTCTCTAAATCTTGATGTGCTGCCTGCTGATTTCTCTGTCCTTGCTCGATTTGCTCAGTTAAAACTTTAAATTGGTTACGGACATCGTTAATTTGGTTACGGACATCGTCATTGGTTGATATTTGGGTGTTGATGAACGATTTCAAACGATCTTTCATGCTTGGATCTTCATCTTCGTTTTTCGGTGGATCGTATCTTTGTCGTGGTGGGGAGCGAGTGTTATTTCTTTGCCATCCGTTGTCTCGATTGTCGCCGCGGTTGTAGTTACCTCCGCGGTTTTGCCAATTTGACCCCCGATTAGGATAACCATACTGTGCGTAGCTGGCATCCTCCACTTGATTACACTCACTAGCATAGTGAGGTCCTCCGCATCCTTCACATCCATTCTTCACCAAGTGCATGTCCTTCTCCATTCGTCCCATGCGCTTATCAATTATATTCGCTAATGTCTTGACCTCTTGAACTACCGAGGATATTTCATGGCTACTCTCAGCTTGAGCAACTTGTCCCCTGTTTCTTCGGCCTCGACCATCATCTCGATACTCCCTTGATAGGCTAATGACCAGCTTGTCTTCCATTAGGTTGTATGCCTCGTTGGTGGTTTTGTACATGAAATCTCCTCCTCCAGCTAGATCCAACTCGTTTTGAGACTCCTTGGTTAACCCGTAGAAGAAAATTTCAATGATGTTGTCTTTGCCCAATCCATGACCATAGCAACCTCTCAGCATCTCTTTTAGTCTAGCCCATGCTTCAGTGGAAGTCTCTCCATCTTCCTGTCGGAATCCTCTTATATCTCTGAGTAATTTCCTACCCAAGGCGGGTGGAAAAAATCTTTTGATGAAAGCCTCGCGCATTTGCGTCCATGTGGTTATTGAATTTTCATTAAGCTCCTCGAACCAAACCTTCGCATCTCCGGTGAGAGACGAAGGGAATAACCTCAGTTTGACAGGATCGCCCTTGCCTTGGCCATATTTGAACATCTCACACAGCTCGTTGAATTTTGCTATGTGTTTATGCGGATCTGAATTGTAACGCCCATCGAACGTGTTGTCTTGGATCATCTTGAGATGGTGACCCTTGACAACAAAGTCATCACCCAATTCCGGGGTGGTGATTGCCGACCCTCGGGTGGGTGGCACCGCTACAGCTGCGGCCCGTCGGTTCATTGGTGTGTCCAAAGGGTCCATAGCTGGTTGTGGTTCCGGTTTGTCTTCACAAAACACTTTTTCGACCTCTGGTTCTGAATCGCTTCCTCCGCTTTCTGATGACGCAATGTCTTCAAACTTGACGGGCGAAACTTGATCAAAATTGGGTGGTGTCTGAAGTGATAAATTGCCTCTTCTCCTGCCTCGTCTCTTTGATACTCCTGGATTTGATTTTGGACTCGCGAGTGGTAATCCCGAAGCCCTTGTGTTCATCAACTACCTGAAATACCTGAAAAGACAAAAACAAGAAAAGCGTAAAACGTACCGGTGTAATAACAAATAAAAAGTAACTTCTAAGTAAATAAATACTCAAAAGGATCGTATTACAAATTCGAAACAAAAACGAAAAATCAGTCCCCGGCAGCGGCGCCAAAAACTTGATGTGTAAAATCGAGTCTTAAATTTAACCGACTATTTCACGCAATTACACACTTATAGGCAGTGGACCTATTCGTATGTAATATAGTTTAATAGTAAGTATAGGTTCGTTCGCAGGGACTAATTTGTTTTTATATTCGAATAAATAATACTAAGAGTATTTGGGGGTTTTTTTATCGTAACAATATTGCAAGTAATTAGTAAAAAGAGTGATTAATTAAAATCGAGCGAAAAGTAATTGATTAAATCAAATAATAAAGAGAATACACTTGTTTGACACTTCACCTATTTTCCGTTAATTTTACGAGATCGATTGTTGTTTTCAACTTCTAAGATATAATAAAAGTCCTTCCGAATCTTTTACTAACTTTAATTATTGCTACTTACACCGTTCCTTCCGAATACAGTTAATAAATATTAATAATCAAGCAATAAGTATCAAGCCTGTTTTTAGTGATTTAACCTTATAGAGTTTCCTTCCGAATAACTCCTCTAATTATCAAGTCCTTCCGAATCTTAATACTTAGACCTACTCACTTAAATTTAATTACCTAAGTTGTTATTACTAAGTCCTTCCGAATCTTAATAATTTTAAATCGATTATAGACCGACCGATTACTTCATAAAACTTATCTAATCTATCTAGATTCCTTCCGAATACCTAGAATGTTGATTAAACAAATTAAATATAAACAACTATGATAACATATTAAAATTTAAGCAAATAAGGATCGACGGTTAAACACAAAAACATAAAACAACCGAAAACGTTAAATAAACATTAAATAGGATCCGTTGTTCAAACAAGCATAAAAGAGAATTAGTTACTCATAACGTGGTCTGAAAAAGTAATTAAAGTGTTAGAAAACATGTTGGAAAAATAATGAGAACAAGAAAAGAACAAACGAGGAAAATCGCCGAACGTGTCGTGATCGCCGATTGCCGAAAATATGATCTTCCGTGTCTTGAACCTTGCTTCTAAACTTAATAACAGCTCCAGAACTTCAGAATAATAATAATAATGGGTCTAAAATCTGGTTGAATTAACCTTGTATTTATAGGCAAAAACCGTGTAGAAAACGTATTCGACTCGACTTAGAATTCCTTGTAATTATCCACTTAATTATTTCCCATTTGTAATTATCTAAAATCAAAGATTTCTGCGTCTGAATTTCGCGAGGGACGGGCGTCCCTCTTCCAGGACGGGCGTCCCGTTCCTTTTTTCCATATTCTAATTTTTACAAAATGTAGCTCTCTCTTTCTTCTTCATTCTCCAATTTGAATCACCTAAATCGGACATCGTATGAAGAAGTTATGATCAAAACGGTGGAGGTGGTACTGCGACGTTCTCTTCGTCATATTTCACTATTTTTCGTCTTTTAAACTCATTTCTTCCACCATTTCCGCTACCCGATCATGTAAACCTATAAAATAGATAAAAACACTTTTCCACACGATTAAATGTAAAAACCTATCCTATCCATCATGTTTACTATGAAATGTGACACAATATCGCATAGAAATATATATATAAATATGCGATATCAAGAGCATAGGCGGTTTCGCGTCCTCTGGTTTGGACTACACTGTTCCACCAGGCCAAAGCCTTTTCGTGTAGTACGCAGGAAGCGTACTCCACCTTGTCGGCTTCGGCACACCTGCTGATGTGCAGGACTGATTCGATGCTATCGAACCAGGACACCGGCCCTACAGCACCAGTGGTGCCGTGGAACTATTTAGGCTTGCACGCCATAAAGCTTTTGTAGTTGCAGATGGGAGGGTTTTGGTGGCCTCCCTGATACTGTTGTTGTTGCTGCTGCTGCTGTTGCTGTTGTTGCTGTTGTTGCTGATTGTTGTTGACATTTTTGTTTATCCCAGCAGTGATCTGAGCGATCATGTTGGGCATGGCAGCATTTAGCTGAGCAACGACCTGCTCGACTATGAGGCTAGCATTGGAGCGCTTAGGTGGCATGATTCTACAACAGAAAGAGAGATCTAGTTTAGAACGCACGAATAGAATAAGATAAGAATTTAATTTAATGGACGATAGTACGAATATGCAAAAGTAATATGGAAAGATATATGGTACATACACGATAACGATAACGATAAAGGGTAAACAAGGAACAATAACAGTACACGCACAATAATGATTCAAGAGATAGTAATATAATGGTTCAACAATAATCTAAAGGTTCACACGACAAAGATAAGTACTGATAATAAGGTAGAAAATTTCCATTAATAATAATAAGTTGAATACATAGTTCGAAATACGGATATATGGAAATACAAGTACAATACAACAGAAAGAAATAAGATAAATAGCTTAAGTCGTGTACATGGAAAATTACGAATTAGCTTTAAGTACAATACATAAAGAAATGACTAGAGGCGCCTCTCAAGAAACATCTTGGCGACAATGACCGCCATCAGGGTCCCCATGACCAAACACGCCCCAACGAGGCGTTGCACGGTCCGAGCTGTGGCTTGAGCCGATGCGATGGCTCGCATCGACTGTTCCGATAGTCGGTGTGCGACGTCGGAGACTTCACAGAGGAGAATCCCTTGCTGTTGAGCCTCCTCGGAAAGTCCCCTAACCTCGCGGTGAAGGTGGAGGAATGTTGCTGGTGGGGGAGGCTGAAGGGTAGGCGGCATCCTCTGCCTTGATGCTTCGGCGTCACGAGCACGCTGCATCTCTTCATGCTCGAGCTGTCGCTCCCACGTGTAGTGGTCCAACATGGACGTACGTGGAGCCCCGGTGTACGGGTCTCCGAATGGCATGGGTGGAGGAGCGGGTCTGGATGGACCGGCCTGCTGTCCGGCCATCCTGTTCGGCAGGCGGCCTGGGATGATGACCTGCTTACGAGCGGTCAGCCTCGTACGAGGCCCCTGGTACTAGGGTGGTGCTGCAACGGGCACCGGTGGAGGGGGTGGAAGCACAGTCCTCGGGCTGGACCCGATACTGCTGGAAATCGCCATGGAGGTATCCTCCGTAGGGTCGGTGGTCTGGTGGCGTTGGCTCTCGGAAGATGTGCGGCCCTCGGAGGCTTTGTGTGACGGAGCGGCTCGGGAAAGGGATCGTGACTGGGATCGGGAAGGTGATCGTGATCGTGATGACTGAGACATGACGTATCTGGAAACAAGGAGTTACGTAAGTACGGGGAAACAAAAATAGTAAAGGAAAGTGTAATGAAATGCATGCACGGGTCGGTCACGTGAGAATCGGGAATCGATAAGACCGGGAATTTTTGACTCAAAAACGGTTATCAATAGCAATTACGTTCCGTCCTTGCATAACTTATTTTGAACTAGGCATAAGTGATCAAGTCATGCATAGTTAAAAACAATCATGCAATCGCGGAATTAATACACTAAAGTTTGAACCCATAAATGATTTTCCGAAAAAAGCCTTGGTTATAGTTTGGTTTCGAAAACTTTTGAAAATTTTTAAAACCGTTTTCACTATAACTTGTGCTCTGATACCAAGTCTGTCACACCCCGCTAAAGCAGAAACACGAGGTGCGAAGAGCTGGAACACCATTACACGGGTTATAACAAAATAGAACGGTTTCAAGTCATTGATTTAAATAAAAGAGTTCACAAGTTCAAAAGACAACCAAGTCGTTTAACGTTCCAATACAAATACATAATCAAAGTTTCAAACAAATTCCCAAAGTAAATAAAACAGGTCTTTCCCAATGCGTATCTCACGTAACCATCCTGACCCGTCCATGCTATGCACTTCATTCTTAAACTAGTTTCCTGAAACATGAGATAAAGTGTCAACTACAATAAAGTAGTGAGTGAGTTACAGTTTATAGTTTCTCGACAAAAGTTTCCGTAAAGTATATAAGTATAAAAGTTTCATAAATGAAAAGGAGTGGAACGGCGCTTAAACATTATATACTTTAAAAGTTTCAGAGGCAACGAGGTGGAACAACACCATGAAAGTTTGTACCAAAACAAGTAGAACAATACTTGTAAAATAATAGTTGCGGATTCAATCGCTAAAAGAGTGTATATGCGTAAATAAGTAACTAATGATTAGAACCTTGTATCAACCTCTTGTCATAATATAACATAAGTGTACACACTAAACCGATTAACCAACCGTGAGGCCCCTTACCCCGCACTATCTACGAGGAGTATTCAGTTTCAGATTCCTAGTAATATGTAGTTAAGATGCCGCCTAAGCAAGGAACGGTTATTTCCTAAGTTTCGATACCCATAATTACTAAACGGCTTAACAAAGCTAATAGTGTGTAAAGAACTAAAAAAAACGGGCACTAATGTAATTTTGTTTCAAAATGATAGTAGGCACTTATGATTCGTGTTATATTCTCTTCAAGGGTTGGATTCGCATACAAGCAATCATAGTTTAGTATAGCCAATTAACGGGGGCAAGCCAGTAAGCCGAGTAAAGGGGGCAAGCCATTAAGCCGAGTAAAGGGGGCAAGCCATTAAGTTTATTGTATGCCGAGCGGGGAAAATAAAACTTTTTGCGCATATAAGTTTCACAAAACGTTCAATAATAGATCCATAGTTCATAAAAGTTCCAAAGCATTTAGATCTCATGTTTCCCCCAAATATTATTTAAAAGACTATAAATAAAGGGGATGTAACTCACAGATTGCGAAGATAAAGTCTCGAATAAAGAAGAGAAGCGGAACACGTCGGGAATCAAAGATGACCTAAACACTAAAGTTTCGTGTAAGTATAAGTATTACGATTTAAGTTATGTTAAAGTTCTAATTTAACATTTTTAGTATTAAATCTTTATACTTAGGTTATGTCCAAAAAATTTCAATACGGAAAATTATGTGTCACGACATGTCAAGTTACGTTTAATGTCCGATTAGTCCAATTATGTCCAAAAAGGTTTGACGTTCAAGGCCAATATGTTTAAGTCACAAAAATATTTCGTTACTGAATTTTTGTATATGTTACGGTGAAATTTGGGCAGCGCTTCCGAACTATAAAAATTTAGTCCATTTTACAATTCCACTTTCCCTCTTTAACAATCATATCCAACGACAAGATTCAACAATGCATTAGTTTTTAGTTATCAAACTTAACCAAACACATATTTTCCCAAAACTTAACAATCTGTTATAGTTATAAAATAAGCTGTGAAAAATATTACGTTCTCGTTTCTTGCTGTTTACTTTTTAAAAACGAAGTTTTTGTGTACAGCGAGATCCAGACAGCGGATGGAGATATTCAGCCGCCGGCTGGACCTCAGCCGCTGGCTGAAAATCTTCAGCCGCCGGCTGGAGGCCTTCGGCCAGTTTCACCATTTCAATATTTTCACGATTTTTGAGCGTTTTAGCCATGGATTTCAACATGCAACCGGTTATTAGTTAAATATATTCATATTAGTGACAAAATTTACAGTTTCCTTTAGATCTTTTACACCAAAATATAGAAACGTTATAAATCTTTATAAAAACAAGTTTTTAGACCATGGATCATCCATGCAAGTGTTTATTTATGTAAAAACAGTAAAATGAAAGAAATCTACCGGATGAAAAAGCTTGATGATGTTTGGAGAAGATTTAGAGCTCCAAAGGTGGTAGAACTTCTTTAAAACGTTAACCCTTTTGATTCCTTGCTTTTTAGGACGATTTTTGTGTAAGTTTTTGGTGATTTGATGGTGTTTATTTGTTGTTTTAGTGGAGAAAAATCACTGTTTTTGTTGGATGTTCTTGAGAGCTTTAGAGAGAGAGAGAGGACTAGGTGTTTTTATTTTGAAAATGTGATAATGAAAATGAAAATAAAGGTGAAAAGAGGGGAGTAATCTGCTCTAGGGACTCACAATTTTGGTGAGAGGGGTCCAATCCCCGAGCCTAACTCTGCCCCAATCAAGTTTCATGCAATTATGACTCATCAAGTCACTGGTCAGCGGGTTTCAGCCGCCGGCTGGGCATATCCAGCCGTCGGCTGGGCTTCAGCCGCTGGCTTACACCCTTCAGCCATCGGCTGGATGGCTTTCCCAGCTCGGTGTCGTTTTAAGTTTTCCGTCATTGTTAAGTGTGGACTAGAGTTTTATATTAGTTCCCGTTATGAACTTAGTCAAGTTCATAGTATAATTTCTTGGTGGTAGGATTTATAGGTTGATTCCGACCTTGGTTCAGACACAAATACAGTCACAATAAAGTACGAACCAGAATGACACGATCACAATAAAATACGACTAGAGACTTGCACAGATATAAAATATGAGAATCACCTGAATTTTGGACGGTTGTCACATTATTCTTCAGAATCTGCAAGTCTTTTTCAGCTAAGTTGGCGAGTTGAGTTGCATCGATAACTCGCAAAATCTCTGACATTCCTTCTTCAACTTCATCATCTTGCTTATACATTACTGCTTCACCAGTTGATGTATCCACAACCCACATATACATATCTGTAAGAATATCTCGTCCAAAATTCTTCATCGGAATCTTAGACATGCAGGCTATCGGTGGATATACAATTCTCGTTGCTGATTTACCAGTTCTTGGATTAACTTTGCTCTTATGAATCATGAATCTCCCCTTTGCTGGCTGAAGCTCTTTAAACTTCAGTTCGTTCCCAAAGTACGAACTTATTTGCTGGCTGAACTTTTGAATTAACGGATCTTGCTTCTTCATGTTAATTTCCCAAAACCAACCTCTTCGTTCATCTAAACTCGGCTTGACGCTGCTTTCAGCCTTGTCATCATTACCACTTATGGGTTCTTCGAATATATGTTCATCGCCTACTTATTGGTCACCACTTTCTCTTTCCTCAATTAACCAAATATCATCATTATTATCTCCAGATTCTTGTTGTTTTTGATGTTTCTGCCCTTGTTGTTGTTGTTGTTGCTGCTGCTGCTGCTCCCCCTTTCCACTTGGCTGATAAATCACCATTGCTTGAGAAGTTGAGCCGATCTGCTCTCTTGATCTTCCAGCATTGGGATCATCTTGATCATCTCTCCTTTGTAGCCTAAGAGTATTATCTTTGCATGTATCCTCCCCCTAAGCAGATGGGAGCTTTGAAAGCTCCCGAACTTGTGCTTCGAGGTCAGAAATACGTTTGGTCTTTTCAGCATCAGTTCTTTGTAAGGCTGCAACTACAGAAGAGAGCTGCAAAACAAGAAGATGTAAATCATGTATGTTAGGAGTGACAGCATCAGTAACGGGCTCCGTAGCCTGACGTTTGCGAGGACGCCTGATCAAGTTAGTGGAGGACGATTCCGATTCATCGTCCTCTGGGAAAGACCGTTTCCCAAGGCTAGGCTCGTCGACAGGAACATTCACCGGCTGAAAGTGAGAGGTGACTGCTTCCTGATTGACAGGATCAATGTTTTGCTCTTCAGTAGTGGCATTGTTATCCTCATTATTTCCAGCAGCAGCAACAGCAACAGGATCAGTATCAGCGATGGTAGGAGTTGAAACAACGGTGTGCGGACTCCCGGATGGAGTAACAAGAACAGTTGATGTGGCGATAATCTTTGTAACCACAGTTTGCGGACTCCTAGATGGAGTAACAAGTGGGTGCTCATGAATGACGGACATGGGCGGACTCTGGGGTGGGGTACCCTGATAATTATCTATGTCTTTATAAATTTCGTCACTCGATGTCGAATCAAGAGAAAGAGGAACCGGCGCCCTGCGCGGAGGGTGGGAAGATTCCCCACGAGAAACAGGAGGAGCATGTACCGAAGCAGAGTTCTCAGTACGTGGTTCCTCAGAATCGGCATCTTCATCAATATCGTATTCAACAAAATCAACGTCAACGATAGCCCCAAATAAAGGGGTCTCATGAGCTGGAGCCTCCCCCGAAACCCGAGGGTGATGCTTGAGGCAAGAGTGAAAGATTTTTCCAGCAACCACACCCATCCTAGCACTGTGACCGGTTAGAGGAAGCTCTAGGATGAAGTGGCGTATAATAAGCATGATGAACCTCGGATATATCATGAGAGGCTTAGGATGAAGAAGATCATTATGGAGTTGTTGAAAAACGTACTCAACAACCGGATACGGTCTATGAAGAATTAGGCAGAGGAGCATAGACAGAAGCTGAGTATCGATTGTATCTTGCACAGTTTTGGTCGTTTTAAACACTGATACGATACCATGAACAAGGTATCTCCACTGGCCATAAAATTTGCCTTTGTGATATGTATTTGTGGGTAGATCCCCGGTGTAGCCCATAAGTGGCAGTTTGCGACCAAGAAACCTTTGGCCGAGCATAGAACCCGAACGCTCCTGAGATGCGCGTCCAAGTTGAAAGATCTCACGGAGGCGAGTACCAGTAATGATCATTTCACGCCCATTAACCAGAGCCCGTAAACCGTCTTTGTGCACGTTTGTAACCGGATGATGTAGATCCACGTGCTCGAGTGTGGTTAGAAATTCTTGAACCAACAGAAGTATGATCGGGATATCTTCCTGCAGAATATAGGCCATACGTGATCTTTGAAGAAAAAGAAGAACATGGTGGAAGTGTTGGCATGAGGAGTATCCAATGCGAAGTTTACTGCTTGATTGTGCCTTTTGTCGAATTGTCGCTGAGCCATCTGTAAGATCTGAGAAGATAAAACGAATTAGACATATAGGCCATGAACATGCAAGTACGTCGAACATGTATATTCGGTGAACAAACATGTTCGTTCAAGTAGAAAGACATGTTCGTCAGTGCATGGTCCCATACAAGTTCGTGAAACATGTTCGTTTGTAACTAATAAGGCGCACAAACTTGCATGTTCGTCATAGTAACGAACACATATGTTCGTAATAAATATGTTATAGTTCGCGAACATGCCACGAACATACGCATGTTCGTGGGAACCTACGAACTTGCATGTTCGTGGAGAAAAATTTGAAGTGTAACATTTTTCACGAATATGATCCCAAACGAACTTGTCACGAACAAAGGCCACGAACAAACATGTTCATGAAGCCCACGAACACACATGTTCGTGAAGCCCACGAACATACGTGTTCGTGAAGGCCACGGACATACATGTTCGTGGAGCAAGCAAAATTTCCCTAAGGCAATGAGGCGAACATCCTGGACTTCTAAAGCAGACGAACATGATCATGAACATGATCACGAACAATGATCCGACGAACATGATCATGAACATGATCACGAACACTAACAATCAACTAATCTTGTAGCAAAACATAGCAATTATGGGACGAACATGTGATGAACATTAGCAAAATCTGGAAACCTATGGGTTTCTTACGAACATTATAATCATTAACAAGATTCTAAGCATGATTCAAGCATAAGTGAGGAAATATGGACGAACATGAACGAAAAAGATGAAAAATTTAACGAACATGAAGAACTTACTTGAAAAGTTTAACAAAAGAAGATCTTCGTGAGAGAAAAAAAAAACCTTTAGCTTAGAAAAGTGAAAAGTGAAATTTTATGTTCAACTGTTGATCTTTATATAAGGCCGAGCATGGGCCTCTGTTAACGGGCCAAATAAGTTGGGCCCAATGGACTGTGGAAATGAGTGAAAAATTACAAAAGTGAAAAACAAAACAGAAACTAACTAAAATTATAACGAAGCGTAAAAATACGGTAGTGTACATTCAGCGGTAGGCTACAGCATGAGAGTTAAGGATTCGATCAGATTGCTTGCCGGGGTACCAAATATAATTAAATTTAAACCCATGTTTGTGTGTTTGTCCAATTTAACCATTCAGTCTTAAAGTCAAAAGATAGTTTTTAATTACAAGTAAGCCGTTTAAAATTTTAAGCAAGGAAGCGCCCGTTATGATCATACATTCGACAAAAATCGGAATGCACTCAAGGTATTTGTGAAGTATTTTAAGTGATGAGTGGTATGGAGTGGTTACCAACCTAGACAAGGGCAACATATGAAACTGGCGAAGGGATAGCTCGTATTAAATATGAAAGCATTTGTTTGTTTGAATAACGGATTGGTTTATTTTGTGCAAGTCAATGACTAACTTCTATGACGTTTTATAAGGTTAAAGAATTCTGCGACTTTCTAGGAAACCCTATAGCAAGCTTTCTACCAACCGATCCCAAACCAATGAAGGCCTTAGGTGGCTAGGTGAACGAGGGAACCCAAAGGTATACTGACTCAGATTTCAAAGGCCGATTATTTGAATTCAAAAACTTATTAACACACCAATATAATTTGTAATTTAATAAGAGCGTTTCCCATCTGTGAGCGCAACATATGACTCGTAACAAAAACCTTTATTGTAACAAACAAAGTTAAGTCGGTTAGTGTAAAAAATAAGGGGTTTCAAAAAAGGCAAACCACACTACTGAGAACAACTATAAGACGAAGGGCCACAAGACAGTGGAATTTAAACGTAATACTTTGGAAAATTATTACTGCGCTTGAAAGTGCAGAAACCCGATTTCAGACTTAAAGTCATAAGCAAAAGTTTTCGTCATCTCGAATCCCTGACTCCATCACGTTTTTCATGTTTATTTTTTTATTTTTTTTTTAAGATATCGACATGAAATTTTTGAGTTTTTCATGTCGATTCTATTTTTCATAAAAAGAAATACAGAGTTAAAATAATATCAGCTAAACTAGCAATGATCAGTTATGGTGGGGAACCCAAGCCATAATGCGTCTTGATTGTCCTCTCTCGTTCACGTATACAAGCTCCTTGAAGAAACCATCGTTTTTAGTAACAGTAGCTTGAACTTTATATTTAGGTGGTTCCTCGGTGGACGAAAGGATCTCGATTGCCGATAACAGGAATTTACTTTCTGACTCGGGCAGTATGGATTAGAAGTTCGAAAAGACGGTCGAAATGGACGCGGTTGAAATGAACGATCATTTGAAACACTTGGGCGTTCCTGTTTCTTAATCCATTTTTGTTGCACATGTTTCCGAACAGGTGAAGTTGATCGAGCCATTGGTTGCCGAACAGGTGAAGTTGATCGAGCCATAGATTTAGTCTTCGGGGAAGATGATTTGCTAGCTTGCTCTTTCTTTGGAGAAGACAATCTGTTGGCTTGCTTTTTCTTCGGACATACAGAGGCCACATGACCATGTTCACGGCATTTAAAACACTTCAAATCATCCATAGACTGTTTGGGTTTTGAGTTTTCAGCTAATGTACTCATTTTTGTCTCCGAAACACTTGACTCAGTTGAAGCACTTGACTCAGTCTAATCGTTCCTTGTAGAGGAAGATTCACAAGAAGAGTCAACACTGTTTTCCTTCACGTCACATTCAACTTTAAGAAAATTGTATTTGTGATTAAAAGGTGGAGGTGTTTCATTATATCCCAAACCAGTACGACCTCCACTTGGCCTTTGACGATTCAAAATGGAAGTAAGTGTGTTAGATGAAGTCTGGAATTGTTCAATCTGCCTTTCCTGTTCAGTTAACCTAATTTCACAGTTACTTACTTCTTGGACTTTCTCAGCATAAAGCCTCTTTTGGTTTTCAACGCATTCATACAACGTGTCGATCTTGTGGGTTAATTCACTGATAGTACGTAAAAATTCACTTGTATCTTTGGAATCTTTATGAAGCTTGTTGGAAAAGTCATTCTTCAGTTGAACTTGACAAGCCAATTCAAATTGCAAATCTTTATGTTGAGCCACCAAGGTGTCCAAGGCTTCGTTTAAACGTTTATTTTCCGTGGTTAAAGCTGAAATAGTCTCTTTGTCAGAAAATGTACTCTCAGTATCTTGATCACTTGCAGTACTAGAATCACCTACAGTACTACTGGCGTCATTGCGAACTTCCTCAATAGATGCCATGAGTGCTTGATCCTTTTTATCAGTCCAGATTTTCAAGTCATAGGTGCGAACATCATTTTATTCTTTGTCAGAAAGAAAAGCAGTTACATTTCCTGAGGAACTGGACTCCGAAGTTTGTCCATAAGAAGTTTGATATGTTATTGCGTTTGTAGTTAAGCGTGTTAACTCGTAACCTCGGAATCTTTCAATCACCTCTCCCAAAGTTAATTGTGGACGAGCATATCTATTCATATCGATTTCATCTTTTACCAAGTTTACATATACCTCCCAACGCTTAGGCAATGCATCCAAAAATCTCTCTATTGTTTCCTCTCCAACTCCTATACCGTATCTGGAAAGTTCTGCAAGTAGATGATAGTATCTCGTGACGATATCTTCAAAGTTTTCGTTAATTTCAGCTCTGAACGTATCAAATTGTCTTTTAAGGATGTTTTCTCTACTTTTTCTTAGTTTAGCAGTTGGACTGTCGAATTTTAAAGAATTAATTTCTTTACTTTTTGTTAAATTAATTAAGTCCAATTAATTTTAAGTCTAACAAACGAGTCCAAGTTCAGTCCAATATAAAGCTCATACCCAAGTAAAAGCCCAATTTTAGAACAACAACATCAATTTCAACAGTCACGAACATCACATTTGTTTACTTCACCACAAACATCAATAACTCTGTTTCAATTCTTTCACGAACATACAAATTCAAAAGCAGCCACGAACTTGAAAATCAAAAGTCAAAGTTTCACGAATATCTGATTGTCACAACGAACATGTAATTATGAATGCCTTGAAATCAAAATTCCGAGACAAACAGCCCTACGAACATAAACTGCAGTCACGAACTTGTATGTTCGCCCCCAAATTAAAAGGTTTGATTCACTACCGAAGATGTATGTTCGCCGCCTTAACTGTGTTTCGAAATTAGTTTCACGAACAAAAGAAAATACACGAAGATGAATTTAATATCAAACTTAGATTCCAACGAACATGAATTAACAATTATGAAGTCACGAACATCAAAAATCAAACGAACATGTTTTTCACGAACATGAATGTTCGCCGCTGTTCAAGAACTTGTGATTGAACCAAACGAACTTGTGAAAACGAACTTGTGATTGATTTATCGCGAACTTGATGTTCGTCCGAAAAATCACGAACTTGAACTATAATCAAACAATCGGCGAAGATGATTTCTGCTGAAGATGATAACGAAGATGAAACGAACTTGATCCCCAATTGCCGGCGAAGATGTGTTTTTGATTTGACGGCGAAAGATGTGTGTGTATTCTGTTTCAGTCGCCGCTGTCTGTGTGTATTTTTTTCCGATTTTAACGAAAAAGATGTGTTTTTTTTATCCCCAATTTAAGCAGCCGCCATCAATTTCTTTTAACCTGTTACAATCCAGTTTCAAGATAAGGCCCAATTAAGGAATTAGAAGCCCAACTTCGGTTAAGTCCACGAACATGTACAGCCCACGGAGATGATATTAATAACTTGAGAGACAAACTTGGTTAGTCAACGAACTTAATTGGTCAACGAACTGGATTGGCAGGTTAACGAACTTGGCCGCCAGAAACCCTAAATCTCAAACTGCAGCCGTCAGAAAAATTTAGAAACCCTAATTTTTATTAAACAACCGCCTAAAAAACTGAAGAACCCTAATTGCTAAATCGATTAACCTGTGATTTAATCCTGAACCAAATCTCGATAGAGAGCAAACAATGCGTTCGCTATGATACCAATTAAAGGTCCCAGTGGTCAGATCTACAGGATTAAACCAATTGATTACAAGGCGGAATCTCGTAACCTATTGTATTAGCACAAGTTATAATCGAATAAGCAAATAATAACAAATACGAAATACCGAATTCAGAATACTTTGATTAGTAAACACGGTTACAATCCACAAGTATTCTCTCTGAATTCTCTACCAAAACCAACAGCCCTAAACTAACCTAAACATCTCTTTATACAGAGAAACATGTTCGGCCAGTTTGGGCTTCACTGGGCCTCACGAACATGGAAGTTCGTAAGCAGCCCATTAAGCTCTAAGCCCACGAACAGACATATTCGTGGGACTACAAAAAGACTAAGTAAATACAAGTAATTACAAAGCAAATAGAACAAGTAGTCATCTAATATTTGCACTAACATGGACATTGATAATCATCAACATCAATCGTCGTATTGTTTGCCACCATATCAAGCCATAACCGAGTTGGAAGAATAGACTCTTCACTAGGAAATATTGGAGAAAACATTCTTCGAGCAGCGGGCCCGGTATAACCTTCTACACGATGATATGCTTGAATTTGAGAATCTGTTTTAACGGTTTTCTTCGTCCTCTCCATTTGATCTTTGAAAACACAATAAACCGTTAGAGTAAATCAAAAAAAAAGAAAAAAAAGTGGGATTTTAAAAGATTTTATCATTTGAATCACACTTTTAACGTGAATATTTTAACAAATATTTTCATTAATACCGTAAAATATGATTAGTTCTAGTCGTGATCTATTGAATATGTTATTCAAACACATCTCGACAAAGTTAAATGTGCTAGTTCTAGTCGTGACCCGAATGTTTGCTACTAAAACATATTTAACAATGTAAAAATGTTCAAGTTCTAGTCGTAGTTCAAAAGATTTGCTACTATTTCACATTTCACGTGATTAACTCAATATTTAGAAAAATAAACCCGTATTCCACATTTTAAACTTTGATTTTCTTTAAAAGTCTTTGATTTATCATGAAGTAACAACGAATATACGTATAGGAAGACGTTGAATGAATGTACTAGTTCTAGTCGAGATCTCGAGAATCCGCTACTAAAATAAATCCACTCTAGTCCAAAAAAACGACATTCGTGAAACTTCAAGTTTGAGAAAAATAACGAGATCTAGACATATTAAATGAACACAAAACGAATGAACTAGTTCTAGTCGAGACTCGAGATCCGCTACTAAAATTCATCCGTAATGAATTCAAATAAAATGTTTAGATACCGTTTCGTTTTAAGCTCAATTCTCATGAAGACCGAGTCCCAATCCGTCTTGATTGGAAGTCGATTTGAAAAATCGTTTTGAATCATGTGTGATAGTATTTTTGATAAAATGTTTTTAAGAACAACGAACTTAACACTTGATCAAAAGATGCTAGTCGTGTGAATGAAAAACCGAATAGACCGTTTATTCTAAAATTTCATATCTGGTCGAAACATCCTATTCGTATAGGGTAAAAAATCATTTGAATACACATTTAGTTTAAAAGCTCCTATCTGGTCGAATGATGTTATTCGTGTAGGTTAAATCATTCGAATACACACTTGGTCTAAAGCTCCTATATGGTCGAATGATATTATTTGTGTAGGTTAAAAACTCATTCGAATACACACTTGGACAATTACAACGTGATCGATTAAACACTTAAATTCGAATTCACCTTATTCGTGTAAGCACAAAGAGAACATTCGAATAATCTTATTCGTTTCTATTGAAGTTCAAGTCGAATGAATCCTATTCGAAATTATGTAAATGTCATCCTAATCAAGTCTTATTCGTGTGTGTGTCTAAAAGTCATTCGAATCACATCTTATTTGTATGAGTGTAAAAGTCATCCGAATCAACCTATTCGTGTACTTTAAGACCTGTTCGAATCAATACTTAGAAATTTTTTCTACACCAAAGCTATTCGTCTCACCTAAAAAACTATTCGAATGACCTTATTCGAACGTAAGGAATCTAAATCTAATGAACACAAACCTATTCTAAAGAACCACAGACGCAATCCTAACATGCAAAACGAATCGAATCAAATCAAATGTCACTAAAACAACACAAAATCATGCAAATTTTTCACAAAACAAAAATTAACATTCATAATTATCGTAATCATAAGATTTTTATAAAGGAAAAATGAAGAACATCAAGAAAACCTAACCTCAAGTGTTCTTCGTAAAAACGTCGTTCTTGATCGGTAATAAAATCCAAATTCTTCATAAAACGTTTTTCATCCAAGGCTTTTGTAAAAATATCGGCAATTTGAAAATCGGTTTCAACAAAGTGTAATTCAATTATTCCTTTTTCAATGTTATCTTTCAAGAAATGATAGCGAATATCAATACGTTTAGTGCGAGAATGTTGAACCGGATTTGCAGAAATCGAGATTGCACTTGTTGAATAACAATAAATTGGAATTGAGTCCGCTTCATAACCGTAATCCTGATGTTGTGTGCGAATCCATAGTACTTGTGAAAGACGCACTACTGTTCCCACATATTCCGCTTCGGCCGTGGATATGGAAACTCAATTTTGTTTTTTCGAAGTCCAACTTATAAGCTTGGTTCCTAGAAAATGAGCACCACCCGAAGTACTTTTCCTGTCTAAACTACATCCTCCATGGCCCGCGTCAGAATAAGCAATAAAATCAAAACCTGTATTCTTTGGATACCACAAACCCAAATCACTAGTACCTTTTAAGTATCGAAAAATTCAATTTACAGCCAAAAAATGAGATACTTTGATTGATATCGAGCACACATACAAGTAACAAACATAATATCCGGACGACAAGAGGTCAAATACATCAAAGAACCAATCATTCCTTGATACAACATTACATCCGTTGATTGACCCCTTGGATCATCATGTAAGTTTGTTCGAGGAGCCATTGGTGTGGACATTGGAGAAAAATCGAGCATTTTATACTTTTTAAGCATATCAAAAATATATTTTTATTGATTAATGAAAATTCCATCCGGTAATTATTTTACTTGTAAACCCAAAAAGAACGACATTTCTCCCATCATGCTCATTTCAAATCGTTTTGACATTAACGCACAAAATTGTTTGCATAAATGTTCACTTATTGACCCGGAAATGATGTCATCTACAAGTGTAGTATCTATAGAAGCTCGAGTGAAATCTGCATCTAAGAGAAAAGAAGAAACTTTTTCATACCATGCCCGAGGCGCTTGTTTAAAACCACACAACGCCTTCTTAAGCTTGTAAACATCATTTGGTCGATGTGGATCAACAAATCCTTCTGGTTGTTCAACGTATACTTCTTATTTGAGATAACCATTAAGATATGTGGTCTTGACATCCATTTGATAAATAATGAAATCCTTCGTTGCCGCATATGCAAGAAACATTCTAATCGCCTCAATCCTAGCAACCGGAGCAAACGTCTCATCATAATCTGTTAGGATCGAAAAAGTTATGTAAACACAACCACACTTTGAATAAAGATCTTGATCTATCAAAGAAGTTTAGCAGTGGATTTAAACACTTTGATATAACAAGTTTTGTGATTAAACGAATATTGTTTATAAAGAACAAAAACAATAACGAATATCACCAATAAGGCTCAATATATTAATATTTAATGATCAATCAATATACGTGTTTTCTTAATACATGGATCTATGTATTTATAGGCCTTGAGGCTAAACCTAGCAAATCTAAGAAACAGCTTAATAATTACAATTGTAATATAACTAAAATTGTAAATTAACTACAAATAAGGAAAATATAATTACAAATCTATTCTAAAATTATCTAAACTCTTCATGCAGTAGTAACAGAAGACGGGCAGTAGTAACAGTCTTGAGCAGTAGTAACCATCAGTCTTGCAGTAGTAACCAATACACTTGCAGTAGTAACTGGTATACTTGCAGTAGTAACTGGCCGGTAGTTGAGCAGTAGTAACCATGCAGTAGTAATGAACTTTAACTGATTTTCATTAGTTTAATCCCAACAATCTCCCCCTAAACTTGAACTTTGATTATCATTAAAGTAACAAGTTTTATTACATATAAATGATGATTTCAAAACTAATTTTTACTGTTCTTCTTCTGTTTAGCTCTTTCTTCATTCATCTTTAGTTGTTCTTCATTTCTTTGAAGCACCATTATCCATACCAAATCATTAGCCATCTGAGATTGTCTTAGGGCAAACAACCTGATAGTGATCATCTCATGTAAAGTACTAAAGTCCAAATCATACTTTCTTTCCACTAAGTAGAACCTGATCACACCTTGTTTTTTAATGATTGAATGCACCCCACTTCTTTCATACAGAACCCACTTAACCATTGGATCATGTCCTCCTCTGTGAAATACATTTTTATACATCTCAACTTCAGGAGTGAACATGCCATTTAGCCAATCAAGAGCAAGAACAAAGGAGGTCAGCTGCTAGTGGGGATAGAAAATCTAGAAAACCAAATTAAATCTTATAAAATTAACGAGTCAAGTTATGATGAACAGATTAAATTGGTAGAATGGCAAAGAAATGACCTCCTAGTTAAACTTTATAATGCTAGGGAAAAGATTAAACGCTTAGTAGAGGAAAAAGATAAGGTTGAATTAAATGTAGGGAAGTTAGAACATGCTTCAAAATCTGTTAATGACCTAATTAACCAACAAATCCATGGAAAAATCAAATCAGGATTAGGTTATAAGGAAGTAGCCCCACCATTTAATCACAACTATATCCCTCCAACTCTAGAAGCCCCTACAATTCCAATCACCCAGACACCTCCTAAAGAATCATTCAAAGCTGATCCTATTAACTCTGATGAAGTTCTGATAGAGGATGTCGATGAAGAAAGTGACCTAGAGGTTGAAGAACAAGTGCCCAAACCAGTAGAAGTTAAATAACCACATTCACAAAGTCCATTGTCATCTGAGGAAGAAGAGCTGGAAGGCTTAGGAGATGTTCCAATGCTCCTGTTGGATGTGCTTTTGGGCAAAAATTGAGCTGATAAAAGAGCTTGTTGAGCCAGCAAATGTTGCACCAAATTTGTTAATGTGGCAAGAGTCTCCCCTTGTTTATCCACCTTAACCATGACAACTTTGTACATATCCATCAATTCCTTGTTGAGATTAGAGCTACCCTCACCCCTTGCCTGTTGGGTACCAATAGGTGGTAGATCATAGGGTGTAAAGATACCTTCCTGCCTAGCAGAAACATGTATCCCCCTTGTGGTTTCTTGGCACCAGGGACCACCTTCCCAATATGAGAAAAAGTCATCATCCAAGGATAGTGTTGCCTTGGTTTGGGTCTTAGTGATGTTAATACTATCCTGAGCATCACTGTGAGAAGTGATGGCTGCAGTAGTATTAGCCCTCCCCAAATGGTCACCCCCCCCCCCCCCCTATGGACCACCTCAGTGAGCATTGGGGATTGCTCAATGTTTTCCCTTGAAAGTGTCTTTCCTGAAGATGATTCAGGTAAAGACTTTTGAATGTGAGAGAGTGGGGAAGTTTGAAGCACAAGAGGTTTCTTGTGAAAGCAACTAGTGGTGGTGAGTGAGGTGTAGAAACTGTGGGTGAAGTCACAATAGTGGTGACTGTGGCAGTATTAACTGGAGATGAACTCACAGTATTAACTGAAGGTACACTTGCAGTAGAAACTGTAGTTGTATCCTTGGGTAAGACAACCTCAGCACTTTCAATAGAAATCGCAATGGTGCTTGTGGTTGTTACGATAGAAGATGGTGGCTGGGACAGAGGTGAAGTCACTTGTCCCTCATCTTGTGAACTTGTGCCCACCATCATTGTTGAGAACAATGGGGTCACATTAGCTGAAAATCCTTTGTTTACCCTCCTCATATTTTGAAAAACTTTCTTTGTATGGGCATGGGAGGAGAAAACATTTGGAGATCTAGTAAGATCTTTTATTTCACAGTTCAAAACATGTTGAAGGAATCTTGGGTACATTAGAAATTTGTGTTTTAAGTTTGCCAAGTTCCATTTCATTCCTTCAAAAATAAGATTTGAAAAATTGTATGTTTGGTTTGTGGCCAAACACACCATGGCAGTTTCCCAAGCAGAGCTACCTTCATGCCAACCCGTTCTCTTTTGGGAAAGACATTGTTGCAAAGTATGCAACAAGTATTTCCATTGGGGGGACAACTTAGCTTTTAAAAACATTGAAATATTCAAGTCCCCCTCATATCCCATTCTTTCAAAGTTTGAAATAATAGTTTCATTAGGAAGTTGAGTTATACCTGTTGCATCACGTAGTTGAAGATGTGTACGCAACATGGCCTCTGAAACGGTTATTTCTTTGCCATCTATTGTGGCATTGATGACTGGTACATCACCATCGGTGTTAATTTCCGCAGAAATCCAAAAATCCCTTATGTGTGTTTCATGTATTTCAAGGCTAATGGTTAAAGCAAGTTTAATGTGGGATTGTTGCAAGAAATCGATGATGGGATGAAAGTCTGTATTGTCATCGTGCTTGACCAAGTATGCCACCATGTTGTGAGTTAAATGAAATTGAAGTTCAGCCATTGTTAGGAATGTAAAAATGATTCAGATTAAAGTAAACAATGAAGCAAGAAATTGATCAAGTAATGAAAGAAAAACTTTGGGATTTGATTGTAACGGTAACTTTTTAGAAGTTTTAGGGTTCTTAAGAAAAGTAAGTAATAAAAACGGTTATAAAGATCCCTATTTATACTGAAAATTTGTAACAACTTGACGATTTGGATTAGACGCGGGTGATGATTAAAAGTAACGGTGCAATTGAAACTTGCCACGTGTCAATTGTACGTGTACCTCGCGCCTGAATTTTAAAAATTTGGTCCAATGTTTTATCGCCACGTGTAAAAGTTAGTTACAAGTTGTATTTTGACTTGTCAACTCACCATTAATTAAGGAATACTTATTAATTAAGAAACCTTTTAATACGGTGAGTTGCAGTATTAACAAATAATAACCGTAGTAATTTGATTAATGACCGTAGTAATGGTACACGAGCCGTATTAACTGGACTGTCCGTAGTAATGTGAATTACTGTCAGTATTAACCAGAGGTCTGTAGTAACAACAATACTAAACAGTATTAATCATTTCGTCCGTATTATTATATTAAGGGCAGTAGTAGTTAAACCTTCCCTTAATACTGATAATTTGGCCGTTCTAATAAAACTTTGGTTAAAATTTGTTTCTGCTTTTACTTTTGCAGTAGTAACATAGTACAATACTAAAAAGTAAGGAACTTGTTGCTTATGTTATGGTTACTACTCCTTCACGAAGGGACTTAAAATAGAAATACTAAGAGATAAAATAAGATGATTTTAATCCATGTTGATCATTCCAACACTGGTAATCAAGAATGTGAATCTTCCCACATCAAATGCTTTTGTGAGAAGATCAGCAAGCTGATTATCAGTGTGAATTTTCTCAACATGAATTAATTTCTTTTCATTACAATCTCTTATGAAGTGGTAGCGTATCTCTATATGCTTTGTCTTGGAGTGTTTGACTGGATTGTTGATGATGCTAATGGTGCTTTGGTTGTCAATGTAAATTGGTGTGTTCATGAATGAATAGTCTTAATCCATCATTTGACTTAACTAGAAGAACCCTGTTCTGAACATAGCAAGCAGTATTAACTGCTTCTGCCCAGAAAAAGATGGGTAGGTTGGAGTCTGCCAACATGCTTCTAGCTGCTTCAATCAATGTTCTATTTCTTCTTTCAGCAACTCCATTCTGTTGAGGAGTTCTGGCAACACTGAATTGCCTCTCAATTCCTTTTTTCTCACAAAATTCATTCATCACTTGGTTCTTGAATTCTGTTCCATTTTCACATCTAATCTTCTTGACTTTGAAGTTGATTTGATGTTCAATCTTGGTGATGAAGGTGATTAGTAACTAACTTGTCTCATCCTTAGTACCCAGAAAGTACACCCATGTGTATCTAGAAAAGTCATCAGTGATGACAAGGCAATAGGACTTCTTGGAAATGCTCTTTACATTGGTAGGACCAAACAAATCCATGTGAAGTAAATGTAAAGGAGTGGTGTTAGTGTTGATCTCCTTTGACTTGTGAGATGATTTGTGTTGTTTCCCTTTTAGGCAAGCTAAACAGTTATACTCAAGATTAAACTGTTTGTTGGGGAGACCTCTGACCAATCCTGATTTGACCAATTGATTGATATTCTTCAGGTTCATATGGCACATCCTCCTATGCCACAGAGCGGATTCATCTAAAGTAGCTTTTGAGAGAAAGCATGCTTCAGATGAAGTTGGTTGGAACTTAGACATGTCCAGACAATAGACATTGTCTCTTCTTGGTGTTCTAAGTAAGATCATACTCTCATCTATGACATATCCAGGCTTCATGATGATGCATTCAGATGCAGTGAATATAGTTGTATGTTTCTCATCACAAACTTGAGAGACACTCAACAGATTGTACTGCAACTATTGCACATAATACACATCTTTGAAGTGTATTGTTCCATTGCAAACTGTTCCTTTGCCAGAAATTCGTCCTCCTTTTGGATTGCCTCCAAATGCAACATATCCTCCATTGAACTTTTCAAAGTCCTGAAGGCATGACATGTTGCCTGTCATGTGCCTGGAACAGCCATTATCTACATGCCAACTGCTCTCACTTTCATTTGTTGGTTGAACTTGCACATAAACACTAGGAGTTCGTTTCTGGTGGGAACCCAAGCCAAAGATGACTTGGGTTTGCCCATCTCATCAAAGTAACTCACCTTCCTTTGGACTAGTTTTGAAAAATCAATAGGAGTAGGTGGTTGAGTTACTTTGATCTTTGGTTGCCATACTTGTTTGAATGTTTTAGCTTTTGAGACAATTTTGGTGTTAACAGATTTTGGTTTAACAGTAGGAACAGATATTGGTTTGATCGGCTTTTGTTTCACAGTATTAACATGAGCCGTAGTAACTAAGTTACCTTTGGCAGTATTAACACGTGCAGTATTAACACGGTTATTTTTCACAGTATTAACACGAGAAGTATTAACACCATTATTTTTTACCGTATTAAGTTTTGCAGTAGAAACAAAAGTTTGTCTAGCAGTATTAAATCTATTTCTACTGTTAGAAAATAAGTTTTTGTTAACACGTTTTCTTCCTGAATCCGTAGTAACATATTTTTTGTGCACATGATTTATTTTGTTACTACTGTTCATGAGATTGGTTTGATGTACATGTTTTCTTTTGTGTCCCAACCCGTTATGTGGTTTTTGAATCACTTGCTTCTGATTTTGAGGATTATGATAGCAGAATTTTGCAAAGTGATTTAATTTGCCACATATAAAACATCCCTTTACAGAACTGTTAGGAATTTGTCCCTTTTGAGATTTTACTTGGTTCATATTTCGTTGATTGCCTCTTTTACCTATATGTACCCAAGTCTTTTCTTTTTCCTTAAGAACTGTTTTGTTTTTACAACAAGTGCATTCAGGTTTATTATTATTCTTAACATGTTCATTAGGTGGCATAGATACTAGACTTTGTGAAGATTGTTGAGTAATACCTTCTATTGTGATTAAGTGATTTTCCAAAGGAATATCCTTGTTTTTCACAATATTCAGTTTACTTTCTTCAACTAAGTCCTCAATCAGAACTTCATCATAGTTGATTGGATCAACATTGAATGATTCTGTGGGAGTTGACTGTGAGATAGGAATCCTAGGTTCATCTAAGGATGGAGGGATGTAGTTTTGATTAAATGGAGGGGCTGTTTCTTTAAAACCTAGACCTACTTTAACTTTACCATGTATTTGTTGTTCAAATAGGGCATTTAAAGTTTTTGAAGCATGTTCAAGTTTCCCTACATCTAATTCAATTTTATCATGTTTCTCACCTAGTCTTACTACCTCTGCCCTAGCATTCTGAAGTTTAATTAGTAGATCCTCTCTTTTCCATTCTACTATTCGAATTTTCTCTTGATAGCTTTTTTCATTGACCTTATATGATTTAATTTGGTTTTCTAAGTTATCTATTACCCTAGCAGCTGACCTTCTTTGTTCTTCTAAGGCTTTAAGTGAGTCACTCATTAATTGATTGTGATTTCGATATTTAAGCATAACATCTTTACATTCAGAAGAACAAAGTTTGGAATTTACCTCGGCCATGAGAGATGGAGTTTCATCTTCCTTTGATGATGAGTCAATTGCCATTAGAGCATCATTATGAGTTGATTCTTGATCATCATCATTTCAGTTGTATCCAAGAACATTGTTGTCGATTTTCGTAGTAACATGTTCAGTATAAACAAGCTCCGTATTAACAGTATCCTCCGTAGAATCAGCAACGTCAGCATCCATTACTACTGCTATGCATGCATGGTGAACAGTAGTAATGTTGTCAGTAGAAACATGTCAGGATCGTATTAGTTAATGTAAACTAATAAGTTTGCCTTCGTTAAGATCGTGATCTATTGAAGAAGTTCAGCAGCGGATGAACACTTCAATATTAACAAGTTATCGAATAATATAATGTTATCGAAAAGCAATAAGAACAAACAGAATATTATCGAATTATAAGCCTCAATTGTATTAATGAGAAAATATCAATACAACGTGTTTTTATCAATACAAGGATCTATCTATTTATAGACCTTGAGGCCGACCTAGATAAACTAGGAAACATCAACTATCCTTATCTAAACATATCGTTTATCTAGAATAAGGAAACTCTATCTAATAACAAAAGGAAACATAATCTAATTATAATTCTATAACTTAGATTATACTTGCACGGCAAGTTGGTCTTCCGTATCAACTTGACTTCTTCCGTAGCATCTTGATTAGTTCCGTAGCAACTTGATCAGCCGTAGTAACTTTGTTGGACAGCCGCACTAACTTGTTCTTCCGTAGTAACTTATTAATGTCTTCCACATTGAACGTTTAAGTTACTTTTCTTGTTTGTTAAGCGTATTGTTTATGGTTAAACGATATTGACTATGTTATAACCCAACAATCTCCCCCTAACCTTGAACTTTTATGACACATCAAAAGTACAAGTTTTATGCTCCAACCGTACTAACTATTTTCATTAACACAAGATGATTTAACTATTACAAGTTTTAAGTCATCTTTGTTTAGGCCAATCACTTTCTTTGCCTTTGTTCTTTTCATCTACAATTTGTACCAATATCTTCCAAACAAGTTCGTGTGCAAGAGGTGAATCATGAAGTCCATTGAGCTTGACTTCAATCAACCCTTCCAAAGTCTTTAGATCATGAGGATATCGCACATCAACCAAATAAAATTCCATGGCTCCCTCCTTTCTTCTGATGGAGTAGACACCACTTCGATCATAGATAAACCACTTGAGTACTGGATTTCTTGGACTTCCTTTCTTGAACACTGAGCTTTTCTTTTAGTAACCTGGTTCAAAGAGTCCACATAGAATGTCCATAGCAAGATCAATTCCTGAACATACTCCTCTTTGATGAGAGTACTTCGTTTTGCCTATGTGATACATTCTTTCCAAGTCATCCCTGTCAAAAACTCTTATGGCTTCATGGAAGGCATGAAGTATCTTCTTTGACTTGTCGTGTCTGATCACTTCATATTCAGTCTTTGTTTGCCCACCAATATACTTCCAGTCAATGATGATTGGAGGTTTCACAGCCAATGGAGTAAACCTAAGACCTTCAACATGATTTATGTATGCAGAATAATCTCCCCCTTGAGCAATGCTAGGAGGATCTTGTTCCATACTTTCTGGCTCTTGTTTAACATCCATAAATGGAATGTCTGGATTTTCTTGTTGAGAAGCAGCAGCAGCATCTTCATTCATCTTCTGTCTTTTAGCTAGAGGCCTTGGAATCCTCTTTGATGCTAGCTTTTGTCTTTTAGGTTTCTCATGAGGTTTCTCCACAACAGGAACAGGTTCTGGTTGAATGAACACTTTCCTTCCAGTTCTCAAGGCAGCTTCTAGTGCCTTTTCTTTCTTCTCTTGAATCTTTGCAAGAGCTGTTTTTCTTTTGGCTTCCTTTTGTTTCTCTTCCTTCACAAGATCCAACATGTTAGTTAACTTCATAGGGCCTAATGACCTACCACTGTGACCTTTTCTCTTGAGGTATGTGGTGTATTTCTCCCTGTCTTCAGCTAACTTTGCTTGTGTGGACTTGGACACTTTCTTCTTCTCAGACTTGGTTTTGGCTTTTGCTTGCTGCTGAAGAGCAATTTCATCCTCTTCAACTGTCTTCATAGCATATCTCTCATCTGCTTTCACCAAGCCTTGATAAGCCAAATCATTTAAAATCTCCTCATTCTGCATCTCCTTTGCACGAATTGCATCCTCCTCAGCAATTCTAGCCATTTCTTCTCTTTCAGCTGGAGTTGGAGACTTGTTCAGCCTAGCATGAAGCTCATCTTCTTCAGCTATCTTCCTTTTTCTTGCCCTTTCTTCTTCTTCATGCTCTTTGGATATTCTGAGCATCAATTCAGCTTCAGCTTGCTCTTGTCTTAGACTTTCAATTTCTTCTTCAGTCATATTTTGAAAATTTATTCTTTCTTCAGCAAGCCTTTCTTCCTCCTTCCTTTCCTCCTTTGATTTCTCCACAACTATAGTTTTGCCTTTTTCTTTATGTTCTAGAGCATCAAGGTCAACCCTCTGAATCTGCATCTTCTTCTTATCCACAGTTACATATCCAGCTCTACCTGTAGAAACAGAAACACTAGCAGGTTGTTCAGGTAAGGTTATAGAAGCTGCTGGTGGTTTAGCAACCAATGCAGCTGCTGCTCTTTGTCTAGCAACTAGCTCATCAATCATCTTCTTCCTCACTTCCTCTGCTTTCTCTTTTTCTTGCTTCTGCTTATCTTCTTTGATCTTAAGCAGCTGTGATGCTATTGTGTCTTCATCAGCCATCACACTTGTTCTTGACATCTCTTCTTGAATAAGAACATTTGCAGCTTCTTGTTGATCACTTGTAGGAATAGTAGCTTCAGATATTGTGGTTGAAAGTGTTGTAGCTTCAGAATGTATTGCAGCCAAAGGATTTGAAGCCTGATAAAAAGTGGGAGGAGTAGTTGTGAAAAGATGTGAGTGATCCGCATCATCTGTCCTTGGACTGGTAACCATGGGGTCAGTAGTAAACGTGTCCGCAGCAATGGAGTCCGCATCAACTGGATTAGTAGCAGTAGCAACTTGAGAAGTCATTTCAGTTTCAACTTCCATTTCGTCTACTGTTTCTTCAACCATTTGCTTCACTTCTTTCTGCTGCTCATCAACCAATGGCTCATCTGTTGCCATCTTTTCCCCTTCTTCATCTACCACCATATCTTGTGTTTCTAACTCTGTCTCCCCTTCAAATGTACTGCCTTCCATATCTTCATCATGTTTTGATGTGGCAGTGATCACCGTATCTGCACTTCCCTTGTCTTCACCTTTGCTCTCTTCAGATGAGAACAGAATAATTGGTTCTTTCTCCCCCTTGTTATCATCTGCAGGAGAGTCATCTGAAGATGAGGAGCTAGAAGGTCTTGGTGAATTCCCAGCACTTCGTGTGGTGATTCTTTTGGGCAGTAACTGGGCTGATAAAAGTGCTTGTTGTGCCAGTACCTGTTGCACCAAAGATGTAAGAGAAGACAACATTTCACCCTGTTTTTCAACCTTCACCATTAAAGATTGGTACAAAGCCATCAATTCATTAAACTGACCACCACTACCCTCACCCCTTTCCTGTTGGGTACCAACAGGTGGTTGATCATAGGGAATAGAGAAACTCTCCTGCCTGGCAGAAGCATGTAACTCTCCCATGGTCTCTTGGCGTCAGGGACCACCTTCCAAAACTGAGAACAAGTCCTCAGCAAAGGATGGTGTTGCCGTAGTTTGGGTCTTAGTGATGTTAATACTGTCTTGAGCTTCACTATGAGAAGTGAAAGCTGCAGTAGTATCAGCCCTCCCTACATGGTCTCCCCCCTCCTTATGGACCAGCTCAGTGAACAAGGGGGTGTGTTCAATGTGTTCCCCTAAATTTGGAGTCATTCCTGAAGATGTTTCAGGTAATGATTTTGAAATGTGAGAATGGGGGATGGTTTTAGAAACAAGAGGCTGAGTAACCCTCTTGATTCTTTTGACAGCAGCCTTAGGTGGTTTGTGAGGTGATGAAACAGTGGGTTTAGTTACTTTAGAAGTAGTAACTGGTGCAGTAGCAACTGGAGTAAAACTCACAGTAGCAACTGGAGGAACATGAGCAGTAGTAACTGCCGTAGTAACCTCAGGGATTCCACCTGCAGTACCTGCTTCAGATATGGCACTAGAGCCCACGGATATTGCAGTAGTACTGATGGTGGCAGCTGGGGGGTTGGGACAGAGGTGAAGTCACTTGTCCTTCAGCTGGAGAAATGGTGACCACCAACATTGTAGAGAATAGTGGTGTCACATTTGCTGAAAAACCTTTATTGACTTGTCTCATGTTTGTAAAACACTTTCTTTGAATGAGCATGTGAATGAAAACGTTTTGTTGATCTAGTAAGATCTTTATGCTCACAGTTAATACAATGTTGAAGGAAGCGAGGATACATCAAAAATTATGTTTTGGGTTCAAAATATTCCACGCATTCCTTCAAATATCATGTAAGAAAAGTTGTAAGTTCTTCTTGTAGCCAAACACACCATAGCATTGGCTAAAGCAGAACTGCCCTCATGCCATCCTGTTCGTTTTTGGGACATACATTGTTGCAAAGTATGCAACATGAATTTCCACTGAGGGGAGAGTTTTGCCTTGAGAAAGGTCGAAAGATTTAAGTCCCCCTCATATCCCATATTTGTAAAATTTTCGATCAGGATGTCATAAGGTACTTTTACCATACCTCTTGAGTCTTGCAAATGTAGATGTTGGCGTAGAGAAGACTCTGTAACCTTGATTGCTTTACCATCGACCACCGCATTAATGGCTGTTTCCGTATTATCAATTGCAGCGGATGTCCAGAAATCCCTAATGTGGGATTCATCAATTTCTGGATCGATGGTTAACGCCGCCTTTATCTTTGAATGATTAAAGAAATCAATGATTTGATGGAAATCGGCGTTTTCGTCATTCTTCTCCAAGAAAGCTACCATGTTGTGAGTTTTGAAAATTTGTAGTTCCGCCATTGTTGTATTCTGTGAGTAATGAACAAGAATGGAAACAGTAAGTCACAATGATAAAGAAAATTGAGAAATTTTTGTCTAACGGTAACTTTTTAGGAAGATTTAGGGGTTTTTAGAAAAGGTAAGTTTCAAACGGTTAAAAACAACCCCTATTTATACTGAAATATTGTAACAACTTGATAACTCCGATTAGACGCGGGTAATGATTTAAAGGTAACGGTCCAGTTAAAAATTTCCACGTGTCACGAGTAGCTGTGCCTCGTGCCTGAATTTAAAAATTAGGTTCAATCGGGCTTTGCCACGTGTAAAAGTGAGTTACAAGTTGTATTTTGACTTGTCAAATCATCATTAATTAGGGTATTCTTATTGCTTAAGAAACCTTTTAATATGATAATCTGCCGTATTAACAAATGAGTCCGTAGTGAGTTGGTTAAGCGTCCGTAGAATGGTTCATAGGCCTTATTAACTCCGTAGTAACGTGAGTTACTGGCAGTTATTTAATCCAGAGGTCCGTAGCAACTCATTATATTGTCCGCATTAACCATTCCGTCCAATTAAATAGAGCTTAGGGCAGTAGTAGTAAAAACCTTCCCTTAGTAGTATTCGTTTGGGTCGTACTAATCATACATTGGTCACAATTTGTTTCTACAATTTATGTTGCATGTAGTAACATAGTACAATCTAGAGAGTAAAGTACTTGATTTTCATCATAAGGTTACTACTGCTGTCTCGAAGGGACTTATTTTAAACCGATAGAAATACTAAGAGAAAAAGAATATAAGTTATTCATCCATATTGGTCATTCCAATGCTTGTAATCAAGAATGATGAATCTCCCCACATCAAATGCTTTTGTGAGGAGGTCAGCAAGCTGATTGTCAGTGTGAATTTTCTCAACATGGATCAGTATCTTTCTCGTTGCAATCTCTTATGAAGTGGTAGCATATCTCTATATGCTTTGTTTGAGTATGATGCTTATTGTGCTTTGATTGTCAATATAGATTGGCGTGTTCATGAAGGAATAGCCATAATCCATCATTTGATTTGTATCCAAAGTACTTGAGCACAACAACTAGCAGCGGCAATGTACTCAGCTTCTGTGGAAGAGGTTGACACCGTTGTTTGTTTCTTGCATTGGCCATGACACCAGTCTTGAACCAATAAATTGGCATCCTCCAGTCGTTGATTACTGTCTAAGTTTTCACCACCATAATCACTGTCAGTATAAGCAATTAAATCAAAA
>CAJVGC010000060.1:42673083-42743235 GCA_910822075.1 Senecio squalidus | reverse complement strand
AATCGAATTGCTTCAATCCTAGCCACTGGAGCAAAGACCTCTTCGTAGTCAATTCCTTCTTCTTGTGTATACCCTTGTGCAACCAGTCGTGCTTTATTCTTAACCACAATCCCACGTTCATCTTTCTTGTTTCTGAAGATCCATCTTGTACCTATCACCTTCTTGCCATATGGGACTTCCACTAGAACCCATACTCCTTGAATCTTGAATTGGAGGAGCTCTGCCTGACATGCCTCTATCCAATGTGGATCTAGTAGTGCTTCTTGGATTTTCTTAGGCTCCATTTGAGAAAGAAAACATGCAAAAAGACATGTGTTGATAAGAGCAGTCTGAGGATCCTTTTTGGACTTGGTTTGACTTCTAGTTGCTATTGAGAAGTCAGGTTCACCAATTATTTGAGAAGGTGGATGATTCTTGGTAACACGAGAAGATGGGATCTTCTCAAGTCTTAGTTCAACGCCCAAGTTTGTATCATTCATATCGGGCATCTCATTGCTAGGAGAATAGGCATTAAATGGAGGAGGGGTGAATGGAGGAGTAGTAAATGAAGGAGCAGTGACTGAAGTAGGTATATCAGTAGTGTAAGGCTCAAAGTCTTCATTGACAATTTGTTCAACTCCATTATCATCCTGGAACACCGTTAGAGCGTGTTGTATTATCCGTAGCAATTGGTGAGTGTGGTGATACTGCGTCGTCCTCCTTTGTAGAAGCTTCTTCATTGTGAGGAGAATCTGGTTCCTCTTGAATTATTTGAATTGGATCTTCCAAAGAGACTGGAAGATTTATGTATTCCATCACATCCAATCGAGCAGTACCTGTGATGGGAGCCGTAGCAACTGGCTCCGTAGTAAGTGGATCAGTAGGAATAGAGCTAGCCGCAGTAACAGGATCCGTATTAACTGATTTTGAGTGAAACTCAAAGGTAGAGTTTAATGATTTGGTCAAGGCATCCAAATCAAACACCCAGTCTGGTCCATGTCCCTTCTTGGTATACGTGTGTTCATTGAAGGTCACATTGGAGCTTTCCTCTATAATCTTGGATTTGTGATTGTAAACGCGATATGCCTTGCTTTGAGATGAGTAACCAACGAATGTACCTTCATCAGCTTTGCTGTCAAATTTACCAAGGTAGTCTTTGGAGTTTAAGACTGTGCATGGACATCCAAATGCGCGTAGAAAACTGATCAAAGGTTGTTTCTTGTGAAGGAGCTCATATGGAGTCTTGTTGTGTGCCTTGACTAGCAAAACCCTATTCTGAACATAGCAGGCAGTGTTAACTGCTTCTGCCCAGAAAAAGATGGGAAGATTAGAGTCAGCCAACATGCTTCTGGCTGCTTCAATCAATGTCCTATTTCGTCTTTCAGCAACTCCATTTTGTTGAGGGGTCCTAGCAGCACTAAATTGTCTCTCTATTCCTTTCTTGTCACAGAAGTCATTCATCACCTGGTTCTTGAATTCTGTACCATTGTCACATCGAATTTTCTTGATCTTCAGGTTGAGTTGGTGTTCAATCTTGGTGAAAAAAGTGATGAGGAGCGGACTTGTTTCATCTTTGGTACCAAGAAAGTACACCCATGTGTATCTTGAAAAGTCATCAGTGATGACAAGGCAGTATGACTTCTTTGCAATACTCTTTACATTGGTAGGACCAAAGAGATCCATGTGGAGTAAATGTAAAGGTGTGGTGTTAGAGTTAATCTCCTTTGTCTTGTGAGAAGACTTGTGTTGCTTGCCCTTCAAGCAAGCTAAGCAGTTGTCTTCAAGGTTGAACTGCTTGTTTGGGAGACCTCTAACCAAACTAGATTTAACTAGTTTATTGATGTTCTTCAGGTTCATGTGGCACATCCTCCTATGCCATAAAGTGGATTCATCTAAAGTAGCTTTTGAGAGCAAGCATGCTTCAGGTGAATTGATTTGAACCTTTGACATGTCTAGACAATAGACATTGTCTCTCCTTGGTGTTCTGAGTAAGATCATACTTTCATCTATGACATACCCAGGCTTCATTATAATGCATTCTGTAGCAGTGAAGATCGGTGTGTGTTTCTCATCACAGACTTGAGAGACACTCAACAAATTATATTGAAGCTGTTGCACATAGTACACGTCTTTGAAGTGTAGTGTACCATTGCTTATTGTTCCTTTCCTAGTAATCTTTCCTCCTTTTGGATTGCCTCCAAAAGCAACATATCCTCCGTTGAACTTTTCAAAGTCCTGAAGGCATGACATGTTGCCCGTCATGTGCCTGGAACAGCCACTATCTACATGCCAACTGTTCTCACTTTCTTTTGTTGGCTGAACCTGCACGTAAACGATAGAGATTAGTTTCTGGTGGGAACCCAAGCCAAAGTTGACTTGGGTTTGCCCATTTCATCAAAGTAACTCACCTTCCTTTGTACTAGTTTTGAGAAATCAATGGGGATAGGTGGTTGAGTTACTTGGATCTTTGGTTGCCACACTTGTTTGAAAGATTTTGCTTTTTGAATAGTTTTAGTGTTAACAATTTTTGATTTAACAATAGGAACATGTACTGGTTTGACATGCCTTTGTTTCTTATTGTTAATAGTAGCCTTAGTAACGAAGTTACTTTTGGCAGTATTAGCACGAGCAGTATTAACACGGTTAGGTTTCACAGTATTAATACGGGCAGTATTAACATCATTATGTTTGGCTGTATTAACTTTAGCAGTAGAAACAAAGTTTTGTCTAACAGTAGGAACTCTATTCTTCTTGTTAGAAATTACGTTTCTTTTGTTAACACTTTGATTTCCTGAAGAGAATTGTTTGACAAAGTAATTTTTATGGGCAACCCTTCCTGTGTATCCCACCCCATGATGTGGTTTTTGACTCACTTGTAGTTGATTTTGAGGATTGTGATAACAGATTTTTGCATAGTGATTCAATTTACCACAAATAAAACATCCCTTCCCAGAACTTTTCACAATATGTCCCTTTTGAGTTTTGACTTGATTCATATTTCGTTGGTTTCCTCTTTTACCTATGTGTTTCCAAGCCTTATCGTTTTCCTTAGGGACTATCTTGTTCTTACCTTTAGTGGGTGTTTTGACAATTTTAATGGGGTCAGAAGGTGGCATAGACACTAGACTTTGTGTAGAAGGTAGAGTTATGCCTTCTATTGTGAGTAAGTGATTTTCCAATGGAATATCCTTGTTTTTCACAATATGGATCTTACTTTCTTCAACTAAGTCCTCAATTAGAACTTCATCATAGTTGATTGGATCAACATTGAATGATTCTTTTGGAGGTGTCTGAGAGATGGGAATCCTAGGTTCATCTAAGGATGGAGGGATATAGTTTTGGTTAAATGGAGGGGCAACTTCTTTGTAACCTAAACCAGCCTTTACCTTGCCATGAATTTGTTTTTGACATAGGTCATTTACTGATTTTGACGCAAATTCTAATTTCCCTACATCTAACTCAACTTTATCATGTTCTTGTTCTAGTCGTTTGATTTCGTCCCTAGCCATCTTGAGTTTAAGAAGTAAGTCCTCTTTTTGCCATTCAAGTAAATTAATCTTTTCCTGATAACTTTGTTCATTAATTTTGTGTGACTTGATCTGATTTTCTAAGTTATCAATTACCCTATGATCTGACTGTCTTTGTTCTTCTAAAATCTTGATTGAGTCACTCATCAATTGATTATGATTTTTGTATTTAACAATTATAGCTTTACAATCAGAAGTACATAGTTTAGAATTTACCTCAGCCATAAGAGATGGAGTTTCTGGATTTGGTGATTCAATAGCCATAAGAGCATCCTCTTGTGTTGCTCCTTGATCGTCATCATTCCAGTCATATCCAAGTATGTTGTTGCCAATTTCAGTAATTCCAACATCAGTATAAACTAGCTCCGTAGAAACGAAGTCATCCGTAGGAACTAATTCCTCCATAGAAATAATGTCCGTATCATCCATTACTACGGCTATGCATGCATGGTGAACAGTAGTAATATTTTCTACGTGATTTTGTTCTTCGGAGATTAGTGCCCTATTTTGACTTGTTTCTTCAGCTAAGTCACTCCAATCATATCCAAAGATGTCTTGTGACATAAGGGCACTCTGATTTGTGTCTTGAGTGGATCGTGGATTGTTGATTCTTGACTTGTTTGGACATTCCCTAGCAAAGTGGCCTAATTCGTTGCATTCATAGCACTTCACTTTGCTTTTGTCGAAAGTAATTCGTTCATTGTTTCGTGGATTGAATCGTCGTCCTGTCCTATTTAAAAATCTTCTTGCTCGTAGTGCCAGCATAGCAGATTGCCACTTTAGATCAATTTCATCACAGTCATCCTGATGCATCTGTTTTACGTCTTCACCTGTGAGATTTGAACACTTAGATATAAATGCGTCGAATGAAATCTCTTCGTTGATATCATGTTTTGGTCCTAGAGATGTCGTAGCAAGTGCAGTATTGACATTATTAGTACTAGGGCTGCTATTGCCAGATTTTTCTGCTTCCACTTCTGCCTCAAAGACTCTTAAGTCGTTGTAAAGATCATCTAATTCCAGTTCCTCTAAGGTGTCTCCTTGTCTGTAGGAGACTGTGTATACTTTCCATTCCTTGCTTAGAGCTCTTATGAACTTTCTGTTGAGATCATCTTTATCGTACTTAATGCCTGCGCTGATCATCTCTCCGGTGAGCTTTTTGTATCGATCAAACGTTTGTGTCATTCGTTCGCCATTCAGGGAGTTGAAGTTTTCATATTCCTGTTTAAGAAGCGCTTTCTTGTTCTTCTTTGTATTCTTTGTTCCGCTGAATCTTTTCTCCAAAGCTTCCCATAGCGATTTTGCATCTTGATATTCTTCAAATTGCGATTGATATTCGTTGGGAATAGCAATTAAAAGAATACTCAGAGCCTTGATTTCGGTTTGTTTTTCTCTCCGTTCAAGATCAGACAAAGGTGGTCGAGCAGCAATTCCAGGTTCTCCATCAGCTCCATGGGGAGTAGGTCGTTTGTTACCATTAATGATCACGTCCCAAACTGTATAGTCAGAAAGTAGAATGTGTTGCTTGATTCGTAGCTTCCATAAGTCGAATTCGTTGCTGTTTAGAACAGGAACTTTGCCGATTGTGATTTCAGTCATGATGGTAATATTGATTCTTCGTTTATGAGGATTATAAACTTGTTGATCAATGGATCTAAAGCACCTCCTGTGCTCTGATACCACTTGTCAGGATCGTATTAGTTAATGTAAACTAATAAGTTTGCCTTCGTTAAGATCGTGATCTATTGAAGAAGTTCAGCAGCGGATGAACACTTCAATATTAACAAGTTATCGAATAATATAATGTTATCGAAAAGCAATAAGAACAAACAGAATATTATCGAATTATAAGCCTCAATTGTATTAATGAGAAAATATCAATACAACGTGTTTTTATCAATACAAGGATCTATCTATTTATAGACCTTGAGGCCGACCTAGATAAACTAGGAAACATCAACTATCCTTATCTAAACATATCGTTTATCTAGAATAAGGAAACTCTATCTAATAACAAAAGGAAACATAATCTAATTATAATTCTATAACTTAGATTATACTTGCACGGCAAGTTGGTCTTCCGTATCAACTTGACTTCTTCCGTAGCATCTTGATTAGTTCCGTAGCAACTTGATCAGCCGTAGTAACTTTGTTGGACAGCCGCACTAACTTGTTCTTCCGTAGTAACTTATTAATGTCTTCCACATTGAACGTTTAAGTTACTTTTCTTGTTTGTTAAGCGTATTGTTTATGGTTAAACGATATTGACTATGTTATAACCCAACAAAACAGAATCTTCACATGAAATTAAAGCTTTGTTTTGATTGGTTTCTTCAGCTAGGTCATTCCAATCATATCCAAATATGTCTTGAGAAACAAGTGCACTTGGATTGTTGTCATGTGTGTTTCGCGAGTTGTTGGATTTTGACTTGTTTTGACATTCCCTTGCAAAGTGTCCTGGTTCATTGCATTCGTAGCACTTCACCTTGCTTTTATCAAAGGTAATTCTTTCATTGTTCCTTGGATTGAATCTTCGTCCAATTCTGTTCACAAATCTCCTAGCACGTAGAGCTAACATGGCAGCTTCCCACTTCAAATCTATCTCTTCCCAGTCATCTTGATGAATCTGCTTTACATCATCACTAGTGAGATTTGAGCTTTGTGAGATGAAAGCTTCAAAGGATATCTCTTCTCCACCTTCATGTTTTGTTCCTCTAGAGGTTGTGATAAGAGTAGTATTAAAATTATTAGTACTGTGATTGCCGTTGTTTGGTTTATTTGCTTCAACTTCGGATTCAAAGACTCGTAGGTCGTTGTAGAGATCATCTAGTTCTAATTCTTCCAATTTATCTCCTTGTCTGTAGGATACAGTATAGATGATCCATTCCTTACCTAGAGCTCTTATGAATTTTCTG
The DNA here is from genome assembly GCA_910822075.1 of Senecio squalidus. Classification (NCBI taxonomy): domain Eukaryota; kingdom Viridiplantae; phylum Streptophyta; class Magnoliopsida; order Asterales; family Asteraceae; genus Senecio; species Senecio squalidus. The sequence continues at coordinate 42,736,814 of CAJVGC010000060.1, read as the reverse complement.
GTGATGTCATTTTTGTCGTATTGAACTCCTGCACTTATCATCTCTCCAGTGAGCTTTTTGTATCTATCAAACGTTTGAGTCATACTCTCCTCTTTCAAAGCATTGAAATTCTCGTATTCCTTCTTAAGAAGAGCCTTCTTGTTCTTCTTGGTATTCTTTGTACCGCTGAATCTTTTCTCCAATGCTTCCCACAAAGATTTAGCATCTTTGTATTCTTCAAATTGAGATTGATACTCATTGGGGATGGCAATAAGAAGAATACTAAGTGCCTTAATCTCCGTTTGTTTTTCTCTTCTCTCCTGGTCAGTCAATAGTTGACGAGCCAAGATACCAGGTTGGCCATCAGCTGCAAGATTAGTAGCTTGCTTGTTACCATTGACAATGACATCCCAAACTGTGTAATCAGATAATAGGATGTGTTGCTTGATACGTAGCTTCCATAGATCGAATTCGTTGCTATTAAGTACATGAACTTTATTGATTGATACATCAGTCATGGTGATTATCTTGATTCTGGTGTATGAGGATTGTCAACTTGTTGATCAATGGATCTAAAGCACCTCATGTGCTCTGATACCACTTGTCAGGATCAAATAAGTTATTATACTTCGTTAACCTTAACCTTGTTAGATCGTGATCTATCAAAGGAGTTCAGCAGCGGAGATGAACACTTTGATATTTACAAGTTGATCGAATCAAACAAATATTGAAATATACGAATGAATAAGAACAATATATTTGTCGAATGTTAAGCCTCAATTGCATTAATCAGAATTATCAATACAACGTGTTTACTATACTATTTATAGACCTTGAGGCTATCCTAGATAAACTAGGAATCTACATCTCTATCTAGAAATGAATCATACTTTGAATACAATTGAAACTATATCTATTTGACTTAAACTTGAATGACAAGAATTCATCCGTAGTAACTTGAAGTCAATCCGTAGTAACTTGAACTATCCGTAGTAATGAGGGTATCCGTAGTAGTTGTTGAACAGCCGTATTAACTTGTCTTCCGTAGTAACTTCTTAATAACTTCCGTATTAATCTTGTACGTTACTTTATCCGTAGTTAGAAGCAGTATTAGTGAGTTAAACTAAGTTGACTAAGTTATAACCCAACATTATCAATACAAAAGGAAAAGAGACCCAATGAAGGGACTTCGACTTTAAGGTATGTGATGCACGCCACATTCTTGTACTTCTAAAGATTCACCAAGAACATGGAACATTCGATGTTGTCTTCTATACTTATCTACTCAAAGATATATATTTAAAAAATCCTACTTTTAATAAAGCTAAAATGAAAGAGCATTTGATTGTTTCAAGTCTTGCTAAATGGAAAGAGCATTTTAACGTTAACTTTTCATCTTTCAGCTTGTATATTTGAATATTTAATTTGTTATAGTTCAGTCATTGTACATGTGTAATGTAATGAGAAATAAAAAAAAATATAAAAATGAAAGAACTCAAAAACAGAACTAAGGATCAAACGTAAATATGATGATTATCATAACATAATGATCTTACAATATGTATATTTTTTTCACTCTTATTTGTTAGCACTTTATACAATTACAAACCTCAGTAAATAACATATTAACATCTTGTATAGATAGCTAAAATATTACAAAAATATAGGGGGAATTTGTAATTTCATTTATAGTTAGACTTAGATTTGCAAAGTTACATGCAAAATAGGAGCTAAAATGGAGTTGAAATTGCGGGGAATGGAGCCGAAAGTATGAAGATTCCAATTGCAGCATCCAGAACACCCTTTTCAGCACATGAAAGTGTCAACTACACTCAGAAGATCTAGTTACTTCACATCATGTGTGGATTAGTTTATCTAAAAGATATATGAAGCCATGCAAGATGCAAGCTTACCGTCAAAACGTCTAGAGTTCTAATGAGGTGCAACTATCCGGAGAGAGTCCATGAGGCTCCTAGGTCAAGAACAACCTTGAAGAGGTCTTAACGTTGCCAGAAGAAGCCACAACATCCGTTCATGTTTCTCATGTTTGTTTAAAATACTAGTTGCCATGATTAGATAGTTCGTATAAAGTTTGTCATGATGTAGATAATACTTGATTAGAAATGATGTTTAAATTGTTATAATACTTGTGAAACTTTACTTGCATTACCATCTACTAGTTAATGATTCGTAGCATACATTGGACCTTTAGTTGTCATCGGCTATCCATGTATTAGTGTCGATCACTCATGGCCCTTAGCTATCTTTATGCTAAAGGTAAATCAGGATTAACGAAAGGTTATTACATGGTCAAATATGTGTGCTTTTAAACTCCTTAGTGATAATTGTCTAGCAACCTAAGTTGTGTAAATACACAATTACTTAGAACTACTTATAAACTAATTGATTGTAAGGCTTCAGTAAGCTAGGTGATTATAAACTTAAATGTTTATATATGTTTAGGAGATACGGATATATTAACCGTTGCAATCTAATCATACTCGAAGAGCCTATGATATGTGAAATACTAGTTAATAATTAGAGATCCTTAATAATTAACCAAATAGGGCAGTATTGCATACACCAGATTAATAGATTACAAATTATTAGTAATACCGAAATATAAACAATGCTCTATGGACATCTTCCTAAAACCTGTACTATTGAAATCGTGGTGAACACTACTTATACTCTCTCATGTATATGCATGTTTAGTCTAGCTTAGATTAGGAAACCAAAATACAAAACAAAACCTTCTTTTAAAACCATGATATGATTCTTTTAAGACTTAAAGTTATTTTAATTCAATAATGTTTCATATTTGACTATCGTACAAAACGACCTTTTGTCAAGTTATCACTTGTTACTTTTGGTATAGTTGTTTGGAGATTTAGGTCAGCTACATGTTATATCTTTTTTTATAGTTTATCGGAGTCTATATTGCACTCCAATGCCCAGTTCAAGTCTTTGTAAAAAGTTAATGCAAGATAATAGTAGCAAGTAATATTATTATCTCCAAAGGTTCAATTAACTGAGAGGATGTTTGTTATTTACATACAAAACTTTGTAGGTCCGAATGTTATGTTTCGTCTTGTGATTAATTGGGATATCACCGGCTTTTGTAAGTGGAACCATTTTCCAACAGATATTCGTGCACCTTCAATGACAACTTTTGCACGCTCACATCTTCTCCAAGGATATACGTACCTTTACGTTTAGCACAAGCTATAGCTAAACATGTCTATACTTGGTCTTTTGTTACTTGTGTCGGGTCTTCTAATCTTCCGTCTTTTATCTAGTCAGGGCATCTACTTTTTCGTGATTACATCATTAATAACTATATGAAGTATGAACTATTCATTTTGACAAAAGATTTTTTTTTTGTTTTTTTGAACAAAAGACAAAGCATAATAATTTTATTCATAAGACCACTCCCATTCATAACACCGAAAAGTGGTGTTATGGGTGCCACGTCACCATAACACCACCATAACATAACACCACTTAACCCCCCATTCATAACACCAAAATCTGGGACCCACCACCTTTTTTATTTTTCATTTTCTTTCATTTTCTCATATTATTTTTAATACATTATTAATAAAAAAAACTAATTGCATTAAAACACAAAATAAACTTAACACGATTACATTAAAATTTTAAAAACCGAAATTAAAACATACATAATAATATAGATAAATAGATATAATTCTCTGAAGCGATAGTCATCAGGAAGCGTAGCAACGTGTTCAACGAGATCGCTTCGAAGACAATGGTGTACATCACGATCTCGTATCTCTTTCGTTACTCGGATTTGTAGTTGGCACCTTTCGTGGGTAGTTCGTTGTTCTCGTGGTATTGGAGTATAGTATTCCTCGCAGTCACTGATATTAAATTGATTGTCTTCGATGATCATATTATGCAATATGATGCAAGTATACATGACTCGCTTTAATTTGTTTACCTCGTAGTATCTTGCGGCATTTTATAACACCCAAAATCGCCCTTGTAGCACGCCAAATGCCCTTTCAACATCCTTTCTTGCAGCTTCCTGAAATTTTTTGAACTTCTTTCGCTTTTCGTCTGGTGGATGAGAAAATGATTTCACAAATGTTGCCCACTCTGGATAGATTCCATCCGCGAGGTAATAGCCTTTTTCATAGGCATTGTTGTTTACCACGAAATTAGAAGGTGGAGCGTTGTCGTGGAGGAGTTCCCTAAATAGAGGCGAGGCATTCAAAACATTGATGTCGTTGTTAGAGCCCGCGACACCAAAATAAGCATGCCAAATCCACAAATCATACGCGGCAACCGCTTCAAGCATTACGGTTGGGTAGCCATGATCACCTCGTGTGTATTGGCCCTTCCATGCAATTGGACATTTCTCCCATGCCCAATGCATACAATCAATACTCCCAAGCATCCCAGGTAACCCATGTTTTTCTTCATGCTTTGCATAAATACGTTGAATATCCTCTTGTGTTGGCTTTCTTAAGTAAACGTTTGTATATAAATCCACAACACATTTACAAAAATTATCTAAAGCCTCCATTGATGTACTTTCCTCCATGTGTAGATATTCATCAAATGCATCGGAAGTGATTCCGTATGCTAAATTACGCATGGCGGAAGAACATTTTTGTATAGCGGTAAAACTAGGTCTGCCCGCAGCATCAAGTCGGATTTTAAAATAGCTAAAGTGACTAGGAAGAGGAAGTTGAGAATAGTTAAGAATACCGTCGACTATTCGAAGAAATAGCGGCTTCCTCATCCGGAATCTTCGTCTGAATTGCTCCGGTGTGAAAACGCAATCTTCGTTGAAATAGTCTGCCATAAGGCGTTCGCTTGCCCCAACTCGATCTCTTCTTATAAATCTTCTTTTAACCCGAGCGTTTGAGGATTCGATGGCTTCATCAGCTTCCTCTTGATCGTAAAAAGCCTTTCCGACCATCTTCGCCATCAAGAGAATTGTTTCATCGTCGGAAGAGTCGGAATCGGTCAAATTCATTTTGAAAGCGGTTGACGACATAATTGTGGTTTATGAGAGAAAGAATATGAGTTGGTGTGGATAAATTTGTGTTTTGGTTGGGTATTTATAGGAAAAAAAAGAAAAAAAAAATTAAATTAAATATATGTTACCGTTATTTTTCAAACGGTCGAATTTTAGGTTTTTTATTTTTATTTTTATTTTATTCAAACTTCAATATTAAACAAAAAAAAAAAAAAAAAAAAAAAAAAAACAAACACGCCGCGTTTATGCAGCAACGCCACCGCCATAACGCGCCCACGACGCCGTCGTCCCAGCCGTGAACGGCGTCGTCGGCCTCCAAAACGCGTGATAAACGCCACGGCTGGGACTAGTCTAATGGGATTCACTCCTCAAAATTGAGGTATGTTTTTGTAGAATAAAAGTCTACGGATTACAAAATATACTAAAAATACTAAAAGAGCAAAATAAGTAAAACATACAAAACATAAAATTTTAACCCTAATTGCTCTTGAAGAGTTGATAGTAAATTAAAATAAATCTATAAAGCATTGGCTCTTGCAGCAAATTGGCAAAAATCTAATACCTTACACATCATTTGAGGAATAACCACGGTCAAAAATATTGCGTTAATAATACGGGGGGATTTTGCATAAGTGAATCGGGAAAATGTTGAACTTTATTGAGGGGAAGGCTTTGAAGATGCCATAAGAAATCATTAACGAACCAAATCTTTTTTTTTTCTTTTCAAAATCCAGATCTGGTTGCAAAAGACTTTTGTGCAACGTGCCACATAAAAAGGTTGGGTCCAAAATGTGATTCCAGGATCCCAAACTTTGAATTCATAGCCCATCTTTTTCAAAGATCTAACAAGATAGGCGGGAAACGATCTTATAACCGACAGTAAACTACTTACAAAGAAGAATAAAGCCGAAAAAGGCGACAATTGATCTCTAACATGAATGGAGAGAAGAAAGATCACAGCAAAAATGATGAGAGGAAGAGGCTTCTTTAAATCGTCATTATATAATGAATAGATTTTCATAGAAAAACCTTAGAGAAAAAATGTCTAAAGACGACTAGGGGCTTTTATTTATTAAAAGATACAAAAGAAAAAATTATTAATGCTAAAACCCTACATTTTGTTTGTCCTCGTTTATACTACTCAAGTCCTTCAATTCTAAATTAGGACATTGAATTTTTAAAAAGCCTTAATATTACATAACTAACATTTTAAAGTGGTGGTGTTTATCCACTTTTGTTAGTGCATTTAGTTATTTACTATTCATCAAAGTAGGTGGACTGTCTGTTTCGAACAGTTAGCCAACTTATTTAAAAAAGATTTTTCTTTCGGTTAGAATTTTTTTTTCAATTTAGATTACACTATTAATAGTTATGTCTTTATATCGGTTAATATTTAATTTTAACTTTGGGTTACGTTTTTAAATAGGGTAGCTACGTGTTACGGGCCAAATTTTTCAAGTCGTGGATCCACCAGAAGAGGTGCTTAATATGCGGGTTCCTGGTTTAGTTTGTCGGTCTTATCGGTGCGTTTCATGGTAAAGGTGTTGGACATGCCCCGTTCTCGGTGACGCTATATTGGTTGGGAGTTGGAGCCACTCCCCTGATGAGTCCAATGCAGGACGAAACAGTGAACCTCCATCTTTAGAGTCTTCCAAGGCTTACTCAACATCATTGAGACCGGGATCAAGGTCGGATGTCCGAGTGCCACATGGGTCAAAATCTAACCCCGTGTACGTAACTTGGTCGTGGCCTCCTCTCTCATATGTTGAAGTGTATGTTGCGCCCCGGAAACAAGAAGAAGGCGAAAGAAGAAGGACGGGTGAACTCTTTGTTTACATACTCAAGATACGACGCGATGGGAGGCGTAACCCTTGCAAGTACCGAAGAGATGGTGCGTTGGTCGGTGCGACCTTCAAGTACCGAGATCAAGTATGAAAGATTTATTCCTCCCGAAGAAGAGCCCCTTGTCTTCCGAAACAAGAAAGTAGTCATGCACGAGGACGTGCATGAAAATGGCGGTGAGAGGGTGTTACGGACCAAATTTCTCGAGTCGCAGGTCCACCAGAAGATGTGCTTTATATGTGGGTTCCTGGTTTAGCTTGTCGGTCTTATCAGTGCGCTTCATGGTAAAGGTGTAGGACATGCCCCGTTCTCGGTGGCGCTACATTGGTTGGGAGTTGGAGCCACTCCCCTGATGAGTCCAAGGCAGGACGAAACCAGTGAACCTCCATCTTTAGAGTCTTCCACGGCTTACTCGGCATCATTGAGACCAGAATCAAGGTCGGCTGCCCGAGTGTCACACGGGTCAAAATCTAACCCCATGACATACGTCTTACTTACGATTAATTGTCAATACGATTTTTTGTAACTGACAACTTGGTTTTTTTTAATTTGTTCCATTTTTGTTTTTATTTTTTGGTTTTTAGCTTGCTAAAATTTTTAAGTTTATACAACGTTATGGATTAAAATATAACTTTTTCTAACCCGTTACAACTTATGGGTCATTAAAAACTCGTTATATTACATAAGCGTTCATGTTGGAAATGCTATGATAGTTTTATATTACATTAAATTATCAATAACTTTTATCTTCAACAATATAGAACGTGTCTAACTTGTGGCAATAGAGTCAACACACCACCACCACCACGTCATTGTTAGTGGCCCAAACCAAGATTCTAATCTCATCAACTTTGAGTGAAGTCTTTTTCAACTAACTTATATTTTCACTATTTGGGATGTCTTGCCTTGTTTAAAGAATCAAAAGGCATGTTGAATCTTAACCGTGTCTCTCAACCTTCCAACATGTATAAGAAACACCCATCCACCCCACTTTTCATAGCTTGTATCATGAAAGTTTGTTCTTAAAGTGATTCAACTTAAAACCATAAATGCAATGAAAAATTATATGGAGTTGGTGTATGTTAAAAAGTAAGCACAAACTTGCTATTATTGATGTGTGAGTATCAAGGATTTGACTTGTTGATATGTAGACTTTTAACAACTACCCATTTCATTATTGTGGGATGTCAAAGTGGAGACTTTATATCGTTTACATTGATAGATTCAATTTAGTGCACATATATATACAAATGAACAATTTGCATATTGTTGAAGTAATGAAGTGTAACTTTATCTTTATTTTCGTTACATTGACATACTAATTTATTAAACGAGACTTCATCATATTTTTTCTTCATCTTGACCCTCTTAACACTTAAAATGATTGAAACTTTCTCTCTTTATATAACGTGTTAATAATATATCAAACCATAAACTCCGGATAATTTACTGTTTTAATCATTTACCTTTTTCTAAACTATGTTTTTCAATAAATCTTAAATCAGTGATTTCATCCATTAATCAATAATTGGAATGTGTTTTACTTAATTCTAAACTTGGAACAATTATCGGTTCAAGTCCTAAAGTTAAAAGCAATTATCGTTTTGATCTTTTAGCTTAAATGGTAAAAGCATGTATCCACGGGTTGAAACACCAATTTAACGGAAATTTAGGGTTTATAAATGAAGTCAAAAACATTAATAGTAAAAACATTTTAAAGAAAAAGGTAAAGGATTAAAACCATAATTGGTTTATATTTTTATTTATTTATTTTTTTTTTTTTAACGACAAAGTTAGTGATTCGGGGTCACAGACCTTCCCTATAGAAGGACAATCTCTTACCAATAAGACAAATTCATGATTGGCTTATATTTAATGGATTAAAATAACAAATAAGTCAAAATTTGAGTATTAAAACATTATTATTAACCTTTATAAGTTATTATTATTGTACTTGAATTGTTGAAATATGGCTTTTACATCCAATAATTTACTAATCATAACACAAAAAATTTCACATTTATGATTTATGCACACGAGGCATTGTAAACAACAATAATAAATTTTGAAAATATTAAAAATGAAGGGTTTTTCTAACTTGTGCCCTAGGGGCACATGCTAACACCATTTTTAAATATTAAAAATACAATCAAAAGTATTAAAAGTTAAGAAATCAATAAAAAAATGGTACTTTTTGATACTTTTGATTGTACTTTTAATATTTAAAAATGGTGTTGACATATGCCCCTAGGACACAAGTTAGAAAAACCCAAAAATAAATATTGTTTATGAAAAAGATGGTTGAAATACAATGTATGGATGGGATGTTTTGAGATGAAATAAAACAATATAAGTTGATGAGATAGTACACACAGTAAGTGTGTGTTTTGGTTTTACCATTTCAAAGGTTACACATGGAAACTTTTGTGTGGGGTTTCACTTTTTCACTTGCAGAAAACAGAACTCAACTCAGTTGCTTCAGACAACAGAGTGTTTGCAGGCTTACCACGTGACTTGCACGTGATTCTGGGCCCATCTATGTGTACTTGGTGGGTCCTATCATACCTTGGTCTTGGACATTTCTAAAGATTTGAGAAGATTTGGGTGGAAAGCCAAGTTTGATTGAGATGTGAAATTCTTTCTTTTTTTTCTTTAATTTGCACTTTCACCCCTTCTATTTACAATATATTCCATGATATACTACTTTATTAATATGAGTTTATCGACTTTTTAATCCAAATTATGTTTGTTGTCTTGGACAATTCTATAGATTTGTTTCATTACCTTATTGTATTCAAAAACGAGTTTTCTAACAAAACCTTATATTTGGAACAATCAAAAGTGTTACTAAAACCATAAATAGAAATGCATTTCTAGTTTCGATCTTAGGTTTAGGGGTTGAAGAAATTCTAATATTTTAAATTAAATTACATTACACGTTTTTTTACAATTCGTGAAAGGTGTTGATAACTTCCCGAATCCGTATAATTGTTAGTCATATACTCGTTGTAAATTGCCAATTTTACCCCAATTTTCTATTACGGACTTTTATTTGTTTGTTCCTCCTGATTCTTCAGACTTCTCTCCTCCGTTTATATTCCTTTCTCTTTCTTCAAACCAATCAAAAATTTCAATTTAAAAAATACCCCTTGCATTGAAAGTAAAAGTGAATTTATGCACACGATTCAGTTTCAATCTCTCACTCACTAATACCTTCAGACTTGACACCGGTGTAGGAATAAACTAATATCTTGTTGATGACATTGTTTGATGCCTTCCCGAAATCGGATGTTTGATTGTTGGTTTCGACCACCATAACCAGTATCATCGTCGTCCAACAATATTTTTGGATCAAAATCCAATTTTTCAATTGAAACCCAATTTTTTGTTAATGTACTAGATAATAAAGCCGATGCTTGCACTTGTAGGAAGCTTTCAACAACCTTTTGGATTCAATTTTGCATTACCATATTACTCATAAATATTTAAAACACAACCCTTGAAAAGTTTTTTTGTTACTATTATATGACAGCTTAGAAACTGATTACATATGTTTACCATTATTGGCCTATTTAGAGCGAGAATGTGAGAAAATGATAAAACCTGGATTTATATTGTCAAAGAGAGAATGGGTAAATAGAGTATGACGGTAATGTTGCCATTTCATTTGAAACATCCATTTGCGAAAAATAACCATATGTGGATAAATCACTCCCTGTATGTGAACCTTAGACTATGGGGTGTGGTGGGTGATTGGGGGTGATGATGTGGAGTGATAGAGGTGATTTGTAGGAAAAAGAGTGTGATTTGTAGAAAAAAGAGTGTGATGATATGGAGTGATAAAAATGGGTGGTGTAGTTGTGTGTAAGTGATGATGATGTGGAGTGATTGAGTTTATTTTGTTATTTTATTATATAATTTTATTTAAAAAGTTATATTTTTATTAAAAATTAAAAAAAACACACTACAATTTATTTAAAAAAAAAATACTACAATTTATTAAAAAAAAAAAACATACTACAATAAAAAAATACTACATATATTGAGGAAAAAATTTCTCGATAAGCCTTTTCTTTTCATCTTCCGCTATTCTTTTGTAAGGCTCCCCGAGATGACTGGTGTCCTGCATGATCGTCTTTAACGCTCTTGATCGCTCTTTTTCTTCAGCAGTATCAGCAAATTTCCCGAACTTTTCCCCAATATACTTGAGTGATTCTTCGGCCCCCGAAGAAGAAGCAGCGGCTTTGCCCTTTCCTTTGCGCGCTTTTGCCTTTGCTTGATCTCTACCAATCGGTCTTGGAAGGTCTTCCTCCAAGTGAAGATCATCATCATCATCGTTGAGATCGATTCCAGCAAAAGGCGATACCGGAGTGGCGGGAGTGGCGGGAGTGGAGGGGTTACTAGACTCCGATGTTCTACGCGCTTTTCGGGACCCTCCAGATGTTGGGACATGTTGACAAACCGGGCTTCTTCTCAATATTTGCCAAGACGATAAATGTAGGAAACCCGTTTGCATTATGGTGCGGTATAACTCCAGAGCATGTTCGAGCACTTGTTGATCACTATGACCGCTTGGTCTACTTTGTTGGGCTTGTCGAAAAATCCCGTTGAATTTTTTGACCTTTCTTCGTAAGTCGGTCCACTTGCTCGAAAGAGAGTCGTTGGTACGAAAGTAAGAGGGATCATCTTTAAGCATCTTGGCGAAGTATTTTTCACGAACACTATTCCAGTAAAGTGGTGAATGTTGATCATTTCCCAAAATGGGGTCCTCGGATGTCGACGACCACGCTGAAGCAAGTGCGATCTCCTCCTGTTCGGTCCACTTCTTCTTTTCGGTTTTGCCTCTTTGGGATTCGGTTTCTTTCTTCTTATGTTTCCTCTTCCCACGGGCCGGCATTCTTTGAGCTTGAGTTTCCGGAACAACCTCATCGTCTTCAGAATCGTCAACGTCAAATGGAGGCACTTGCGGAAAATTGGATAAATGGTCTTGGTTAAGCAATTGTTGGAACGACCCGCCTTGGTATAGCGGGTCTTGGGATGGTCGTTGTGGTGGTGGAGTTTGTTGGTAAAAATGGGGAAATTGGTTAGGGTTTGGAAGTTGGGTAAAGTTTTGAAATTGGTTTGGGTGTTGATATTGGTTAGGGTTTTGAAATTGTGGAAATTGGTTTGGGTTTTGATATTGGTTTGGGTTTTGATATTGGTTTGGGTTGAACCATTGGTTCCATTGGTTGGGGTTGGGGTTGTTTTGATTGTTGTTGTTGTTGGGATCCATTTGAGATTATTGAAAGAATGTATAAAAATAGAGAGATTGTTATAAAAATTGAGAGAGAAAGAGAGATTTTGTGTGGTTTTTGTTATAAAAATGAGTTGGTATTTATAGAAAATGTTTAGGTTTTTTAAAAAAATGGCCGTTGCTTGATTTTGTAGTCGACCGTTGCAAAAAAATTCTGGCCGTTGCTCCCTCACCACGGCGTGATTCAGAAAACGCCATCGCCTCTTTTTTGCCTATAACGCCCCCACCGGTGTGGTGGAGGGCGTTGTGGGGCGTTATCAAGCTGATGTGGCGGCGTGATCGAGGTGTTTAACGCTGCACACCCCATAGTCTTAGACTATAAATGTCAATAGGGCGTTTTGAATAACCTTCATATGACAAACGAAAAGTTATTTGCTAAATTTTAAACTTTAGTGCATAAATCATGTTTTGCCAAACACTAATTTAATTAAAGAGCTTAGGGTTTCTAATAACACAAAATGTCAAGTTCGACACATACTTTAGCTATCACATTCTTAGCATTTTGACATGTAAATTGTATATTGTTGATCTTATCAAGTGTTTATTGTCAAATAAGAGTTTTATACCTCGTAAATCAAGAATCATACAAAACAAGGCAGATAACAAACCAAAATGTCTAAGAAATGAAGGTGATCACATGAAACCATAGTTTTATGTCTGAAGACCTACTTTCTATAACCGGAAACTTTTACATGCGTGTAGAAACCCTAGTTTCTAGATAAACGCTAGTTTCAAATGCGTCTACATGAGATTACATGATCGAGAAGATATTTACATTTAGAAACCAAGAAATCCCGACATTAATATATTTTACGTGTATTAAGTCCACTTTGTTTTTATTATAATTTAAGCTCAGAGTTTGTTTAATTGTCCATTAACCAAAGTAATTAATAATTCGCAATTATAACATAATCCTAATGAAATACTTTTTAATAGGGTAGCAATATTTTGGTCTTTTGGGATGCTAGTCCGTTCGAATCCTGGGTGCGCCATTAGAAAGTAGGCCTTCATGGCTTATCACGGGTTCTTGTTTAGGGATGATGTCATCGAATGCCCTGATGATAGTTAGTTCAGTCAAAAGGAAAATTGATGTACTTCCTTCTTAGTGGAGGATCCAATTACATTCATGGGGAAGGTTTTCGTGTGCATTAAGGATAGTAGGAATTCTCATCACTATTTATAATATGATATTTCAAAATTCGTAGAAAGACCCGAAAAAAGAGTTTGTTGAATATATATATAGATTGACTACCCTACAAAAATGTAGAAAAAAGATAAATGTTTGCTACTATTACGGGTGTTCACTATTTGGATAAAACCGAATTGTCCATTTGGACAATTTGGATCGGACTATATAGTTTGGTATTTTAGATTTTTGGATCGGATTGGACAAAAACTGATTTAGTATTTTGGATTTTGGATCGGTTTTTGGTTTAGAAAGAAAAACCGAATAGTCCAAATAAACCGAATAACAAATTATTTTACTTGATATTCCATATATTGGAAAATATAAACATCAATATTTTATTAGTTTGTTCAATTATAATGGTTTTACACATAGATTATTAATATCTTTCTTATTTGGTATCAATGTATTAGTGACATTTGACAAAATTCTCAATTTTTTCTCTTATTTTACAAACACTATAATTTGATACATTTGCACATAGGTGTCGTTGTAATTATTGTGATATACATATAGATAACAATACAAAACCGATCTAATCGAATAGTGATTTGGTTCGGTTCGGTTCGGATCTCAATTTGTTTGGATGGTTCAGATTCATATTTTAGGAACCGAAATCCAATCGGATTCATCTATTTGGATCTGATTGAACCGATCAATCCAAACAAACACCCCTAGTTACTATGATGTAACTTGTTTATTTTACATATTAAAGGCTTTAAGATAATCTATACTACAATATAAAAAATCTCCTTTAACATCTTTATATCTTAAATTTTAAGTAATTGAAATTACCTTAATACCCTTAATCTATATTTATTATTATTTAAGTCAAACAACACTCTCTTTCCTAATTAATTTAAAAAATTTAACATCTAACAAAGTAACTTATAATTCCTATGTAATTAAAAAAAAATTAAAATATTCCTATTTAATTTAAAAACTTTCAAAATTATAAATTTTATTTTATAACCCCATAAACTTAAAATAATTAAAATATTATGCATTTTTTTCTATTAAAATACGTATACTAAATCTACACTATAATATAATCTATTTCTACTATATTATAAAACATTTCCCACATAGTCTTAATTCTCTAAAATCTTAGTAATTGAAATTACTTAACTACCGTTTTTATATCTCTCACCACATATCATTATTCAAAATAACTTATAATTAAATAATGTTGGTTAATAAAGTTTTAGCCTTTAGAGTAAATGAACGAAAAAATACTTTAAACATGTAGACTTAGAAGTGTTTATTTAGCATAATAACAATAACCGATTTCGTTTATATTGATTAAAGAATTTATGATTGGAAACCAAAACTGACATGTAAGTCTATACCGTAAATAACGGTATCTATTTGTTAACAAATGGGTCAAATTCATAAAAAAGTTCGATTACAAACCATGCAAAAATTGATGGAGAATAGGAAGTCGAAAGAGGTTCATCTTAAAAATGATTCCTAAGTTTGTTTTGTAATTTGTTTGATGGAGAATGGGAAGTCGGGTCAACACATACACACTTATGTCACACATGTTGGTCCTAAATGTACTTGATGAGGTTTCATACGCTAAAAATGTTTATTTGTTTATGTTTAAGTGTAGGGCTGAAAAGAATAACTGAACTATCTGAGATCAGACCTTAAGAAAGGTTGGGTATCCTCTCAAGAAGAAACCATCATTATGGATATACATGCTCAAATAGGTATTTACTCATTTTCTTTAAAAAAATATGAGACCATTTTATACTATCTTTATCTTTTAAAAGCTCTTACTTATAGGTAGGTTTATTTGTCATTAAAATGTTATGTTATAGATGGTCAACAATTGCAAGAAGCTTACCAAGAAGAACCGATAACGAGATATAAAACTATTAGAGAACTCAATTCAAGAAAAAAAAAAGTGTAAAGTGAGTTTGAACCAATCAAGAAATAGAAAAAACGACTATTGATGGGCAAATGTTTTAACAAATACAAGGAAAACAAGAATTGCAACAAACTATATTTTCTATCTTTTAAAAGTTCGTATCTATACGTATCTTCACGTTTTACATTATGATTGGAGTTTAAATACATTTTATGTTTTTATCGTTTTGCGTATTTAATTTCCGTAGTTAAATATTCGTAATATAATTATATCAAATATAATTTATTATCCCGCTGCACCGTGCGGGTACTATACTAGTTAATTTTTAAATAAAAAATTAAAAGTGAATTTTGGAAAATAAAGAATCTTGATTGGTTTTTCGTGTGTTAGATATCTTTGGTGTGTTTAATCATTTCAAAATTTCTAACCTATGCCTAATTGAAAAATTCTTTTGTAAATACATCATACCTAATGGGGATAATAGGACTAGGAGATTTGGCCCATGTAACTTCAGTAGAACTTTAGCCCAATTTATATGTGGGCTAAACCTTTGCCCGGTTTAATATACACAATATGTTACTAACTTACTTAATTCAATCTTCCCTAATAGGGATAGTAGGATACTATTTATAAAAGATTTGTAACAGGAGGTGGTGAAATACGAAATGTTCACATTCGTAATTGTAATTTTTATCGAACTTCCACTATATTGTTTTGCAACTAAATTTAGAAATATGACCACTAATCCCCCGTTTACATTAAAATGAAATATTTCCGATATTTATCTTAAAACAAATGAAAAACATTTTAGAATTGAGAAATATAAATTGGCTGTTTGCATATTAGTAGTATATCTTGGTATATAAGTGCTCAAATTCATGTATTTAACTATTTTCTTTATTTAAATAAAATAAAAATAGATCTCCCCGGACCAATAATAGTGACGTGAAATCACAAGTTACACCATACATGCGACTACAACTTCATTATAAAAGTCTTTTTTGTTTATCAACTAGATTATTGTCCCACGATAGCGCGGATAAAGATAAAGTTTGACTCGTAAATTTTTGTTAATGTAGATTTTAAGTTATTACGAGAAGACAATGTCATGCATACAATAACATATATACGTTTACGTTTATACCTATGTTACTTATAGTTAAAATAATATATACACTTTTACATTTATATACATTTTTTGATATTTTTATGAGGAGATTTTAGAATAACAATATGGTAAATCATAGTCTAAATTGAGTGATTTATAAGTAACTAAACTTATGTTTTTTTTTTTTATTTCAGTGGAGATGTAAATGAAAGAGAAAATGTAATTATGTATTGTAAGAGGGTGTAAAATAGAAATAGTCTTTGATGACATCATCAATCTGATCTAACGGCTGAAATAAAAAAAAGATAACACATCCAATGAACCATACTTCGCCATGTGGCATTTAAGGCCACTCTTTTATTATATATTAAAGATTATTTCATATGCATATTCACTTTTTTTTAAATTTCTTTGGTTTATATGGACAAATTTTGCATAAATACCTATATAAGTGCTCAAATTCATGTATTTAACAAATTTTTTTAATTTAAATGAAATTTCTATGGAAGAAATTGTTACAAATGTTGCTGAAAATTTGCAATGCGCAAAAGAACTTTTTGATAAATCTTTTGTAGGTCAATATTTTCTTAGTGAAGAACAAGCTTTTGCGGTTTATCAAAATTCTGCAGAAAGTAATGGATTTTCAATTCGAAAAGGGACGTTCACTAACAAAAATGGAGAAAAAAAACGACGTGATTTCTTGTCACCGTGAAGGAAACGTAAAAGCTAAAGTAGTAGATCATTCAAAAGAACAAACAAATCGAAGTTCTACGAGATGTGAATGCAAGGCGCATATGCGGATAAAGTTGAGGAGAGCAAATGAAATTTTTCACGAGGAGTGGCAAGTTACTAGTAATTTTAGACCATAATCATGAATTATTGTTTAAAGACGAGGTATGTTTTCGTCCTTTGTTCCTACAACGATTGTCAAACACAAAGGTGAGGTGATATCAACCTTGGATCTCCTGTGATGATCACAGTGCAAACCCAACAAGTTCTTGACGAACCTAGGGTGATCAAGGTTGAGGGTGGAAGCAAGAGTATATGAACTCTGTTTAAGCTTTTGTGTGTGTGATGGTGAGATGCTAAAGTGTTGAGAGATAAAGATTAGATGATGGCAACGATAATTTAGCCCATGTATTTATATGGCTAGTTTCAAGTATATGGAACGTCGATCACTTATTGATAATCATGAATACTTAAACTGCCATAATCATCAATCACTAGTATATGTATCGTCTTTTATCTTTATTATAGTTAAGGATGTAACGCCCTACTATTATGACGGCAGTAAAGAAGTTGTCAAGCGCCATTATGACGGGCGTCAACCAGTAAGACAAACGTCTTCAAATGACAGGGCGATGACAACTTGACAGACAGTTTCAGCCTAACAGCCTGACTAGTTTTGGTGACAACCTGTCAGGCAGTTTCAGCCTGACAGTCTGACTAGTTTTGGTGACAACCTGTTAGGCAGCGACATCCTGACAGGCGCTTGATATAAAAAATGGGCCCTTCATATAATAGCCGGCGCTTGATATAAAAGCGGGCGCTTGACATAAAAGCGGGCGCTTCATATAATAGCAGGCGCTTGATATAAAAGCGGGCGCTTGATATAAAAGCGGGCGCTTCATATAATAGCAGGCGCTTGATATAAAAGCGGGCGCTTGACATAAAAGCGGGCGCTTCATATAATAGCAGGCGCTTCATATAAAAGCGGGCGCTTGATATAAATGCGGGCGCTTGACATAAAAGCGGGCGCTTCATATAATAGCAGGCGCTTCATATAAAAGCGGGCGCTTGTCAAACACGAAGGTGAGGTGATATCAACCTTGGATCTCCTGTGATGATCACAGTGCAAACCCAACAAGCTCTTGACGAACCTAGGGTGATCAAGGTTGAAGATGAAAGCAAGAGTATATGAACTCTGTTTAAGCTTTTGTGTGTGTGATGGTGAGATGCTAAAGTGTTGAGAGATAAAGATTAGATGATGGCAACGATAATTTAGCCCATGTATTTATATGGCTAGTTTCAAGTATATGGAACGTCGATCACTTATTGATAATCATGAATACTTAAACTGCCATAATCATCAATCACTAGTATATGTATCGTCTTTTATCTTTATTATAGTTAAGGATGTAACGCCCTACTATTATGACGGCAGTAAAGAAGTTGTCAAGCGCCATTATGACGGGCGTCAACCAGTAAGACAAACGTCTTCAAATGACAGGGCGATGACAACTTGACAGACAGTTTCAGCCTAACAGCCTGACTAGTTTTGGTGACAACCTGTCAGGCAGTTTCAGCCTGACAGTCTGACTAGTTTTGGTGACAACCTGTTAGGCAGCGACATCCTGACAGGCGCTTGATATACATAAGGGTAATCCTACTAACCTCATCATGCCCCCGAGTTAGGATTTGTCAAAACAACAGTTTTCAAGTCGTAACTACTTATTATACTCGTAAATCTGCGTTTTTTTTTTTTTTTTTTTTTTTTTTGATCGAGCTAGAGTGCCTGGTACAGGCTGTAATTGCCTGGTACCGGCGGTTTTAAATCCCACGCATGACCGAAGCCGGGTACCGGCTGTAATAGCATGGTACCGGCAGTTTCCTTCGCACACGAGCCAAAGCCAGGTACCGGCTGTAATAGCCGGGTACCGGCGGTTTGGGGGTCGAGAAGCAAGCCCGGGTACCGGCGGTTTAGGTCCGGGTACCGGGAGTTTTAGCCAAGTGCCCGCAGTGTAAGCCCGAGTACCGGCGGTAAGCCCGGGTACAGGCTGTTTTTGGCCGAGTACCGGCGGTAAGCCCGGGTACATGCTGTTTTTGGCCGAGTACCGGCGGTGTACAGACCTTTTTTTGTTGGCCGAGTACCGGCGGTAAGCCCGGGTACAGGCTGTTTCGTGTATCGGAGGGCGTGTACCGGGCAGGCGCAAACCGGTTTACCACTCGGGATGCCGGATACCGGCGGTCTAGTCTAACCGGGTACCGGTGTGGGGACCTAGCATTACGCTTATTGTTTTGATGTTTTAAGTCGTAAGCTTAACCTTCTAATTGTAATTGTTTGTCTTGTTGCAGGAGTAATTGATTGTTTGTCCATTGCTTTGCTTTGAAAAATAATGTTTTATTGGATGATCAAGCCAATAACACATTTTTGTTTTTTAACTTTTTGTTATGGATGTTGTCCATGACACCGTCTTGGGTGTGCATGACAGTGTGTATACTTGGTTGTGCATATTACACTTTCTTGAGGGCCCATGGTTTCTTTGCATGCCAATGACATAGGTAGATTTGGGTATCTCTGATGTATGTTTCATATTGTGCCTGTGACACTGTGCCAATGGCACTTTTGTTGGTTAACCTTTACTTTGTTTACTCGCGAGGATTGTCGCTTCCCAATGAGAAGTGCTTATCTTTTATCAAGTAGATTAAAAGACGAATATGATTGTATGTTATTTGGCCAGACGTGGTTGTCTTTCTTGGCTGCATACATGTTGTATTGAACTATGTTTGTCGCTTCCCAATGAGAAGTGCTTATCTTTTATCAAGTAGATTAAAAGACGAATATGATTGTATGTTATTTGGCCAGACAAGGTTGTCTTTCTTGGCTTCATACATGTTGTATTGAACTATGTTCTTAGTTGTGTACGTGCGCATGCGTGTTCAAGTTGTAACATTGTACGTAATGAAAGTGCATGGTTGGCTTTAGACTGAGATGTCTATTGTGGCCTTATGCTTTTTGTATTGAATCCTTACTTCAATATTTATTTGTTTATGCAAATGCCATAGAAAAATGATATTGTGCGATAATATTGGGATACAAGATCAGACCAAATGCTATTATTGCCAATTTCATACATGACCATAACATTCCATGTGCTTGGAAACATTTATTGAAAACATAAAGGAAAAAATGACAGTAAAGACTATCGCACCTTGATAGGTCAGTTCATATTGGCTCCCTCATGTATCATGAAGACATGGTCATCAGGTGGTCCGGGGTGTTCTGTGTCTTCCTTCCTCTTTTGCCAGGCAATGGATGTGTTGCCTCCATGGAAACGGTTGGTTACGGAGAAAAAAAAAATTTGGAAAAGTGAAACGCCGTTTAAAAAACGAGTCCCACTGTGACAACCGTCAAAACTCAGTTCGAGAACGCTAACTTTTAACCTCGATACGCTATACTTGCTACCCGTTATAACTAACATTATGTGTTACGTGGTTACGTAGACATAACTCTTTAAGCTAAGCTCGATGTAACTCACACAAAACTTTTAACGTAGGTTTACGTTACTTAAACTTTAAACGTGTGTGTCTCGGAAACGGAATCGGAATCGGAATCAAACCAACAATCGAATATTAATACCAAGAAAACATATAATGAACTTGCCTAAGTTTATAGCAAAACAATCCTAAACGCCAAACGAACGCAAATGCTTAACTATTACGAAACGATTTGATAATTGAAAACTATTACGAAACGATTTGATACTTGAAAGCTATTACGAAACGATTTGATACTTGAAAGCTATTACGAAACGATTTGATACTTGTATACTATTACAAACACTAAATTGCCAATGACTTGGCATCGATCGACATGTTGCGGACATTGTACAACATGTCGTGAGATGCTGCGAAAATCCCATACACTCCTGCATAACTAGTTGCTATTAATCCCTGGGAGAGGACCGATAGAACTTATGGATAGCGCTATTAGGGTAGATAGACCCTCACCACAACGACAACAACAGATGGTGCATAAACTTCTAGTGGGTAATTAATAGGTTTAGCAACGCAACGATACGATCATTGGGCAATATTTAGGATTGTCACATAGTCGCTCTATGTGGTCAATGCCTACGAAAACGAATACTATACTTTACGCATGGTTATGCGACAATTACTGGAATGCTATATCTTTTACGCATTGCTATGCGTCGAAACTTGATTACTTATACTTTACGCATTGCTATGCGTCAACGCTTTGAATACTTAAACTTTGTAGCTCACTACCTACGTCTCCCGTAGTTAACACTTGACTCGTATTTTCAGGTTACGAGTAAGCTTGCGATGATGACTTTATGCTTTGGGCTGATGACTTCAAGAATGGGAAGGGTTCGGTTGGTTGGGCTATGAACACATTTTTGTATTCGAATATGTAAACGATGTTTTAAACACTTGTAACTTTTGAAGTTACGTTTTATTTAATATAACTTGGTGGTTGATTATAAACTTGTGTATCGAATGCTATTGCTCTTCACATCCCGTGTTTCCGCTTTAGCGGGGTGTGACAGACTTGGTATCAGAGCGCAAGGTTATAGTGAATACCGATTTTTTAAAAATCAAACTATAACCAGTTTCTAAACGAAAGATTTTATATAACCAAAACGTGAAGGCATTGTTTAACTTAAATTATTCGGAGCCTGATCACCTACGAGTAATTTAGACTAGATTATGCTAGAACGGGATTGGTAAACATTTAAACGAACATTCCCGGGGAATTCTTGAAGTCAGACCCACACAGACCTAGATGCTATACTTGTGATACTCTAGGTGCTCAGCTTATTACTAACACTAACATGAGCCGTATCTTCGAACTAACTAGTCCCCGATTTAGGCTAGGCCGAGGGGGAAAGAGTTAGCTTCGCTCGACAACGAAACGCTGTACGCTTTAGAATGATGCTAAGATGACATTAAGACTTAGTGGGAATTTGGTCCCAATCACCTTTCTACGATGCGACGAAAGGACGAATGCAATCGTGTCAGACGATGAGGTAGATACCCGACGAATACTCTTGAGGACTCACACCTTCCCTACGAACTCGATATACATTGCGATACCTTGTTGAGGTACATGAGCGTTGAGCTAACACCATCGTAAACTATTACATTACCGTATAACGACTTAGATCTGGACTAGTTTATACTGTCCCTTACCGACTATATCACCCTCTCTCTCGACAGAGACGACACATTCTCGACTATCAACACCGTATACAACCTATCCCACTAATATTTACGCGACGCCTTTTATGGAAACTGAAAAGTATTCCCGCGTAAGACATGAGTGCAGTTGCAACTCGACATACTAAGTGATGCGCCCAAGATATCAGATAACTACGGATTAACACTGGAAGACATGATGGGTTCATGCGACAAGTTTATGGATCTCCAGAGATGGTCCAGAAGCCAATGTATCACAACACTCGTATTCACGAACTATCACTCGACATACTTCATACCAAATAAAGGATACATAGGGCAGACTAGACAACTCGATGCTAGTGGTGGAATTGCTACACGTAAGAGTTTTGAAAATCACTATTATCGCTCGCTCGCCTTAGTACACCCAATATAGTAATCTTCGGTCGACACGAATTCTTAATCTAAATCGCATGATATGCCCCGAGCATAAACATGTACGCCGCATACCTTACTTTCACTTATCGACCTTATGATCATGCGAAATGATGGACAAAAATTGATGGTACTCGATTAAAGGACTAGCATTTATGAAATCGCAAGGAAATCTCAAACTTATTTAGGGAATCGTTGGTCAGTGTGGATTCCTGAACTCGAATACAAATCTAAGGTAACTTCAAAACAAGGTAGGTTTTGAAAGCACATCCTAAAACGAAGGATCATCACGAAGATATGATCACACTCTTATATTACGGTAAAACCATGGAATAGTTACTTGTCAAACATGTTGAAGTCATGTCTCTACAAGGAAATCATCTAAACATCTGCTCTACAATAAGACCTTATTCACACAAGGCGACATGGGGAGGACAAGGGGAAACCTTATATCCGAAAACACTTACGACCGAGGTTATGGCTCATTGCTATTTAACCAAGAAGGTGCCTAGGGAAACCGATTAGCAGTAAGGGAGTACCAGAAGTATTTCCTGGTGACTTGCCCGAACTATTACTAGTTCATTAAGTAAACTTAAACATTAACTCAATACTCAGCACAACCCTTGCGTCCCGAACATCTTACAAGTTAGAACCTTCGTGATACGAACTGAGGAAGCGAGATACGACCCCCGAGTAGTTGCAGCTCTGACACAGTAATAGAAACGGATTGGTTGACCATTCAAGATGCGAAAATCTTTTGCTTAGATAAGACGATTAGGATGCCGTTAGAAGTTGGGAAGTAATTAATAGTACAAGGAGACAGGCCAGGGCAAACTTCGAAACTTATACCGGTGATGAAAACGCGCAAATACTTGAATAAGGGCTGCTTTACATTGTTAGTAAACGTAAAAAACAAACAAACACAAGCAGCAGACCTTAAGGACATGCCGATAGTTAGAGACTATCCGGAGGCATTTCCCGAAGAACTACTAGGACTACCACCACTGAGGCAAGTAGAGCTTAGAATCGAAGAAATTCCTGGAGCGACACGAGTGGCAAGGATGCCATCCCAACTAACTCCGACTGAGATGCAGGAACTATGCAATCAAGTTTAGGAATCATTGGATAAAGATTTATCCGGCCAAGCTTATCACCATGGGGAACGCCGATCCTATTCGTTGGAAAGAAATATGGATCGTTCCTCATGTGTATCGACTACCGAGAATTGGATAAACTAACCGTCAAGAATCGATACCCTCCTCCACGAATCGACGACCCTTTTCGACCAACTCCAAGGCGCAACCTACTTTTCAAAGATTGACTTTAGGTCCAGATATCATCAAGTCCTTGCTACGGAAGACGACATCCCAAAAACCGCATTCCGCACTAGATACGGACGCTACGAGATCCTGGTAATGCCATTTGGGCTCACAAATGCACCGGCGGTATTCACGGATTTTATTAATAGGGTGCGCCAACCGTATCTAGACCAAGATAATTATTGTATTCATCGACGATATTTTAATCTACTCGCGCACCAAAGAAGATCACGCAGAGCACTTAAAACTATTATTGGAATTACTCAAGGAACAACAACTTTTCGCAAAGCTTTCTGAGTGTGAATTATGGCTGCGTGAAGTCAAATTTCTCGGTCACGTAGTTAATGGATCTGAAATTCACATTGATCCATCAAAAATCGAAACTATACGGAATTGGAAAACTCTCAAAAGTCCGACAGAAATCCGCAAATTTTTAGGACTAGCCGGTTAATACCGACGATTCATTCAAGATTTCTCCAAAGATAGCTAAACCCCTAACAAAGTTAACGCAAAAGAACGAGAAGTTCAACTGGGGAGATGCACAAGAACAAGCCTTCAATATCCTAAAAACGAAACTATGCAATGCTCCAATTCTAACTCTTCCTGAGGGAAACGAAGACTTTGTAGCATATTGAGACGCATCTAACCTAGGAGTAGGTTGTGTATTGATGCAACGAAATAAGGTCATAGCATAAGTATCGCGACAACTCAAGAAACATGAATTCAATTACGCTACTCACGACCTAGAATTAGGAGCGATAGTTTTTGCCCTTGAAATCTAGAGACATTATCTCCACGGAACGAAATGCACGGTATTCACGGACCATAGGAGTCTGCAACACACACTAGATCAGAAACTACTCAACATGAGGCAAAGGAGTTGGTTGGAACTCCTTAGCGACTACGACTGCGATATTAAGTATCACCCTGGCAAAGAAAACGTCGTAGCAGATGCCTTGAGTAGGAAAGGAAGGCAACAGACAACCCGAGTGCGTGCATTAGGAATTTACCTTAAACCCGATTCGAGAACACATATAGCAAGTGCCCATCATGGGGCTTCGAGAGCAGATAACATAAAGGTCAAAACTTTGCACAAAAACAACAAGGATTTTGTAAGGAAGAGCGATGATGTCTACTAATTTAAGGATCGAGCCTGGATTCCTATGACCAACGAATTGAGAAAGACCATTATGGACGAAGCGCACCGAACACGATACTCCATTAATCCAGGGTCGAGCGAGATGCATAAGGACCTCAAGGAACATTACTGGTGGCCTGGAATGAAAAGAGACGTGCTTTATACGTAGAGAAGTGCCTCACTTGTGCGAAAGTGAAGGCCGAATATCAAAAGCCATCCGGATTACAGCAGCAACCCGAAATTCCCGAATGGAAATGGGAACAGATT
Source organism: Senecio squalidus (assembly GCA_910822075.1). NCBI lineage: Eukaryota > Viridiplantae > Streptophyta > Magnoliopsida > Asterales > Asteraceae > Senecio > Senecio squalidus. The sequence goes on along the minus strand of CAJVGC010000060.1, from coordinate 42,711,444 downwards.
ACAATGAATTCCGTTACTAAATTATCTTGTACGTCGAAGAGTAATGACATGATTTGAATTATAGTAGATCGACTGATGAAATCAGCACACTTTATCCCCATCAAGGAAAGTTTTAACGTGTAAAAACTTGTCCATATATACACCAACGAAGTATTGACTCGCCACGGAATTCCCACGTCAATTATCTCGGACAGAGACACTCGCTTCACTTCCAGATTCTGGAAGGCATTCCAAGAATCTTCTTGCACTCGATTATATTTAAGCACGACTTACTATCCACGGACCGATGGTCAAAGCGAGCGTACAATGCAAATCTTAGAAGATGTGCTAAAAGCATGCGTTATTGACTTTGGAGGAAGTCAGGATAATCATATACCACTAACGGGATTCTCCAGTAACAATAGCTATCGCGCTAGTATCAAGGGTGCGCCTTTTAAGCTCTTTATAAAGGAAATGCGAATCTCCACTGTGTGGTTGGAACCGAGAGATCGAAAACTAATTAGCATGGATGTAGTGCAAGAAACGATTGATAAATCACAACAATAAAGGAACGACTAAGACTACAAGAAATCGTCAAAAGAGTTACGCTGGGATGCGTAGAAAAGACTTGGAATCTCAAATCAATGACAAAGAAATTCTTAAGGTGTCACCTTGGAAAGGTGCAATACGCCGCGGAAAAACACTAGAAAACTTAACCCCAGATACGTAGGACCATTTGAGGTACTCGAAGGAGTAGGTCCAGTTGCGTGTCATTGGGAACTACCACAAGAGCACGATAACATACATAACACTTTTCATGTGTCGATACTGAAAAGTACTCCTCGAATGAAACACTTATCACACCTTTAGAAGAAGTACAACTAGACGAAAAGCTCCAATTTATCGAGGAACCGATTGAATTCATAGACCGCGAAACTAAGAAACTAAGGCACAGTCAAATCCCTATAGTAAGGGTACGCGGAAACGCAAAACGAGGCCCCGAATATACCTGGGAACGATGGGATTGAATGACGCTTAAGTATCCTCATCTCTTCACTTCTCCCACAACGAATACTACAAGTTGAAATTTCGGGACGAAATTCTTTCAACGTGGGGAGAATGTGACAACCGTCAAAACTCAGTTCGAGAACGCTAACTTTTAACCTCGATACACTATACTTGCTACCCGTTATAACTAACATTATGTGTTACGTGGTTACGTAGACATAACTCTTTAAGCTAAGCTCGATGTAACTCACACAAAACTTTTAACGTAGGTTTACGTTACTTAAACTTTAAACGTGTGTGTCTCGGAAACGGAATCGGAATCGGAATCAAACCAACAATCGAATCTTAATACCAAGAAAACATATAATGAACTTGCCTAAGTTCATAGCAAAACAATCCTAAACGCCAAACGAACACAAATGCCTAACTATTACGAAACGATTTGATACTTGAAAACTATTACGAAACGATTTGATACTTGAAAACTATTACGAAACGATTTGATACAAAACTATTACGAAACGATTTGATACTTGAAAGCTATTACGAAACGATTTGATACTTGAAAGCTATTACGAAACGATTTGATACTTGAATACTATTACAAACACTAAATTGCCAATGACTTGGCATCGATCGACATGTTGCGGACATTGTACAACATGTCGTGAGATGCTGCGAAAATCCCATACACTCCTGCATAACTAGTTGCTATTAATCCCTGGGAGAGGACCGATAGAACTTATGGATAGCGCTATTAGGGTAGATAGACCCTCACCACAACGACAACAACAGATGGTGCATAAACTTCTAGTGGGTAATTAATAGGTTTAGCAACGCAACGATACAATCATTGGGCAATATTTAGGATTGTCACATAGTCGCTCTATGTGGTCAATGCCTACGAAAACGAATACTATACTTTACGCATGGTTATGCGACAATTACTGGAATGCTATATCTTTTACGCATTGCTATGCGTCGAAACTTGATTACTTATACTTTACGCATTGCTATGCGTCAACGCTTTGAATACTTAAACTTTGTAGCTCACTAACTACGTCTCCCGTAGTTAACACTTGACTCGTATTTTCAGGTTACGAGTAAGCTTGCGATGATGACTTTATGCTTTGGGCTGATGACTTCAAGAATGGGAAGGGTTCGGTTGGTTGGGCTATGAACACATTTTTGTATTCGAATATGTAAACGATGTTTAAACACTTGTAACTTTTGAAGTTACGTTTTATTTAATATAACTTGGTGGTTGATTATAAACTTGTGTATCGAATGCTATTGCTCTTCACATCCCGTGTTTCCGCTTTAGCGGGGTGTGACACCCACGGATGGCGCCAATGTTCCTACAACGATTGTCAAACACAAAGGTGAGGTGATATCAACCTTGGATCTCCTGTGATGATCACAGTGCAAGCCCAACAAGGTCTTGACGAACCTAGGGTGATCAAGGTTGAGGGTGGAAGCAAGAGTATATGAACTCTGTTTAAGCTTTTGTGTGTGTGATGGTGAGATGCTAAAGTGTTGAGAGATAAAGATTAGATGATGGCAACGATAATTTAGCCCATGTATTTATATGGCTAGTTTCAAGTATATGGAACGTCGATCACTTATTGATAATCATGAATACTTAAACTGCCATAATCATCAATCACTAGTATATGTATCGTCTTTTATCTTTATTATAGTTAAGGATGTAACGCCCTACTATTATGACGGCAGTAAAGAAGTTGTCAAGCGCCATTATGACGGGCGTCAACCAGTAAGACAAACGTCTTCAAATGACAGGGCGATGACAACTTGACAGACAGTTTCAGCCTAACAGCCTGACTAGTTTTGGTGACAACCTGTCAGGCAGTTTCAGCCTGACAGTCTGACTAGTTTTGGTGACAACCTGTTAGGCAGCGACATCCTGACAGGCGCTTGATATAAAAAATGGGCCCTTCATATAATAGCCGGCGCTTGATATAAAAGCGGGCGCTTGACATAAAAGCGGGCGCTTCATATAATAGCAGGCGCTTGATATAAAAGCGGGCGCTTGATATAAAAGCTGGCGCTTGACATAAAAGCGGGCGCTTGACATAAAAGCGGGCGCTTCATATAATAGCAGACGCTTGATATAAAAGCGGGCGCTTGACATAAAAGCGGACGCTTCATATAATAGCAGGCGCTTCATATAAAAGCGGGCGCTTGATATAAATGCGGGCGCTTCACATAAACCTATATATAACCTCATCATCCTTCATGTCAGAGTATTTCAAAGGAAGACGAGGAGCATATATGTATGCTAAAAATGATGCAAAAGAGCTTTTGAAATATTGCAAGAAAATTAAAAGCCAAAATCCAAATTTTCAATTCTCATTTACAATTGATAATAAAAATAAGTTAGAGCATATTTTTTGGTCTCTTTCTTATTATTTTAATTGATACAAAAGATTAGGGGATGTTGTGGTATTTGATACCATATATAACGTTAATAGTTATGACATGTCCCTTAGCATTTTAATTTGTATCGACAATCATGGAAAAATCATATTATTTGGATATGCACTTCTATGTAATGATAAAATAAACATATTTAGTTGGCTTTTGAAGATACCTTTTATTTTGTATCTTTGACTTATAGTTAATTATATATTTTTGAACTAAATATTATTATTATTATTACTTTGTATCAATTTACAAAGAGAATAAACTTAATGAATAGTAATTATATTATTATAATATTTAAAGGTTAATTATTTATAATATAATAATAATAGATTAATTATAGAAGTAAAAGATAAGAAAGATGTAACGTTTTGAAAAACGTTATTAAGTAAGAAAGTTGTTGTGTTTTGATCAAAAGTTAAACCAGTAACATAATAAACAAATTTTCTTATATGGGTAGTCCGTAGCTTCCCATATTTGTTAAAATAAAGAATGTATCTTGCATGGATGGTATGCAACTATCCATACATGATAAAGTTACGGGTGGTACGTGACTACCCGTACGTTTGGATGACAGGGGTAGGTAGCTGCCTGTATCCTTATTTGATATTATTATGAATGTGTTAAAGTTATAATTATATGTTTATATAGTAGTTGTTGTTAAATTATGCATTATAAGGAATATGTCTTAGTTTTGCATAGGAGGCCTTAGTTATGGGTGGTAGGAAGTTGCTCATAGAAAGAAAACCCTGGTGTGACTAACTAGGTAAAAGTGTTAGCCTAAAGTTGGTTGCTTGGATTTTCAGATATCTTGGGCAACACATGATTATGGGGGTTAGTCTCAGAGCCGGAGTGATACCGACTCGTAACGGTCGCCAAAAGTATCGCGTGGGCGTGGGGAGGTGCTAACCGGTCACCGTTGAACCCCCTTATAACGACAACGCATTGATTTGCAACGTCGGAGTAGTGAAAGCCTACACTTCGGGTTATTATAATGATTGAGAGTAGCACCCCAAGGCTATTATAATAACATGCAGGATTGTGCGAGTAACGAACGGGGTTAAGTTCCCTTGGGTAGAGATTGCCCAAGTAAGATGAAAGTAAGATTAAGGTAAAGAAGAAAAAAGATTTGTTGTATTTCTCCCTCGTTGTGCCATTATTTGGTTATTTATGTAATTATTTATTTGGGGGAAAAAGTAAAGAATTGGGAGTCATTTTGTAAAAGTTATATTGTCCCGCCAACTTTAGCTGATGTTTTCCAAAACGTGTCTTTTTGCTCGTAGGTAGCTCGAAGACTTGGTGAGGCAGGACTCTCGGGATAGTAATCACCTTTTTGTTGTAATGTTCTATTACCAACGTGTTATATAAAAATAAGTTTATATTGTAAATTATAACGTGACGAATGGTTTATAATCGTTTTAGTTTTATAAATCGCTAATCTCGTTTAACTAATGTTTTCCGCTGTGTTATCTCTTAAATTATTATTATTTTTGGTTAAACGTGATTTTTGAAAACCTTACAGAACCTCATTTTATGTATCAATAGTTTTTGATCGGCGTAGCTAAGATTTTGAATTCAGATGGGCCGTGGTCAACGATGAAGTCAAAAATGCATATTAGAATAGAAAGAGAAGGTATAAAACATTATTATAATATGTTCAATTTGAATTTACTGAAAGTTTATATATAAGGAGGCGTTTGGTTAAATTTAGAAATCACTATGGGTTTAGGAATATATGGGAATGGAAATGAATTTTCTAAACCCACCAAATTAGATGAGTTTGGAGATAGCAATGATTTAAGGGTTTTATTTCCAAATTAAAACCTATTTATATAAACCAAACCCGTTTATCATTCTCAAACCCATACCCTCATTCTCAAATCCATAATACAAACACACCCTAAATTTGTTTTGTTCAATTGAACGAGCACGCCTTAGTCCCTCCGTGACCCCAACACTCCATCGGTTAGCATTACCTTTTACCATCTTTTAGTTGAAAATAAAACAACATCCTAATTCAAAAACTAATCGAAAACGGAATGAAATGATATAAGGTAAAGGGACACCGGATAGGAATGGAAGGCTTAAGAAGTTTTCCGAATTAAGAAAGCATTGATTCAAAATAGAAAGTGGGGGCGTATCTCAATTTCCGTTAATAAACCATAACTTTCACACATCCACATGATTTTGTCGGCAGGTTTTCTTCTCAATCTCCATATACTTATATAACTAATTTGTAATACGTATAAATCTTCTTGTATTATAATAGTCAAATGATGTACGGTCTTCTCAATGAAAAATAGCTAGAGAGATATATGTTCTGCTCAAATAAGTTATGTAGATATATAAAGAGGGTTTGGAGTATGTGCACATATATATACACAAAATTATATAGGCGAGGACAGGTCATACACTAAATTTTGATTAGTTTATGGAGTAAACTATTTGGACTAGCAAGTTTACATATATATACACAAAATCATATAGGCGAGGACAGGCAATAGTAATGTTAAAAACTTGTCAACTTTGTACTAGCAAGTTTACATCAAACAGAGGAACATATATGAATCTTTCATATAGAATTAAAGACGAGGGAAATGAAAAGAGGAATGAGAGTCTTAAAACTTGTTACGTTAGAAATGTGTTACCGCCATGTTGATTCAGGATTAATGAGATATCGATACAAGCTCTTTTCTGTTGAAAGGAATCAAAGATATTTATAGACTATTCTTTCTTCTAATAGAAGGTGGTGTGAAAATGTTAGTCCAATAAATAACATTTTCTAAAAATGAATCGACTTAATTTTTAATCTAGAGTAGCAATCAATTATTTGTGTTTTTTCAAATAGTTTTCTAAGATTGGCAATCACTTACTAAATTGTGTATTTGGAATTGTTGGGCCAAGAACTGGAGTGGATGAAGCTATAGAGTCTTCAGTGTGAAGGAATAAAGATGATTTCAGTTCGTGGAGGGTCCGAACTGAAATCATCAAAAATAATCCGAAATAAAATTTTCAGTTTGGGGAGCATGTCAGTTAGGATACTCCGAACTGACTGAAGCTCCTCCGAACTGAAAATAAGCTGAAGTGTAACTTAGGTCAACAAAAGTCAGGATTGAAGATATCAATTCGGAGGATGAAGATTTTAGTTCAGAACTGAAGTGAACTCCCCAAAGTGAAATTAAGATGCTAATAATGTTGTAATAATTTAGTTCGTAGAGTATATGTTAGTTAGATTTTGTCTATAAATAGTGTGATAAGTAGTTTGAGTTTGTTGTTTTTGAACCCGGAAAACTCTCAAAGAGGTTCCATGAGCTTGAATGTCGTTGTAACAAGCTCAGTTCCAAAACCTGTCACCACTATCAAATGAAATCTAGTAGACAGTTATGCTCTCATTGTTGTTCTAATCAATTCCACAAATTAGACTTCATATTTTCCTTCAATTTTGATTCCAAACTCAGGTCATGAGATTCCGCATCATGACCTGTTTTCAATTCGATTCGATGAGTGTGGTGAGTTGAGATGAGATTCAGGACCTGCCAATTGGTATCAGAGCCAGACAAATCAATTGATTGAATTCGATTGAGTCTGGTTCATCAATTTGACTCGATTCGAAGATTAGGTCAAACTATTAGTGAATTAAATGAGTTCAAAGTGAAATAGAAGAAGTGCGAAGTGAAATCGAAGAGCTGAATGGAAGATCCTGTTTAGATTTCAAGGTGTTCATGGTGGAGCTGGTGTTACACATTATCTATTCAAAGACAGTTGGTGTATGGAGCGAAAACACGACTAATCAATTTGAGAGAGGGGTGTGATGGAAGTAGAACGGAGCTCAGCCTCATGTCATCAATTTGAGAAAGAGGTGTGACATGATGCTTAAGACCTAAAATCAGGATGATCTAATCAAGATCTCAAAGAACCTGAGCTATCCACTTTCTTGCTGGGAAAAGGTCAAGTTTTACCTCAGACGGGAAGCAAGGTGAAATAAGCTACTGAGTAAATGCTTTCCATGGAGAATCTGGTCTTGAAGATAATCTGGTGATTCTGCAGCTATTCCTCATGAATTGGAGGAAGTTGACCATGGAGGCATAAGGTTTGAAGGTGGAAGACTCATAGCATCATCCAAGGGGGCGATTGTTGGGCCAAGAACTAGAGTGGATGAAGTTATGGAGTCTTCAGTGTGAACGAATAAAGATGATTTCAGTTCGTGGAGGGTCCGAACCGAAATCATCAAGAATAATCCGAAGTGAAATTTTCAGTTCGGGGACCATGTCAGTTAGGATACTCCGAACTGACTGAAGCTCCTCCGAACTAAAAATAAGCTGAAGTGTAACTTAAGTCAACAGAAGTTAGCATTGAAGATATCAATTCAGAGGATGAAGATTTTAGTTCAGAACTGAAGGGATCTCCCCGAAGTGAAATTAAGATGTTGATAATGTTGTAATAATTTAGTTCGTAGAGTATATGTTAGTTATATTTTGTCTATAAATAGTGTGATAGGTAGTTTGAGTTTGTTGTCTTTGAACCCGGAACACTCTCAAAGAGGTTCCGTGAGCTTGAATGTCGTTGTAACAAGCTCAGTTCCAAAACCTGTCACCACTATCAAATGAAATCTAGTAAACAGTTATGCTCTCATTGTCGTTCTAATCAATTTCACAAATTCGACTTCATATTTTCCTTCAATTTTGATTCCAAACTCAGGTCATGAGATTCCACATCATGACCTGTTTTCAATTCGATTCGCTGAGTGTAGTGAGCTGAGATGAAATTCAGGACCTGTCGGGAATGACTTAAGGAACGTGCATCTTATAGTTAGTATCAACGATGATATGATATTCATGTCCTAATGATGATATGATGTTCATATCATGACGAGTTGGAGTGGATCGATCTTTTGGTGGTGAAAGATGAAACACGTAAAAATCTTGTAGATGGAACAACTAGAAGTTGATGTCGAAACATTATGATATCATTATGTGAAGACTTTATTGTTTGATCGAGAATCAAATTTGATTTGCAAAGTGTCAAAGAGCTTCTAGTTATCTTGTGGAGTCTTATTTACGAACAATTGTAAGGTCTGATCAGGTTAGAGAGAGAAAGTAATCGAGAGAGAGAAAGTAGATTTGTCTATTAAGCTCAAGTCTCTTACATTACTCACACCCCATACCCCTATATATAGGGGAGTGGGGACTTAACAAAGACTTTCTAAGTAATTACAATTATGCCCCTAACAACAACTACAAATACAATGTTATGAATATTCTATTCCTAACAATTCCCCCTTATTTGTAGTTGTTCAAAATATGAAGTCTTTGTCTTGAAGCATCTTCATTGTTGTTATCTTGAATATGTAGATGCTTGATTTGATCTACAACCGCAACTTTGGATTTCATCAGAGTAGCTTGTTGTAATCTTTGAGACTTTTGTATCTAAAGATAAGTTGCTTGAAGAATCTTTTTCTTTTCTTTTGAAAGCTTGACCTTGATGTTGAATTGAATATATCTTTGATGAAGTATTCTCGAAGGTCTTGCTCTTTGAAGAAGTCTTAAGAACTTAGTCACCCAAAAGCTCTTTTTGGCGAATCTTGAATGATAGTCTTAACGAACTCCTCCTTTGTCTTCGTGATCTTCAAATTCAACTTTAGATTTTAATCAAAGTAGCGTTTAAATCTTTGAATCGTGGAAAGCACACTTTGAAAGTTGACTTGAAGAATCTTTTATTTAAAACGAACGTTGAATGTAGACTTGTAGTCTTTGATTTATTGATTCCGTTGTAAACATAACATTCGTTTCCTTTGATCGTTTGAACCATAAAGTGGAACGCTCCCCCTTAATTGAGTAGTTTCACTTTATTTTTCAACTTGTAAAAGCTTTATTGGATTTCTTTGAACCATAAAGTGGAACGCTCCCCCTTAATTGAGTAGTTTCACTTTCTCGTTCAACTTGTAGAAGCTTGATTGAATTTCTTTGTTTGAAGTTTCTTTTTGCTCGAATAATCATTTCCAAATTCTTTGAAGTTTTGATTTTTCATTTAGCTCCCCCCTCAACACATAATTCCTCATTCACACGTTCTTCCCCAATCTTTCCTTTTCTTCCACGTTCTTCCCATTTCTTCATTTTTCACACGTTTTTCTCCTTGGTACACGTTGTACACGTTCTTCCCCCTCATGATGATTACGACAAGTTGTAATCATCATGTAAACGTGTAATCGGTCCGAAGTCTTGAACGTTGAATTCTTGATCGTAAGCTCAAATAGTAACCATGATTGTGAAAATGGGTAAGTAACTATGAGATCACTTAGATTGCTCGTTAACACACAATCAAAATCACAAAAGAAGTTGATTGTGTGACCTACGTTCAATGTTGGAAAAGCGGTAGCATTGGTAGGATTTCCATTCGATCATTGTAAAATACCAAGATCGTTGGTACCACTACAAATGTTTCGAGCTATATCACAAAGACATGCTATTTGAAAATTCGTTCGCGTCCTAGAAAATGTTTAAAGTTTTGGCGCTAGACTCAATAGTGCATGAAACGAAGTCGAGAAATGGAGTTGGTTTTCTCTTGTTTCAATATCAACCTTCTCCGAGTGAGAATATGATAGAAATGTGCTAGTTCTCCGTGTATATTGAAACATATTCTTGTGAAGAATTTGAGTGGAGAAGAGGTATATGTGCATTGCATCACTGGGTCCATGATGTCTTTTTCAATATCGAAAATCAACACATGGAATTCGATTTGGCTACCCGGCGATTTAAACGTTGGAGAAACGGTCTCTCATTCTTTTAACCGTATCACACACTCCTCACTCAACCTCTCATATTTTCAACTCCACCCTCATTTTGGCATTTTGAAAAACGATGTTGATTTTGCACCTTTAATCTCCAATCCTAGAGCTAAAGAACCCTCACATTCGAAAGTGATTCCTTGGGTAAGTCCCTCCGGCCCTGGTTGGACTATAGGAAAAAGATATAATTTTGAAAACCGCTCAAGGTGCATCAACATTTTGCCAAATTTTCGAAATCTTTGCAATATTTTCAAAAAGACGCTCCCCCTCAACATATGCATGAGAAAAATGTTTTTGATTTTGGGAAGTCTTTTTCGAAAATACATTTGAAAAAATTGTTTCGTTGAAGCTCATTTGAAAGATTTAGGAGATAGTTCGAAAAATGATTTTATGAACTCCCCCTCAAAGTTTGATTCTGCATGTGTGATCAAACAAGTGTTTTGCAAACTAGATAAATAAGAAAAAACGCTACCAAATCTTCTCTAAAAGATGAAATAATTCTAGTCGAGATTCAAAATCCGTTATTAAATCATCTTTTTTGATTAAATCTAGTTTTAGTCGAGTTAATCAAATTTACTAGTTTACAATTTTGAAAAGATTTATCATTTTGAAAACACTTGTTTATTACGAAAATACTATCAAACACAAAGATAATACTTTGAATATGTTAGTTCTAGTCGAGATTGAAAATCCGCTACTATTCACATTCATCATATTAAACTTGTATTTAGACAAATAAATTGTAATTTTTCAGTTTTAGAACGGGTTTCAATTTGAAATAATTGAAAGCCTAAACAAATTCAAAATATCATATAAGATAATAATACCCAAAAGTGATAGTTCTAGTCGAGATTTAAAAATCCGCTACTAAACACTTCCAAATATTACGTCTCTATAGTGATAAACTAAGTTTGTACTGTTTTGTTCACAAAAGAATTGTACCGAAATCGTCGTGTTCCAATCCTTCTTGATATCTCGTGGAAGCACTCCATGAAGTTCGAGTCCGAAACTGAGGTATTCCAGAGTCATGTAGATGACCGACGTTTCTGCACAATCAACACAAAGTACTTTTGGTACCCATTTCATTTTGGGTCCTTTTTGGTTAGCTTTGTTTGAAAACCATTGATAAGTAGTATTGATTATGTGCAAAGAATATGAATTCCATTTCTTCGGTAAACACACATTTGAAGTAATTGATTTTGCAATCGGTGTGTTTGTTTTTGAAATTGGTGGAGACTTTGGAATCCATTTCTTTTTAAGAGTTGGTGAAGGACTTCTTGGTACAAAACCATTTGATTTCATTGAAGTTCGTTGTTTAAATTTAGGAACAAAACTATTCACTTTTTGCACCGAATATTTAAAGTGTGATGGTGCAAATTCAAATAACTCGGGTATTGAATAAGTGAACGCTTTCGTTTCCTTTTCCTTATTGTTCATTGGAGGACAAAGTGCTTTCTTTTCAACATGTTTGGTTGAGACGATTTTGGATTTCAAACTCGAAGGTTTCAAAGGTGTTGTAAAAGTTCCATTTGTTTGTGATTTCGGAGAATACTTTTGATTCTTTTTCGGAAAAGAACTAGTACTCGGAGAAACCACTTTTGAAAATGTTTTTGAAGATTTACCGTTGTAAACCTTCAATGGAACTTCAACATCCTTTTTCGAATCGTTTTCTCGAGTTTTAGATCTCCGTTTCTTCTCATTTGAAATGATTGGGGGTTTTGGTGAAACCGAACCATTCATTTTCCACATTGAATCAATCTTATGAGTTAAAGCTTGGATATCCTTTTCTTTTCAATGTAATTCATTTTGAAGAAATGATATCTTAGCAATAGATTGTTCATTGGAGGAGAGAGATGTTGTAGATTCTTGTTTTGAAAGATGGTTAATTGTAATCGTCGTTTCCAATGAAGATTTGTCATGTGAAGTTGAAGATTTATCAAGTGATGCTTTTTCAAAAGACGCAATTTTCTCTAAAAAGTTACGTTTTTCATTCTCAAAGTAATTAGTTCGACATTCCAACTCTTGCTCAAGTACCGAAAATTGTTTTTCTAAAATAAGAGTTGGAATGTATACTTTTTGAAAAACAACTTGTTCCATAACATCATCGGAATGAAGTTCCTTTTCGGTATAACTTGGAAAGTTATCATCCGAAAGAGGAATTTCCTAGTTTTGTAACTCTCATTTAACAATTTGTAATCAAAAGATAATTGCGTTTTATTAAAAAATGGTCGTTTTGGATCCTCTTGTTCTTCAATTTCTTTTGATGATCTAATGAAAGCCATGGTAACATTTGCTTTCCCAAAGATTTTGTGTCGTAAAGACCGGGAGCATAATACATAGCTTTCTTTAGATATTTTGGATTATCATGACCCAAACCTTCTTGTGGATTGAAAAATCGAAACTCTTTTGGTTTGTTTGGTAAAATGAGTTGATTCGTTTGTTCTCTCAAACCATTTTGCTTTAAAGTTTCAACTTCAAGTGCTTGTGCTTTTAAAGATTTAATTTCCGTTTTATAATCTTCAATTTGTTTTCTTAAAAGCATAAGATTATCGTTAGCACTAAGTCTTTCATTTCTTTCATTGTTTATGTGACAACCGTCTAAATTTCAGGTGATTCTCAATTACTTAATCGGTTCGATTCTCTAGTTACTCTTTTATCGTGTTCATATTGTCGAGTTCAAAATTACTGTGTCTTTTATTGTCGGAACCAAAAGTCGGAATCAATTTATAAATCCTAACACCAAATAAACAATACAAGAACTTGACTAAGTTCATAACGGAAACTAAAAAGATTCTAGTCCTTAACTAATTATAACGGAAAACTTAAAACGTCACAAAGCTGGAATTTCCATCCAGCCGGCGGCTGGATATAGTCAGCCGGCGGCTGAATCCCGCTGACTGTGACTTGATGAGTCATTTTTGCATGCATTTCGATTGGCTCAACTAATTAATACGGGATTGGACCTAATACTGGCCATTTGGAGTCCCAATACCAGTATTGAACACCCTCTTTAGCATATCTTTTTCATTTTCACTTTCATTTTGAAAATCTAAAACACACACACACACACTCCTCTATCTCTCTCTACATTTTCTCAAGAACACATCCACCAAAACAGAAATATTTCACCATAATCAGTCCATAACACACCATAAATCGACCATCCAAGCCATCAAAATCGTTCCAAGAGTAAAGGGTATCAAGGGAAAAGGTTTAAATCGGGTTTTGAAGAAGTTTTTGAAGCCAAATCTCATCCAAACCGTCACTTTGCTTTTTCCTTCGGTAAAACCCTTTCTTTTTACTGTTTTCATCTAAATAATCACTTTCATGTAAGATCCATAAACTGAAAATATGTTTCTATAATGATCTAAAACGTTTTCTTGCTTAAAAAAGGGTTTTTACAATAGATCTATATTTTTAACACATAAATCTAAAAGAAACAGTGACAATACTCTAAAAACACATATATTTGATAAATAACAATTTGCATGTCAAATCTAACCGTTAAACAAGCTAAAAATAAAAAATAACGTAATCTTGAAACTGGCCGAAGGCTTTTGGCCGGCGGCTGAAGGTTCTCAGCCGACGGCTAAAGTCCAGCCGGCGGCTGAGTGTCTCCAGCCGCCGCCTGAATACTGCTGTTCATAATATTTGTCGTTTTAAAGGCCGTAAACGTAAAAATAAGCTAAAATAAGTTACCACAGATTATAACTTTGAAAAGCTTACTGTTTTTGACATAGAAACTGTTTGGAAAAGCTTTTGGAATTGAAACATTTGTATTATCGTTCTTGTTGGTCATATTGCATGTTTTAAAGCGGGAAAGGGTTTTGAAAATGGACTTAAATTTTATAGCGCGCAAGCGCTGCCCAAATTTCACCGTAAAATATACCCTAAATTCAGTAACTTAATAGTTTCGGGACTTACACACTTTGACATTGAACTTTGACACTTTTTGGACTTAATTGGACATATCGGACCCTAAACCGTACACGAACTCGTTTAATCGCACAACCTTCCGTAATAATCTTTTTGGGACAGAATCTAAAATATTAAAGCTTAAGGTTTAAAATGTTAAAATGGAACTTTAACATAACCTAATTCATACTAATAATATTTATACGTTATTCCGGTGTTCTAGGTCACTTTTGATTCCCGACGCGTTCCGCTTCGCTTGTGCTTTTAGTACTCTTACTTTACTTCGCAAACCGTGAGTTACAACCCCACTTTGTTTTACTTTTGTGCTTTTAAACATTATTTGGGGGAAACATAAGATTATATGCTTTGTAACTTTTGAAACTATTGGCGAATTGTTGAAACATTTGGAAACTTGGTACTTTTGAAACCTTATTGAAACATTTGGAAACTTGTGCGAAACTTGGAACTTATTGAAACTTTGGAAACTTGAAACATTTTATAACTTATGAAACTCGTAAACTTTGGAAACTTGTACTAAACTTGAAACTCTTTGGAAACTTTGAAACTTTGGGAAACTTGGAAACTTGTGAAACTAATATGCGTATATGTGTTGTTACTCCTTAATTGGTTAACTAAATTAGGATACTTGTTAGAGCAACCAATCCTTGATGAGAATATAAACCCGTAAGTGCCTACTATTTTTAGAAACAGAGTTCAATTGCCCCGTTTTTGGTTCGAAACTTTATACACTATTAGCAACAGCCGTTAGTATTATGGGTATCGATACTTAGGAGAGGTCACTCCTTACTCAGGGTTAGCGACCCAAGTACATATTACTAAGATTCAGGTGGAAACTCAATTAAACATTTTGGGGCTAGATCCTGACCAGACAATCGGTTTAGTGTAAACTTACAACCTATATTATACCAAGTGATTGATACGAGTTACTATTTAGTTAAGCACATATTACCTACGCATATACCTTTTTAGCGCCTGGATTCCGCTACAACTTTATTTATACGAGTTTTATTTGTTTTACTTGCGTGTGTACAAAACTTCTTACTATTATTATATATGATCTAGCGTCGTTCCGTTCCTTTTACTTATGACGTCATCATATATATATTTCTATTTTTGGAAACTTTTATCGAAACTCTAAACTGTAACTCACTCACTACTTTATGTAGTTGACACTTTATCTTATGTTTCAGGAAATTAGTGTAAGTGTTGGGATGCATGGCAAGGGTCACTATGGTTACGTGAGGCGCACTTGGGAAAGACCTTTCTATTTTTGGGAATTTGTTTTGGAAACTTTGTATTTGTACTTAATTTAAATTTGTGAACTGCTTGGTTGTTTAAAACTTGAACTATTTTATTTTCAAATGAAAAGACTTGAATCGTTTAATTTGCTTATGACCGTGTAATGATATTCCAGCTCTCACATTCCGTGTTTCCGCTATAGCGGGGTGTGACAATTTAACTCATTCCTTAACTCGGTGATTAAATCCATTATTTGATTCATTCTTTTCATCCTTTCATTCATTCGTTCTTTTTTAAGATTCCCGAGTTCCTTTAAAACACTTTGATTATATTTCCTCTCATCAAACGTAATGGTTTTTTGATTGTTTTTGAAGTTGAATCACACTTTGATCATATTTCCCCTTCCAAGAAGTTGCTAACTCTTTAAACTCTTCGAGTTTGGAATTGGTAAGGTTTAAAGCTTGAATTTGAGATGTCAAAACTTGAATTTCATTTGAAAGCTTAGAATTCTCATTTAAAATATTAGCTTTTTCGTTTGAAAACCTTAAAACCAATTCGGTGTTAGTTTGCAACTTCTTTTCCAACTCAATGATCTTATTGTCAAGGGTAGACCGAGATAAAGAATGTACCTCTGCGACGTTGACATGCGATAACGTCGATAAAAATTCTCGTGCACGTGTAGCAACATTTCGTTGTCGATCCAATCTTTCATGACCGTTCCAATCATTAGGAGACAATCTTTTCCCTGTGTCTTCACACAATTTCTCTAGCTCCTATAATTTTGTCCAAGCTTGGTCCGGAGGACAATAAAATGTAAGCCCGTCATCGTTGTCGATTATGAAATCCACAATATTTCCTAAATAATCTTTCTTCATGTTGCAAATTTGATGGTGAAAATCCCTCAAAAGATGGTAGAAAAAATTTCTCAATTCTGAAAATTTGAGGAAAAAGCCGGAGAATCTTCACCCGTAGTATCTCACGCTTGTACAATCTTTTTTCCGAAACTTATTAAACCAATATCTTAGAATAGCACCATTGAATTCACTTTTCAATTTCGATTCCGGAAATATAAATCTCGTATTTTTCCGATGCTTGAATCTCGTCAAAATTCGTCGCGTAAGCTTAACCGGTATCCGAAAACAGTCGGGAAAAATAAAAATCGCTCTCTTTAAAAAAGTTCTTATTTTTCGATTTCGTCTCTAACGTGAAAACGTGGAATCGCGAAACTTCAGGTTTTTTTTTTTTTTGCTAAAGTCTCGAAACCCTCGTTTTCAACTGATCGTGATCTTTTGTGCTCGTTGTAAACACCTCTTTCTGTTCGAATGATGTTAGAGCAAGGATTGACAGGCTCAGTAACTTGGGTGTTTGGGATTCAACCCCTTGACCTCCTGCTTAGCAGTGCGAACCTATCAAGCTCTTGGCGAGCCTAAGGTGGTCAAGTGGCTGGTTGGAGAAAGATGATCGGAATATGTTTACTGCGGGAAGTGTATAGGTATTCCGGTCAAGAGATACTGTGTGCAAGTATGAGAGTAGAGAAGATGGCCTCCAAAACCTGAAGTGTGGAGTATTTATACCCAACACTACCAAGTATCAACAACGTATGACCATGATGACCATTTATGTCTCATCAGTAGGATTCCAACGGGTATTAAAGATACAGATAACGTCCATATCATTATATAACCTTATTAATGCTTTGACGGTTACACTCAAGGATTAGGCTTGAGTGTCTGACTGGTAGGATGTCAGGAGTATGATACTATGAGATGAATCCCAAGGCATTAGTGTTGGTTTGGAGGAACACGGTACTTATTAGATACAAGGTATAAGTATTGGCTCTGGAGTGCCGGGCCAAAAGCATGAGTGACAGCCTAGGCGTAAGTGTTACCAAGGTGCCGGACATCGGACCACGAGTGCCGGACGCCGAGATACGAGTGCCGGACACCGGGCCACGGGTGCCGGACGTCGGGCCACGGGCGCCGGACGCTGGGGCCAAGCTACCGGACACGGGGCCAAATTCCCGGACACGGAGCCGGATTCCCGGACGTGGGGCTAAGTGTCGGGTGTCGGGGCCTAAATGCCGGACACGGGTCCAAGGCTAGGGTGCCGGGGCCAAGGCTCGGGTGCCGGGGCTAAACTCCCAGACACGGGGCCGGATTCCCGGACACGGGGCCAAGGCTCGGGTGCCGGGGCCAAATTCCCGGACACGGGGCCATTTTACCCGGACATGGGGCCTGGTGCCGGGGCCATTTTACCCGGACACGGGGCCTGGTGCCGGGGCCATTTTAGCCGGACACGGGGCCGGGTGCCGGGGCCATTTTACCCGGACACGGGGCCGTTTTACCCGGACACGGGGCCTGGTGCCGGGGCCATTTTACCCGGACACGGGGCCCGGTGTCGGGGCCATTTTACCCGGACACGGGGCCGGGTGTCGGGGCCATTTTACCTGGTCGCGGGGCTTCTGGGTGTCGGGCTCACGTTCCGGGTTCTGGTCCTTTTGTCAGATTGAGATTCAGTGGGCCGAACCCAAATGTTAGGTTTGATAGGCTATAAGTATAAGCCATCATAAGCCATCACCTACTAACACTATCAAATGACTTAGTCGAATCACTTCTCTTCGTGTATGGTGAAATACTGTTCTAATGGTTACTGAGTTCGTGTAGGTTAAAATCATATTCGAATGGTTAAGTTCGTGTATGTTGAAATCCTATTCGAATGGTTAACTTCGTGTATGTAGGATTTCCATTCGAATTAACACTTAGAAAATTTTCAATAATCCAACCTTTGACGTATTCGTGTAAATCACCATGTTCGATCTAGTCAATTTCAAGTTCGTGTCTGGATTGTCAATTCGTTCCAACACTTGTCTGAATCTATCCGAGAACTTTGTCCGAGCAACCTATTCGTGTGATAAACTTCGTGTGTGTTAAAAACCTATTCGTGTGATCAACTTTGTGTGTGTTAAAAACCTATTCATGTGATCAACTTCGTGTTATTTAAAAATCCTATTCGAATAGTTAAGTTCGTGTATGTTGAAAGACTGTTCGAATTGAGCTATTCGAATGGATGCTAGTCGAATTCCTGGTCGAACAAGTGAAAAATCTGGTCGAATTGAGCTATTCAAATGATCCTATTCGAATGATCCTAGTCGAACGAAGTGTTTTCGAGCACCCCACTCTGATACCAATTGTAAGGTCTGATCAGGTTAGAGAGAGAAAGTAGATTTGTCTATTAACCTCAAGTCTATTACATTACTCACACCCCACACCCCTATATATAGGGGAGTGGGGACTTAACAAAGACTTTCTAAGTAATTACAATTATGCCCCTAACAACAACTACAAATACAATGTTATGAATATTCGACTTTGAGCTTTAAACATCACAGTCTATTTAATATTGTTGTTAATTAACTAGAGAAGTGAAGAAAGCACCCCAAAATAGAGATGTCAAAAACGGGTTTGACCAATATCCGAACAGGGTTTTGGTCAAACCATTGAAACCGGTTGGCCAAAACCCGGGTCGGGTTCAAACCGGGTTTTGGTATTAGATATGTAAACCCGGTGGAACCGCTTTGGGGTCGGGTCCAACCCGGTTGGGTAGAAAACCCGGTTTTGGTATTTAATAAAAAAAAAAACGTAACTTGTAAAAACACGTTAAAATTCGACTTTTTTTAAACAATCTTGACACACATCATACATAAACGTTATATTCTACTAAAAAAGCTTGCAACACATCTTCAAAGCTTAATATTTCGATAATTATTAAAAAAATGTTCGAAAACATTACTATTTTTTATATGAAATGTAACTAATAACATTGGGAAAAAAAAACTTAAGTTGAAAAAACACGTTAAACTTCAACTTTTATTAAACAAACTTGTAACACGTCATACCTAAACGTTGTCTTCTACTAAAAAAAACTTGAAATACATCTTCATAACCTTAATATTACGATAATTGGAATAAAAATGTTCGAAAGAGTACTACTTTTAAAATGAAATGTAACTAATAACATTTGAAATTTGAAATTAATTTCTTCATTCTTAATCTTCGTCTACTTCAATAAAGTCATCTTCAACGGGTTCATCTTCGGAGCTAGATGCTCAGGAAGCTTCATCGATAGCGGATTCTTCATCGGAAAGTGATATTGCAACTCCTTGTTCCACCTCAATATCGAGTACTTCGCCTTCATATTCTAGTTCGCCTTAAAGATTTTGGTGGTCTTGTATACGTTCGGCCGCGTCTAAGTCATCCTTCAAGCAAATGCACATCTCCAATGTCGCCGGTGTGAGTCTTGTTCTTCGTAAACATAATACCCTACCACTAAGAGAAAAAATAGATTCCGAAGCTACCGAAGAAGCTTGGACTGTTAGTAGATCTTTGGTCATGGCGGCTAGAACGGGAAATTGAGATTCTCGTTCTCTCCACCAAGTCAAAACCTTAAAGTTGGAGAATTTTTCAACTCCCATAGTAGCTAAAAAATCGGTTCCCGTATACCTTCCATCGTCGGTATTTGTTTGGTCATCCCCATCACCCCTAGCACGTTTAAATGTTTCTTGTTTTAAATTGTTAAACAAGTCAATTTACGAGTTCGTGCTAGTATAGGTTTCATAGGTCGACGCCATAGAAGAACTTCATTCACCAACATTTGATGGGGTTTTATACTTGTTAAAATAAACCCCAAATAACCCTTTAAAAGATTTATCAAATTTGGCTATGGCGTTATCGGCATATAATGAGTCAATAACGATATCCAATTTTGAAAATATTTTTCGCATTAGATGTTCCACCCCAATTTTGTTCAAACACGGGTTTAATGCGGCGGAAACGGTAATTAAAGGTGACAATGTAGCAAAATATTTTCTCATTTTTGCTTTCATGGGCGTTACCATTTTAAAATACAATTCACCTTGACATGCGAAATCGTCCAACTTTGTAACCATAAAACCAATTTGTTTAAGGACTAAATGACTAGTGGGATAATAAACACCCGATAATAAAGTTGTTGCGGTTTTAAAAACATTGAGCAATTGACTTAGTTTGGGAATAATATCCTTATTTTCAAGCGGAAATGGTGTAACCGGATATTTACGCACTAACTCGGCATGATAATAGGTTAAAGTACCTTGTTGGCGTAAACCACATACAAGCATATTGTAAGTCGAATTCCATCTTGTGGGAACATTCCAATTAGGGCCAAAAAGATGGAATTCGTTTCCTTACACACTTTCATATATCACTTGTATCTAATTTTGTGATATGAAAATATATCGGCTTACATTTGTCTATAAGAGCTTATGGCGTTTTTTACTTCGGTGACTTGTAGTCCGGCTTGCACAACCAAATTTATAATGTGTGAAACGCATCGACTATGATAAAAGTCACCATTCATTGGTGGTTTGTATTTTCGTTTTAGTTTACCCACCGCGACTGTATTATTACTCGCATTATCAAATGCAATTGAAAACACTTTTTCTTCCAATTTATACCTTTGTAAAACATCCCGTAACATAAGAAATAAGTTTTGACCCGTGTGAGGATAAGGAAATTGGTCAAAAACAATAACCCTCTTCATCATTTGCCACAATTCGGGATCACACCAATGTGCGGTAACACAAATGTATGAATCGGACAAACAATGAGGAGCCGACCAAACATCGGTTATTAAGTTTACATTTGTATTTAACGTTTCAAAACCTTTTATTACCATTGTTTTAGCTTTTTCCATATTTTCAAACAATCACTTCTAAGAGTATTACGACTTTCGTATGTATATCGCGGTTGAAGACATCTTTGAACCACCCCGGTGAATCGAGGGTTGTCGAAGTGATTGAATGGCAAGGCGGATTGAATCACATAACCCGCAAACTCTTGACACATCCGCTCCACCGAACATACAAATATAGTCCCGTCTTGACCCATCGATGATTGGCCCGCTTCCAGAACTTTATTGAGTACTTTGCAATACCTCTCGATGTGATGCTTCAACGTCGAGTTGGAATCATTTTTCAAAAAATTTCCGCAATGATTACAATGCGTCATCTTTTCGCCATCCGACAATTTCATCAAAGGGAAATGACACCAAATGGCTCGGTTTCGGGTTGTTTCGAGAACGGCTCCAATTGTTCTTTCACTTGAGGAACCGAAACCGATGGAAGCGGTAGAGCTTTGAGTTGCCATTTGATTGTTGATGATTTTTCGAGAATTTTTCTAACGTTTTTCGAACATATTTTTTGCGTTTTTAGAGTTTTAAGAGTGTTTTGACAGAGTTAGAATTGTGTGATTAACCTTATACTCAACCTACATACTTATAGTAAATTTGGAATGACAAAATGGTAAAAAAAAACACCCAAAATACGGCTCCCAAACGGTAACAAATGGTTACAAAAAATCAAAAAAAAAAAGCAAAAAAAACGGCTATATAGCTGCTGCTGCCAAAACCGGGTTCAAACTGGGTATTGGAACCGGTTTTTCGACCCGGTTCGGGCAAACCCGGTTCATACCCGATCCAAAACCTAAAACTCCAACCCGGGTTCAACCCGCCGGATATTGGCCAACCCGAACCGGTTCCGGTCAAACCCGAGTCTGACCGATTCAGCTTTTCGATTTTTTCGCGGTTTCAATTTCGGTTTCGAGTTTTTTCAACACGACTACCCCAAAAGCGAAAACACCACCATCTCCAAGTTACGCCCTACAAGCCACAAAAGAGTTTTAACTCATTAAAACCAAACGACAACCCCACTTCAATGATTCAATCACTATTATTGTTTGTCATCATCGCATCATCTTTCATATAAGATCTAAAAAGGCCATATTACAACTAGATCTCACTTTTTTATACATCACAATCTTTCTAATATATTAACTATCTCAATTCCATCAAACTTATCTCACATATAATTATAGGTAATGATTAGTATAGTATTTGTCAAAATCTGCACTTTTTAATATAATTTGCAATAATTTTATGTGTTATCGTTTCTTCTTTTCATTAGAATCAAATACAATAACTTGTACATAATGATCGTTCATGTCTAAGATGGTTTAATTTGTAATTAGCGGCTTTGTATATGGGTTTAAAATTATGAAAAGGTCATCACTTATAAAAGAATGTGTGATAAATTGAATGTATCTATTTATTTAAATCTTGTGACTAGTTGTAAGTTTCTGAAAACTTTATACATCGAGAGATCATATTATGATTTATGAAGCAGTATGAAAGTTTTATTCCTCATAATTGAATGAATTACTAGGGAAAATTGCATGTAATTCTGATGAACTTTCATTAAGTTGCATCGTTTAAAATCATCATAAAAATTAACAAAACTTTTATTCCATTAACATTATATATATATTTTTTATTTAAATTACTTTAACTATTGATGAGATTAGTAAGGACTACTTATGTATATGTCCAAGTTGTCAGCGCCTGTCAAGCTGTGAGCGCCTGTCAAGCTGTCAGCCGCTGTCAAGCTGTCAGCGCCTGTCAAGAGTGTCAGCGCCTGTCAAGAGTGTCAGCGTCTGTCAAGTTGTCAGCGCCTGTCCAAGCTGTCAGCGCCCGTCAAGCTGTCAGCGCCTGTGAAGCTGTCAGCGGCTGTCAAGCTGTCAGCGCCTGTGAAGCTGTCAGCGCCTGTCAAGCTGTCAGCGCCTGTCAAGATTGTCAGCGCCTGTCAAGTTGTCTGTCAGCGTCTCTCAAGTTTTCAGCGCCTGTTATTTGAAGCGCCTGTCTTATTGGCTGACGTCCCGTCATAATGGCGCTTCATGACTGCTTTATTGTCGTCATAATAGTAAGGCGTTACATATATTAGGGATTGATGATTAAGGCCGCTCAAGTATTCATGATCATCATTAATGGACCAACGTTCCATATACTTGAGACTGGCCATATAAATACATGGTCTAAATCATTGTCGACCTCATCTTATCTCATCTCAACTCACACTTACTGAAGCTTAAACACAGAGTTCATACACTATTGCCTTCATCCTCAACCTTGATCACCCTAGGTTCGTCAAGAACTTGTTGGGTTTGCACTGTGATCATCACAGGAGATCTAAGGTTGACATCACCTAAACCCTAATCCTTGTGTTTGACAATCGTTGCTCGAACATTGGCGCCATCCGTGGGACACGTTTTTTAACGGCGTTTCACTTTCCCAATTCCTTTTTTTTTATTTCTGCGTAATCAACCGTTTCCATGGAGGCAATAAATTCATCGCAGGTTATTTCTTCAGCGCCAGAAATAACCACTACCGTGACTACCACTGCACCGGAAACGGGGATAACTTCACCCCCTGCTTTTCCTCCATCACCTGTTCGTACCACAATGCCGGAACCATACGTCGATTCTGAGTGGACGGTGTCGGATCTAAGGTCGACACGAGGGTATCCCTCTTTAACAAGTCCCATTTTTTCCACAAGGTTGGCGGGAACAAGTATGTTTACTTCACCACCGCCAGTGACATCCATCCCTCCATTTTAGCCTCTTTTCTCCCACGGGACAAGCTCGCAAGAGGATGGCACGGATCTTGTAAGACAACCTGTTTCGATTGCTTCCCAGCCTGCTACTCAAGGGGTTCAGGAGGATCCCATTGTGGAACTGCTTAGAAGGTTAGCTCAGAGCACTCAACCACCACCACCCCCACCACCACCTGCTTCGTCAGATCTGTTGTCACAGTTAGTGGAGGCATTGCGCTCAACGCCTCAACCAGCGCCCGTACAGCTAGTGGATCCGTTGTCACAACTCTTGGAGTGGCTAAGGCAACCAAGCACACACACCCCACCAACACCTCTACCACAGGACACATCTAACGACATGCTCAGAGTGTTGCAAACCCTAGTGACAGCAACAGTACCACCCCGTGCAGCCATTATGCCTTTGTCAGTGGTTAGTTCAAACTTTTGTGACTGGGTTGCCAGATTCCCACTCCCAGATAAGCAAAAAGTCCCGTCCGTTGTTGGTACTTACGACGGTACTCGAGATCCATACGACCACCTTGCTCTGTTTGAACAGGCTATTATGACGGAGAAATGGTTAGACCCAGTCGCTTGCCACATGTTCCCTGGAACATTACAAGGTTTCGCTCGTGATTGGTTTGTTGACTTGCCTGAGAGGAGTATTCAAGATTTCGCAGATCTAAAAGCCAAGTTTGTGACTCAATTTGTACAAAAAAAGAAGCAACATAGAACTCATATAGAGGCTCATTTGATACGACAAAAAGAAGGAGAGGGGTTGCGTGACTTTATCCAGCGATACACACAAGAATGCCAGAAGATCGCCATGTTACCAGAGAGTCAACAAATTTCTGGCTTTACTCTTTCCCTGCTTCCAGGACAACTGCAAGAAATCTTAATCAAGAGAACTCTAGTTACTTTCAAAGAAGCCACGGACAGGGCATATGACAATCTAAGGTCAAAGGAAACTGTCTCCCTGACAAGAGAGGTAGGCGGCAAGTCATGGACCGACACGTCAGATCGCAGGCATGATGCTCTAACTGAAGACCATCGACGAGATGAAAGGAGCAACATGAGGTTTGGCCCATACGATAAACATGCGTGTGAGCGTGCTCTTAGCAAAACACCAAAAGAAATCTTGATAACAGAGCAGGTGTGCGCTACCTTCACACCTCCACCCCAGATGTAGCATAGGTCAGGTACGGAAAACAAGAATAAATACTGTGATTTCCATGAAGACCATGGACACGACACAAATGTCTGTAGAGAGCTCAAAAGGGAAATCAGGCGGGCTTTGGAAGAAGGCAAGCTAGAACACCTTGTCCCTGGCGCTAAGCAGCAAGCAAATAAAACTCCACTTAAGAAGAGTTATGCCTGGCAAAAGAAAGGGGAAGACACAGAACACCTGGACCACCTGATGGCCATGTCTTCATGATACATGAGGGAACCAATATGAAATGACCTATCAAGGTGCGATAGTCTTTACTGTCATTTTTTCCTTTGTTTTTTCAATAAATGTTTCCAAGCACATGGAATGTCATGGTCATGTATGAAACTGGCAATAATAGCATTTGGTCTGATCTTGTATCCCAATATTATCGCACAATATCATTTTTCTATGGTATTTGCATAAACAAATAAATATTGAAATAAGGATTCAATACAAAAAGCATACGGCCACAATAGACATCTCAGTCTAAAGCCAAACATGCACTTTCATTACGTACAATGTTACAACTTGAACACGCATGCGCACGTACACAACTAAGAACATAGTTCAATACAACATGTATGAAGCCAAGAAAGACAACCTTGTCTGGCCAAATAACATACAATCATATTCGTCTTTTAATCTACTTGATAAAAGATAAGCACTTCTCACTGGGAAGCGACAATCCTCGCGAGTAAACAAAGTAAAGGTTAACCAACAAAAGTGCCATTGGCACAGTGTCACAGGCACAATATGAAGCATACATCAGAGATACCCAAATCTACCTATGTCATTGGCATGCAAAGGAACCATGGGCCCTCAAGAAAGTGTCATACCCACAACCAAATATACACACTGTCATGCACACCCAAGACGGTGTCATGGACACAACATCCATAATAAAAAGATAAAAAACAAAAATGTGTTATTGGCTTGATCATCCAATAAAACATTATTTTTCAAAGCTAGACATTGTCACACAAAGCAAGGCTACGCCTAGACAACGCCATGCCAAATCACAACAAGGACAAAGACAGGTTATTTCAGATAGAGATGCATGGTTTGCAACCGAAAAGACTTCCGACTTTGACAAAAAGTTCTATGATTCTTTTAAAGAACACACAGTTAGTTATTTTCATGTGTGGACTAAACAGGAAACATCGAATGCTATGCTACAGTCGGTCCGTGGCTTGGCTACCGCCGGTCCATGGCTACCTTCGGTCCATGGCTTGGCTATCGGCCGGTCGTGGCTTACCGCCGGCCTCAAAAAATAAAAAAAATAAAAAAAAAACTTACGAGTAACGAGTGATGATATTTACGACTTGCAAACCGTTGTTTTGGAAAATCCTAACTCGGTGGCATGATGACGTTAGTAAGGACTACCTATGTATATGTCCAAGTTGTCAGCGCCTGTCAAGTTGTCAGCGCCTGTCAAGCTGTCAGCGGCTGTCCAGCTGTCAGCGCCTGTCAAGCTGTCAGCGCTGTCAAGATTGACAGCGCCTGTCAAGATTGTCAGCGCCCGTCAAGTTGTCAGCGCCCGTCAAGTTGTCAACGGCCTGTCTAAGTTGTCAACGCCTGTCAAGTTGTCAGCGCCTGTACAAATTGTCAGCGCCTGTCCAAGTTGTCAGCGCCTGTCAAGCTGTCAGCGCCTGTCAAGCTGTCAGCGCCTGTCAAGCTGTCAGCGCCTGTCAAGCTGTCAGCGCCTGTCAAGATTGTCAGCGCCTGTCAAGATTGTCAGCGCCTGTCAAGCTGTCAGCGCCTGTCAAGCTGTCAGCGCCTGTCAAGCTGTCAGCGCCTGTCTAAGTTGTCAGCGCCTGTCAAGTTGTTTGTCAGCGTATCTCAAGTTGTCAGCGATTGTCATTTGAAGCGCCTGTCTTATTGGCTGACGCCCCGTCATAATGGCGCTTAATGACTGCTTTATTGTCGTCATAATAGTAAGGCGTTACATATACTAGGGATTGATGATTAAGGCAGCCAAGTATTCATGATCATCATTAATGGACCAACGTTCCATATACTTGAGACTGGCCATATAAATACATGGTCCAAATCATTGTCGACCTCATCTTATCTCATCTCAACTCACACTTACTGAAGCTTAAACACAGAGTTCATACACTCTTTCCTTCATCCTCAACCTTGATCACCCTAGGTTCGTCAAGAACTTGTTGGGTTTTGTCAGGATCGTATTAGTTAATGTAAACTAATAAGTTTGCCTTCGTTAAGATCGTGATCTATTGAAGAAGTTCAGCAGCGGATGAACACTTCAATATTAACAAGTTATCGAATAATATAATGTTATCGAAAAGCAATAAGAACAAACAGAATATTATCGAATTATAAGACTCAATTGTATTAATGAGAAAATATCAATACAACGTGTTTTTATCAATACAAGGATCTATCTATTTATAGACCTTGAGGCCGACCTAGATAAACTAGGAAACATCAGCTATCCTTATCTAAACATATCGTTATCTAGAATAAGGAAACTCTATCTAATAACAAAAGGAAACATAATCTAATTATAATTCTATAACTTAGATTATACTTGCACGGCAAGTTGGTCTTCCGTATCAACTTGACTTCTTCCGTAGCATCTTGATTAGTTCCGTAGCAACTTGATCAGCCGTAGTAACTTTGTTGGACAGCCGCACTAACTTGTTCTTCCGTAGTAACTTATTAATGTCTTCCACATTGAACGTTTAAGTTACTTTTCTTGTTTGTTAAGCGTATTGTTTATGGTTAAACGATATTGACTATGTTATAACCCAACAATCTCCCCCTAACCTTGAACTTTTATGACACATCAAAAGTACAAGTTTTATGCTCCAACCGTACTAACTATTTTCATTAACACAAGATGATTTAACTATTACAAGTTTTAAGTCATCTTTGTTTAGGCCAATCACTTTCTTTGCCTTTGTTCTTTTCATCTACAATTTGTACCAATATCTTCCAAACAAGTTCGTGTGCAAGAGGTGAATCATGAAGTCCATTGAGCTTGACTTCAATCAACTCTTCCAAAGTCTTTAGATCATGAGGATATCGCACATCAACCAAATAAAATTCCATGGCTCCCTCCTTTCTTCTGATGGAGTAGACACCACTTCGATCATAGATAAACCACTTGAGTACTGGATTTCTTGGACTTCCTTTCTTGAACACTGAGCTTTTCTTTTTGTAACCTGGTTCAAAGAGTCCACATAGAATGTCCATAGCAAGATCAATTCCTGAACATACTCCTCTTTGATGAGAGTACTTCGTTTTGCCTATGTGATACATTCTTTCCAAGTCATCCCTGTCAAAAACTCTTATGGCTTCATGGAAGGCATGAAGTATCTTCTTTGACTTGTCGTGTCTGATCACTTCATATTCAGTCTTTGTTTGCCCACCAATATACTTCCAGTCAATGATGATTGGAGGTTTCACAGCCAATGGAGTAAACCTAAGACCTTCAACATGATTTATGTATGCAGAATAATCTCCCCCTTGAGCAGTGCTAGGAGGATCTTGTTCCATACTTTCTGGCTCTTGTTTAACATCCATAAATGGAATGTCTGGATTTTCTTTTGAGAAGCAGCAGCAGCATCTTCATTCATCTTCTGTCTTTTAGCTAGAGGCTCTTTGATGCTAGCTTTTGTCTTTTAGGTTTCTCATGAGGTTTCTCCACAACAGGAACAGGTTCTGGTTGAATGAACACTTTCCTTCCAGTTCTCAAGGCAGCTTCTAGTGCCTTTTCTTTCTTCTCTTGAATCTTTGCAAGAGCTATTTTTCTTTTGGCTTCCTTTTGTTTCTCTTCCTTCACAAGATCCAACATGTTAGTTAACTTCATAGGGCCTAATGACCTACCACTGTGACCTTTGCTCTTGAGGTATGTGGTGTATTTCTCCCTGTCTTCAGCTAACTTTGCTTGTGTGGACTTGGACACTTTCTTCTTCTCAGACTTGGTTTTGGCTTTTGCTTGCTGCTGAAGAGCAATTTCATCCTCTTCAACTGTCTTCATAGCATATCTCTCATCTGCTTTCACCAAGCCTTGATAAGCCAAATCATTTAAAATCTCCTCATTCTGCATCTCCTTTGCACGAGTTGCATCCTCCTCAGCAATTCTAGCCATTTCTTCTCTTTCAGCTGGAGTTGGAGACTTGTTCAGCCTAGCATGAAGCCCATCTTCTTCAGCTATCTTCCTTTTTCTTGCCCTTTCTTCTTCTTCATGCTCTTTGGATATTCTGAGCATCAATTCAGCTTCAGCTTGCTCTTGTCTTAGACTTTCAATTTCTTCTTCAGTCATATTTTGAAAATTTATTCTTTCTTCAGCAAGCCTTTCTTCCTCCTTCCTTTTCTCCTTTGATTTCTCCACAACTATAGTTTTGCCTTTTTCTTTATGTTCTGGAGCATCAAGGTCAACCATCTGAATCTTCATCTTCTTCTTATCCACAGTCACATATCCAACTCTACCTGTAGAAACAGAAACACTAGCAGGTTGTTCAGGTAAGGTTATAGAAGCTGCTGGTGGTTTAGCAACCAATGCAGCTGCTGCTCTTTGTTTAGCAACTAGCTCAGCAATCATCTTCTTCCTTTCTTCCTCTGCTTTCTCCTTTTCTTGCTTCTGCTTCTCTTCTTTGATCTTAAGCAGTTGTGATGCTATTGTGTCTTCATCAGCCATCACACTTGTTCTTGTCATCTCTTCTTGAATAAGAACATTTGCAGCTTCTTGTTGATCAATTGTAGGAATGGAAGCTTCAGTTGTTGTGGTTGAGAGTGTTGTAGCTTCAGAGTGTATTGCAGTTAAAGGATTTGAAGCTTGATAAAAAGTGGGAGGAGTAGTTGTGAAAAGATGTGAGTGATCCGCATCATCTGTCCTTGGACTGGTAACCATGGGGTCAGTAGTAAACGTGTCCGCAGCAATGGAGTCCGCATCAACTGGATTAGTAACCATTGGCTCCGTAGTAACTGTGTCCGCAGCAATAGAGTCCGCAGCAACCATCTCTTCATCCGCATTAACTTGGTCAGCAGTAGCAACTTGAGAAGTCATTTCAGTTTCAACTTCCATTTCGTCTACTGTTTCTTCAACCATTTGCTTTACTTCTTTCTGCTGCTCATCAACCAATGGCTCATCTATTGCCATCTTTTCCCCTTCTTCATCTACCACCATATCTTGTGTTTCTAACTCTGTCTCCCCTTCAAATGTACTGCCTTCCATATCTTCATCATGTTTTGATGTGGCAGTGATCACCGTATCTGCACTTCCCTTGTCTTCACCTTTGCTCTCTTCAGATGAGAACAGAATAATTGGTTCTTTCTCCCCCTTGTTATCATCTGCAGGAGAGTCATATGAAGATGAGGAGCTAGAAGGTCTTGGTGAATTCCCAGCACTTCGTGTGGTGATTCTTTTGGGCAGTAACTGGGCTGATAAAAGTGCTTGTTGTGCCAGTACCTGTTGCACCAAAGATGTAAGAGAAGACAACATTTCACCCTGTTTTTCAACCTTCACCATTAAAGATTGGTACAAAGCCATCAATTCATTAAACTGACCACCACTACCCTCACCCCTTTCCTGTTGGGTACCAACAGGTGGTTGATCATAGGGAATAGAGAAACTCTCCTGCCTGGCAGAAGCATGTAACTCTCCCATGGTCTCTTGGCGCCAGGGACCACCTTCCAAAACTGAGAACAAGTCCTCAGCAAAGGATGGTGTTGCCGTAGTTTGGGTCTTAGTGATGTTAATACTGTCCTGAGCTTCACTGTGAGAAGTGAAAGCTGCAGTAGTATCAGCCCTCCCTACATGGTCTCCCCCCCTCCTTATGGACCAGCTCAGTGAACAAGGGGGTGTGTTCAATGTGTTCCCCTAAATTTGGAGTCATTCTTGAAGATGTTTCAGGTAATGATTTTGAAATGTGAGAATGGGGGATGGTTTTAGAAACAAGAGGCTGAGTAACCCTCTTGATTCTTTTGACAGCAGCCTTGGGTGGTTTGTGAGGTGATGAAACAGTGGGTTTAGTTACTTTAGAAGTAGTAACTGGTGCAGTAGCAACTGGAGTAAAACTCACAGTAGCAACTGGAGGAACATGAGCAGTAGTAACTGCCGTAGTAACCTCAGGGATTCCACCTGCAGTACCTGCTTCAGATATGGCACTAGTGCCCACGGATATTGCAGTAGTACTGATGGTGGCAGCTGGGGGTTGGGACAGAGGTGAAGTCACTTGTCCTTCAGCTGGAGGAATGGTGACCACCAACATTGTAGAGAATAGTGGTGTCACATTTGCTGAAAAACCTTTATTGACTTGTCTCATGTTTGTAAAAACTTTCTTTGAATGAGCATGTGAATGAAAACGTTTTGTTGATCTAGTAAGATCTTTATGCTCACAGTTA
This sequence comes from Senecio squalidus, assembly GCA_910822075.1. Classification (NCBI taxonomy): domain Eukaryota; kingdom Viridiplantae; phylum Streptophyta; class Magnoliopsida; order Asterales; family Asteraceae; genus Senecio; species Senecio squalidus. The sequence continues at coordinate 42,680,019 of CAJVGC010000060.1, read as the reverse complement.
ATACAATGTTGAAGGAAGCGAGGATACATCAAAAATTTATGTTTTGGGTTCAAAATATTCCAACGCATTCCTTCAAATATCATGTAAGAAAAGTTGTAAGTTCTTCTTGTAGCCAAACACACCATAGCATTGGCTAAAGCAGAACTGCCCTCATGCCATCCTGTTCGTTTTTGGGACATACATTGTTGCAAAGTATGCAACATGAATTTCCACTGAGGGGAGAGTTTTGCCTTGAGAAAGGTCGAAAGATTTAAGTCCCCCTCATATCCCATATTTGTAAAATTTTCGATCAGGATGTCATAAGCTACTTTTACCATACCTCTTGAGTCTTGCAAGTGTAGATGTTTGCGTAGAGAAGACTCTGTAACCTTGATTTCTTTACCATCGACCACCGCATTAATGGCTGTCTCCGTATTATCAATTGCAGCGGATGTCCAGAAATCCCTAATGTGGGATTCATCAATTTCTGGATCGATGGTTAACGCCGTCTTTATCTTTGAATGATTAAAGAAATCAATGATTTGATGGAAATCGGCGTTTTCGTCATTCTTCTCCAAGAAAGCTACCATGTTGTGAGTTTTGAAAATTTGTAGTTCCGCCATTGTTGTATTCTGTGAGTAATGAACAAGAATGGAAACAGTAAGTCACAATGATAAAGAAAATTGAGAAATTTTTGTCTAACGGTAACTTTTTAGGAAGATTTAGGGGTTTTTAGAAAAGGTAAGTTTCAAACGGTTAAAAACAACCCCTATTTATACTGAAATATTGTAACAACTTGATAACTCCGATTAGACGCGGGTAATGATTTAAAGGTAACGGTCCAGTTAAAAATTTCCACGTGTCACGAGTAGCTGTGCCTCGTGCCTGAATTTAAAAATTAGGTTCAATCGGGCTTTGCCACGTGTAAAAGTGAGTTACAAGTTGTATTTTGACTTGTCAAATCATCATTAATTAGGGTATTCTTATTGCTTAAGAAACCTTTTAATATGATAATCTGCCGTATTAACAAATGAGTCCGTAGTGAGTTGGTTAAGCGTCCGTAGGAATGGTTCATAGGCCTTATTAACTGGACTGTCCGTAGTAACGTGAGTTACTGGCAGTATTAATCCAGAGGTCCGTAGCAACTCATTATTTGTCCGCATTAACCATTCCGTCCAATTAAATAGACTTAGGGCAGTAGTAGTTAAACCTTCCCTTAGTATTATTCGTTTGGTCGTACTAATCATACTTTGGTCACAATTTGTTTCTACAATTTATGTTGCAGTAGTAACATAGTACAATGCTAGAGAGTAAAGTACTTGATTTTCATCATAAGGTTACTACTGCTTCTCGAAGGGACTTATTTTAAACCGATAGAAATACTAAGAGAAAAGAATATAAGTTATTCATCCATATTGGTCATTCCAATGCTTGTAATCAAGAATGTGAATCTCCCCACATCAAATGCTTTTGTGAGGAGGTCAGCAAGCTGATTGTCAGTGTGAATTTTCTCAACATGGATCAGTTTCTTCTCGTTGCAATCTCTTATGAAGTGGTAGCGTATCTCTATATGCTTTGTTTTGGAGTGTTTGACTGGATTGTTGATGATGCTTATTGTGCTTTGATTGTCAATATAGATTGGCGTGTTCATGAAGGAATAGCCATAATCCATCATTTGATTTTGTATCCAAAGTACTTGAGCACAACAACTAGCAGCGGCAATGTACTCAGCTTCTGTGGAAGAGGTTGACACCGTTGTTTGTTTCTTGCATTGCCATGACACCAGTCTTGAACCAATAAATTGGCATCCTCCAGTCGTTGATTTCCTGTCTAAGTTTTCACCACCATAATCACTGTCAGTATAAGCAATTAAATCAAAAGGAGAGTCTTTAGGATACCATAAGCCTAAATTAGGCTTGCCCTTTAGGTAGCGAAAGATTCTCTTGACTGCGATGAGGTGTGACATCTTGGGCCTTGTTTGATATCTTGCACATACACAAACTCCAAACATGATGTCTGGTCTTGAAGCTGTGAGATACATGAGAGATCCAATCATTGATCTATAGTTATGTATATCCACATCCTCCCCCTCAAGATCAGGCGTCAATTGTTTGTGAGTTTCAACCGGAGTGCTTGCAACCTTGGCATCCATGAGGCCAAATTTGGTGAGGATGTCCTTGACATACTTGGTTTGGCTTATAAAGAGGCCATCCGGTTTTTGTTTGACTTGTAAGCCCAAAAAGAAAGTGAGTTCACCCATGGAACTCATTTGAAACTTAGTGTGCATGAGGTCCTCAAACTCTTTGCATAATGAATCTTTGGTAGAACCAAAGATGATGTCATCAACGTAGATTTGAACAAGAAGAATGTCGGAGTGAGATTTCTTTAAGAACAATGTCTTGTCAATTGTGCCTCGTTGAAAGTTGTTTTGTAGAAGATAATATGAAAGAGTGTCATACCAAGCCCGTGGTGCTTGATGAAGCCCATAGAGAGCTTTGATCAATTTGTATACCTTGTGAGGATGTTGAGGGTCCTCAAATCCAGGAGGCTGTTTGACATAGACTTCTTCCTCAATGACACCATATAGAAAAGCACTCTTGACGTCCATTTGATAGACCTTGAATCCCATGAATGAGGCAAAAGCTAGAAATAATCGAATTGCTTCAATCCTAGCCACTGGAGCAAAGACCTCTTCGTAGTCCATTCCTTCTTCTTGTGTGTAGCCTTGTGCAACCAGTCGTGCTTTATTCTTAACCACAATCCCACGTTCATCTTTCTTGTTTCTGAAGATCCATCGTGTACCTATCACCTTCTTGCCATATGGGACTTCCACTAGAACCCATACTCCTTGAATCTTGAATTGGAGGAGCTCTGCCTGACATGCCTCGATCCAATGTGGATCTAGTAGTGCTTCTTGGATTTTCTTAGGCTCCATTTGAGAAAGAAAACATGCAAAAAGACATGTGTTGATAAGAGCAGTCTGAGGATCCTTTTTGGACTTGGTTTGACTTCTAGTTGCTATTGAGAAGTCAAGTTCACCAATTATTTGAGAAGGTGGATGATTCTTGGTAACACGAGAAGATGGGATCTTCTCAAGTCTTAGTTCAACGCCCAAGTTTGTATCATTCATATCGGGCATCTCATTGCTAGGAGAATAGGCATTAAATGGAGGAGGGGTGAATGGAGGAGTAGTAAATGAAGGAGCAGTGACTGAAGTAGGTATATCAGTAGTATAAGGCTCAAAATCTTCATTGACAATTTGTTCAACTCCATTATCATCCTCTTGAACTAGGCGTGGAACACCGTTAGAGCGTGTTGTATTATCCGTAGCAATTGGTGAGTGTGGTGATACTGCGTCGTCCTCCTTTGTAGAAGCTTCTTCATTGTGAGGAGAATCTGGTTCCTCTTGAATTATTTGAATTGGATCTTCCAAAGAGACTGGAAGATTTATGTATTCCATTACATCCAATCGAGCAGTACCTGTGATGGGAGCCGTAGCAACTGGCTCCGTAGTAAGTGGATCAGTAGGAATAGAGCTAGCCGCAGTAACAGGATCCGTATTAACTGATTTTGAGTGAAACTCAAAGGTAGAGTTTAATGATTTGGTCAAGGCATCCAAATCAAACACCCAGTCTGGTCCATGTCCCTTCTTGGTATACGTGTGTTCATTGAAGGTCACATTGGAGCTTTCCTCTATAAACTTGGATTTGTGATTGTAAACGCGATATGCCTTGCTTTGAGATGAGTAACCAACGAATGTACCTTCATCAGCTTTGCTGTCAAATTTACCAAGGTAGTCTTTGGAGTTTAAGACTGTGCATGGACATCCAAATGCGCGTAGAAAACTGATCAAAGGTTGTTTCTTGTGAAGGAGCTCATATGGAGTCTTGTTGTGTGCCTTGACTAGCAAAACCCTATTCTGAACATAGCAGGCAGTGTTAACTGCTTCTGCCCAGAAAAAGATGGGAAGATTAGAGTCAGCCAACATGCTTCTGGCTGCTTCAATCAATGTCCTATTTCGTCTTTCAGCAACTCCATTTTGTTGAGGGGTCCTAGCAGCACTAAATTGTCTCTCTATTCCTTTCTTGTCACAGAAGTCATTCATCACCTGGTTCTTGAATTCTGTACCATTGTCACATCGAATTTTCTTGATCTTCAGGTTGAGTTGGTGTTCAATCTTGGTGACAAAAGTGATGAGGAGCGGACTTGTTTCATCTTTGGTACCAAGAAAGTACACCCATGTGTATCTTGAAAAGTCATCAGTGATGACAAGGCAGTATGACTTCTTTGCAATACTCTTTACATTGGTAGGACCAAAGAGATCCATGTGGAGTAAATGTAAAGGTGTGGTGTTAGAGTTAATCTCCTTTGTCTTGTGAGAAGACTTGTGTTGCTTGCCCTTCAAGCAAGCTAAGCAGTTGTCTTCAAGGTTGAACTGCTTGTTTGGGAGACCTCTAACCAAACTAGATTTAACTAGTTTATTGATGTTCTTCAGGTTCATGTGGCACATCCTCCTATGCCATAAAGTGGATTCATCTAAAGTAGCTTTTGAGAGCAAGCATGCTTCAGGTGAATTGATTTGAACCTTTGACATGTCTAGACAATAGACATTGTCTCTCCTTGGTGTTCTGAGTAAGATCATACTTTCATCTATGACATACCCAGGCTTCATTATAATGCATTCTGTAGCAGTGAAGATCGGTGTGTGTTTCTCATCACAGACTTGAGAGACACTCAACAAATTATATTGAAGCTGTTGCACATAGTACACGTCTTTGAAGTGTAGTGTACCATTGCTTATTGTTCCTTTCCCAGTAATCTTTCCTCCTTTTGGATTGCCTCCAAAAGCAACATATCCTCCGTTGAACTTTTCAAAGTCCTGAAGGCATGACATGTTGCCCGTCATGTGCCTGGAACAGCCACTATCTACATGCCAACTGTTCTCACTTTCTTTTGTTGGCTGAACCTGCACGTAAACGATAGAGATTAGTTTCTGGTGGGAACCCAAGCCAAAGTTGACTTGGGTTTGCCCATTTAATCAAAGTAACTCACCTTCCTTTGTACTAGTTTTGAGAAATCAATGGGGATAGGTGGTTGAGTTACTTGGATCTTTGGTTGCCACACTTGTTTGAAAGATTTTGCTTTTTGAACAGTTTTAGTGTTAACATTTTTTGATTTAACAATAGGAACATGTACTGGTTTGACATGCCTTTGTTTCTTATTGTTAATAGTAGCCTTAGTAACGAAGTTACTTTTGGCAGTATTAGCACGAGCAGTATTAACACGGTTAGGTTTCACAGTATTAATACGGGCAGTATTAACATCATTATGTTTGGCCGTATTAACTTTAGCAGTAGAAACAAAGTTTTGTCTAACAGTAGGAACTCTATTCTTCTTGTTAGAAATTACGTTTCTTTTGTTAACACTTTGATTTCCTGAAGAGAATTGTTTGACAAAGTAATTTTTATGGGCAACCCTTCCTGTGTATCCCACCCCATGATGTGGTTTTTGACTCACTTGTAGTTGATTTTGAGGATTGTGATAACAGATTTTTGCATAGTGATTCAATTTACCACAAATAAAACATCCCTTCCCAGAGCTTTTCACAATATGTCCCTTTTGAGTTTTGACTTGATTCATATTTCGTTGGTTTCCTCTTTTACCTATGTGTTTCCAAGCCTTATCGTTTTCCTTAGGGACTATCTTGTTCTTACCTTTAGTGGGTGTTTTGACAATTTTAATGGGGTCAGAAGGTGGCATAGACACTAGACTTTGTGTAGAAGGTAGAGTTATGCCTTCTATTGTGAGTAAGTGATTTTCCAATGGAATATCCTTGTTTTTCACAATATGGATCTTACTTTCTTCAACTAAGTCCTCAATTAGAACTTCATCATAGTTGATTGGATCAACATTGAATGATTCTTTTGGAGGTGTCTGAGAGATGGGAATCCTAGGTTCATCTAAGGATGGAGGGATATAGTTTTGGTTAAATGGAGGGGCAACTTCTTTGTAACCTAAACCAGCCTTTACCTTGCCATGAATTTGTTTTTGACATAGGTCATTTACTGATTTTGACGCAAATTCTAATTTCCCTACATCTAACTCAACTTTATCATGTTCTTGTTCTAGTCGTTTGATTTCGTCCCTAGCCATCTTGAGTTTAAGAAGTAAGTCCTCTTTTTGCCATTCAAGTAAATTAATCTTTTCCTGATAACTTTGTTCATTAATTTTGTGTGACTTGATCTGATTTTCTAAGTTATCAATTACCCTATGAGCTGACTGTCTTTGTTCTTCTAAAATCTTGATTGAGTCACTCATCAATTGATTATGATTTTTGTATTTAACAATTATAGCTTTACAATCAGAAGTACATAGTTTAGAATTTACCTCAGCCATAAGAGATGGAGTTTCTGGATTTGGTGATTCAATAGCCATAAGAGCATCCTCTTGTGTTGCTCCTTGATCGTCATCATTCCAGTCATATCCAAGTATGTTGTTGCCAATTTCAGTAATTCCAACATCAGTATAAACTAGCTCCGTAGAAACGAAGTCATCCGTAGGAACTAATTCCTCCATAGAAATAATGTCTGTATCATCCATTACTACGGCTATGCATGCATGGTGAACAGTAGTAATATTTTCTACGTGATTTTGTTCTTCGGAGATTAGTGCCCTATTTTGACTTGTTTCTTCAGCTAAGTCACTCCAATCATATCCAAAGATGTCTTGTGACATAAGGGCACTCTGATTTGTGTCTTGAGTGGATCGTGGATTGTTGATTCTTGACTTGTTTGGACATTCCCTAGCAAAGTGGCCTAATTAGTTGCATTCATAGCACTTCACTTTGCTTTTGTCGAAAGTAATTCGTTCATTGTTTCGTGGATTGAATCGTCGTCCTGTCCTATTTAAAAATCTTCTTGCTCGTAGTGCCAGCATAGCAGATTACCACTTTAGATC
>CAJVGC010000060.1:42648924-42672983 GCA_910822075.1 Senecio squalidus | reverse complement strand
ACAGATTTTTTGCATAGTGATTCAATTTACCACAAATAAAACATCCCTTCCCAGAGCTCTTTCACAATATGTCCCTTTGAGTTTTGACTTGATTCATATTTCGTTGGTTTCCTCTTTTACCTATGTGTTTCCAAGCCTTATCGTTTTCCTTAGGGACTATCTTGTTCTTACCTTTAGTGGGTTGTTTTGACAATTTTAATGGGGTCAGAAGGTGGCATAGACACTAGACTTTGTGTAGAAGGTTAGAGTTATGCCTTCTATTGTGAGTAAGTGATTTTCCAATGGAATATCCTTGTTTTTCACAATATGGATCTTACTTTCTTCAACTAAGTCCTCAATTAGAACTTCATCATAGTTGATTGGATCAACATTGAATGATTCTTTCTGAGAGATGGGAATCCTAGGTTCATCTAAGGATGGAGGGATATAGTTTTGGTTAAATGGAGGGGCAACTTCTTTGTAACCTAAACCAGCCTTTACCTTGCCATGAATTTGTTTTTGACATAGGTCATTTACTGATTTTGACGCAAATTCTAATTTCCCTACATCTAACTCAACTTTATCATGTTCTTGTTCTAGTCGTTTGATTTCGTCCCTAGCCATCTTGAGTTTAAGAAGTAAGTCCTCTTTTTGCCATTCAAGTAAATTAATCTTTTCCTGATAACTTTGTTCATTAATTTTGTGTGACTTGATCTGATTTTCTAAGTTATCAATTACCCTATGAGCTGACTGTCTTTGTTCTTCTAAAATCTTGATTGAGTCACTCATCAATTGATTATGATTTTTGTATTTAACAATTATAGCTTTACAATCAGAAGTACATAGTTTAGAATTTACCTCAGCCATAAGAGATGGAGTTTCTGGATTTGGTGATTCAATAGCCGTGTTGCTCCTTGATCGTCATCATTCCAGTCATATCCAAGTATGTTGTTGCCAATTTCAGTAATTCCAACATCAGTATAAACTAGCTCCGTAGAAACGAAGTCATCCGTAGGAACTAATTCCTCCATAGAAATAATGTCTGTATCATCCATTACTACGGCTATGCATGCATGGTGAACAGTAGTAATATTTTCTACGTGATTTTGTTCTTCGGAGATTAGTGCCCTATTTTGACTTGTTTCTTCAGCTAAGTCACTCCAATCATATCCAAAGATGTCTTGTGACATAAGGGCACTCTGATTTGTGTCTTGAGTGGATCGTGGATTGTTGATTCTTGACTTGTTTGGACATTCCCTAGCAAAGTGGCCTAATTAGTTGCATTCATAGCACTTCACTTTGCTTTTGTCGAAAGTAATTCGTTCGTTGTTTCGTGGATTGAATCGTCGTCTTGTCCTATTTAAAAATCTTCTTGCTCGTAGTGCCAACATAGCAGATTACCACTTTAGATCAATTTCATCACAGTCATCCTGATGCATCTGTTTTACGTCTTCACCTGTGAGATTTGAACACTTAGATATAAATGAGTCGAATGAAATCTCTTCGTTGATATCATGTTTTGGTCCTAGAGATGTCGTAGCAAGTGCAGTATTGACATTATTAGTACTAGGGCTGCTATTGCCAGATTTTTCTGCTTCCACTTCTGCCTCAAAGACTCTTAAGTCGTTGTAAAGATCATCTAATTCCAGTTCCTCTAAGGTGTCTCCTTCTCTGTAGGAGACTGTGTATACTTTCCATTCCTTGCTTAGAGCTCTTATGAACTTTCTGTTGAGATCATCTTTATCGTACTTAATGCCTGCGCTGATCATCTCTCTGGTGAGCTTTTTGTATCGATCAAACGTTTGTGTCATTCGTTTGCCATTCAGGGAGTTGAAGTTTTCATATTCCTGTTTAAGAAGCGCTTTCTTGTTCTTCTTTGTATTCTTTGTTCCGCTGAATCTTTTCTCCAAAGCTTCCCATAGCGATTTTGCATCTTGATATTCTTCAAATTGCGATTGATATTCGTTGGGAATAGCAATTAAAAGAATACTCAGAGCCTTGATTTCGGTTTGTTTTTCTCTCCGTTCAAGATCAGACAAAGGTGGTCGAGCAGGAATTCCAGGTTCTCCATCAGCTCCATGGGGAGTAGGTCGTTTGTTACCATTAATGATCACGTCCCAAACTGTATAGTCAGAAAGTAGAATGTGTTGCTTGATTCGTAGCTTCCATAAGTCGAATTCGTTGCTGTTTAGAACAGGAACTTTGCCGATTGTGATTTCAGTCATGATGGTAATATTGATTCTTCGTTTATGAGGATTATAAACTTGTTGATCAATGGATCTAAAGCACCTCCTGTGCTCTGATACCACTTGTCAGGATCGTATTAGTTAATGTAAAGTAATAAGTTTGCCTTCGTTAAGATCGTGATCTATTGAAGAAGTTCAGCAGCGGATGAACACTTCAATATTAACAAGTTATCGAATAATATAATGTTATCGAAAAGCAATAAGAACAAACAGAATATTATCGAATTATAAGCCTCAATTGTATTAATGAGAAAATATCAATACAACGTGTTTTTATCAATACAAGGATCTATCTATTTATAGACCTTGAGGCCGACCTAGATAAACTAGGAAACATCAGCTATCCTTATCTAAACATATCGTTATCTAGAATAAGGAAACTCTATCTAATAACAAAAGGAAACATAATCTAATTATAATTCTATAACTTAGATTATACTTGCACGGCAAGTTGGTCTTCCGTATCAACTTGACTTCTTCCGTAGCATCTTGATTAGTTCCGTACCAACTTGATCAGCCGTAGTAACTTTGTTGGACAGCCGCACTAACTTGTTCTTCCGTAGTAACTTATTAATGTCTTCCACATTGAACGTTTAAGTTACTTTTCTTGTTTGTTAAGCGTATTGTTTATGGTTAAACGATATTGACTATGTTATAACCCAACAGGTTTGCACTGTGATCATCACAGGAGATCTAAGATTGACATCACCTAAACCCTAATCCTTGTGTTTGACAATCGTTGCTCGAACAACTATTGTAATATAATGTGTTTGTAATTTTTTTTTTCTTCGTAAATGCATATCAATATATATCGTTTAATCTTAAGTTGATTTTCTTAATTTGTCATTTTTTGATATTTAGGCACCAAATTGATAATATCGAAAATATATTTGTCCTTAAACTATCAAGATTTTAAGTTAAGTTTTACATAACATTTTAACGAACATTTACTATGGTTTCGGTTACACATAGAGAGTTATCACTATAAGATAAATGACTTTTTGGGGCGGACTTTTTTAGGGACGACAAATGTCGTCCCTAAATACTCACTAAAAGACAAAAAAAAAAGTTACTTTTTGACCAGATTTTGGTCAACTTAGTCAACAAGTTTTTCTATTTTAATTTTCTTTTTCATTTATTTTTTTGGATTGAAAAATAATTAATTCCTGCCCAATTTTTAGGGCCCTAAAAATAATTTATTTTTCTTATTTATTTATTTATTTTTTGATAGAAAAGTAATTAATTCCCGTCCAGTTTTTAGGGACGACAAATTATTTTATTTTTCTTATTTATTTGGATCGAAAAGTAATTAATTCTCGCCCAATTTATAGGGAAGACATGTCGTCCCTAAAAATAATTTATTTTTCTTATTTATTTATTTTTTTGGATCAAAAAGTAATTAATTTCCGCGCAACTTGTCGTCCCTAAAAATAATTTATTTTTCTAAATGAGTTTGGGAATCGTCACAAATCATTATAATACAACGTATATAATATATTTTGAAATAAAGTAAAGATGAATCAGTATACTAAAATCGATAATTTCACTTTAATCGGTAATTAGGAACCGACCATTATATTTCATCACATCCGACACTAGCTATTCAAATATGTAGCAGGATAATATGTCTTAATAATCAATCAGATGAATAATTTACATTTCCTAATATTAAATTCGACGAATGGGATTTAATCATTGCACTTCATGACTACAACCACCAACCACAACCACTTTAATGGGAAAATAGGAATCGATCATTGAATTTATCACATCCGACACTATATATGTACGTATATATTCAAGTGACTCGTATATATGAAGCAAAGTATATATGTCTTGCCAATCAATCGAGATGTATCATTGCATTTCATTATATCAAATTCGACGATCGGGAATTAATCATTGCACTTCATAATTATGACCACTAACCACAACCTCTGTAATCGGCAATTAAGTATTTATCATTGTACTTCATCACATCCGACACTATATATGTATGTATATATTCAAATGACTCGTATGTATGAAGCAAAGTATATACGTCTTGTTAATCAATTGAAATAAATCATTACATTTCAATTTCATTATATCAAATCAGAGGATATCATGTAATTATTGAAAAATGGGTTTTATTACAGTTGTTCATGTAGTTAACTAAATTTAGAAAAAAACGAGAAAGGAAGGGATAAAGAGTTTTCTTTTTGTTCATGTTCTTGTTTTTATTTTACTTCATATCTGCAATGGAGGAGAAAAGGTATATTTGATAATCTTTTATATATATTATTCTCTAGATTAAATCTGGTTGTGTTCTTGAAAATCGTGCCGATTTTGGGCTTTTACCCGGATTGCTTGGGCTTTTACTCAGGCTTCTTCAAAGTTTTGTTTCCTCAGACGTGTCTTTCCACGTGTCGTCTTCCTAATTTGTTTTCCTGCTACCGTTTCCACCTGTTCTTCTTCATATTGTGATTATCCCACCGCTTCCACCTGTTCTTTTGCTGTTCATCTCCAGTCTCTTTCGAGCTCATAATCGAATACTCGAAATCGTCAAAACCGCTTTAATCAAGATTTTCGTATCCCCATACGCCACTGTACGTAATTTCTCCTCAAAAATTCTGTATCTATATGTATATATATATATATATATATATATATATATCTATATCTATATATTTATTGGTTTTGTTATTTAGGTTTGTGATTCATATTGCGGAACTGTACCAGATGAAGACCGTTGGAACGAAGCTCAAATCGGTCATTTTATTGGAATTGGTATTTTACTAATTCTTAATATTTATTAATTTAGATTATTTTTCCCCAATTTTGCTCTTAAATTGAGGTAAGAAATCGGTCATTTTATTGAAATTGGTATTTTACTAATTCTTAATATTTATTAATTTAGATTATTTTTCCCCAATTTTGCTCTTAAATTGAGGTAATTACCATTTTATGTAATAAGCAAACATGGTTTAGGGTTAGGATTATGGATATTGTTCTAGCCAACATATATTGCCATATAGATGTTGATAGAATCTTCGTGCCATACTCGGAGTGGTTCGAGTTTGTATATGGTGTCAGGTCTTTTAATGTGAATTTGGCTTAGTTAAGTATATACATGTTTAATTCAGGAAGATTTTATACTTGATAGTTAATTGTAATGAGATTGTGTATATATATATATTCGGTCTGATGTAAAACAGGTATATTTCGGTACCTGAAAATCTTCAGTGTACGAGTTTTGAAGATGTTAAATACCACAACTAAGTGATAATTTTATGTTTGTTTCAGGTGATATGTTCTGTTTGTGACACAGAGCAGCCGGTTGGTCGTACTTGCACAAACTGTGGTGTCAACATGGGGGAATACTTCCGCAACATCTGCATGTTCTATGACGATGATGTATAAAAAGTTACATATATCTTCTGTATTTACGAGTATGTTTAAGTTTCAGTGATTCTGACCATTGCATTGCAGCTTGAAAAGGGTATGTTCCATTGTGACGATTGTGGCATCTGCAGGTTCGTGAAATAACCACATGTGGTCTTTTTTCGTTCTTTAGATTGTTAAACGAGCTAACTTTACAACATTCTATTTGTATTCAGAGTTGGTGGCCCTGAGAACTTCTTCCATTGCAAAAAATGTGGTATGCATAGAGAAACGATATTTGTATCACTTGGTTTCTGTTTTAGGAATTTATTGACCGTTAAATTTACAGGAACTTGCTATTCTATCGGATTACGTGATAACCATTCATGTGTTGAAAACTCTATGCGCCATCATTGTCCAATATGTTACGAGGTTTGTTTCTTTTCTCTTCTCTCCCTTTCCGCTTGAAAAATTGTGAAACTTCTTTACTAACACTATGTTTACAGTATCTATTTGACTCGCTGAAAGACACTGCTATCATGAAATGTGGACATACAATGCACCGTGAATGTTACAATGAGATGATAAAGCGAGATAAGTAAGTATTTTAAAGAAATTAGAGAGGCCTGGGAAAGTTAACGCAAGACTTATACTTCCAGGGAACATATTCATGACATCAGATTCAAATTATAAGTAATTGTGAACGAATTGTTTAGTAAGAAGTTAAGAACTAACTATAATTAAATATTATGTAGCTGTTAATATATTTATGGTTGTGTTTTCAGTTTGGTGAATCGGCTATTTTGGTTGTAAAAGAAGGATCAATTGGTTCTCTAACAGTTAAACTTCCATGGAAAGGTAGAAACTGTGAAATTGAATTGGAGGAACTCGAGATTGTACTTGCACCTGGTCGGAAGAAAACTTCTGAATTTGGAAATGAACCTTCTACTTCAGGTCAAGATGGTAATAGTTATAGCAGTCATGACTTTATTACACCTGAACATGAAATGGTTAACAGTAACATGATAAATACATCCGTGGATATTCATGAAGGAGTCAAAACCATTGCTAAGGTGGTTCAATGGTTGCTCACAAGCTTTCATGTGAAAATTAAAAAACTGATTATTGCTCTCGATTCGTCCCAAGAACCAGAGGAAAAAGGGCATTCCAGGACCTTGGTTTTGAGATTTGATGAAGTGGAATGTGGAACGGGACTTTCTCAGGTTTCTTACAAATTCCTATTATCTATGAATATCGCTTTATCTTCGTTACAGACTTGATCAGTATTTTTTTGCAAACTGTTTACTATGGACGAGTCTTTCTTGCTTGAGAACCGTTTGACATTGCGAGTTATGTATGTAATTTTAATCTCAAGTTTCTTTCACAAATTGAATTTCAGTGATTCTGATGTTCTCTTTCTCTTTCTGCAGATCGGAGTTTGGGGTCTTATTGAGTTGCTTCTACTTATGTGACCGCACTAATTTCTTCGGCGATTCCACAAAGGTTTTAACTCCTTTGTTATCTATACCATCTTATTTTAATTTGGGAATTTTTGTATTATTATTTTATCTACCTTTTAAAACATGTGTAGGATATGATTTTTCATACAAACTTCTACTTGATATTGAGGTTAAACAAGTATAACGAGATGTTAGCTGATGTTAAGTAAACTATATCAATTGTTCAAGTTGGGACTGTGAATAAGCACGCTCATGGGATGATGATTTCAGTGCATTCGGTAACATTTTTTTTTTTGATATGCTATGGTTTTGTTGCAGGTAATGCCGTTATCAGCATTTTTTATCAGCAAAATTATGAATTTACCTTCATATTATGCTGTTGGTTTAATATTGGTTGGTTGCTGCCCCGGGGGTGACTACACTCTTCGCTATCTTTCTTTCCTTTATTAGACATATATTCGCAGTAGTACTCTGTTATTCACTCATCATAATTCAGGTCACCAAAATTTCCATGTTTAATTTTAGGAACCGCAAGTAACATTGTGACTTACATCGCACGGTATGTATCTCACTATCTCAGTATATAAGTGATATCGCTCTATACTCCTTATTACTTTCCATCACTAACTCATGTTTTGTTACTTTTTTCAGAGGAAATGTGGCTCTGTCAGTACTAATGACTGTTGCAAGCACCGTGTCTGCCGTGGTTGGTACATTATACGTGAATATATCATTATATTACCAAATATGTACGTATGCTGTTGGATTTTAATTTCTTAATGAGATTGGTATTATCAGGTTATGACTCCATTTCTCACCGCCAACTTAGCTGGTCAGTATGTTGCGGTAGATGCAATTGGACTCCTTAAGTCCACACTGCAGGTGACACTCCTTTTATATCTGTTTATAACGATCATGATCACGAAGTGTGTAATTTACATGAATAACCAAAAATAAATATTGCAATATATTTAGCAACAGTAGCTGTACTTTGTGGGAATGCAATTGCTCAAAGCTCTTCTGCAATCCTTATGTCTGGTCAACAAGTGGTTCTTGCTGCAATTCTCCTGCATACGTGTGGATTCTTTTTCGGTTATGTTCTTTCAAGAGTTCTAGGTGATCGTGTTTTACATTGGGTCACATTTAACGAGCCTAATGAAAATTCCCTGTCTGGTTACAATAAAGGGAGTTCCCCTCCTGGACGATGTTCCTATCCATTCGGAGACTGCACCAAGGGGAACTCCTCAACTGAGCCGTACATAGTGGCTCAAAATATGTTGCTTGCACATGCTTCTGCGGTTTCATTGTACCGCACAAAATATAAGGTACATATTATACATAGTGATATGTTTCTTTCAAAATTCACAAATATTTTGAAACCGCATCAAATGAAGATTCATATTCATGATTCAAACTTGACAAATATGCGTTGTAGGCGACTCAACATGGTGTCATTGGAATAGATATTTATGGTGCATGGTATGAACCTTACGCTGATGTGTCTGAAGATGTCTTAGCTGCTCAAAGATCCATAACCTTCAATGTTGGTTGGTGAGTTACCAAAATCTAATATTCATATCCTATTACGCACACTATTATTTGTGGATTCTCTATTTCTTAGGTGTGCCGACCCTTTGGTGTTTGGAGATTATCCGGATATGACGAAAAAGAGAGCAGGCAGTAGACTTCCGACGTTTACAGAAGTTGAAAAAAGGACCATCAAAGGTTCATTTGACTTCCTTGGAGTGAACCACTACAATGCAGAATCAGTCAAGCATATCCCAAACGTGAAGCTACAGATCAGGAGAGACGGCAAGGCACAGATTGAACAAGCGCATCGTAGAGTTCCCATAACGCGACCCGACCTCGTGCAACGCACGAGAATCCCCTAGTTTACTATTAATATTAAACTGGTCACACAAATTTAAATCTTCTTTTTGGACATTTAGATGTGCGGTTGAGGAAGCAAAGGGATTGGATTCGAAATATCTCGTCAACATGCTTTAAACGGGATTGAAGTCATATTAACGGCAAGAAATGAGAGTCGAGGTATTGAAGCCATCAATTGTTTGTGATTAATTCAATTGTTTGTTATTTAATATTTAGTTCTCGATATAGGTGGTTAGAGCGAGAAGGAAATAATGGAAAAGGTGTTGGGATCATCTCGTGGGCATAGTCGCGAAATAGGTAGAAAGTTACCTTGTGATCCAAGCTCGAGTTCAGGCCTACCATTAAAGGGATCGAAGAGTACGAGAAATTTCGACATGGTTTCAAGCACTTAAATCCGCGAACCCCCGACTCGTAATTCCGGATATTTCAAATTTTAATGGTTCATGTGAGGAGGGAGGGGAGATGAAGGATGAAAATGAGGAGGCCGGGGGACGAGAATAAGGAGTGTTCGCATGACGAGGATTCTTGAATATGTTAGACTCGTACGATTTACTTAAATTTGAACGTTTATGTTTGTTTGATTGTTGTTTTAAAACAATTTGAACATGTAGAACAAGTAATATTAAGTTGGTATGGTAGTTATTACTAATAACTTTGTTAATTTGGATTATTTAGTTTTTGTAACAACTTATTATCCGTTTTCTGATTATTGATGTTGATGAAAAAATCTATTTTAACTACTGCTTTTTTTAAAAAGTGAAAGTATTTTAGGGACGACATTTTGTCCCAAATGTCGTCCCTAAAAATTTTACTCTGAAAGCCGTCTCTGAATATCGTTGCTAAAAATATTATATATATATATATATATATATATATATATATATATATATATATATATATATATATATATATATATATATATATATATATATATATATATATATAGGGTGGGGTTCGGGTAACAACAGGGCTTAACCTACAAACGCTAAGAACCAATTCTTGCCGTCCGATTATGAATTTTATATCAAACCTCGCGGTGCTGATCAGTAGTAAGTGGTTTCTGCTGATCAGCAGTAAGTGGTTTCTGCTGATCAGCAGTAAGTGGTTTCTGATGATCAGTATCAAACCTCGCGTTGCTGATCAGTAGTAAGTGGTACCATTTTAGAAAATGCACCTACCATTTTAGAAAATGCACCTACCATTTTAGAAAATGCATCTAACCAAACCTCAAAATTGGTTTCTGCTGATCAGTAGCAACAAGTCGACGATTTCAATTTTAAGATAAAAAATACCATTTTAGAAAATGCACCTACCATTTTAGAAAATGCATTTAACCAAACCTCAAATTGGTTTCTGCTGATCAGTAGCAACAAGTCGACGATTTCAATTTCAAGATAAAGAACAGTAAGATGGTTTTGAATTGGGTTAGATCTAATTTTAAGATGAAGATGAACTGGGTTTTGAATTTTAGAATTACGAAGAGAGAGAAGGAAAATTTAATTGATAATTTAGGAAGGATTTGAAGAAGAAGATATGCACGGGAATCGTTCTTAGCGTTCGTATACTTCGGGCCGTTCTTACCCGATCCAATTACTATATATATATATATATATATATATATATATATATATATATATATATATATATATATATATATATATATATATATATATATATATATATATATATATAGGGTGTGATTTTTTTGTAAAAACTTGAAATCACATGTGATTTTCAAAAACCAAAATTTATAAATTTTAAAGTCACACTTGAAAAATTTGTTTCTCGAAAATCACATGTGATTTTATAAGCAAAATAGTTTGTAGGTTAAAAATCACATGTGATTTTGGTAAAAAAATAATCAATAATTTTTTAAAATCAAACTTGATTTTACCCATAAAAGATTTGTTGATTGAAAATCACATGTGATTTTTAAAAAGTATTGAAAATCAAATATGATTTTCGGAAGAAAAAAAAAATAAAAAAATAAAAAGGTAAAAGAAAAAAGTACAAATTTTTTTTAGAAAAAAAGTAAAAAAAAAAGAACAAAGATATAAGGAAAAATGGGTGGTTAGGAAGGGATCCCTGGATCTCTAGAGAATTACGGATCCCTTTTGAGCCTCAATCTATATATATATATATATATATATATATATATATATATATATATATATATATATATATATATATATATATATATATATATATATATATATATAGGGTGATGTTCAAAAAAGATCTCCAATTCTCTAGAGATCTAGGGATCCACTTCCTAGCATACATATTTCCCTTAATTTTTCTTTTTTTTCATTTTTTTTTTCTTTTTTTAATTCGGTTTTTTTTTTTTGATATGTTTTACTTAACTTTTTTTTTTTTCAAAATCACATGATTATGCAAGGTTTGGATTCCATGGCGAGCAATTAGTATGGTTTTGGTTATTTAGTATCGTTTCAATACACATAGAGAGTTTAGTTTAGGATGTGGCTTGTGGTATGTGGGGTGAAGATGCAAGTGTAATATTTTTTCTGATTCAACTCTCAAGGTAAGGTGATAGACCTTTTTTCTGAATTTAATGACAACAAGGTTTTATTTGTTCGCGCGTTGTGTTGGATTTAAAATTATATAATTTCTATTGTTAGTGAAAAGTTTATAAGAGCACTCTCATCCATAACACAGTTTTGGGTGGTGTTATTACCACGTCACCATAACACCATCCATAACATAACACCAGAAATACCATCAGCCATAACACCAAAATCTGGGACCCACCAATTTTATTATTTTTCATTTTCTTTAATATAAAAATAATATATTTATAAAATAAATAATACATTAATATAAATAAGAAATACATTAATTAGAAAAAATAAGTTAATAGTTATATAAAAGTAATTAAATAAATACAAAATAAATTTTATATAAATCATAAATAACATTTATTACCAAATCAATAACATTTATTACAAAAAATAAAAAACAAATTATTTGACTTTTTTCTCTTTTTCTTTCTCCCTCTTCTTCTTGAAAAGAACCCGTCCATTCTTCTTTAATACCTTCTTTAATATATATATATATATATATATATATATATATATATATATATATATATATATATATATATATATATATATATATATATATATAGGGAGAGGTTCTTATAAACCAAAACTTAAAGTAAAATAAATAAAAAAATATGAAAAAGTAATTTATTATATGTGTAATTTTGTATTATGTTTATTTATTCAATTATAACAAACTTTAAAAAAGCAAGTTTTGATATGCATCAAAATATATGTCGTTTAGCGACTGTGCATCAAATTCTTTGTTTTTGTGCAGTAAATATTCAAATTTGATGCACAACGGTAAAACTACTCATTTTATGATGTACAACAAAACTTCGTTTTTTAAAGTTTGAGATATGGTTAAAATGAACGATAATTCAAAATATCTAAGGTTATAAATTATTTTTTAATTTTTTTTACTTATTTTACCTTAAGGTTTGTTTTACAAGAACCAACCTATATATATATATATATATATATATATATATATATATATATATATATATAAATATACATACATATATATATATATATATATATATATATATATATATATATATATATATATATATATATATATATATATATATATATATATATATATATGATATACACATATTTATATATATGTATATGTTTGACAGATTAGGAAGAAAGAAAAGAAAAAAAAAAAACACAAAACGTCGCGTTACCACACCGACGCCGGAAGAAAACGCCGGCCAAAACGCGACCCCCCCAGCCATAACGGGGGGGGGGGGGGGGGGGGGGGGGGGGGGGGGGCAACGCGAGGATAACTTCTTCCACTGGAGGCACTCTAATAAGATCGTATATTTTAGTTTTCTTTTTTAGATCTCATTTTTTTTTTAAATAAAAATATTTTGTCATATTTGTTATCTTTTACAATAATAAAAAATACTAATAATTTCAAAACTTTAAAAAAAAAATCATAAACATGATAATAATATAAATAATATTAATTTATGACTTATAATATTAGTAGAGAATAACTTTATTAATACAGATTAAGAGTTATAAATATCAAGTATAAAAAATAAACCTAAAGTAATAAAAAAATATCAAATATATTTAACCTCTTTTAAAATATTCATTTTGTTTAATGTAATCTTGTAGTAATAAGAATAATAATAACAATAAAAATTGTAATAGTAATAAATAATATTATCAAAATATAATTAAACACAAAGAAAAAAAAATAGAAAGGAATGGGATATGGGCAAGATTTGATTTTGTGATCCATTGTTTACATATGTAATACCTTACAATCACGACGACTAAATATTTATTTATTTATTAAATATATAATTTAAAATATTGAATCACTGTTCATCATCAAACTTATTTTAAAAATTAAGTATATTAATAATTGTAATAATACAAAACAATATTTAAGACTTTATAAAATATTAAAGGCATGTATACGTAGAAAAAAATCGAATCACCTTAGTTTATAAACTTTATGAGATATTTTTATATTTTATTAATCTTTGAAAAGGTTTTTCATTGGGGATCCAAGGACAAAATGATATAATAGAATAAGAAACAAAAAGATCACTAGTATCAAATATTGAATTTTTTATGCTAAAAATGATATAATAAAATTCACCAATGATTTAATATTTGTCTTTATAAAAAAATCACCAAAAACATAAGATGAATTTTATTAAAATAAAATAATACAAAATATATAATAACTTATTAAAAACATATAGTAGGTCTTTGGTAAAATCTATAAATATAATACAATCTATTCAATGATATTTTGTTAGGCATAAATTCAATAGTATTTTTTATTTCGTGTTGCTTAAAAGATGTAATATTTTCTTTTCTAATTTATTCATGTTGTTTAAAAAATCCTTTAATCAAGTATATATCATCTCAAATAGAGGAGTTAATTACATGGGTCGTTCCTATGGATTGCACCATTTTCACCGCTCGTCCCTATAACTCTTTTATTACACCATGTGTCCCTAAGTTTGAATTTTGTTGCCCCGAGAATCCCTATTTTGGATGTGATGTGTAAAATCGAGTCTTAAATTTAACCGACTATTTCACGCAATTACACACTTATAGGCAGTGGACCTATTCGTATGTAATATAGTTTAATAGTAAGTATAGGTTCGTTCGCAGGGACTAATTTGTTTTAATATTTCGAATAAATAATACTATTTGTTTTTGGGGGTTTTTTATCGTAACAAAAAGATTGATTAAAAGTTTGCAAAGTAAAAGTGATTATAAAAAAATCGAGTGAAAAAGTAATTGAGATTATCGAATAATAAAGAAAATACACTTGTTTGACACTTCACTTGTTTTCCATTTAAATTTACGAAATTGATTAAATATTAAACTTCTAAAATATAGTAAAAGTCCTCTCGAATCTTTTAATAACTTTAACTACTTCTAATTATACCGTTCCTCTCGAATACAGTTGTAATTATTAATAGTTAAGCATTAAGTAACAAGCCTGTTTTTAGTGATTTAATCTTATAGAGTTTCCTCTCGAATAACTCCTCTAAATACTAAGTCCTTCCGAATCTTAACAAATAGACTTACTCAATTAAGTTTAATTACCTAAGTTGTTATTACTAAGTCCTCTCGAATCTTAATAATTTTAAACCGATTATAGACCGACCGATTATTTCATATAAATTATTTAACCTATCTAGATTTCTCTCGAATACCTAGAATGTTGATTAATTAAATTATATATAAACAACTTTATGATAATATGTTAAAACTTAAACAAATAAGGATTAGCGATTAAACACAAAAACATAAATAATCAATTACGCAAAAGTAAACTTCAAACAAGATCCGTTAATCAAACAAGCGTAAAAAGAGTTTAGTTGCTCATAATCGACATAAAAATAGCAAAATAAACAAATAGAAAACATAATAGAAAAAGTCTTAAAAAGGAAAAGAGAAAACAAACTAAAAATTGCAAACGTTTCGTGACCGACGTTGAATGAAAACTAAACTCCTAGCTTGAAATCTTGCCTCTAAACTTGAACTCCAGCTCTAAGACTTGAAATAATAATTGATGATTTTTTTGGATGTTTTGGGGTTGTATTTATAGGCAAAAATCAAAAGAAGAAGGTATTTGAGTCCAACACCAAATCTATCAAAATACAATAAGGGTCGTTGCTGTTGGTCTTAATAATGAGGCATGCGCTGCTTTCCAAAGAAAAACAAACTTCCCCCCCACGTAACATCCTCTCCATAGGAATCCTAGTTCCAATCAAATTCAAAAACCATATCCACTATTTTCGGTTTCCTATTTAATATAGGATGGTGGAATTAATTAATTATATGGGAGTGAAAATTGTTTCCATGATTTGGGTAATATTTGGTTTCTTCACTGCCACTATAAGAGCCCATGAACTAATATAGTTTTAGTCATATATCATATTATACTACCACTTTATTTGTTTAGCCAACTTAGCCTTTCAATTGATTTGTATAAGAAATCCATTTACTCGAGTGTATTGTAGTAATTTATTCTCAAATCTATCATGCAAAATTGTCATCCTCGACTCCTCGTCAGAAAACACTATTTTTCGTTATTTAACTCATTTCTTCCTCCATTTCCACGTCCCGATCATGTAAACCTATAAAATGGACAAAAACACTTTTCCACACAATTAAATGCAAAAATCATATCTTATCCACCGTGTTTACTATGAAATGTGACCAAATATCGCATATAAATAGTTATATAAATATGCGATATCAAATCCCCCCAAACTTGCCTTTTTGCTTGCCCTCAAGCAAAAACTGTTTTCAAAAATATATCAAAGCCAAATTAAATTACATAACCAAACACCTCACGAATTTTATGGGAAGTAAATCACACAATCTCTCAAACTAATCTAAAAGGTGTGTAACATATTCTGTAGAATCGCTCAATTGCTCAGTCATGGTGAATATTCTATCATAGGCTTGATAATGTATCAATTCTCCACCACTAGAGTCTAGGTACAACTAAACGGGGACTTTTATTCGGGTTATAATTTACAGGTAAAGACATGTGGATAGTATATAATGGAGTGTAAATGGGTTAAATAAAATAATACAAAAGGCTTAGATTAAATCCGAACTAAATATAATCTCTAACGTACTGGATTGCTTAATTTCTCCAACTTATACTTTTTCTTTTCCTCCAAATATACATGTATCGTAAATAATACACAACTCATAATACACTACTTCTCTTAAAATATACAACTAATTTTTTTTTTTTTTTTCGCTTTTCTGTTTTTTTTTTCGATTTTTTTTTTTCTCTTTCACTTTTTTTCTTCTTTCAGCCTAGTACATGCCTTACAAAATAATATTTCTCGTGGTAAGTACACATGCTCAAAAGGCTAACAATCACTATTTCTCCAAATACAAAATAATACAAGGCAATAATAATAAGTACTTTTCTTCCATTGCCTTAATAAGCTTCAATGTCACTTAATATAATAATAGCAATCAATAATCTAAGTTCGGACTTAATCTAAAAAGAAACGAAATTAAGGCGAGTGTACAAAATAATATAGTAGTGTTTAGAAACGAAACGGTTTAGGCGCAAAGTGGTTTAACTAGAGTTTCTAACACTAAAAATAAGTGTTACAAGGGTTAGGCGGAAAATATATAAAAATATAAAAAGAAACGAAAAATGGCTAACAAATGGGTTAATCCTAATTTGCCCCTATCGTTGTACCGAATCACACTAAGTTTCCCTAATGTAATGCTCATATGTGGTCTCGAAATGTATAACAATGTCAAGTTCTAAAGTCATCCCCATCGGCACACTCAAAGAAATGAAAACGTAGCATTAAAAATAAATGCTTTCAATAGGCTCAAAAATCTCACTATTTTCTCGAGTGGGGTAAAAATTGCGTCTGGTTATGCTTACAGTTTAAGGTAGTTACCGACTAGACACGTTATATTTTTTTTCTTTTTCAATTTTTCAATTTTTTTGGATTTTCTGGTTTTTTCTGACTCGAAAATATACAAAAAGAAACAATTCAACACGATGGAAACTAAGCTAAGGGTCGAAAAATAAAAGGTAAAATTTCCCGATGACCCCCCCAAACTTAAGTAACACATTGTCCCTAATGTGTTAACGACTCAAAACTAAGGGAAATTGCTACAAAAATAAAATCTAAAAAGAAAAATAATATACGAAAATAAGAAAAGAAGAAAATAGAACCCGGTTGTGTAAAATCGAGTCTTAAATTTAACCGACTATTTCACGCAATTACACACTTATAGGCAGTGGACCTATTCGTATGTAATATAGTTTAATAGTAAGTATAGGTTCGTTCGCAGGGACTAATTTGTTTTAATATTTCGAATAAATAATACTATTTGTTTTTGGGGGTTTTTTATCGTAACAAAAAGATTGATTAAAAGTTTGCAAAGTAAAAGTGATTATAAAAAAATCGAGTGAAAAAGTAATTGAGATTATCGAATAATAAAGAAAATACACTTGTTTGACACTTCACTTGTTTTCCATTTAAATTTACGAAATTGATTAAATATTAAACTTCTAAAATATAGTAAAAGTCCTCTCGAATCTTTTAATAACTTTAACTACTTCTAATTATACCGTTCCTCTCGAATACAGTTGTAATTATTAATAGTTAAGCATTAAGTAACAAGCCTGTTTTTAGTGATTTAATCTTATAGAGTTTCCTCTCGAATAACTCCTCTAAATACTAAGTCCTTCCGAATCTTAACAAATAGACTTACTCAATTAAGTTTAATTACCTAAGTTGTTATTACTAAGTCCTCTCGAATCTTAATAATTTTAAACCGATTATAGACCGACCGATTATTTCATATAAATTATTTAACCTATCTAGATTTCTCTCGAATACCTAGAATGTTGATTAATTAAATTATATATAAACAACTTTATGATAATATGTTAAAACTTAAACAAATAAGGATTAGCGATTAAACACAAAAACATAAATAATCAATTACGCAAAAGTAAACTTCAAACAAGATCCGTTAATCAAACAAGCGTAAAAAGAGTTTAGTTGCTCATAATCGACATAAAAATAGCAAATAAACAAATAGAAAACATAATAGAAAAAGTCTTAAAAAGGAAAAGAGAAAACAAACTAAAAATTGCAAACGTTTCGTGACCGACGTTGAATGAAAACTAAACTCCTAGCTTGAAATCTTGCCTCTAAACTTGAACTCCAGCTCTAAGACTTGAAAATAATAATTGATGATTTTTTTGGATGTTTTGGGGTTGTATTTATAGGCAAAAATCAAAAGAAGAAGGTATTTGAGTCCAACACCAAATCTATCAAAATACAATAAGGGTCGTTGCTGTTGGTCTTAATAATGAGGCATGCGCTGCTTTCCAAAGAAAAACAAACTTCCCCCCCACGTAACATCCTCTCCATAGGAATCCTAGTTCCAATCAAATTCAAAAACCATATCCACTATTTTCGGTTTCCTATTTAATATAGGATGGTGGAATTAATTAATTATATGGGAGTGAAAATTGTTTCCATGATTTGGGTAATATTTGGTTTCTTCACTGCCACTATAAGAGCCCATGAACTAATATAGTTTTAGTCATATATCATATTATACTACCACTTTATTTGTTTAGCCAACTTAGCCTTTCAATTGATTTGTATAAGAAATCCATTTACTCGAGTGTATTGTAGTAATTTATTCTCAAATCTATCATGCAAAATTGTCATCCTCGACTCCTCGTCAGAAAACACTATTTTTCGTTATTTAAACTCATTTCTTCCTCCATTTCCACGTCCCGATCATGTAAACCTATAAAATGGACAAAAACACTTTTCCACACAATTAAATGCAAAAATCATATCTTATCCACCGTGTTTACTATGAAATGTGACCAAATATCGCATATAAATAGTTATATAAATATGCGATATCAGGATGTGACGTTAAATGTGTCGTTAAGTCATCCCACGTGGGTCACACGTGGGGGTATTTTAGTCATTTTACCTTTCTCTCTTCCATTTTAATATCTACGTCTCCAAATCACAAAAACCCCAAATTAATTTCTTCACAATCCACGTAATCTATACAAATCAACCCACATTAATCAAATCCACTCCATTTTCACATAAACCAAAACAAGGAAAAGAAAAGTTTTACTCGCCGGAGTCAAACTTTTTTTCAGCATGATGGCTTTGAGAATTCGGAGTATGAAGAGTTTTACTCCCGGAAAAAATGGTTGCCGGCGACGGTGGTGGTACCGCAGAGAGATATTCACGCCCATTAAAATGTGAAATGTATGTACCTGTGGAACAAGCACGATTCCAACGGTAACACCAGAAACTAAATCCGGTTGAAGATATTCACGCCAATTATAAGTCCGAATCCAGCGCGAACACGTAACAAACATTTCAATCCAATCAATCATCTTCATCTTATCAAACTTCTCCCTCCATCTAGTCAACAACGATATCTCTTTCACCGTCTCCGTCTTATCTCCGTCAATATATGACGGATGCTGAAACAGAATAATCTTAACCGCACGATTCGACGACGCTAATCTCATTGCTACTGACTGTAAAATGAGGAAAGTGTGCATAGGTTTATTAAGATGCGCGCATACTAGTATGTTAGTTAGTCGGAGAAAGTAGGTAGGTGGCTTTTGGATTTGATGAGGTGTTGTCTCAGGGACTCAAACTCACCGGAGAGGGAATACTCAACGAAATAGACCTCGTCGGAGAAAAACTCATAACATTTCGAAAGAGAAAATAAGAATGGAGAAAATGATTTGGATGATTCTCGGGATTGTTTGTCACACCCCGTTAAAGCGGAATACAGGATGTGAAGAGCAGTAGCATTCGATACACAAGATATAGATAAACGCCATATGTCATTAAAGGAAAAACATAGTATTCAAGGTTTACAAAGTTTTAAACAAAGTTACATATCCGAATTACAAAATGGGGTGTTCAACCAAACCACCCATACCCATCCCGGTCTTGAAGTCATTCGCCCCCAAAAGCATAAGTCATCAGCTAGCTTACTCGTTACCTGAAAATACGAGTCAAGTGTTAACTACGGGAGGCGTAGTTAGTGAGCTACAAAGTTTTAGAAGAAACATACAAGTATCGACGCACATAAAGATGGCGTAAAAAGTAGATTTCATATAATCGTCGCATAACCATGCGTAAAGTATAGGTATTCAAGTTGTAGGTATTGACCACACAGCGCGACTATGTGACAATCCTAAATATTGCCCAATGATCGTTCGTTGCTAAGCCTTATGCCTACCCACTAGAACTATGCACCATCTGTTGTTATCGTTGTGGTGAGGGTCATACTACCCTAATAGCGCTATCCATAAATTCTATCGGTCATCTCCCAGAGATTAATAGCAACTAGTTATGTAGGAGTGTATGGGATTTTAATGGTGTCTCACGTCCATGTTGTACAACGTCCGCAACATGACGATCGACGTTAGTCATTGGCAATTTAGTGTTTGTATACTCGGCATTGTTGGCAAAATCATCAACAATGCCGTCAAAATATAGTTTCGAAATAGTATTCAAGTATCAATTCGTTTCGTTAAGCGTTCAAGTTTGATTCGGCTTAAAAGTAATGTTTAAGCCTAAGACTCGCATTTCACCCCAAAAATATGTTTAAAAGCATTTAAAAGTAGGGGTTTGTAACTCACGTGAAAATGAGGCGGTGAAAAGATAGCTCGGACGGAGGTGAGTCGGTTCTAACGAAAATCCGGCAGAGCTTCCGCGCTAAATAAAGAATGTCCAAAATAACAAATCACTTTCCCGCTTTACAAACTGAGCTCAAATATGTGAAATGAATCTAATGAATCACAAAGACTTACGCTAAAGCGAGAGAGTTGTACTAGGAGTGTGCGTGGAGTGACCGGAATAGGAATCGGAATCGCGTGAACCTAAATTATACCGAATATGAAACTGTCAGATTCTGTTGTTGTAATATCTTATAAAAATAACATAAAAATCACATTATGTGATACGAAGTCATAGGAACTGGATTCGTCTCAATCCGACAGTTTTTGAAGAAGTTAGAGTCGTTTACGTATTTAACGCGTTTTAACCGTAAAAACAGTAAATAATAGTAGATTAATTCCAAAAATTCCAGTAAAATCTGTAAAATCATATTTTGATAGATTTTAGACTATGTCAAATTTTTGTAAGCTGATAAATTCGTTTGATATGTTTTCTCGAAATTCAAGATTAAATCAGATTAAATACTGTAAAATTCATAATAAATCGAAAAATAGGAGTTAGGTTCCCAATTTTTGACAGTAAGCTACATTTTACAGTTTACATCTTTGGTCAAAATTTCGTAATTTTTACATGCATGAAACAGATTCTGTCGATTTCTTCGGTTAGAGTCATAAATCGAAATCTTAAGTTGAAAAACATAGCTTTAGTTTATTTTAATGAAATTTCCAGGTTTTCCATTTTATAAACTTCCATTTTTACCAATAAAAATTGCATGCAATGGACTTTTTGATATGCTTTCATCATTTTAGTTATAAAACATATATAGATTTGATGATTTATGTAAAAACTTGAGTAAATATGAAAAATAAGTTCAAGAACAAGATTTTTACCTTTGAAATGATGAAATGATGGTGATGAATGTATGAAAATGTCCTTGAATTACTTAGATTATGCCTTAGAAGGATTGTTTTTGAAAGAGTTATAGGTGTTTGTATGTGAGATTTGAGAGCATAAGTGTATGTGTGTTTTTGTTGAGAGGAAAAGAGTGTAAGTGTGTTTTTGAGTCTTGCACAAATGAGAGTGACAAAGGGAGGTAATACCAAGGTAGTTTTCTGGAATAGAGGGGTGTTTGACACCTGTTTTTACAGGTGTTGGCCATAAGGGTCGGTTTGGTATGAGTCACCAAGCACTAGCAACAACAAAATTTTTGAATTCCTGTGCTGAGTTGCGCCGCAACTGATTCTGTTGCTCCGCAAGAGGCCGATTTTCTGACTTTTTCGTTTTTGTTTAGTTTTCTTTGTTAAGTGTTTCGTTAGTTGAAAGTTTCCGGTTATTTTAGATAGGAACTTAGACAAGTTCACTAAGTATTTTCTTGGTATTAGGATTCATTTTGTGATTCCGATTCGATTCCGACGTACACGAGTTTACGAGACAAGTAACGACAAGGTTAATACACAGTTAAGTTTAAAGGTAGAGAGTGCGGTTTTCACCTGAACTAAGACGGTTGTCACATTCTCCCCGGGTTGAAAAGAATTTCGTCCCGAAATTTCAACTTGTAGTACTCGTTGTGGGAGAAGTGAAGAGATGAGGATACTTAAGCAACATTTGATCCTCTCGTTCCCAGGTATATTCGGGGCCTCGTTTTGCGTTCCATCGCACCCTCACTATGGGAATTTTACTATGCCTTAATTTCTTAGTTTCGCGATCTATGATTTCAATCGGTTCCTCGACAAATTGGAGTTTTTCGTCTAGTTGTATCTCTTCTAAAGGGGTGATAAGCGTTTCGTCCGATAGGCACTTTTTCAGTCTCGAAACGTGAAAAGTGTTATGCATGTTACCGAGCTCTTGCGGTAGTTCTAAGCGATACGCAACTGGACCTACTCTTTCAAGTATCTCAAATGGTCCCACATATCTCGGGCTAAGCTTTCCTCGCTTTCCGCGGCGTATTGCACCTTTCCAAGGTGACACCTTTAGAAGTACTTTGTCTCCGACTTGAAATTCTAGATCCTTTCTGCGCAAATCAGCGTAGCTCTTTTGACGACTTCTGGCAGTCTTAAGTCTTTCCTTAATCGTTGTGATCTTATCAATCGTTTCTTGCACTACTGTGACAACCCGCGAAAATCCAGGTTCACACCGACTAAATTCTTTTAACACCATTACTCAACTTGTATATGTTTTGATTTATTTACGACCGGTAGGTCAACCTATACATAAATGATACTGGTTAACCACGTCAAAAACATATACGGATATCGGGATTAGGTATACGGGATCAAATATTCACATAAAATAAACATTTTTACAACAATAATTCTAGTCCAATATTTCATGCATAAAATCATGATTTATGCATCAACTTTGCATGTATGGAACTTTGCATGCATATATATATATATATATATATATATATATCAAATACACAACTTACACAAAACACCCTAAGCATACAAGGACTTCACTTAGGACCCTAGAGTTTGCAAAAATGACAATTTAAATAATCACCTACAAGTTGTTTGTTTCTTGCTTGACTAGTTAAATGAGTTGGTGGTGTCACATGGGTTTAGTCACTTACACACTTGACCATTTCACTATTGAACTCAATAGACCATACCTCCCATGTGCTAGCACTCATGACTCCACTCTCTCCTTTGGCTATAAATACTAGACCCCTTCCATCCATTTCACTTGCTCATTCACCAACAAGTGAAAAACTCTTCTCCCTCCCTCCTTGCTCTTTAAATTTTGGCCAAGAGAAGAACCAAGAAGAAATCACCAACACACATTCCATACATCAAAAACCTAGTTCTAAGATTTGATCATAAGGAAGAAACATCAAGTCTTGCATTCATATACTCTTAGGTATGTCCTAAAAACTCTCTTCATGCAACATATTTACATACTCATTTGTCATAAAACTTATGCATTTCATACAACAACTTAGCATAAACAAAGAAAAGTTAAGTTATTTTGTTAACCGGAAACTAACACCGACTTGTAGACACTTTTTAACCATCTTAACCAAATGTTTTGGATAAACCATTTTAAACAAAAGATACTTCTATGTTTTATGAAGATTTAGACATAAAAATCATAATTTTTGGATATGTTTAAGTATTTTAAAAGTATTTTACGCAACAACATACGTTTCAGCTACATAAACTGTCTACACGGACTGTTTTTGGGAAATCTGGGAAAACGAACAAAACATAATAGGAGACCTCAGCTATGTTAAAGTTAACTCAAAAACGAACGTTTCAATATAAGATTCGTTAAAAACGGATAAATATCGAGCAAGATATACCATTTTGAAGTTTGACCTAATTCCTTGAC
>CAJVGC010000060.1:42611431-42648824 GCA_910822075.1 Senecio squalidus | reverse complement strand
AATTTCATCACAGTCATCCTGATGCATCTGTTTTACGTCTTCACCTGTGAGATTTGAACACTTAGATATAAATGAGTCGAATGAAATCTCTTCGTTGATATCATGTTTTGGTCCTAGAGATGTCGTAGCAAGTGCAGTATTGACATTATTAGTACTAGGGCTGCTATTGCCAGATTTTTCTGCTTCCACTTCTGCCTCAAAGACTCTTAAGTCGTTGTAAAGATCATCTAATTCCAGTTCCTCTAAGGTGTCTCCTTGTCTGTAGGAGACTGTGTATACTTTCCATTCCTTGCTTAGAGCTCTTATGAACTTTCTGTTGAGATCATCTTTATCGTACTTAATGCCTGCGCTGATCATCTCTCTGGTGAGCTTTTTGTATCGATCAAACGTTTGTGTCATTCGTTCGCCATTCAGGGAGTTGAAGTTTTCATATTCCTGTTTAAGAAGCGCTTTCTTGTTCTTCTTTGTATTCTTTGTTCCGCTGAATCTTTTCTCCAAAGCTTCCCATAGCGATTTTGCATCTTGATATTCTTCAAATTGCGATTGATATTCGTTGGGAATAGCAATTAAAAGAATACTCAGAGCCTTGATTTCGGTTTGTTTTTCTCTCCGTTCAAGATCAGACAAAGGTGGTCGAGCAGCAATTCCAGGTTCTCCATAAGCTCCATGGGGAGTAGGTCGTTTGTTACCATTAATGATCACGTCCCAAACTGTATAGTCAGAAAGTAGAATGTGTTGCTTGATTCGTAGCTTCCATAAGTCGAATTCGTTGCTGTTTAGAACAGGAACTTTGCCGATTGTGATTTCAGTCATGATGGTAATATTGATTCTTCGTTTATGAGGATTATAAACTTGTTGATCAATGGATCTAAAGCACCTCCTGTGCTCTGATACCACTTGTCAGGATCGTATTAGTTAATGTAAACTAATAAGTTTGCCTTCGTTAAGATCGTGATCTATTGAAGAAGTTCAGCAGCGGATGAACACTTCAATATTAACAAGTTATCGAATAATATAATGTTATCGAAAAGCAATAAGAACAAACAGAATATTATCGAATTATAAGCCTCAATTGTATTAATGAGAAAATATCAATACAACGTGTTTTTATCAATACAAGGATCTATCTATTTATAGACCTTGAAGCCGACCTAGATAAACTAGGAAACATCAGCTATCCTTATCTAAACATATCGTTATCTAGAATAAGGAAACTCTATCTAATAACAAAAGGAAACATAATCTAATTATAATTCTATAACTTAGATTATACTTGCACGGCAAGTTGGTCTTCCGTATCAACTTGACTTCTTCCGTAGCATCTTGATTAGTTCCGTAGCAACTTGATCAGCCGTAGTAACTTTGTTGGACAGCCGCACTAACTTGTTCTTCCGTAGTAACTTATTAATGTCTTCCACATTGAACGTTTAAGTTACTTTTCTTGTTTGTTAAGCGTATTGTTTATGGTTAAACGATATTGACTATGTTATAACCCAACAGGTTTGCACTGTGATCATCACAGGAGATCTAAGATTGACATCACCTAAACCCTAATCCTTGTGTTTGACAATCGTTGCTCGAACAACTATTGTAATATAATGTGTTTGTAATTTTTTTTTTCTTCGTAAATGCATATCAATATATATCGTTTAATCTTAAGTTGATTTTCTTAATTTGTCATTTTTTGATATTTAGGCACCAAATTGATAATATCGAAAATATATTTGTCCTTAAACTATCAAGATTTTAAGTTAAGTTTTACATAACATTTTAACGAACATTTACTATGGTTTCGGTTACACATAGAGAGTTATCACTATAAGATAAATGACTTTTTGGGGCGGACTTTTTTAGGGACGACAAATGTCGTCCCTAAATACTCACTAAAAGACAAAAAAAAAGTTACTTTTTGACCAGATTTTGGTCAACTTAGTCAACAAGTTTTTAGGGACGACATGTCGCCCCTAAAAATATTTTAATTTTCTTTTTCATTTATTTTTTTGGATTGAAAAATAATTAATTCCTGTCCAATTTTTAGGGCCCTAAAAATAATTTATTTTTCTTATTTATTTATTTATTTTTTGATAGAAAAGTAATTAATTCCCGTCCAGTTTTTAGGGACGACAAATTATTTTGAATATTTACTGCACAAAAACAAAGAATTTGATGCACAGTCGCTAAACGACATATATTTTGATGCATATTAAAACTTGCTTTTTTAAAGTTTGTTATAATTGAATAAATAAACATAATACAAAATTACACATATAATAAATTATTTTTTCATATTTTTTACTTATTTTACTTTAAGTTTTGGTTTATAAGAACCTCTCCTTATATATATATATATATATATATATATATATATATATATATATATATATATATATATATATATATATATATATATATATATATATATATATATATATATATATATCATTTATTAAAGAAGGTATTAAAGAAGAATGGACGGGTTCTTTTCAAGAAGAAGAGGGAGAAAGAAAAAGAGAAAAAAGTCAAATAATTTGTTTTTTATTTTTTGTAATAAATGTTATTGATTTGGTAATAAATGTTATTTATGATTTATATAAAATGTATTTTGTATTTATTTAATTACTTTTATATAAATATTAAGTCATTTTTTCTAATTAATGTATTTCTTATTTATATTAATGTATTATTTATTTTATAAATATATTATTTTTATATTAAAGAAAATGAAAAATAATAAAATTGGTAGGTCCCAGATTTTGGTGTTATGGCTGATGGTATTTCTGGTGTTATGTTATGGATGGTGTTATGGTGACGTGGTAATAACACCACCCAAAACTGTGTTATGGATGAGAGTGCTCTTATAAACTTTTCACTAACAATAGAAATTATATAATTTTAAATCCAACACAACGCGCGAACAAATAAAACCTTGTTGTCATTAAATTCAGAAAAAAGGTCTATCACCTTACCTTGAGAGTTGAATCAGAAAAAATATTACACTTGCATCTTCACCCCACATACCACAAGCCACATCCTAAACTAAACTCTCTATGTGTATTGAAACGATACTAAATAACCAAAACCATACTAATTGCTCGCCATGGAATCCAAACCTTGCATAATCATGGATTTCTGCTAATAATTCCTCAATATTCTCTTTCTTACTTTTTTTTTATCCAAATCTAAGAAATTGAAGTTTTCTCTTTGTTACATATTTGAGTTTCAATTGATGTAGTTTGCTAATATACTACAAGCAAAATGACTTTTCGGAACGACGAAAAATCGTCCCTAAAAGCTCATATGTCTTCCTAATACCCTTAGGGACGACGACTCGTCTATAAAAATCTTTAGGGACTTTAGCAACGACATGTGGAACCCACAGTTTGACCATTTCGTGTTTCTTTATTGTTTAATAATAAATCAAAAAGAAATTATCTAGGGATGACAAATTATTTAAAAAGTCGTCCAAAATTTTTTTTATTGTTATATATATATATATATATATATATATATATATATATATATATATATATTTATTGGGGTTCAAAAGGAATCCCTGATTCTCTAAAGATAGGGATCCTTTCCTAACCACCCATATCTTTGTTTTTTTTTGTACTTTTTTTCTAAAAAATTTTTTTACTTTTTTCTTTTACCTTTTTATTTACTTTTTTTTTTTTTACCTTACTTTTAAAATTCACATGTGATTATCTATCAACAAATCTTTTATGGGTAAAATCACGTTTGATTTTAAAAAATTATTGATTATTTTTTACCAAAATCACATGTGATTTTTAACCTACAAACTATTTTCCTTATAAAATCATATGTGATTTTCGAGAAAACAAATTTTTCAAGTGTGACTTTAAAATTTATAAATTTTGGTTTTTGAAAATCACATGTGATTTTCGACAAAAACAAAATTCACGTGTGATTTTAAAATTTATAAAATTTGGTTTTTGAAAATCACATGTGATTTCAATTTTTTACAAAAAAATCACATGTGATTTTGAAAAAAAAAAGTTAAGTAAAACATATCAAAAAAAAAAAAAACCGAATTAAAAAAAGAAAAAAAAAATGAAAAAAAAGAAAAACTAAGGGAAAAATGTATGCTAGGAAGTGGATCCCTAGATCTCTAGAGAATTGGAGATCTTTTTTGAACATCACCCTATATATATATATATATATATATATATATATATATATATATATATATATATATATATATATATATATATATATATATATATAGATTGAGGCTCAAAAGGGATCCGTAATTCTCTAGAGATCCAGGGATCCCTTCCTAACCACCCATTTTTCCTTATATCTTTGTTCTTTTTTTTTTACTTTTTTTCTAAAAAAATTTTGTACTTTTTTCTTTTACCTTTTTATTTACTTTTTATTTTTTTATTTTTTTTTCTTCCGAAAATCATATTTGATTTTCAATACTTTTTAGAAATCACATGTGATTTTCAATCAACAAATCTTTTATGGGTAAAATCAAGTTTGATTTTAAAAAATTATTGATTATTTTTTACCAAAATCACATGTGATTTTTAACCTACAAACTATTTTGCTTATAAAATCACATGTGATTTTCGAGAAACAAATTTTTCAAGTGTGACTTTAAAATTTATAAATTTTGGTTTTTGAAAATCACATGTGATTTCAAGTTTTTACAAAAAAATCACACCCTATATATATATATATATATATATATATATATATATATATATATATATATATATATATATATATATATATATATATATATATATATATATATAGGTGGGTTCAAATAGGAACCACTAAATATTTGAGAACCATTAGGAACCAATATTCACCAGTGTATATACATATGATATTCACCAGTGTATATATATATATGATATTCACCATTGTATATATATGATATTCACCAGTGTATATTTAATATGATATTTACCAGTGTATGTATATACACTGGTGAATATCATATATATACACTGGTGAATATTGGTTCCTAATGGTTCCTAATTATTTGTATGGTTCTCATTTGAAACCAATTCTATATATATATATATATATATATATATATATATATATATATATATTAATTGGATCGGGTAAGAACGGCCCGAAGTATACGAACGCTAAGAACGATTCCCGTGCATATCTTCTTCTTCAAATCCTTCCTAAATTATCAATTAAATTTTCCTTCTCTCTCTTCGTAATTCTAAAATTCAAAACCCAGTTCATCTTCATCTTAAAATTAGATCTAACCCAATTCAAAACCATCTTACTGTTCTTTATCTTGAAATTAAAATCGTCGACTTGTTGCTACTGATCAGCAGAAACCAATTTGAGGTTTGGTTAGATGCATTTTCTAAAATGGTAGGTGCATTTTCTAAAATGGTATTTTTTATCTTAAAATTGAAATCGTCGACTTGTTGCTACTGATCAGCAGAAACCAATTTTGAGGTTTGGTTAGATGCATTTTCTAAAATGGTAGGTGCATTTTCTAAAATGGTAGGTGCATTTTCTAAAATGGTACCACTTACTACTGATCAGCACCGCGAGGTTTGATACTGATCAGCAGAAACCACTTACTGCTGATCAGCAGAAACCACTTACTGCTGATCAGCAGAAACCACTTACTACTGATCAGCACCGCGAGGTTTGATATAAAATTTTTAATCGGACGGCCAGAATTGGTTCTTAGCGTTTGTAGGTTAAGCCCTGTTGTTACCCGAACCCCACCCTATATATATATATATATATATATATATATATATATATATATATATATATATATATAATATTTTTAGCAACGATATTCAGAGACGGCTTTCAGAGTAAAATTTTTAGGGACGACATTTGGGACAAAATGTCGTCCCTAAAATACTTTCACTTTTTAAAAAAAGCAGTAGTTAAAATAGATTTTTTCATCAACATCAATAATCAGAAAACGGATAATAAGTTGTTACAAAAACTAAATAATCCAAATTAACAAAGTTATTAGTAATAACTACCATACCAACTTAATATTACTTGTTCTACATGTTCAAATTGTTTTAAAACAACAATCAAACAAACATAAACGTTCAAATTTAAGTAAATCGTACGAGTCTAACATATTCAAGAATCCTCGTCATGCGAACACTCCTTATTCTCGTCCCCCGGCCTCCTCATTTTCATCCTTCATCTCCTCTCCCTCCTCACATGAACCATTAAAATTTGAAATATCCGGAATTACGAGTCGGGGGTTCGCGGATTTAAGTGCTTGAAACCATGTCGACATTTCTCGTACTCTTCGATCCCTTTAATGGTAGGCCTGAACTCGAGCTTGAATCACAAGGTAACTTTCTACCTATTTCGCGACTATGCCCACGAGATGATCCTAACACCTTTTCCATTATTTCCTTCTCGCTCTAACCACCTATATCGAGAAATAAATATTAAATAACAAACAATTGAATTAATCACAAACAATTGATGGCTTCAATACCTCGACTCTCATTTCTTGCCGTTAATATGACTTCAATCCCGTTTAAAGCAAGTTGACGAGATATTTCGAATCCAATCCCTTTGTTTCCTCAACCGCACATCTAAATGTCCAAAAAGAAGATTTAAATTTGTGTGACCAGTTTAATATTAATAGTAAACTAGGGGATTCTCGTGCGTTGCACGAGGTCGGGTCGCGTTATGGGAACTCTACGATGCGCTTGTTCAATCTGTGCCTTGCCGTCTCTCCTGATCTGTAGCTTCACGTTTGGGATATGCTTGACTGATTCTGCATTGTAGTGGTTCACTCCAAGGAAGTCAAATGAACCTTTGATGGTCCTTTTTTCAACTTCTGTAAACGTCGGAAGTCTACTGCCTGCTCTCTTTTTCATCATATCCGGATAATCTCCAAACACCAAAGGGTCGGCACACCTAAGAAATAGAGAATCCACAAATAATAGTGTGCGTAATAGGATATGAATATTAGATTTTGGTAACTCACCAACCAACATCGAAGGTTATGGATCTTTGAGCAGCTAAGACATCTTCAGGCACATCAGCGTAAGGTTCATACCATGCACCATAAATATCTATTCCAATGACACCATGTTGAGTCGCCTGCAACGCATATTTGTCAAGTTTGAATCATGAATATGAATCTTCATTTGATGCGGTTTCAAAATATTTGTGAATTTTGAAAGAAACATATCACTATGTATAATATGTACCTTATATTTTGTGCGGTACAATGAAACCGCAGAAGCATGTGCAAGCAACATATTTTGAGCCACTATGTACGGCTCAGTTGAGGAGTTCCCCTTGGTGCAGTCTCCGAATGGATAGGAACATCGTCCAGGAGGGGAACTCCCTTTATTGTAACCAGATAGGGAATTTTCATTAGGCTCGTTAAATGTGACCCAATGTAAAACACGATCACCTAGAACTCTTGAAAGAACATAACCGAAAAAGAATCCACACGTATGCAGGAGAATTGTAGCAAGAACCACTTGTTGACCAGACATAAGGATTGCAGAAGAGCTTTGAGCAATTGCATTCCCACAAAGTACAGCTACTGTTGCTAAATATATTGCAATATTTATTTTTGGTTATTCATGTAAATTACACACTTCGTGATCATGATCGTTATAAACAGATATAAAAGGAGTGTCACCTGCAGTGTGGACTTAAGGAGTCCAATTGCATCTACCGCAACATACTGACCAGCTAAGTTGGCGGTGAGAAATGGAGTCATAACCTGATAATACCAATCTCATTAAGAAATTAAAATCCAACAGCATACGTACATATTTGGTAATATAATGATATATTCACGTATAATGTACCAACCACGGCAGACACGGTGCTTGCAACAGTCATTAGTACTGACAGAGCCACATTTCCTCTGAAAAAAGTAACAAAACATGAGTTAGTGATGGAAAGTAATAAGGAGTATAGAGCGATATCACTTATATACTGAGATAGTGAGATACATACCGTGCGATGTAAGTCACAATGTTACTTGCGGTTCCTAAAATTAAACATGGAAATTTTGGTGACCTGAATTATGATGAGTGAATAACAGAGTACTACTGCGAATATATGTCTAATAAAGGAAAGAAAGACAGCGAAGAGTGTAGTCACCCCCGGGGCAGCAACCAACCAATATTAAACCAACAACATAATATGAAGGTAAATTCATAATTTTGCTGATAAAAAATGCTGATAACGGCATTACCTGCAACAAAACCATAGCATATCAAAAAAAAAAATGTTACCGAATGCACTGAAATCATCATCCCATGAGCGTGCTTATTCACAGTCCCAACTTGAACAATTGATATAGTTTACTTAACATCA
This sequence comes from Senecio squalidus, assembly GCA_910822075.1. Taxonomy (NCBI): domain Eukaryota; kingdom Viridiplantae; phylum Streptophyta; class Magnoliopsida; order Asterales; family Asteraceae; genus Senecio; species Senecio squalidus. The sequence continues at coordinate 42,640,490 of CAJVGC010000060.1, read as the reverse complement.
GCTAACATCTCGTTATACTTGTTTAACCTCAATATCAAGTAGAAGTTTGTATGAAAAATCATATCCTACACATGTTTTAAAAGGTAGATAAAATAATAATACAAAAATTCCCAAATTAAAATAAGATGGTATAGATAACAAAGGAGTTAAAACCTTTGTGGAATCGCCGAAGAAATTAGTGCGGTCACATAAGTAGAAGCAGCTCAATAAGACCCCAAACTCCGATCTGCAGAAAGAGAAAGAGAACATCAGAATCACTGAAATTCAATTTGTGAAAGAAACTTGAGATTAAAATTACATACATAACTCGCAATGTCAAACGGTTCTCAAGCAAAAAGACTCGTCCATAGTAAACAGTTTGCAAAAAAAATACTGATCAAGTCTGTAACGAAGATAAAGCGATATTCATAGATAATAGGAATTTGTAAGAAACCTGAGAAAGTCCCGTTCCACATTCCACTTCATCAAATCTCAAAACCAAGGTCCTGGAATGCCCTTTTTCCTCTGGTTCTTGGGACGAATCGAGAGCAATAATCAGTTTTTTTAATTTTCACATGAAAGCTTGTGAGCAACCATTTAACCACCTTAGCAATGGTTTTGACTCCTTCATGAATATCCACGGATGTATTTATCATGTTACTGTTAACCATTTCATGTTCAGGTGTAATAAAGTCATGACTGCTATAACTATTACCATCTTGACCTGAAGTAGAAGGTTCATTTCCAAATTCAGAAGTTTTCTTCCGACCAGGTGCAAGTACAATCTCGAGTTCCTCCAATTCAATTTCACAGTTTCTACCTTTCCATGGAAGTTTAACTGTTAGAGAACCAATTGATCCTTCTTTTACAACCAAAATAGCCGATTCACCAAACTGAAAACACAACCATAAATATATTAACAGCTACATAATATTTAATTATAGTTAGTTCTTAACTTCTTACTAAACAATTCGTTCACAATTACTTATAATTTGAATCTGATGTCATGAATATGTTCCCTGGAAGTATAAGTCTTGCGTTAACTTTCCCATGCCTCTCTAATTTCTCCAAAATACTTACTTATCTCGCTTTATCATCTCATTGTAACATTCACGGTGCATTGTATGTCCACATTTCATGACAGCAGTGTCTTTCAGCGAGTCAAATAGATACTGTAAACATAGTGTTAGTAAAGAAGTTTCACAATTTTTCAAGCGGAAAGGGAGAGAAGAGAAAAGAAACAAACCTCGTAACATATTGGACAATGATGGCGCATAGAGTTTTCAACACATGAATGGTTATCACGTAATCCGATAGAATAGCAAGTTCCTGTAAATTTAACGGTCAATAAATTCCTAAAACAGAAACCAAGTGATACAAATATCGTTTCTCTATGCATACCACATTTTTTGCAATGGAAGAAGTTCTCAGGGCCACCAACTCTGAATACAAATAGAATGTTGTAAAGTTAGCTCGTTTAACAATCTAAAGAACGAAAAAAGACCACATGTGGTTATTTCACGAACCTGCAGATGCCACAATCGTCACAATGGAACATACCCTTTTCAAGCTGCAATGCAATGGTCAGAATCACTGAAACTTAAACATACTCGTAAATACAGAAGATATATGTAACTTTTTATACATCATCGTCATAGAACATGCGGATGTTGCAGAAGTATTCCCCCATGTTGACACCACAGTTTGTGCAAGTACGACCAACCGGCTGCTCTGTGTCACAAACAGAACATATCACCTGAAACAAACATAAAATTATCACTTAGTTGTGGTATTTAACATCTTCAAAACTCGTACACTGAAGATTTTCAGGTACCGAAATATACCTGTTTTACATCAGACCGAATATATATATATATATATATATATATATATATATATATATATATATATATATATATATATATATATATATATATATATATATACAATCTCATTACAATTAACTATCAAGTATAAAATCTTCCTGAATTAAACATGTATATACTTAACTAAGCCAAATTCACATTAAAAGACCTGACACCATATACAAACTCGAACCACTCCGAGTATGGCACGAAGATTCTATCAACATCTATATGGAAATATATGTTGTCTAGAACAATATCCATAATCCTAACCCTAAACCATGTTTGCTTATTACATAAAATGGTAATTACCTCAATTTAAGAGCAAAATTGGGGAAAAATAATCTAAATTAATAAATATTAAGAATTAGTAAAATACCACTTTCAATAAAATGACCGATTTCTTACCTCAATTTAAGAGCAAAATTGGGGAAAAATAATCTAAATTAATAAATATTAAGAATTAGTAAAATACCAATTCCAATAAAATGACCGATTTGAGCTTCGTTCCAACGGTCTTCATCTGGTACAGTTCCGCAATATGAATCACAAACCTAAATAACAAAACCAATAAATATATAGATATATATATATATATATATATATATATATATATATATATATATATACATATAGATACAGAATTTTTGAGGAGAAATTACATACAGTGGCGTATGGGGATACGAAAATCTTGATTAAAGCGGTTTTGACGATTTCGAGTATTCGATTATGAGCTCGAAAGAGACTGGAGATGAACAACAAAAGAACAGGTGGAAGCGGTGGGATAATCACAATATGAAGAAGAACAGGTGGAAACGGTAGCAGGAAAACAAATTAGGAAGACGACACGTGGAAAGACACGTCTGAGGAAACAAAACTCTGAAGAAGCCACTGGACTGGGCTGAGTAAAAGCCCAAGCAATCAGGGTAAAAGCCCAAAATCGGCACGATTTTCAAGAACACAACCAGATTTAATCTAGAGAATAGTATATATAAAAGATTATCAAATATACCTTTTCTCCTCCATTGCAGATATGAAGTAAAATAAAAACAAGAACATGAACAAAAAGAAAACTCTTTATCCCTTCCTTTCTCGTTTTTTTCTAAATTTAGTTAACTACATGAACAACTGTAATAAAACCCATTTTTCAATAATTATATGATATCCTCTGATTTGATATAATGAAATTGAAATGTAATGATTTATTTCGATTGATTAACAAGACGTATATACTTTGCTTCATACATACGAGTCATTTGAATATATACATACATATATAGTGTCGGATGTGATGAAGTACAATGATAAATACTTAATTGTCGATTACAGAGGTTGTGGTTAGTGGTCATAATTATGAAGTGCAATGATTAATTCCCGATCGTCGAATTTGATATAATGAAATGCAATGATACATCTCGATTGATTGGCAAGACATATATACTTTGCTTCATATATACGAGTCACTTGAATATATACGTACATATATAGTGTCGGATGTGATAAATTCAATGATCGATTCCTAGTTTCCCATTAAAGTGGTTGTGGTTGGTGGTTGTAGTCATGAAGTGCAATGATTAAATCCCATTCGTCGAATTTAATATAATGAAATGTAAATTATTCATCTGATTGGTTATTAAGACATATTATCCTGCTACATATTTGAATAGCTAGTGTCGGATGTGATGAAATATAATGGTCGGTTCCTAATTACCGATTAAAGTGAAATTATCGATTTCAGTATACTGATTCATCTTTACTTTATTTCAAAATATATTATATTCGTTGTATTATAATGATTTGTGACGATTCCCAAACTCATTTAGAAAAATAAATTATTTTTAGGGACGACAAGTTGCGCGGAAATTAATTACTTTTTGATCCAAAAAAATAAATAAATAAGAAAAATAAATTATTTTTAGGGACGACATGTCTTCCCTATAAATTGGGCGAGAATTAATTACTTTTCGATCCAAATAAATAAGAAAAATACAGATTTGATGCACAACGGTAAAACTACTCATTTTATGATGTACAACAAAACTTCGTTTTTTAAAGTTTGAGATATGGTTAAAATGAACGATAATTCAAAATATCTAACGTTATAAATTATTTTTTAATTTTTTTTTACTTATTTTACCTTAAGGTTTGTTTTACAAGAACCAACCTCTCTATATATATATATATATAAATATATATATATATATATATATATATATATATATATATATATATATATATATATATATATATGATATACACATATTTATATATATGTATATGTTTGACAGATTAGGAAGAAAGAAAAGAAAAAAAAAAACACAAAACGTCGCGTTACCACACCGACGCCGGACGAAAACGCCGGCCAAAACGCGACCCCCCCCCAGCCATAACGGGGTTAGGGGGGGGGGGGGGGAACGCGAGGATAACTTCTTCCACTGGAGGCACTCTAATAAGATCGTATATTTTAGTTTTCTTTTTTAGATCTTATTTTTTTTTTAAATAAAAATATTTTGCTCATATTTGTTATCTTTTACAATAATAAAAAATACTAATAATTTCAAAACTTTAAAAAAAAATCATAAACATGATAATAATATAAATAATATTAATTTATGACATATAATATTAGTAGAGAATAACTTTATTAATACAGATTAAGAGTTATAAATATCAAGTATAAAAAATAAACCTAAAGTAATAAAAAAATATCAAATATATTTAACCTCTTTTAAAATATTCATTTTGTTTAATGTAATCTTGTAGTAATAAGAATAATAATAACAATAAAAATAGTAATAGTAATAAATAATATTATCAAAATATAATTAAACACAAAGAAAAAAAAATAGAAAGGAATGGGATATGGGCAAGATTTGATTTTGTGATCCATTGTTTACATATGTAATACCTTACAATCACGACAACTAAATATTTATTTATTTATTAAATATATAATTTAAAATATTGAATCACTGTTCATCATCAAACTTATTTTAAAAATTAAGTATATTAATAATTGTAATAATACAAAACAATATTTAAGACTTTATAAAATATTAAAGGCATGTATACGTAGAAAAAAATCGAATCACCTTAGTTTATAAACTTTATGAGATATTTTTATATTTTATTAATCTTTGAAAAGGTTTTTAATTGGGGATCCAAGGACAAAATGATATAATAGAATAAGAAACAAAAAGATCACTAGTATCAAATATTGAATTTTTTATGCTAAAAATGATTTAATAAAATTCACCAATGATTTAATATTTGTCTTTATAAAAAAATCACCAAAAACATAAGATGAATTTTATTAAAATAAAATAATACAAAATATATAATAACTTATTAAAAACATATAGTAGGTCTTTGGTAAAATCTATAAATATAATACAATCTATTCAATGATATTTTGTTAGGCATAAATTCAATAGTATTTTTTATTTCGTGTTGCTTAAAAGATGTAATATTTTCTTTTCTAATTTATTCATGTTGTTTAAAAAATCCTTTAATCAAGTATATATCATCTCAAATAGAGGAGTTAATTACATGGGTCGTTCCTATGGATTGCACCATTTTCACCGCTCGTCCCTATAACTCTTTTATTACACCATGCGTCCCTAAGTTTGAATTTTGTTGCCCCGAGAATCCCTATTTTGGATGTGACGTTAAATGTGCCGTTAAGTCATCCCACGTAGGTCACACGTGGGGGTATTTTAGTCATTTTACTTTTCTCTCTTCCATTTTAATATCTACGTCTCCAAATCACAAAAACCCCAAATTAATTTCTTCACAATCCACATAATCTATACAAATCAACCCACATTAATCAAATCCACTCCATTTTCACATAAACCAAAACAAGGAAAAGAAAAGTTTTACTCGCCGGAGTCAAACTTTTTTTCAGCATGATGGCTTTGAGAATTCGGAGTATGAAGAGTTTTACTCCCGGAAAAAATGGTTGCCGGCGACGGTGGTGGTACCGCAGAGAGATATTCACGCCCATTAAAATGTGAAATGTATGTACCTGTGGAACAAGCATGATTCCAACCGTAACACCAGAAACTAAATCCGGTTGAAGATATTCACGCCAATTATAAGTCTGAATCCAGCGCGAACACGTAACAAACATTTCAATCCAATCAATCATCTTCATCTTATCAAACTTCTCCCTCCATCTAGTCAACAACGATATCTCTTTCACCGTCTCCGTCTTATCTCCGTCAACATATGACGGATGCTGAAACAGAATAATCTTAACCGCACGATTCGACGACGCTAATCTCATTGCTACTGACTGTAAAATGAGGAAAGTGTGCATAGGTTTATTAAGATGCGCGCATACTAGTATGTTAGTTAGTCGGAGAAAGTAGGTAGGTGGCTTTTGGATTTGATGAGGTGTTGTCTCAGGGACTCAAACTCACCGGAGAGGAAATACTCAACGAAATAGACCTCGTCGGAGAAAAACTCATAACATTTCGAAAGAGAAAATAAGAATGGAGAAAATGATTTGGATGATTCTCGGGATTGTTTATGTTAGAATTTGTGTTGATTGATTGGGATTTTGGAGAATGGATATTAAAATGGGAGAGAGAATGTTAAAAAGACGAAAATACACTCACGTGTGACTCACGTGAGATGACTTAACGACACATTTAAGGTCACGTCCAAAATAGGGACTCTGCAGGCAACAAAATTCAAACTTAGTTACTAGTGGTGTAATAAAAAAGTTATAGGGATGACCGATGAAAATGGTGCAAACCATAGGGACGACCCATGTAATTAACTCCAAATAGAGACATATAGTATTGCAGTTTTTCAATAATAAATAAGCATTTAACACTATTGCAATAAACACACATGCAATAAACTCAACACATAACTCTATTGCAATAAACCCCACATGCAATAAACTCAACATTTAGTAAAGTAAAAATAAACTACTAAACATACAAATGTAATTAACTCGAGACAACCCGAGGCGTAACTCTTTCCCTTGTAACTCTTCTTATAAAATGATTTATAAGATCTCTATATCAAATACTTTGTAAAATCTCATTTTACATTTTCCCAAATACTCTTGGTAAAAATCAGTTTACACTTCTTGATTCTCATTGTAAAACACAATTTACATCTCTCAAATACTCTTTGTAAAACTCAGTTTACATTTTCACAGAACACTTTATAAAACCTATTTTTATCTCTTGCTCGAGTTTTAAAAACTGAATACTCACCTCAATCCCGCTTTAAGCTCCCAAGCTCTTTCTCTCGATCGAAACTCAAACGCGATCCTGCTCAACGTAACATTTATCAACACTATGTTACTTTTGTCCGAACTTAACCCAAAGGATTACGACTAATTTAAATCCTTCAAATCTTATACTCAATTAGTGTCGTCAATAATATCACTAAAACGCTACATTCGCGACACTTATAGATTAGCACATATACTATACTCAGACCCTCAACCGCCTCATAATATCCGACAAATAACAATTTACAGTTTTTCCAAACTTAACCAAACCCAACAAAATTTATCCCAATATCATATAAATCAATAACAACTTATAAATAAGCTTTTTAAACGAGTTTTACCTGAGCCTATAAAATATGGCTACAAATAACTCCGAATGAGAATTCATTGTTTCAACCTCCGATTATGTCGAAATGTTCCCCTCTACTCCATGAATAATATGACGCTTCCAGTTTGTTAATCCAGCTAATAACGAAATCGAAATCTTAACTTTTCGGTTTCTAAATCTAAAATATATATAAATATGTTTGTTCTTATTTTGCTTTGGCGGTGGACGCATGAAACAACAACAACAAAACACATATGCTTTCCTATTCCTTAAGTTATATAGATTTATTACAAATTTATATATGTATATATAACCCTAGGCTTTGCCATAAATACACTTTTAACTCAAAATGACTACTTCATAAAAAAACAAGTTTTTTTTGACTTAAAACTTATTACAAGTCTAGTCTTTAAATATTTCGGTCGTTACACTAAACAAACATGATTCTTTCAAAATTAAACCCAAACAATATAAATCAAGTTTTGCTCTTCAAATAAAAACCAAAAAATAACAATTATGGTTATGCTTTTCAACAAGCAAATTAAGATGTAAACATAGCCAACCGTAAGAAAGTACGAATGACCAAAAAGGGCATGTTTCTTGATCGTGACCACTTAATTTGTTTGCATATCCTACAACGATCAGTCTTTTCCCTTCTTTAATATCGATTTCATTCAATTGTGTAAAATCATGAAATCAATCAAACCATCAAAACTAAAACTTAAACTTAAGGAGAATTGATATAATGAGACTTATAATTAAGGCTACTCAAAATATAAAGCTTAAACGTAAGGCTACCATAATGACACAATAAGAAAACAACAACGACGTGAGAAGCAATCGAAAGTAAGTAGGCGGGCTGGAGAAGGGCGATTGCCCTACCGGTGTAGAGAGTGACCGGATTTGAAGATTGAACCGTTTATGTGATGCAAACCGTAGTATCATAAGGATTTTTTTTCCTAGACATAGCCACAATTATAATAATGTGATTGTTTATTGTGTAAAGAGAAAGATAAAAAGAAAGAAAATAGAAAATGATTACAACGTAAATATGTTTAAAACTATTACATTTATGTAATTTTGTTTTACAAGTACACGCATCATGTAAAAAGCTCTTTATATGTTAATATATATATATATATATATATATATATATATATATATATATATATATATATATATATATATATATATAGAGGTGGGTTCATTTAGGAACCATCAATTATTTAGGAACCATTAGGAACCATTTAATTACCATTAGATCATTTAGATCAAAAATTAAACTCAAGGTGGCAATTTTGTAATTAAGTCAAAATTGAGGGCCAAATTGGAAATCAATTAAAACCCACTTTAAAATCCTAATTAACTTTAAATTAACATATCTAGAGTATAAATAGGTTTTAGGAAAAACTAAATACACCATTAGAACAAGCATTTAATTATCTTTCCAACGAGCACCCACTTGATATACTTTTGACGACTTTTTTTTTTTTTTTTTTTTTAGAGTGAGTTTCGGTATATACACTAGTGTATATACTAAATATTCACCAGTGTATATACTAATTCACCAAAAACACATCTGAACCATAAATACTATACACTAGTGTATACACTATATTCACTAATGTATAGTTATACACTAGTGTATTTATACACTATATTCACTAATGTATAGTTATACACTAGTGTATTTATACACTATACAGTAGTGTATTTATACACTAGTGTATACACTATATTCACTAATGTATAGTTATACACTAGTGTATTTATACACTATATTCTCTATTGAATACATGGTATTCACTATTGAATACATGGTATTCACTGGTGTATATATAGACATTGTATTCACGGGTGTATATATAGACATTATATTTACTAGTGTATATATAGACATTGTATTCACTGGTGTATATATAGACATTATATTTACTAGTGTATATATAGACATAGTATTCACTGGTGTATATATAGACATTGTATTCACTAATATACATTGTATTCACTGGTGTATATATAGACACTGTATTTACTGGTGTATACACTGGTGTATATATTGTATTTACACTAGTATACATTGTATTCACTGGTGTATACACTGTCTAAAACATTAACTTATAAACTTGTTTTAACAAATAATCATTGTATTCACTGGTGTATATATTGTATTCACTAGTGTATTAGTGGACTATCATTCTTAAGTTAATGAAAACGCGGTACGAATTCGCAATTCGCTAGGTTCTTAATATTCAGTTCGAACGGGATAGGTTGTTCGCTTTGTTAAATATCTATTACTATCATTTATTTTTTATATTTATTATTTTGAAACTTTTATTACTTATATAAGTATTATATTATTTTGATGTAAATGGGCTTTTTAAATGTGTTTTGGTCTTTTCAATCCTAAGCCATGCTTTCCATGAACACATCCAGGCCTGTTAATCTGATTCGCAATCCGTTTGGACTTCTTCATTTTCGAACTAGCTCTTTTCCCCAATTTCCTCATCCTGTGTCTTTCAAATTTATTATTCAACCATTTCGGTACCAATTCATCGTCCAATTCATCATCATCATCCTCATCCTCATCCGCATCATCTTCATCTCCACTGTTGATTATCAACCTACTTTGATCGATTTCCTAATCGAATAAAACTCACATTTAACATGTTACTTCAAAATGATAAAATAACCAAATCAAGAAAACCTAATTACCTGAAACTGATGACTGATTTCATCATCTTTCAAATCGTTACGGTTGTGATTGATTTCATAGACATTCTCAAAAACACCAGCAGCCTCCATAAATCTCGTGCAGCAACCTTTTCGACATCAGATCAGTTCATCGTACCAATAACACTTCATCCCACTCGATCCATCTTGATGATATCCTTCTTCAAACAATGAATTTTCCGTAAAACCTCTGCTTTCCTGTTTCAGATTAAAAAACACCCGAAATCAAACAAAATTAATAAAATCAAACATTCGGTAAAAAACATTGAAAAAACCAATTCCGATACCTCTAAACGCAAACCATAAATCTACAAACAGGAACAGAGAAACCCGTAACACCAACAAAACAAATCGTAACAAAATACTTCAAAAATTGCGTATTAATTAATCGATTAATACGCAATTTCATTTAACATACCTTCAGATCCGATTTGATTATTACTTGATTTAAAAAAAGCAAATATTACTTGATTTAAAAAAGCTAGGGTTTGTGTAATAGCAAATAATCGATTGGATTATTCGATTTTGACCTAATTTTGTTGGTGATTGTGCACCGATTTGAGTCGCCGTAAATGGAATTGGAGATTGACTAAGAATCAATTTGGGGGTTTTCTATGGAGGCTGCTAGTGTGTAGAGAGATATAGAACTTGTTTGGTTAAAATGTCCATTATACCCTTGTTTCCATTAAATTCCCCTACATAATTAAACTTTGATTAAAACATGATCCAAAGGTCTAAAAATGGTTCTTTTGGTTCCTAAATAATTACATGGTTCTTAAATGAAACCAACTATATATATATATATATATATATATATATATATATATATATATATATATATATATATATATATATATATAAAAGAAAAGATATTTAAAAAAGAATCTCTTAATTGATCAATAGAGAGCTTTAATTTTAAAAAAGTTATAAAATCAGTTTAATCCTTTATTTTTAATAATTTATTCAATTTAACTCTTTCTAGTACTTAAATAAAAATTCAACCATTTAACTAAAATATCTTCATATAATTTAATAACCCCCTTATTAATAAAAAAAGATAATAATAACCTTTTTCAAATAAATATAAAACTTACTTTCTTGTCAATTCTAGAAATGTTCAATATATTCACCATTTAAGTAAAATATATTTCCAAAATAAGTAATAATCTTTTCATTTTCCAAAATAAAAATTCCACCATTTAACTAAAATATCTCCATATAATTCTAATAATCCCTTAATCAAAAAAGTTAATAATAACCCTTTTCAAATAAACATGAAACTTACTTTGTTATCATTCATAGAAATTTTCAATATATTCACCATTTAAGTAAACTATATTTCCAAAATAAATATTAACCTTTTCATTTCCAAAAACTAATTAAGAACAATCGTTTCTCTTTCATTTTCTTCAAAATTGCCTTAATACATTTTTAACTTTATAAATTTTTAAAACTCAATTTAATGGTTTCCTATTATTTAAATTTTCTAAACGCAATTTTATTTGTTATATTTATTCTACAAAATTCTATATAATGACTTGCTATTTTTCGTTATTATCAATATCCTTTTATCTATTTTTATTTTATTGAATTTGGATGTAAAAATAATAGTTAGGTATTTTTGTTTCGTTATTATTCGATCAACAACTAAGTTTCAAAATTAAACCCAAACAATATAAATCAAGTTTTGCTCTTCAAATAAAAACCAAAAAATAACAATTATGGTTATGCTTTTCAACAAGCAAATTAAGATGTAAGCATAGCCAACCGTAGCAAAGTACGAATGACCAAAAACGGCATGTTTCTTGATCGTGACCACTTAATTTGTTTTATCCCACAACGATCAGTCTTTTCCCTTTTTTAATATCGATTTCATGCAATTGTGTAAAAGCATAAAATCAGTCAAATCACTTAAACTTAAGGATAATTGATATAATGAGACTTATAATTAAGGCTACTCAAAATATACAGCTTAAACGTAAGGCTACCATAATGACACAATAAGAAAACAACAACGACGTGAGAAGCAATCGAAAGTAAGTAGGCGGGTTGGAGAAGGGTGATTGGCCTACCGGTATAGAGAGTGATCGGGTTTGAAGATTGAATGTTTATGTGATGCAAACCGTAGTATCATAAGGATTTTTTTTTCTAGACATAGCCACATTTATAATAATGTGATTGTTTATTGTGTGAAACAAAAAATAAAAAGAAAGAAAATAGAAAATGATTTCGACGTAAATAGGTTTAAAACTATTACATTTATGTAATTTTGTTTTACAAGTACACGCATCATGTAAAAAACTCCTTATATCTTAATATATATTAGAAAAGTCATTTAAAAAAATCCCTTAATTGATCTATAGAAAGCATCAACTTTAAAAATTTTATAAAATTAATATAATCCTTTATTTTTAATAATTTATCAATTTAGCCCTTTCTAGTTTTTAAATAAAAATTCCATATTTAACTAAAATATCTCCATATAATTTAATACCCCCTTATTAATCAAAAATGATAATAATAACTTTTTTCATATAAAAATAAAACTTACTTTTTTATCAATTCTAGAATGTTCAATATATTCACCATTTAAGTAAAATATATTTCCAAAATGAATAATAACCTTTTCATTTTCTAAAATAAAACTTCCACCGTTTAACTAAAATCTCTTTATATAATTCTAGTTACCCCTTAATAAAAAAAGATAATAATAACACTTTTCAAATAAATATGAAACTTACTTTGTTATCTTTTATAGATATTTTCAATATATTCACCATTTAAGTAAACTATATTTCAAAAAATAAATAATAACCTTTTTATTTCTAAAAACTAAATAATAACAATCGTTTTTCTGTCATTTTCTTCAAAATTGCCTTAATAAATTTTTAACTTTATAAATTTTTAAAACGCAATTTAATGGTTTCCTATTATTCAAATTTTCTAAACGCAATATTATTTGTTATATTTTTTCTACAAAATTCAACGTAGTGACTTGCTATTTTTCGTTATTATCAATATCTTTTTATCTATTTTTATTTTATTGAATTTGGATGTAAAAATAATAGTTAGATATTTTTTGTTTCGTTATTATTCGATCAACAACTAAGTTTTTAACTTATTAATTATATTCATTTCTATTATATGAAACCAAAAACCAAATTAAATAAAACATTCTATTCGATTATGTTATTCAAAAAACTAAACAAACGATCATATCAATAAATATGTTTTAACCTTTTTAATTTATATTTAGTTCTACTTTATGAACTCAAAAATAAATTTAAAATCCAAAATTCTACTATCCAATCTAATAAAAACAAACAAAAAATGACGTCAAATCCAAATTATTTAATTGTGTAATTTAGTTTTATTTAAATAGTGAACATGTATAATTTACATGAAACTTTTTAAATGTAATATCAAACGTGAATAACAAATATATATATATATATATATATATATATATATATATATATATATATATATATATATATATATATATATATATATATATATATATATATATATATATATATATATTTAACTTATAAAAAAATTAATTTAAATTAATCATATGTCCACTCGGGTATATGATATAGTGTATTAAAAAAAATTAAAAAATTAGGAAATTTTAATTTTTAATTTTTAATAATTTATTAAATATAATCATGTAATTTTTCTAAATAAAATTTATTCACCATCTAAATAAAAATATCCATAAAATTAATCTGTAATTCATTTTTTTAAACAACTTTCTTATTAATCTAAATAATTAAATCAATGGCTCTCGTATCTTTTTGTCTGACCCAAACTTATCATATCTCAATGTCAACGAGATTTCTGATTATATCTTAACAATAGTGAAAAAAATATGAAAATTTTTAACTATTTTTTCTTCTTAACAACGAGATTACTGTAGCAACTTTTAAATCAAAATTAAAAATATTAGATGTAACTTTATAAAGTCTAATAAATTTATAACCAAAAAATATATAATATGTGAATAAAAAAAATCATTTAAAAATTAAATTTACACGAGTATAAATTACGTAGGTGATACTATTATTTTGATTTTTCTCAATTACATAATATTCTATTAAGCCTTTTATTTTTCAATTTCTCTTAGCTCATATTTTTTGATCACTACGTGATATATTATTTAATAAATTATCAAAAAATAAAACATCTAATAAAAATTTATAAATAAATATTTTTAAACGGATCGTATATACACAAGGATCAAAGGTCTAATATCTTTATATAGGGCACACCATTTTATTTTTTCTGTCAGTTATTGTTTTATACAAACATTAAAAAAGTTTATTACTTCTAAGTTCTAACACATGACATCCTTGAGAAGCTTGTACCTCCGTGTACTAGTCCTCGGAGAAGGAGCACCCGTCGGCGATTTTACAGCTTTCTCCGATCCTTCTTCACCGCAGTCATGTTGCTTGATCTTATCAACGGAGTACTCGAGCCGGCTGCTTCCATCAGCATGTCTCTTACCATGTTTCGATCTTTTAATCTCGTCGCTTTGACACCAATCACATAGCTTCGGAAGGCCCGATGATTGGTTGTAGTAGTTGCTACAATACCTAACAAACATAATTTATTTAATTTATTGTAATAAAGACGTTAAATAAAAGTTGATTAAATAAAATAAGTGGGATGGCCACTTGCTATAAAAAGAGTTTTAAGGATTGGTTCAAGAATTGCCGGAATTAAACATGGATTTTGTGATCATATTAGTGGTCAAAAGTCAAATTTCCCACTAAAATATGTTTAGAGTCAACTTCAAGTTATAATATTTTTCATTTTATTAATCGTGTGGTGGGGCGGTGTGGACGGAAAACGTAGAGAAAATATAGGTAGTTTGATCGGGAATAACGTGTTTACAAAAGTTACAAGTTGAACTCATAGCTTTTTGTTTTTCGGCCGTTTGGACCGCGATCGGGTATGGTAAGCTTACCATCTCATCTGGATGACTGGATGCATGTTAATGAATTCACAAATATTCTTGATACTTATAATCTAAACCGGTTTTTAAAACATTGGTTATCAGCCGTTTATTATAAAAGAAAAGATAAAAGAGAGAAAGAAAGTTGATGGGGGGACATTACAAGTGTTGGAAACGGTTGTGACAGTTGATGCACCGGAAAATCTTGTCAGGGAAACCAACGTCACCGCACATACAACACACTCTTTCAACATCTACCATTTCTTTATTTTTCTTATCAACTAAAACCTACTCTTCTCTCTCTCCTAGATAGAATTACTTTTAGAGAGAGAAACCAAGACTTTGATATTATATATAGAGTGAGAGAGAGACTTTAAGGGGGCTTTTTCCATCTACACCAAACTTAACTTCTTTGTGGTGACAAAATGAGTGGTTCACAAATCACAACTTCATTTTGGGGTGTCTTTTTGGTATAGATAGGGAGAGGATGAGTAAAAAATTGATTTAATTAAATAAATTAAAGTCCAATTGACAAATCTAATAAAATTAGACGAGCTTCTTCAGTTACATAACAGATGTGGATTTACAATACTATCACTGAAAATCGTCTTCAAATGGTAATTAAGAAAGGAGAAACCGCTTGGTTATTATGGAACGCTTTTGAAGATTTTTTCCAAAGCAACAAAGATGTAAGAGCCATGCACCAGCATGAAGATATTCGAAACGTTCGGATCGGGGACATGACGGTCGCTCAATATTGTCCCTAGTTGAAAGTAATCTTTTATTTGCTCGAAAATCTTGATGATCCTATTGATGAACGAGCTCTTGTTATGCACACAACCAATGGATTGTCGGGAAAGTTTGAAGGTGTGGCAACCCCAATTCGCCACAAACATCATTTATGGAAACATGTACCCTGATAGATCTGGAGGAAAGTCGCTTCAATCAACTCCGCCAGAAACACCGTGATACCTCATCCTCTTCGACGATTTTATACGCTGGCGGAAATACCGAAACAATGCTCCCGAAATCTGCCGAAACTTTCAGCGTGGCCATTGTCAATACGAATCAAAGTGACGCTTCATTCACGGAGATGGAAACCACAACACGGGAACTGATCTAGGTCAGCAACACAACACCTCGTCGCAATCAGGCCAGACTCAGAACACGAATGGTCACGGGTATGGTTCAGGTGTTGGGTACGGATCGGGGTATCCAACATCGGGTTTTGGTTACAGGTTCTATGGCCCGCCCGGGTTCACTTGCCTACCCGGGTTCACTGCCCCGCCCATGTTCAACAACCCGACCAGGTTCACTAGGCTAATGCAGAATTCAGTAGCAAGCCCAACTGGTTACGTGCCAAGTTCCACCCACACTCCAGTCCAGCAACAGCAGCTTATGCCATACCCAGCCCAACATGCCCAGATGTTCTTTGCATAAAATGGATCAGCAGGCCCAACAGGGAATTATGCCACACCTTCACCACCGAATGCTCCTCCTATGTAGCCTGATCAACTCACGACCCTTCCTCAGGTGTTAGCAACGTGACTTTTAAGGACAACGGTGGTCAAGAGCGGTACATGGCATGGGTGCAACATCACACATCACATCGGATGCAGGTAATCTAAGAACTTTATTTAATAAACGTAATATTTCATCTAGTGTAGTTGGTGATGGATCTTTGATACCCGTTACTAACTCTAGACATAGTATTTTGCCATCATTGCATGGCCCACTTTACCTCAATAATGTCCTTACCACACCACATATAATTAGAAACCTAATTTTTGTCCGTAAAATCGTCAATGATAATGATTGTACTATTGAATTTGACAAATTTGGTTTTTGTGTGAAGAACCCTCAGACACGAAATACCCTCCTTCAATGTGATAGAACTGGTGATTTGTACCCCGTCCTGCCACCCTCTTCGCCTTCATTTGCATTTTTTTCTTCAAGTCAGGACACGTGACATCAAAGAGACAGTCATCCAAGAGAAGATTCATTATGCGTCCTTAGTAGCAATGGTTTATTTCATTTAATATAAGAAAACAATTTTCTTTATGCAAAGCTTGTCAACTTGGAAAACATGTAAAATTGTCTTTTGATATTGTGCACTCGGACCTTTAGACTTCTGCGGTTCCGAGTGTAAGTGAAATAAACTATTATGTCATCTTTTTAGATCATTCTTCACATTTTTTGTGGGTTTATCCTTTTCATAGGAAATGAGATGCCTTTACCAAGTTTTTGCATTTTCGATCTTATGTTAAAACCCAATTTAATCGTGAAATAAAATCTTTTCAATGTGATCATGGTGGAGAATTTGATAGTAATGAAATGCATACTCTTTTTGATAATAATGTAGTTCTTTTTCGTTTTCTTGTCCTAAAACATATCAACATAATGGTAAGTCTGGACGCATGATTCGTACGTAAACAATTTAATTCGAACATTACTATTCCAAGCAAATCTTCCGTCTATTTATTGGGTAGAAGCCCTTCATACGGTAACTCACCTTTTAAATATCTTACCATATACCTCGATTAAAAATGAAATTCCATTTACAAAATTGTTTCATAAACCACCATCATATTCACAACTCGAAGTTTTTGGATGTCTTTGCTACCAGCATGTTCACCCCAACACAAACTCGAACCTCGTTCCACTCCACGTGTCTTCCTTGGCTACCCCACTAGTCATCACGGCTACAGATGTGTTGACGTGGTTACAAAGATAATCATTATTTCCCGTCATGTTGTTTTTGACGAAACCACCTTCCCTTTCGGTGCTACATTACCAAACAACCCTCTTCGTATACCTTTTTAGATGTCCCCATCACCTCTCTTATTGATCTACTTCATTCCCTCCCACGGTCTATTCCCGCTCCACCCGCATCCACTACGACACCCGTTGTCCAACCCGAGAACCCACCCACGACTCCTACACCTGACACCACCATCACTCCTACACCAGAAACAAACATCGCACCCGATCTTCCCAGCCCCTTCCATCGCTTGTTCGACCGGCGATCCCCATCTCAACTTCTTCCATACCGCAAGCCCCTCCCCCGCCACCTCTCACACATCAATGCAAACACGTTCTAAACGCGGCACCTTTAAACCTACCCAACGCCTAAACCTTCACGTTAGTCATCTCTCTCCAATTCCTCTCTCACATATTGAAGCCCTTAAAAACCCACAATGGCAAAATTCTATGTTAGATGAATATAATGCGCTTATTAAAATGGTACTTGGATTCTGGTTCCCCTACCTCCAATGTTGTTACTTGCATGTGGCTATTTAAACATAGGTTTAATGCATATGGTTAGCTTAGTCGCTATAAAGACCTGCTTGAAGCCAATGGTCGCAGTCTAGCTGCAGGGTATCGACTGTGTCGAGACATTTAGCCCGGTGGTCAAGACGAGAAGTATTCAGACTGTTCCGAGTTTGGCTCTATCCGGGTCTTGGACTATTCATCAGTTGGACGTCAAGAATTCCTTCTTGCATGGGCATCTTGACGAGACGGTTTATATACATCAACGTCCTGGTTTTTATGATCGTAAGTATCCCGGATATGTATGTCTTCTGCAGAAATCCGTATATGGCCTTAAACATGCCCCGAGCTTGGTTTCAGCGATTTGCTAGCTATGTTCTACGGGTCGGGTTTTCTCACAGTAATTCTCATGGTATGTTTGTTTCTCAGCAGTCCTATGCTCGTGACATTCTAGAGCGAGCTAACATGCTCAACTCAGTTCTAGTGGTCCTCCATTCTCTGATCCGATTTCTTACCGTAGTCTTGCGGGGGCATTACAATACCTCACATTTACACGCCCAACTCAGTTCTAGTGGTCCTCCATTCAGCAGATATGTCTCTTTATGCACAATCCCCGAGAGTGTCATTTACAGGATATCAAGCGTATACTCCGTTGTTTGTGGCACTATTACTCTCGGTCTTCAGCTATATGCTTCACCCACCTCGCAGTTGACTTCTTACTCTGATGCAGATTGGGGTGGTTGACCCGACTCTCGTCGTTCGACGTCAGGCTATTGTGTCTTTTTGGGAAGCAATCTTATTTCTTGGTCTTCCAAACGGAAGCACACAGTCTTCCGTTCTAATACAGAGGCAGATCGAGTACCGTGGCGTTGCAAACGTCGTTGCTGAGACATCATAGTTACGGAATTTATTATTAGAGCTTCATAATCCACTTGCTTCCGCTTCTATCCTTTTTGTGATAACATCAGCCAGTATATATGTCCTCTAATCCGGTTCAGCACCAGCGCACCAAAACACATTGAGATTGATATTCATTTCGTTAGAGACATGGTTGCGGCTGGTCATGTTCGAGTACTTCATGTTCCATCTCGCTATCAGTATGTTGACATTTTTACAAAGGTTCTGCCATTTTCACTATATTTCGACTTTCACTCCAGTTTAAGTGGTCGATCTTATCCCGCTCCAACTGTAAATGCATATTAGCTAGTCCCTTATCAGTTTAGTAAACCCATGTATCATTATATAGGGCTTAACACAAATTGTTGTATTTCTGTGACACCGGTCAAATTTGAGTTTTGACTTTGAATTCTCGAAACCTTTAACCGTCCCTGATTGGTTATTATTTGAACTTTATATGCTTACGTGTCTTTGTTGAATATTTGACCCAACTTCTATTTTGTCGTTTATGCTTACGTGTTAATATCGTCAACTTGTGAAACTTACTATTTTTAGTAACTTAGTAGCGGGAAAACCTTAAGGAATTACCTTAGTAACTTTTGTTACACGTTTTATTATATAAAACTCGGGACTTGTTAACCGGAACTCACGTGGGATCTCATCGTTAATGCTTTTGAATTCCTCATTGAATAAACGTTTAATCATATCCTACTTTTACACTTTGTTAAACTCTTCCGTCCTACAAACCACAAACGTTTCACCTAGAGTAATAAACTCCGTATACGTAGACCTCGAACATATGTTTTCTAAACATCTTAAACTAGTGACTTTACGTTCAAGAAACTAGCCAAACGATTCCGGACCACCACCCATGACCACCGATTTCCGGTCATGGGCTAGGATGGTTAGCCATTTTGTTACAATTTCTTTAACCCAAAATGTCAGTCCATGTCTAGGACACTATCCCAATCCTTGCAAGGCCACAAGTCCATGAACAAGGAATGACTATTGATGTGCAAAATCTAAATTTCCAAATACGCTTACTCTAGACTACGACACCGGGCAGTGTACCCTTATCGATCGTAGTATAGTATTGGCAAATTCGGGTTCGAACACAGGGACTATAGTTAATTGAGTATTTAGACTAACAAACAAGTACAAAGTGGGGGTTTTTATAAATAAACTAAAAGTAACGATTAAAAGATTGTTTGTAATTTAAGATTGAGAAAGACGCTTGCTTGGACCGTTTACGAATGTATGATCTTTTCTAAGTACGAAATATTGATTTACTTCTTATGTAAAACCAAGTTCCTTTCGAATATCGGATTTCTGCAATTACCTAACCGTACAACCACTCCTTTCGAATATGGTTAACACCCCAAATAATTATGCATAAAGAATCAAGCCCAAATTAATCTTTAAACTTCCTTTCGAATAGTTTACTAGTTAATAAACCGATTTCTCTATTTTATAAACTAGCACTCGTGTTTAAACATAATTATTTCGATTACTATTATCGATTCCTTTCAAATACCAATAACTTTTATCAACTATAGACCGGTTGAATAATTCATTTCAATTTTAGTAAATTCTAGAGTTCTTTTCAAATTCACGATTTTGTTTACCAGATAAGAACATAAGCAATCTAATAATACAATTAAAGGTTAAACCCAAATGGATCCCAATTAACCAAACACACACCTATCAAAGAATTTCATACTCAAAATCAACCACACAAACGATCACATATCCAGGCAAACGTATATTGAAATTAGCTACTCATATTGAACGTAAAACATATAATAGATTAAAAATTCATAATTGTATCGAATAAGATGATGATAATTGAGTTTAAAGGCTCAATTGAAATGTAAAATGAAACCAAACAAAAGCTTGAAGTTGTATGTATTGGACACTTGTAAATGAAAATGATGAAATAGCTTAGATAATCACTTCCAAAGCTTTTCCAAAGATGTTATTATTGTCTCCAATGATGAGAATTCTTGTATGAAAATGATGATTTTTGACAATACTGCTTAGCCGCCGAAATAAAGTCTTCCAAATGAATCCTCATTAGCAGAATTTGATGGCATTTAATTCAAAACGTAACAACTCAAAAACATATAGCTGCGTCGCAGTCATAGCCACTGCAGCGCAGTCAGCTTCCAGATTCGTCATATTTTTACTTTTTGTTCCTTCCTTGAGTTCTTTTGTCCAAAAAGCCCGGTTTTACTCCAAACGTGATCACACACCCAAATACATACTTTTACACAAAACATAAGTATAAAAGAGCCTATCCATTATGTTTTGGACTAAAAACATAACAAATATCGCGAGTAAATACTCATATAAATGAGCGATATCAAACCCCCCATACTTAAGCATTTGCCTGCCCTCAAGAAAATCCGACATAAACTAAAGTTAATTTTACAAAACATACAACTTAAGAAAAGTCAAGGAATCACGGGCTCATACATTTAAGTACATTTCGGTGTTAATAATTAAAGATTTGGGTGAAATTGCAAGATCATAAACCGACTACGAACATCAAATGCTACTAAATTACTTAAGTAAACAAAAGCCACAATTTTCTAAAGTCAATTCCCATTATAACTCCTAGTTTAGATTTGTACAAATAACCACCCCTTTTTTTAAACTCATCAACCTAAGTCAGAGCGATCAACCTACCATTGGACCGACCCCTATGCCTATGGTTTCGGGGGATACTCCAATATCACATAATCTATTTCCTTTGAAAATTATTGGTTAGTCTTCGCATTTTGCTTGCCCCTCACTTTTGTTCACTTCAAATATTAAAGATTTGTAATTTACATTTTCTTTGAAGTGAACGGTTTTTGTAACGGGATTTGATTCTTCGCTATAGTGAGGATGAGTTTAATTTGTTGACGGGAAATACCTATGGTCTTTTTCTTCTCCTCTAACTCTTTTTGGGATTAAGTGATATCTAAGTTTCCCCAACTACCCTCGAGAGGGTGCGAGTACTAATAGGGCTCGGTACAAAGGATATATAGTGGTTATCCGGATTTTACATTTTTAGGGAAATGCAAGGAACTAAAGTTACAAAACCTAAACTCTTATTTACAAGTATTTTACTACCAAGGGATGTTCCTTAACAATTTCACGTTGATGTAACAGAATGAATTAAAATGTACTAGCCCCTATCATTTTCCCTAACTACGTTTAATCGTTTTTTTTATTTTTTATAAGACTCAAATGGGACAAAATAAAATGTAATGGATATAAGAGGGGATTAAACTAACTAATTTCCCTCAAATGGGACAAAATAAAATGTAATCGATATAAGAGGGGATTAAACTAACTAATTTCCCAAGGTTCCCCCCCCCCCCCCCCCCCCCCCCCCGCCATACTTGAATAACACATTGTCCCTAATGTGTTCGACTAAAACAAAATAAAACCTAAGGGAAATTACGCAACTAAAAATACAAAAATAAATAAGGATAGAAAGATAAAACCGTGCATAGTCGTTTGATGTTTCTTGATTTCGTGACTTGATTCCACACATGATGAACTTACTGCCAGACTTTTTAAACTTATACACCACAAATAAACAAACACGTTAATTAAAAACCAAGCACACAAACAAGTAATTAAAAATAGTTCCAAATCGACCGACACGCCATAAAAGTTAAATTGTTCAAACATGTCCAACACAAAACCAACAAACAAACACCGGCTGAAAACACCCTACTGCGGCGCAGTGACTGTGCAGAAATCAGCTCCTCAGTCCTCATCTCTTCGTCGTTTCCATCTCCTTGCACGGGCTGGTACGGTGGGAACATCAGTGGCAAGTTGTATGGAGGCCACCCTCTAGAAGAACCCGCCATGCTGGTATGATACTGCCGATCCATCGCCTCCCAAGTCGGCTAATATCGATCCATATGGTATTCCAAATAGCCGCCCATACTTCGCAAATCCCTATGTTGCCCATCTATCTCCCGACCAATCCGGTAAATCTCATCCCGCATATTACTACCACCGCGTCTTGGAGGTGGAGGTGGTGAAACTTGTTGTTCTTTTTCTTGTCTCCCATCCCCATCAATGATTTTTTCCCGATGGTGCAATCAATTCCGAAGTAGCCAAACCGTGTTTAGTTATCCATCTCCATCCGATTGCCGGGCTACAAAGGCTTATGTTTGTGGGAGTAGCAATACCTAAGCTTCTTGCTATCCTTGTAATGATATGTCCGGATAACATCGGGCTATTCTTTTGTCGCCCCGATCCCTTCTCCTCCATATAACATGTGGCAACCGTCAAAATTCAGGTGATTCTCAGTTACTATATCGGTTCGAATCTCTAGTTACTCTTTTATCGTGTTCATATTGTTCGAGTTCGTAATTGTTGAGTCTTTAATTTGTCGGAACCAAAGTCGGAATCAACTTATAAACCCTAACACCAAATAAACTACACAAGAACTTGACTAAGTTCATAACGGAAACTAGTAAAAGATTCTGGTCCTTAACTAACTATAACGGAAAAACTTAAAACGTCACCGAGCTGGAAAAGCCTTCCAGCCGACGGCTGGAGGCTGTCAGCCAGCGGCTGAAGCCCAGCCGGCGGCTGGATATGGCCAGCCGGCGGCTGAAAGCCGCTGTACAGTGGATGGTGACTCATTTTTGCATGCTATTTGATTGGACCAACCATATTAACTCCGGGATTGGACCAAGACATCTGCCATTTGGAGTTCCTAGGCCAGTCTTGGCCCTTTCCCACACCACTCTAACCACTCTCTTTTTTCATTTTGAATCAAAACACACACATAGTCTCTCTCTCTTTTCTCTCTAAACTCCCAAAGAAAATCCAGTAAATTTCACCATTGAAACAGCAAGAAAAACACTAAAAATCACCATCAAATATATACCAAATCGTCCTAAGGGTAAAGGGTAACAAGGAGAAGCTTTAAATCGGGTTTTTTGGAAGATTTTCTCTATCATTTTGAAGCTTGAAACTCATCCAACCGTCACCTTGCTTTTTCCTCCGGTAAAGCTTTTTATTTTACTGTTATTATCTAAATATGTACTTGCAAGGACGATCTAAAGTCTAAAAAGTGGTTTTTACAAAAGTCTAAAACGTTTTCTTCCTTAAAAACGGGTTTTCCTAATAGATCTATAAGTTTAACATATAAATCTAAAAGAAACTGTAACTTTTAAATATATATTAGATAAATAACAGTTTGCATGTTCGAATCTAACACTAAAACGGGATAAAAATCGAAAAATAACGAAATCTAGAAACTGGCCGAAGGCCTCTGGCCGGCGGCTAAGGTCCAGCCGGCGGCTGAGTGTCTCCAGCCGCTGTCTGGATCCTGCTGTTCGTAAAAAGTGTCGTTTTAAGAGCTTTAAACGTGAAAATGAGTCCAAATAAATTACCACAGAATATATTATCTCTGAAACTTACTGTTTTTGTAAATAAAGCTGTTTGGGAAAGATTGAGAATGGGAAACGTTTGTATTATCGTTCTTATTGGTTAAATTGCATGTTTTAAAGCGGGAAAGTGTTTTGAAATTGGACTACAATTTTATAGCGCGGAAGCGCTGCCCAAATTTCACCGTAAACTATTACTCAAATTCAGTAACTTAATATTTTTGGGACTTATACACTTTGACCTTGGACATTGACACTTTTTGGACTTAATTGGACTAAGCGGACCCTAAATCGTACACGAACATGTTTAAGCATATAACTTTTCCGTAATACCCTTTTGGGACAGATCTAAAGTATAAGAAATTGATTTAAATGTTAATTGGAACTTAACATAACTTAAATTATACTAACTAAAACTTATACAACATTCCGGTGTTTTAGGTTATCTTTGATTCCCGACGTGTTCCGCTCCATCCGTCCTTGTTCGTATTTTTCTTCGCAAACCGTGAGTTACAACCCCACTTTGTTTTTACTCTTTTAAACATTTATTTGGGGGAACCATAAGATAGTATGCTATGTAACTTTTGAAACTATGAAACTTTATTGAAACTTTGGAACTTGTGTGAAACTTGAAAACTTATTGAAACTTTGGGAACTCGTATGAAACTTGAATCATTTGAAACTTATGAAACCTTGAAACTCTTGGAAACTTGTAAACTTTGAACCTTGGAAACTTGGAAACTTTGGAAACTTGGAACTTGGAAACTGTGAAACTAAACTATTATGCGTATATGTGTTGATGCTCCTTAATTGGTTAACTAATTTAGGATACTTGTTAGAGAAACCAATCCTGATGAAATATACAACCCGTAAGTGCTTACTACTATTTTTTAAACAGAACTCAATTGCCCCGTTTTTGGCTCGGAAACTTTACACACTATTGGCAATAGCCGTTAGTATTATGGGTATCGATACTTAGGAGAGGTCACTCCTTGCTCAGGGGTTAGCGACCCAAGTACATATTACTAAGATTCAGGTGGAAACTCAATGAAACATTTTGGGGCTAGATCCTGACCAGACAATCGGTTTAGTGTAAACTTACTATTTATATTATGCCAAGTGATTGATACGAGTTACTAATTTAGTTAAGCACATATTGCCTACGCATATATCTTTACTTTAGCGATGGATTCCGCTACAACTTTTATTATACGAGTTCTATTTTACTTATGTGTGTACGAAACTCTTTTATATATTCATGTATGACCTAGCGTCGTTCCGTTCCTTTTTATTTACGACGTTTATACATTTCTATTTTTGGAAACTTTTATCGAGAAACTCAAAACTGTAACTCACTCACTACGTTATGTAGTTGACACTTTATCTTATGTTTCAGGAAATTAGTGTAAGTGTCGAGATGCATGGCAAGGAAGGGTCGATATGGTCACGTGTGGCGAACCTTGGGAAAGACCTTGTTATTTTGGGAATTTAATTTGGAAAATTGTATTTGTACTTGGATTAAACTTTGAATTGCTTGGTTGTTTTTAAATTATGAACTGTTTTATTTTTAATGAAATGACTTGAATCGTTTAATTTGCTTATAACCGTGTAATGATATTCCAGCTCTCACATTCCGTGTTTCCGCTATAGCGGGGTGTGACATAACATGCTAACACCCAAGGTACATGATGTGCGAAATCTAGTTTTCCCAAATGGTTTCGCTAGACCACAACATCGGGCAGTGTATCCTTGTCAATTGTAGTATAGTTTTAGCAAGTTCGGGTTCGAACACAGGGACTAATGTAATTA
Source organism: Senecio squalidus (assembly GCA_910822075.1). NCBI lineage: Eukaryota > Viridiplantae > Streptophyta > Magnoliopsida > Asterales > Asteraceae > Senecio > Senecio squalidus. Next base: position 42,613,993 of record CAJVGC010000060.1, on the reverse strand, counting down.
AAAGTTTAAGTTAAACAAATAAACAAGTAACAAAGTGGGGGTTTGTATTATAACTACCAAGTAACGTTTTAAGAATTGTTTTAGTAATCAAGATTAAAGAGACGTTTGCTTCAACCGTTCACGAATGTATGATCTTTTCTAATTCATGAAATGTTGATTTACTTTTTATGTAAAACCAAGTTCCTTTCGAATACCGGATTTCTATAATTACCCAACCGTGCAACCATTCCTTTCGAATATGGTTAACACCCCAAATAATTATGCATAACGAATCAAGCCGATGTGTGAGAATTAATCTTTAAACTTCATTTCGAATAGTTTACTAGTTAATAAACCGATTTCTCTTATTTTACTAACTAGCGTTTGTGTTTAGACTTACTTATTTCAATTACTATTAACGATTCCTTTCGAATACCGTTAACTTTTATTAACTATAGACCGGTTGAAATATTCATTCCTATTTTAGAAAAATTCCGAGTTCCTTTCGAATACCCGATTTTATTTACCAAACAAGAACATAAGCAATTTAATAATTTAGTTAAAGTTTAAACCCAAACGGATCCCTAATTAACCAAACACACACCTATCAAACATTTCATACTAAAAATCAATCAAAACATACGATCACATATTCAAGCAAACGATTAAGAAATTAGCTACGCATAATTAAAATTAACCATGAAATATAAGAAAAGTTGAACATTATACCAAGTGTTTGATGAAATTCCAATGTATAAAACAGCCAAATCAAAATGTAACTGAAGCTAATAGAGTAATTGAAAATGAAAATTGGAATAATTTTGCTTTCTTGAATGGTGAATTGCCCAATGAATTTCTTCTCCAAGGCTCTCCAAGTCTCTCCAAGTCCCCAAGAATCGATGCTGATTGTGATGGAATATGTGTTATGGAATGATGGTTCGATTTGTTGTGATGGAGATAATGTGTGTCGTCCCCCAATGATAATGATTCATCTCCCCTTGTGCAGTAAAAATAGCCAAAAGAAAAGACTCTCCACATCCAATACTTGATTGCAATTAACTAACAATACAAAACATCCCGAAATGGAACCACTGCACCGCAGTCATGCACCATTGCGACGCAGTGGTCGATCAGACCACACCGTTTTTGTGTTTTGCTCATTTCCTTGTATTATTTCGGCATATCTTGACATTAAATCTCCATTCCAATGCTAACTACCTAAATACATACTTTTACACAAAATGTAAGTAATAACGGGGCATATCTATCACGGTTTAGACTAAAAACATAATAAATATCGCGAATAAAAATGTATATAATTGAGCGATATCAAACCCCCCCCATACTTAACCATTTGCTTGCCCTCAAGCAAATCCGACATAAAATCTAACACATTTTACATTAAACAACTTAAGAAAAGTCAAGGAATCACGAGCTCATACATTTAAAACCATTCCGACATAAATAATTAAAGATTTGCGTGAAATTGCAAGATCGTAAACCGACTACGAACATCGAATGCTACCAAGTTACTTAAGTAACCAAAAACCGCAATTTTCTAAAGTTGATTCCCATTTTATCCCCTAGTTTTTATTTGTCCAAATAACCCCCTTTTCCCTAACTCACCATCCTAAGTCGGAGTGATCAACCTACCATTGGGCCGACCCTTATGCCTTGCTTTCGAGGGCATACCACACACCACATAATCTTATCTTTGAGAATCTTTGGTTAAGTCTTTGCATTTTTGCATCTTACTTTCTCTCGCTTCACTCATTTGAGGTTTGTGATATTTGTGTAATTTTTGAGTTTTTTGAAGTGATTTTTGTGACGGGAAATGCCTATGTCCTTTTTTTTCGCCTCTAACTCTTCTTGGGTTTAAATGATACTAGGTTTCCACAACTACCCCCTAAAGGGTGGAAGTAACTACAAGGGCTCGGTACTAAGGATATCTATCGGTTATCCGGATTTTAGATTTTTCGGGGAAATACAAGGAACTAACACTAGAAAACCTAAACTCTTAATTACAAGTATTTCACCTACAAGGGATGTTCCTAACAATTTCACGTTGATGTACCAGAATGAAATTAAATATACAAGCCTCTATATCATTTTCCTAAACTACATTTAAGCGTTTTTATTTATTTTATTAGACTCAAATGGGACAAAATAAAAACATGATGGATACGAGAGGGAATATTAAACTAGCAAATTTCCGGACACTTCCCCCCATACTTAATTCACACATTTTCCCGAATGCGTTCCAAACTAGAAGCTAAAAAACTACATCAGATAATACGAAATAAAAGAAAAGAAAAGATAAGCAAACCCGGGTTGCCTCCCGTAAAGCGCTTGTTTTTTACCATGAGTCTTTAGCTCGACTTGTCCTCCGTTCACACAAACTAACTAATGCTGAAATCGAAATTTCCCCCGATTTCCTTCCTCGTACCAACTCCTCAAAAGGTTACATACTCCATTGCACCTACAATCCAAATCATCAAAATGAATCTTATTGTTAGAAACATTTAGCTCCTCGCGAATTTTTGCCCATGCGTCATGCCACTCCTTGGTTTCCCGCATGATCGA
>CAJVGC010000060.1:42490821-42611331 GCA_910822075.1 Senecio squalidus | reverse complement strand
TGCAACTTATTTCTCGAAAATCGACCTCCGGTCGGGCTATCATCAGGTTCGTGTCAGTGAGACCGATATTCCAAAAACCGCTTTTCGTACTCGTTACGGTCATTACGAATTCCTTGTCATGCCATTTGGTTTAACCAACGCACCAGCGGTGTTCATGGACTTGATGAACAGGGTGTGTAGACCTTATTTGGACAAATTCGTGATCGTGTTCATTGATGACATCCTTATCTACTCAAGAAACAAAGAAGATCACGCGAAACACCTGAAACTCATTTTAGAACTCCTCCGAGATCAGAAACTGTACGCCAAATTCTCGAAGTGTGAATTTTGGCTCCGGGAAGTGCATTTCCTTAGTCACGTGGTCAACCAAGAAGGGATCCATGTGGATCCGGCTAAGATAGAAGCGATCGAGAAATGGCAAGCCCCGACGACTCCTACGGAAATTCTCCAATTCCTAGGGTTGGCCGGCTATTATCGAAGGTTCATCGAGAATTTCTCGAAGATCGCTAAGCCACTCCACCGAGCTCACTCAGAAGGACAAGGATTTTGTTTGGGGTACGAAGCAAGAGGAATCCTTCCAGAAACTCAAGCACCAGCTTTGCCACGCACCGATCTTGTCCCTACCGGAGGGTACGGATAACTTCGTAGTATTTTGCGATGCATCCCATCAAGGACTTGGGTGTGTCCTTATGCAGAAAGATAAAGTCATCGCCTACGCTTCAAGGCAACTCAAGGTGCACGAACAGAACTACACTACTCACGACCTAGAGCTGGGAGCAGTCGTATTTGCATTAAGATCTGGAGACACTATTTGTATTAAGTGCACGGTCTTCACGGATCATAAGAGCCTTCAACACATTCTAGACCAGAAGATGCTCAACATGAGACAAAGGAGATGGATCGAACTGCTGAGTGACTACGATTGCGAGATCAAGTACCACCCGGGTAAAGCAAACGTAGTAGCAGACGCCCTGAGTCAGAAGGAAAGGGTGAGACCATCTCGGGTTAGAGGATTAGGTATCCAGATTCAAACGAATCTTCAAACGCAAATCGCCGAGGCTCAGCGAGAAGCACTGAAACCCGAGAAATTAAAGGGCAAACGTTGCACAATCATGAGACGGAGTTCGAACTCAAATCCGATGGGATCCATTACTTCAAGGGCCGAGCATGGATTCCGAAGTCCGAGGATCTTCGAAAGCTAATTTTGGATGAAGGCCACCGTTCCCGATACTCCATTCACCCTGGATCCGACAAGTTGTACAAGGACCTTAGGGAGTATTATTGGTGGTCGGGCATGAAGAAGGATATCGCCTTGTACGTGGCCAAGTGCCTTACTTGCTCCAAGGTCAAGGCGGAATATCAGAAGCCCTCAGGACTACTACAGCAACCGGAGATTCCTATGTGGAAATAGGAACAAATCTCCATGGATTTTATTACCAAGTTACCCCGGACGGCAAAGGGTAACGACACAATTTGGGTAATTGTGGACCGATTGACGAAGTCTGCACATTTCTTGCCGGTACGAGAAACTCACTCGATGGAGAAATTCTCGCAAATCTATATCAACGAGATCATCTCTCGCCACGGAACACCTCTCTCCATCATCTCCGACAGGGATAGTCGGTTCACGTCCCGCTTTTGGAACGCGCTTCAGAAATCTCTCGGGACGCGATAGACCTTAGCACAGCTTACCACCCTCAGACCGACGGTCAAAGGGAGAGGACGATCCAAACACTTGAAGATATGCTTAGAGCATGCGTAGTTGACTTCGGAGGAAGTTGGGATACTCACCTTCCCTTGGTCGAGTTTTCCTACAACAACAGCTACCACGCTAGCATTAAGTGTGCTCCGTTCGAGGCCTTATATGGACGTAAGTGTCGGTCGCCTCTTTGTTGGATAGAAGCCGGTGATCGACAACTCACAAGGCTCGACATCGTCCAGGAAACCATCGACAAAATCACCACCATCAGAGAGCGACTGAAGACGTCCCGTACCCGGCAGAAGTGCTACGCCGATAACCGAAGGAAACCCCTCGAGTTCCAGGTTGGCGATCGGGTGCTTCTTAAAGTATCGCCATGGAAAGGGGTAGTTCGCTTCAGGAAACGCGGCAAGCTAAGCCCGAGGTACACCGGACCGTTTGAAGTTATTGAGCGTATTGGCCCAGTGGCTTACCGACTCCAACTCCCGCAAGTTCTTTCCAATGTTCATAACGTGTTCCATGTTTCGCACTTGAAAAAGTGCTTATCTGATAAGACCATCGTCATCCCACTTAACGAGGTCAAGATCGACAACAAGCTCAATTTCATTGAGGAACCGCTTGAAGTTGTGGACCGCGAGGTCAAACAGCTCAGACAAAGCCGTGTTCCTATTGTCTACGTCAAAAGTATCCGCATTTGTTCAAAGATACTTCTACCTGATGGGACGAGTCAAATTTCGGGACGAAATTTCTTTCAACCCGGGGATGATGTGACAACCGTCAAAATTCAGGTGATTCTCAGTTACTATATCGGTTCGAATCTCTAGTTACTCTTTTATCGTGTTCATATTGTTCGAGTTCGTAATTGTTGAGTCTTTAATTTGTCGGAACCAAAGTCGGAATCAACTTATAAACCCTAACACCAAATAAACTACACAAGAACTTGACTAAGTTCATAACGGAAACTAGTAAAAGATTCTGGTCCTTAACTAACTATAACGGAAAAACTTAAAACGTCACCGAGCTGGAAAAGCCTTCCAGCCGACGGCTGAAGGCTGTCAGCCAGCGGCTGAAGCCCAGCCGGCGGCTGGATATGGCCAGCCGGCGGCTGAAAGCCGCTGTACAGTGGATGGTGACTCATTTTTGCATGCTATTTGATTGGACCAACCATATTAACTCCGGGATTGGACCAAGACATCTGCCATTTGGAGTTCCTAGGCCAGTCTTGGCCCTTTCCCTCACCACTCTAACCACTCTCTTTTTTCATTTTGAATCAAAACACACACATAGTCTCTCTCTCTTTTCTCTCTAAACTCCCAAAGAAAATCCAGTAAATTTCACCATTGAAACAGCAAGAAAAACACTAAAAATCACCATCAAATATATACCAAATCGTCCTAAGGGTAAAGGGTAACAAGGAGAAGCTTTAAATCTGGTTTTTTGGAAGATTTTCTCTATCATTTTGAAGCTTGAAACTCATCCAACCGTCACCTTGCTTTTTCCTCCGGTAAAACCTTTTTATTTTACTGTTATTATCTAAATATGTACTTGCATGGACGATCTAAAGTCTAAAAAGTGGTTTTTACAAAAGTCTAAAACGTTTTCTTGCTTAAAAACGGGTTTTCCTAATAGATCTATAAGTTTAACATATAAATCTAAAAGAAACTGTAACTTTTGCTTAAAAATACCTATATTAGATAAATAACAGTTTGCATGTTCGAATCTAACACTAAAACGGGATAAAAATCGAAAAATAACGAAATCTAGAAACTGGCTGAAGGCATCTGGCAGGCGGCTAAGGTCCAGCCGGCGGCTGAGTGTCTCCAGCCGCTGTCTGGATCCTGCTGTTCGTAAAAAGTGTCGTTTTAAGAGCTTTAAACGTGTAAATGAGTCCAAATAAATTACCACAGAATATATTATCTCTGAAACTTACTGTTTTTGTAAATAAAGCTGTTTGGGAAATATTGAGAATGGGAAACGTTTGTATTATCGTTCTTATTGGTTAAATTGCATGTTTTAAAGCGGGAAGGTGTTTTGAAATTGGACTCCAATTTTATAGCGCGGAAGCGCTGCCCAAATTTCACCGTAAACTATTACTCAAATTCAGTAACTTAATATTTTTGGGACTTATACACTTTGACCTTGGACATTGACACTTTTTGGACTTAATTGGACTAAGCGGACCCTAAATCGTACACGAACATGTTTAATCATATAACTTTTCCGTAATACCCTTTTGGGACAGAATCTAAAGTATAAGAAATTAGGATTTAAAATGTTAAATTGGAACTTAACATAACTTAAATTATACTAATAAAACTTATACAACATTCCGGTGTTTTAGGTTATCTTTGATTCCCGACGTGTTCCGCTCCATCCGTCCTTGTTCGTATCTTTTCTTCGCAAACCGTGAGTTACAACCCCACTTTGTTTTTACTATTTTAAACATTTATTTGGGGGAAACATAAGATAGTATGCTATGTAACTTTTGAAACTATGAAACTTTATTGAAACTTTGGAAACTTGTGTGAAACTTGAAACTTATTGAAACTTTGGGAACTCGTATGAAACTTTGAATCATTTTGAAACTTATGAAACCTTGAAACTCTTGGAAACTTGGAAACTTTGAAACTCTTGGAAACTTGGAAACTTTGGAAACTTTGGAAACTTGGAAACTTGTGAAACTATTATGCGTATATGTGTTGATGCTCCTTAATTGGTTAACTAAATTTAGGATACTTGTTAGAGAAACCAATCCTTGATGAAAATATAAACCCGTAAGTGCTTACTACTATTTTTCTAAACAGAACTCAATTGCCCCGTTTTTGGCTCGGAAACTTTACACACTATTAGCAATAGCCGTTAGTATTATGGGTATCGACACTTAGGAGAGGTCACTCCTTGCTCAGGGTTAGCGACCCAAGTACATATTACTAAGATTCAGGTGGAAACTCAATGAAACATTTTGGGGCTAGATCCTGACCAGACAATCGGTTTAGTGTAAACTTACTATTTATATTATGCCAAGTGATTGATACGAGTTACTAATTTAGTTAAGCACATATTGCCTACGCATATATCTTTACTTTAGCGATGGATTCCGCTACAACTTTTATTATACGAGTTCTATTTTACTTATGTGTGTACGAAACTCTTTTATATATTCATGTATGACCTAGCGTCGTTCCGTTCCTTTTTATTTACGACGTTTATACATTTCTATTTTTGGAAACTTTTATCGAGAAACTCAAAACTGTAACTCACTCACTACGTTATGTAGTTGACACTTTATCTTATGTTTCAGGAAATTAGTGTAAGTGTCGAGATGCATGGCAAGGAAGGGTCGATATGGTCACGTGAGGCGAACCTTGGGAAAGACCTTGTTATTTTGGGAATTTAATTTGGAAAATTGTATTTGTACTTGGATTAAACTTTGAATTGCTTGGTTGTTTTCAAATGATGAACTGTTTTTATTTTTAATGAAATGACTTGAATCGTTTAATTTGCTTATAACCGTGTAATGATATTCCAGCTCTCACATTCCGTGTTTCCGCTATAGCGGGGTGTGACATAAGATGCTAACACCCAAGGTACATGATGTGCGAAATCTAGTTTTCCCAAATGTTTTCGCTAGACCACAACATCGGGCAGTGTATCCTTGTCAATTGTAGTATAGTTTTAGCAAGTTCGGGTTCGAACACAGGGACTAATGTAAATTAAAAGTTTAAGTTAAACAAATAAACAAGTAACAAAGTGGGGGTTTGTATTATAACTACCAAGTAACGTTTTAAGAATTGTTTTAGTAATCAAGATTAAAGAGACGTTTGCTTCAACCGTTCACGAATGTATGATCTTTTCTAATTCATGAAATGTTGATTTACTTTTTATGTAAAACCAAGTTCCTTTCGAATACCGGATTTCTATAATTACCCAACCGTGCAACCATTCCTTTCGAATATGGTTAACATCCCAAATAATTATGCATAACGAATCAAGCCGATGTGTGAGAATTAATCTTTAAACTTCATTTCGAATAGTTTACTAGTTAATAAACCGATTTCTCTTATTTTACTAACTAGCGTTTGTGTTTAGACTTACTTATTTCAATTACTATTAACGATTCCTTTCGAATACCGTTAACTTTTATTAACTATAGACCGGTTGAAATATTCATTCCTATTTTAGAAAAATTCCGAGTTCCTTTCGAATACCCGATTTTATTTACCAAACAAGAACATAAGCAATTTAATAATTTAGTTAAAGTTTAAACCCAAACGGATCCCTAATTAACCAAACATACACCTATCAAACATTTCATACTAAAAATCAATCAAAACATACGATCACATATTCAAGCAAACGATTAAGAAATTAGCTACGCATAATTAAAATTAACCATGAAATATAAGAAAAGTTGAACATTATACCAAGTGTTTGATGAAATTCCAATGTATAAAACAGCCAAATCAAAATGTAATTGAAGCTAATAGAGTAATTGAAAATGAAAATTGGAATAATTTTGCTTTCTTGAATGGTGAATTGCCCAATGAATTTCTTCTCCAAGGCTCTCCAAGTCTCTCCAAGTCCCCAAGAATCGATGCTGATTGTGATGGAATATGTGTTATGGAATGATGGTTCGATTTGTTGTGATGGAGATAATGTGTGTCGTCCCCCAATGATAATGATTCATCTCCCCTTGTGCAGTAAAAATAGCCAAAATAAAAGACTCTCCACATCCAATACTTGATTGCAATTAACTAACAATACAAAACATCCCGAAATGGAACCACCGCACCGCAGTCATGCACCATTGCGACGCAGTGGTCGATCAGACCACACCGTTTTTGTGTTTTGCTCATTTCCTTGTATTATTTCGGCATATCTTGACATTAAATCTCCATTCCAATGCTAACTACCTAAATACATACTTTTACACAAAATGTAAGTAATAACGGGGCATATCTATCACGGTTTAGACTAAAAACATAATAAATATCGCGAATAAAAATGTATATAATTGAGCGATATCAAACCCCCCCCCATACTTAACCATTTGCTTGCCCTCAAGCAAATCCGACATAAACTCTAACACATTTTACATTAAACAACTTAAGAAAAGTCAAGGAATCACGAGCTCATACATTTAAAACCATTCCGACATAAATAATTAAAGATTTGCGTGAAATTGCAAGATCGTAAACCGACTACGAACATCGAATGCTACCAAGTTACTTAAGTAACCAAAAACCGCAATTTTCTAAAGTTGATTCCCATTTTATCCCCTAGTTTTTATTTGTCCAAATAACCACCCCTTTTCCCTAACTCACCATCCTAAGTCGGAGTGATCAACCTACCATTGGGCCGACCCTTATGCCTTGCTTTCGAGGGCATACCACAACACCACATAATCTTATCTTTGAGAATCTTTGGTTAAGTCTTCGCATTTTTGCATCTTACTTTCTCTCGCTTCACTCGTTTGAGGTTTGTGATATTTGTGTATTTTTTGAGTGTTTGAAGTGATTTTTGTGACGGGAAATGCCTATGTCCTTTTTTTTCGCCTCTAACTCTTCTTGGGTTTAAATGATACTAGGTTTCCACAACTACCCCCTAAAGGGTGGAAGTAACTACAAGGGCTCGGTACTAAGGATATCTATCGGTTATCCGGATTTTAGATTTTTCGGGGAAATACAAGGAACTAACACTAGAAAACCTAAACTCTTAATTACAAGTATTTCACCTACAAGGGATGTTCCTAACAATTTCACGTTGATGTACCAGAATGAAATTAAATATACAAGCCTCTATATCATTTTCCTAAACTACATTTAAGCGTTTTTATTTATTTTATTAGACTCAAATGGGACAAAATAAAAACATGATGGATACGAGAGGGAATATTAAACTAGCAAATTTCCGGACACTTCCCCCCATACTTAATTCACACTTTGTCCCGAATGCGTTCTAAACTAGAAGCTAAACACTACATCAAATAATACGAAAATAAAAGAAAAGATAAGATAAGCAAACCCGGGTTGCCTCCCGTAAAGCGCTTGTTTTTTACCATGAGTCTTTAGCTCGACTCGTTCTCCGTTCACACAAACTAACTAATGCTGAAAGCGAAGTTTCCCCCGATTTCCTTCCTCGTACCAACTTATCAAAACGTTACATCCTCCATTGCACCTACAACCCAGATCCTCAAAAAGAATCTCATCGTTAGAAACATTGAGCTCGTCGCGAATTTTTGCCCATGTGTCATGCCACTCCTTGGTTTCCCGCATGATCGAACCATCATCCCATTGTCTAAAGTCGCCACCTTCTCCCCCACACTCATCCTTTTCAGCACCATGCTCAATTGGTTTACCATATGTGAAATCATCAAAGTTCAAGGGCTCCTCATCTTTGTCATCTATACCTTGCAAAACCTTTTCTTTTTCGAAAAAAGTTAGAAAACAAATTGAATCAACTGAGTTTTTAGGTATACCTTTCAATTTTGACTCCGTATCGACTTTAAGGTTTAGGAAAGGTTCACCATCATGTGTTTCAACAGTTGCTTTCTCAATTTCCGTTCAGGGCTCCTTCTCTTTCTTACCTTCAACCTCTATCTCGTCTTTGGTAACAACCGGGTTCGAGCTTAGATCATACATCCTCCCAAAATCTTTTAGAGTGATGTCTCCATTAATAGTACTATCTTCAACCCCCAAAATCGTTCCAAGGAGCTCCTCTAGCACCAAATCCAATTCGTTTACCATTGGTTCTTCATCCAACTCCTCATCCTCAAGAAAGTCCTACAATTCTAGGTCACACATGTCATTGTCAATAACATCTATTTTAAAACAAGTTTCATCGACGGAGTACGAATGTTTCTTAGATTTATAATAAGAAAACGTTTCCCTATCGTCCCCCACGCCCAATGAAATTTTTTCTTCTTTTCACACAGAAGATAGCATCCGCGGTTTTCAAAAATGGTCGACCTAAAATTAGAGGAACTTTACTATCCTCTTCCATTTCCAATACAGCGAAATCAACGGGAAAAAAAAATCTACTTACTTGTACCAACATGTTTTCTACAATTCCAAGCCGGGTATTTAAAAGTTTGGTCAGCTAGCCTAATGCTCATTTTTGTTGGCTTTAAAACCCCCAAAGCCAATTTTGCGTATAAAGAATATGACATTAAATTTATACTAGCCGGGCAAGAGAAGAGATGCCTTCGCAAAGTAAGGACCAAGGAGAAGGAATCTGCTTACAAAAGCATTGGTGTGATACGTTTGACTTTCATGAAGTTTAAAAACTAAATTACGTTTACGATAAGGTAAATATCATTGATCTAAATATTATGATTGTATCAAAGTCTGATCATTTAATAGGGTATTATATTATATTGATTACATCAAGAAAAAGTAAATATATATTTTATAATTTACATAGATCATCGAAAACAGTTGCATGTGTTTTTGGTTATTCGGATGTCGCTAACATGTGTTCAAATATTGGATGGCCTTGGAGTCGTATTTTTTTTAACCAATAGTAAAACCATTTTTTTTTATCAAAACATATTTTGTTAGACGAGTATTATATGGTGGGGGAAAATAATTATTTAAATTTGAAATATATTACAAAATTACAACAGCTTGTAAAAAAATGTTGGAAAGAGATTTAATAAATGTGATTAGAGTTTCTTTTAGACCTCTAAGCTTCAATAATCGCATTTTTTTACTTTGTTTGATAAGTGTTACTCCAATTTGTTTCGGATTTAAAGTAACGGGAAGTAGAGATATTTTGATAGTACATAATGATATATAGCATGCTCCCGGAGTAGCAATACTGAGAACGTATTATTTAATTGAATTTGAAGCGGTTTTGCTTTCGTTTGAGAGATAAAGTGAGCTTCTACTCCATATCCTAAAGTGAATGTGACAACATATAAATTGTAAATATCCATGTAGAGGTTTATACATGGATGTGCTTTGGGTTAATTAACTTGGTATTATTGTCACATGGTGTTATTGCCACGAGAAGTGGAGAGACAAGGATACATGATTAAGAAAGATAAATGTGTCATAGCAAATTTACCTACACTGTGCGTATTATTTTGTTATGCATTATAATATATGTTTTGAGAATATGACAAATAGTGATTTGTAAATATCTTATGTTAAACATATGTGTTTAGAAATATGTTTTTCAATGTGAGTAGTATATGTACCAAAGTTTGTGTTCTATAAAGACAAGTGAATTTATGAACCGTAATTATTTGGTCATAACCTGAAGTTTATGGACCTTGATATTTTATGGATTGGCATGACCGATTATACCATCCCGGGTGAATGACTATGCGAATATATAAAAGAACCAGAAGATTCTTAAAACGTATGATTTTACATGTGTTGGTTCTCTCAAAAGAAGTTAACTAAATTGCCAACTAGAGTAGGGACTGCATCCTATATTTTTGGAAATTATAAAACGGCTATGAATATGCTATACACCCATATCATGGAGCATTTAGAGTTTTAAATCGATGCATCGTCTAAATGTTCATCAAGTCGCAACCTGAAGTTTGCATGATTAGTGACTCAACTAATGAGACAGCGAGCACATTATTCCAGATTATCATATTCTTTTTGGCAATAGTGGTGAATATACTTCAGAATTTTTTTTTTTATAAATGATTATTGGAATAAGTGTTGACATTGGTATGTATTACGCAAATTGCGTATGTTGAAACGTTTATCAATCGTCTTCAGTTGATTGCAAAGCCAATAATCGTGAGAGTAAAACACAAATATTTTGTTTGGGGCCATGTATTTACATGAAAGAACACTAATTCACATCAAATCAATATTTTTAATGATTACCCCTCATTATGATTGATATTTGGTCATAAATAATTCCCATAAAATATTTGCTTATATGTTTAAATTTGTTCCACCACAACGCATAAGTATGGGACGAATAAAATGTTGGGAATATATGTTTGGTATGCATCCACATATAATTACAATTTAATATGCCATCAAGGGGAGATTTTTTTATGGCATGATTAATGATTGAAAAAAATTAGTTATCCCAACATTAGGGGAGAGAATGGGCAACTAAAACTGTGAAAGATTGCAATGAATTACCGATCATCACACTAAAAAATATGAACCAGAAGTTCATGAGATAATTCGTTTGCCATATTTAGTAATCACCAGATCGATTTATTGACCAAAGAGAGTGACCATGTCACGTATATTAGCTGCCAATGCTCAGACTAAAATGTGTCCTTGAAGAACATCATGTGATTGGTAATAAATTTACGGCACGCCTGAAGCGTGGTAGAGTAATTGATTGCAAATAAAAATCCGCGAAATAAATAATGGAGCAATGAGTTAAGATGGTTAAATCGAGGTAATAAAGACCCCGAAAGATACTCCTGAAGAGTAACTAGACATGATGGTTTCAGAAGAACCTAAGGCACCAAATTATAAAGAGATCTCAATATGTTATATCATGTCTAGGAAAATATGGAATCGAAATAAAAATGAAATCGGCGTCGTGAATAATTTTTATATAATATAGCGCTAGATATTTTGAATATTAAAGAGGATCGTATACCTGCCCAGAAGTGCAGAGATAGAATTGATTAGCTAATATGGAAAAGACGCAAGTATTAAATACAATAGAAGTCTCTTCGAGTAAGAGATATATTGGGACCTGGAGTCCATACAATTGAATATGTATTATAAGCGGTCTTTGATTTAATTGAGATTATCTAATATAAGGCACGGTGTATATATAATGATTTGTGCAAAGACTCGCGTTTGATTATAATTAAGTGGTGGATGCAATTATTTGTATCGATAAGTCTGGAAATATAAAAGATACTTGATTCGCGTCTAATTACTATCATAAGAGCTCATGATATTGAGATTCCGTGAAGGATAAAATGTCTGAAGCATGTCTCACGATTTAAATGTATGAAGCATATAAGAAACGTTCTCGAGAACACTATTTGATTAAACGAAAAGTCCTTCGATAAGTTGAAGTAATGATGACATATGTGATACAATCGCCATGATAATTTATATAGATATAACTATAAAATGATTATGTTTGTGCACACAGTTAATAAAGAGATCCGGATCTATATATGTTATAATTATGATGTATGACTACATCTTGAATTCGTGATGAGATTCTAAAGGCGATTGAATAGTCATGTAAGTAATGTTATAGAAAATACCTTTAAAATAAATAAGTTTTATTTTGAGTTATATATTTACCATGTGAAGGATGAAATCCTTACACACTAACAACAATCATGCATTGAGCACTTAAATGGTTAAGAGGTAACTTTATATTGATATGACCCCTTTTGACAACCAAAAATGATTATGATATTGATGGTCCTGAAGTACCATTTTTGATTGATTTTTAAGCATTGAGTTGCTTATATGAGATGTTATTTACGAGATATGGTTGATATCTCATCATTATGGGGAAATTTAGTTGATCATCATATTAGTCGCTCACAAATCATATATGTATTGTGAAGAGATGACATTTGATTGTGTCAACTCAAGGAACTTAAGTGATGTGATCATTAGGGGTAGAAATACGCGTTGCACTCTTTTTCCCTTGACCGTGGTTTTGCCCCATTGGGTTTTCCTGACAAGGTTTTTAATGAGGCAACATCTTCAAGCGTATTGAACAGTTATGTACTCTTTTTCCTCACTAGACTTTTGTCCCACTGGTTTTATCTAGTAACGTTTTAACGAGGCATAATCTTTTAAAGGACATCCAAGGGGAAGTGTTATGAATAATTATGGTGTGGATGTCCATATCTTTAAAATATATTTGTATTATTAGAAGATTTGTTTCTTGTAGAATACTCCATATTGTAACTATAAATATACCTCTATATGAGATTAATAAAACACAATTCTCCATTCTCTTTTCTCTATGATTCTTTGTCTTCTTTATTATTTCACAACAAAATCAATAATTACTATCTCTAACATTTATCAAGATAAGAATAACTATTAAATGAATAATTATTTTTATCTTATATTTATTTATATACAATTAGTATAAAATATTTAAACCAAAATGCTTTTATCAAAGTGATAAGACTCTTAATAAAGGATTTGCATGGTTATAGGTTCAATCATAAACTTTAAATTATTTTCTAAAGAACTCCTGCTCCTATAATCTTAACTTATTTATTTTAATACATTATTACTTTATGTTTAATTTATTTTAACTTTCATTTTTATTATTATGATCATGATTAGTGTTTATTGATAGTGTTAGTAGGTGATAGCTTATACTTATAGCCTATCAAACCTAACATTTGGGTTCGGCCCACTGAATCTCAATCTGACAAAAAGACCAGAACCCGGAACGTGAGCCCGACACCCAGAAGCCCCGCGACCAGGTAAAATGGCCCCGGCACCCGGCCCCGTGTCCGGGTAAAATGGCCCCGGCACCCGTTCCCGTGTCCGGGTAAAATGGCCCCGGCACCAGGCCCCGTGTCCGGGTAAAATGGCCCCGGCACCAGGCCCCGTGTCTGGGTAAAACGGCCCCGTGTCCGGGTAAAATGGCCCCGGCACCAGGCCCCGTGTCCGGGTAAAATGGCCCAGGCACCAGGTCCCGTGACCGCCCCGGCACCAGGCCCCGTGTCCGGGTAAAATGGCCCCGGCACCAGGCCCCGTGTCCGGGTAAAATGGCCCCGGCACCCGGCCCCGTGTCCAGGTAAAATGGCCCCGACACCATGCCCCGTGTCCGGGTAAAATGGCCCCGGCACCAGGCCCCGTGTCCGGGTAAAATGGCCCCGTGTCCGGGAATCCGGCCCCGTGTCCGGGAATTTGGCCCCGACACCCGAGCCTTGGCCCCGTGTCCGGGAATCCGGCCCCGTGTCCGGGAGTTTAGCCCCGGCACCCGAGCCTTGGCCCCGGCACCCTAGCCTTGGCCCCGTGTCCGGCATTTAGGCCCCGACACCCGGCACTTAGCCCCACGTCCGGGAATCCGACTCCGTGTCCGGGAATTGGCCCCGTGTCCGGTAGCTTGGCCCCAGCGTCCGGCGCCCGTGGCCCGACGTCCGGCACCCGTGGCCCCGGTGTCCGGACCTTGGTAGCACTTACGCCTAGGCTGTCACTCATCTCCAGAGCCAATACTTATACCTTGTATCTAATAAGTACCGTGTTCCTCCAAACCAACACTAATGCCTTGGGATTCATCTCATAGTATCATACTCCTGACATCCTACCAGTCAGACACTCAAGCCTAATCCTTGAGTGTAACCGTCAAAGCATTAATAAGGTTATATAATGATTTGGACGTTATCTGTATCTTTAATACCCGTTGGAATCCTACTGATGAGTCATAAATGGTCATCATGGTCATACGTTGTTGATACCTGGTAGTGTTGGGTATAAATACTCCACACTTCAGGTTTTGGAGGCCATCTTCTCTACTCTCATACTTGCACGCAGTATCTCTTGACCGGAATACCTATACACTTCCCGCAGTAAACATATTCCGATCATCTTTCTCCAACCAGCCACTTGACCACCTTAGGCTCGCCAAGAGCTTGATAGGTTCGCACTGCTAAGCAGGAGGTCAAGGGGTTGAATCCCAAATACCCAAGTTACTGAGCCTGTCAATCTTTGCTCTAACATTGGCGCCATCCGTGGGACTCGTTTTAGCAACGGTGTCTCATTTCATTTCTATCTTTTTTCATTTCATTTCTTAGTTTCACCACCATTTTTTCTTCTCCATGGAAGGCAATTCCTCATCACAAATCGGTTCACTTAAGCCAAAGACAACCACCAATACCCCATCCACCACCCCACCTAATTACATATACATGGCGCAGGAAGAAACTAAATCTCGCAAAAGGAAGGCATCAGTCCTTCAGGATTGGGTGATGGAGCCTATTTGCTTCCCACCAATTGAAACTCCTTCCATCAACCCTGTAGTAATACAAATCCGGTTAGCCAACTATGAAGTGAATAAGGCATATGTTGATACAGGGAGCTCAATGGACATTATTTATGCCCACTGTTTTAGGAAGCTCCCTGAAAAAGTACAACATTCAAAGCGTCCAACACAATTCCCTCTAGTGGGGTTTTCAGGTGAGACGCATTGGCCAATCGGAGAGGTAGCAATAAAACATGATGTTAGGAGAATATCCACACTATAGGTTAGAAATGATTAATTTTGCAATCATTGATGCACCATCGGCCTACAATGTCCTACTGGGCAGGCCTGCATTACAAAAATTTGGAGCAATTCCATCAACCATTCATGGCATGATAAAGTTCCCTACCCCAGCTGGCATAGCCACAGTCAGGGCTAGAACGTCATGGCCTAAAGAGTGCAAACAGGTAGAGAAACCAAAACTGGTAGAGGGTCCCAAAGTGATCCGGCAATGGAAATCATTGATGGTCCGGAACAAAAAGTTATTATTAATAAAAACTTCCCTGAACAACCATTGACCATTGGTTCACAACTCCCAGCACAGACAAAGACTAAACTCATAGCGTTACTAGAATCAAACCTTGATGTCTTCGCATGGCAGACATCAGACATGACTAGTGTCCCAAGGGAACTAGCAGAGCATTCCCTAAACACGAATCCCAATATTGTGCCAATCCGACAGAAAAAACGAGGCATGGCCCCGGATCGTAGTAAATCTGCATGTGACCAAGTAAACAAAATGGTCGAAGCAGGGATTGTCAGAGAGGTAAAATACCAAACTTGGATTGCTAATCCAGTTATGGTAAAGAAGGGGGATGGTTCGTAGAGATTATGCGTTGATTTCAAGTTCATCAACAAAGCTTGTCCAAAGGACAACTATCCTTTACCAGAAATCGATTGGAAAGTGGAATCCTTAGATAGATTTAGACTCAAATGCTTTTTAGATGCATATAAAGGTTATCACCAAATTTGTATGAAAAAAGGTGATGAAGACAAAACAGCTTTTCACACAGACCAAGGCATATTTTGTTTCCAAAAAATGCCATTTGGCTTGAAAAACGTTGGAGCAACCTATCAACGTCTAATAGATGAAACTTTCAAAAATCAAGTGGGAAGGAACATAGAAGCCTATGTAGATGACATAGTTATTAACATGAAGCTTAATCCATCCAAGTGTAGTTTTGGCATGGAGGAAGGAAAATTCTTGGGACATATTGTTACACCTAATGGCATCAAAGTCAATCCTAAGAAGGTTCAGGCAGTCATTGACATGCCATCTCCTTCCACCAAAAAGCAAGTCCAAAGCCTAAATGGCAAGCTAGCAGCACTTAGCCGTTTCTTGTCCAAAGCCGCAGATCGATCCCTCCCTTTCTTTAATACCTTAAAGGGATGCATTCGGAAAAAAGACTTCTCATGGTCTGAAGAAGCAGAAGTGGCATTTCAAGAAATGAAGAAATTCATGGCCAATCTCCCAACACTCACGGCTCCAATAGCCGGGAGACACTAACTATATACTTGGCTGCTTCCAAGGAATGTGTAAGCGCAGTTTTAGTAGCCCAAAGGGGCGACTCACAAATGCCGATCTATTTCATCAGTAGGGCATTGAAAGGCCCAGAGGTTAATTATCCATGTTTGGAAAAATTGGCACTCTCTTTGGTTCATGCGTCTAGACGTTTGAGGAGATATTTTCAAGGACATCCCATCCAAGTGCTAACAGACAAACCAATCAAACAAATATTGGGAAAACCAGAAGTGTCGGGACGATTAGCAAAATGGGCAATTGAACTGGGAGAACATGAAATTTCTTTCCAACCTCGAAACTCGATGAAAGGACAAATCTTGGCAGATTTCCTGGCTGAAATCGAAGGAATGGAAGAACCAAAGGATCCATTAGTGACAGACAGCCCTCCTTGGACCCTCTTCACAGATTAGCGCATCCAGCCTAGAAGGGTCAGGAGCTGGCCTCATACTCACAGATCCAGACAAAAACGAGTATACCTACGCCCTTAAGTTTGACTTTCCGGCAACCAACAATGAAGCCGAATATGAAGCTCTCTTATCAGGGCTACGAATAGCTAGAAAGATGGGAGTTCAAATATAGAAGATTTTGTGGACTCCCAGTTGGTAGCATATCAATGGTAGCTATGAAGCAAATCAAACTTCCATGCAACAATACTTGGAAAAAACCAGAAAAATCATTTCGGACTTCTCAAAATTTACCATAGAGCAAGTGCCAAGAAACCGTAACAAAATAGCAGATGCATTGAGCAAACTTGCAGCATCCTCCTTCGCCCACCTCAAGAAAGAATTGTTGGTGGAAGTCCTAACTGAGAAATCCATAGTGCCAACAAAGGAAGTAGCCGCAATAACGGAGGAAGACTGTTGGATGACTCCAATAAAAAACTTCCTTCAGAATGGACAACTCCCGGAAGACAAACAACTAGCAAGGAAAATCAGAATGAAGGCACCAATGTACCTCCTCATAGACAACTACCTGTTTAGGAAGTCTTTTTTGGGTCCACATCTAAGATGTGTCGGCCCAACACAAGCAAAGGATCTAAATCAGGATGTACATGGTGGAAGTTGTGTCATGCATGCAGGCCCTCATTCGGTAACCACTAAGGTCATGAGACTTGGATACTTCTGGCCATCCATGCACAGAGATGCAAAGGAAGAAATTGAAAAATGTGAATCATGCCAAAAACATGCGTCAGTCTCAAAAATGCCAAAGCAGGACCTCATTCCAGTGACTAGCGCATGGCCATTTTACAAATGGGGAATCGACATTGTCGGACCATTCCCCCCTGGAGTAGGCAATGTTAAATACCTTTTAGTGGCTGTGGACTATTTCACGAAATGGATTGAAGCTAAGCCCTTGGCAACTATCACCGGGCCTCGAATGATAAGCTTCGTTTGGGAACATATAGTATGTCGCTTTGGAGTTCCACACGTCCTAGTCAGTGATAATGGAAAACAATTTGCAGATAATCCATTTAAGACTTGGTGTCAGGATATGGATATCCAACAACGATTTACCTCGGTGGCACACCCACAAGCTAATGGTCAGGTGGAAGTCATGAACAAAGCAATCGTCAAGGGAATTAAGGCCAGATTGGGAAAATATGCAAAGGCATGGGTAGACGAAATCCCAGGCATTCTTTGGGCACATAGAACTTCCCCCGGCAGAACTACATCTGAAACCCCTTTCAGCCTAGTCTATGGCACTGAGGCAGTTATCCCACCAGAACTTACAATCCCTACTCACCGGACCCTTCATTTCAATCCGGAGCTAAACGAAGAAGCCCTAAGGGAGAACTTGAATATCATCGAGGAGCGAAGAGAAATATCTCTCATCCGACAAGCAGAAAGCCATAGACAGATGGCTAAATATTATAACCAAAGAGTCCGACACACATCTTTCAAAGTGGGAGATCTCGTATGGCGGAAGAATGAAGCTAGCAGGACCGAAAACTTGGGCAAGTTGGGTCCCACATGGGAAGGCCCATATAGTGTCCTTGAAGCACATGGAACTAGCTCCTACACCCTGTCTGACTTAGATGGACAACCATTACCCAGGACATGGAATGCAATGAATCTAAAAAGGTGCTACGTTTAATATTTACATACTATTGCTGGCACTTACAACCACAACACCCGTCAGGATGTGCCTAGCCAACAGTTGTTTCAATGCCGAAAGTTTAAAAAAAAAAAAAAAAAAAAAAAAAAAAACCCTGAACAGCCGGCCAGTCCGGATGTCTCTACAACATGGTACACCTTGACAATCAACAACTAGCCAAGTCTGGATATCTGGGAAATCTGGCAAACTTTGGTATTTGGCCATCTCACTCATCAGGGACTTGGCCACACCATAAGAAAACACTCTTCAAAGAGTCATTCACAGAAATGCACCTCAAAATACAAAGTGGTCTGATCTATGTATCCCACAAGGCAACAAACCTGATGCACCACCCCAAACTACGTTTGGAGGGAAATTTAGCACAAGGCACATATAGACATCTTACGTCTACGCCAAACATGCAATCACATATTCGTCTTTTTACCTACCGGGAAAAGGCAAGCACTTCTCATTGGGAAGCGACATCACTCGCGAGTAAAACAAATTGAAGGTTAACCAACAAAAGTGCCATCGGCACGATATGAAATATACATGAGATGCCAACATCTAGCTATGTCATCGGCATACAAAAGAACCATAGGTACTCAAATGAGTGTCATAGACACAATTTAGTATAATTACTCTTACGCACACCCAAGATGGTGTGACACAACATCCAAGATAACAGGTTAAAAATGTGTTATTGGCTTGATCACCCAATAAAACATTATTTTTCAAAGACACATTGGACATGGCCTCGGTCACAACTACTCAAGGCAACCTCAAGCGGCCAAGAAAGGCATGGCCAAAGAATAGCCGGAAGAGACAATAAGAACAAAAAAAGTTAGGCTTCAAAAAACCATTTTAAAACCTAACTGAGGGGCATGATAGTGTTAGTAGGTGATGGCTTATACTTATAGCCTATCAAACCTAACATTTGGGTTCGGCCCACTGAATCTCAATCTGACAAAAGGACCAGAACCCGGAACGTGAGCCCGACACCCAGAAGCCCCGCGACCAGGTAAAATGGCCCCGGCACCCGGCCCCGTGTCCGGGTAAAATGGCCAGCGCACCCGGCCCCGTGTCCTGGTAAAATGGCCCCGGCACCAGGCCCCGTGTCCGGGTAAAATGGCCCCGGCACCAGGCCCCGTGTCCGGGTAAAACGGCCCCGTGTCGGGGTAAAATGGCCCCGACACCCGGCCCCGTGTCCGGGTAAAATGGCTCCGACACCAGGCCCCGTGTCCGGGTAAAATGGCCCCGGCACCAGGCCCCGCGTCCGGGTAAAATGGCCCCGGCACCCGGCCCCGTGTCCGGGTAAAATGGCCCCGGCACCAGGCCCCGTGTCCGGGTAAAATGGCCCCGTGTCCGGGAATCCGGCCCCGTGTCCGGGAATTTGGCCCCGGCACCCGAGCCTTGGCCCCGTGTACGGGAATCCGGCCCCGTGTCCGGGAGTTTAGCCCCGGCACCCGAGCCTTGGCCCCGGCACCCTAGCCTTGGCCCCGTGTCCGACATTTAGGCCCCGACACCCGGCACTTAGCCCCACGTCCGGGAATCCGACTCCGTGTCCGGGAATTTGGCCCCGTGTCCGGTAGCTTGGCCCCAGCGTCCGGCGCCCATGGCCCGACGTCCGGCACCCGTGGCCCGGTGTCCGGCACTCGTATCCCGGCGTCCGGCACTCGTGGTCCGATGTCCGGCACCTTGGTAGCACTTACGCCTAGGCTGTCACTCATGCTTTTGGCCCGGCACTCCAGAGCCAATACTTATACCTTGTATCTAATAAGTACCGTGTTCCTCCAAACCAACACTAATGCCTTGGGATTCATCTCATAGTATCATACTCCTGACATCCTACCAGTCAGACACTCAAGCCTAATCCTTGAGTGTAACCGTCAAAGCATTAATAAGGTTATATAATGATATGGACGTTATCTGTATCTTTAATACCCGTTGGAATCCTACTGATGAGTCATAAATGGTCATCATGGTCATACGTTGTTGATACCTGGTAGTGTTGGGTATAAATACTCCACACTTCAGGTTTTGGAGGCCATCTTCTCTACTCTCATACTTGCACACAGTATCTCTTGACCGGAATACCTATACACTTCCCGCAGTAAACATATTCCGATCATCTTTCTCCAACCAGCCACTTGACCACCTTAGGCTCGCCAAGAGCTTGATAGGTTCGCACTGCTAAGCAGGAGGTCAAGGGGTTGAATCCCAAATACCCAAGTTACTGAGCCTGTCATTCCTTGCTCTAACATTTATCATGGTTTATTTAATTCATTTTGTATATACATCTTTTTTTCAACAAAATGTTTTTTCCCGACGCAACAAGCACTTTTAAAATCTTATTTCATATTGGAGAATATGACATTTTATGTTTTAAACATGTATTTATTAATATTTATCAAGATTTTTTATGTTGCCACAATACGCGTGGTTTTGAAAACCTCGTTTAATACAAATAATAACTTTAAAATAATTAGTAAAATTAACAAATGACTACTATACACTTGTCCTTAAAATGCGACCTTCTCTTTTTTGGTTCAGGTAATTGATATCTTCCTCTTCAAATCTAATAACGGTTGTCTTATGATTCTTTAAAATTTTACATATATAGTAATATCACACATGATTTTCAGTACAACCACATGTAATTTTAGTATTATCACATGTTATTTTACTACTATCTCATTTATGTCAAAAAATGAAGAAAAAGAAATTGTCAAAAATCGATTTTTTTTCTTCTAAATTTAGGTAATATATGCGTTTTATAGTAATTGTCTTTTATAAAATTTACGTATTGGTGCTAATATCACATGTGATTTTATCGTTACAATTTCAATACCATAAGAAAAAAAAAGCATAACAAAAATCGTCGAAAGTTTATATGCTAATCCTCTAATTGAAGATAAAAACGAGAAGATCGCAATGGTATACTTTTTTTCGTTTAACGATTAACGGGTTATGAGATAATTTAGTTTTAAAAAATAAAATTAATATAACTTTTAATTTTAGTCTTAGCCATTAGATTAAAATGAGATGAATGACCAACATTGTGTCTTTTGATCTTTAGAAAATTATGAGTGTTAATTAATCAAACACCAAGATTGTCTCTTTCCAAAATTGAATCTTTGTATCTCAACTCACACTCAAAATTAGTGGCTAATAATTACCTATACTAAAATAGAGGTGTTGATAACAATAATCTTATAATATGTTGTTCAAACATTAATACATCAATAATTTGTTTGTACTTTGATTAAACACACCCCTTGCATTTGGGGTTTTCGTCACCTACTTTCATGGCTTACAAAGTTTTTAAATATTGTCCTTGTGTATTAGGTTATTTACCCATGTATAACATCGTTGCATTTTTATTGAAAATTACGCGATATTTCTATTTCTATTACTCAATAACTATAGATCCGATAATAATTATGAATAATCAAAATGATGAAAATGATAGTAAAAAAAAAAAACCGTTAATTTAAAAACATAGATTTAATAATAATTATGAAAAATCTAAACGACGAAACTGGTTAAAAAAAATTAATAAAAAGAAATAAATCTATCAACCTTTAAAGGAGGTAAGTATAAATAAAAAAGACGAAAAATATTGGTAAGGAAGGATATGATTAGGGGTGTCGTTTTTACCCGAACCCGAATAACCTACCCGACCCAAAATGAGTTTGGGTTAAATGGGTCATGTTAAATGGGTTAAACATGTTAAATGGGTCAAACCTGAATAACCCGAAGCTTATATGGGTATAGGTATGGGTCTATTTATTTTCATTTGGGTAACCCGCATAACCCATATAACCCGATTAAGTTAACTTCTATATAGATATAAATAACTTATGTCCAATTTTATTGGTTATGCTTAATGAAATTATTATTAGTTGTCTCTTATTAGTTTGTTTTTATTTTCATAAAATATAAAAAGCTTACAGAAAGTTATTCAAAGATAAATATTTGTTTCATTTTTGGTTTGTGTAAGATGAAATGGTTATTAAATCGCAAAATCGACGATAAGTTGAACATATTTTATACGTTGTGAGTTTGGACTATTTCATTAATATGAAAATTATAACTAAGTATACTATCTTAGTTAAAATCCAATTAGTTGTAAAACATATTTGTTGTTAACCGGGTAAAATGGGTTAAAATGGTCAAACCCAGATAACCCAAACCCGTTTAACCCATATTGTTATTCGGGTATGGGTATGGGTATTTTTCTCACAACTCAAAACCCAAATAATCCAACCCAAATAACCAAAAACCCGACCCAATCGACACCCCTGGATACGATAATAACACCGTTCTTCTCCATTTTTTTTTCCCAATAAGTATTACTCCAAGCCAACTGTAAAACAAGCTTTATCATTTATTTTTGATAAGGATCACTCCAAACTCAAAGAGAGATCTCAGTTTTCCTATATTTATGCTTAGATTTTTTCTATAAGTTCATTCGAAGCAACTCAAGTTCTAATGTTTGTTGATCTAAATGTATGAATATTAATGCAACCAATGTGATTAAATATCCCCAAATCGCTAACAACAAAAAGTAATGTCTCGACCATGAGTCTATAACAAATTGGTTCAAACTAGGACATAATCGATTTTTACAATAAGTGGCGTTACTTAAAGGCGATTCCTAATAGTCACCAGATTCAGTAATTTATGAGGATTTGGGCATGAATACGACCTTACTGGATTTTTACTTTCTAGCGTCAAAGAAACAAAACAAAAAAAAGCAATTTGTTAATGAGGGTAATATAGTCAATACACATTAATTTTCGGTATAGGCATCAAAATAGTCCGTGAATATATTAACTCCCTATTTTAATGTTTGACGAACTGAAAGCGGGAAAGGTAAGCGGAAATACTTATGCTTCAAAGTATGTCCATCGTTTCAAAATAATCACACACTTTAACAAAAGTGTAATTATTACACTGTGCAACAAATTAAAACTCACTTTTACCAATTAAAAGCTTTTGACCGGTTAGATTTTAATAATTTTGAAACAAACGAAAAGAAAAGTTGGATAATAAATATGTGAGGAAGGTAGTAAAGTTCAATGACAGTTTATGATACTTTCAATACGTGCTTTTGAAAATAATACGAGTAGCAGATAACCTAAAGTATTTTCCTCATATACTTGACATTTAATATGTTAAAGGTTAATAAAAAAAATAGACACGTCTATCTGCCTTAAACGTTTTACTTTTAGATATGGACGTTGAGATAGTCAAGAAATTAAGATGTCTTGAGATATTTGAAAGAAGTAAAAACTCTCGGGGTCTCATACTCAAAGACAATTGTTAAAATACCTTCCATGACTTATTCATGAGCAAGTGTTCAAGTGTAACTTATAACATTTAAATAATTAATTAAATATAATTTGCTAAAACGCATATCTAACTTAATATATTAATATATTTTTACTTTAGATAAAAAATTTATTTCTTATCTCAAAGTGGCATTCGATAAACTTAACAAGTATAAAGAGAATTCAAAGAAATTGTTAAGGTGGTGCAATTTTGTCAATTTTGTCAATTTTGACAGCATGAATTTCAGATATGTACCCACTTTAGAAACAACTATAAACAAGATTGATTCGAAAAATATGAGGACCTGTGCTAATTTAAGAAATGGATCTTTCATATAAATAAAAAAATGGAGGGACCAAATCTAGAATACTTGTAAGTAAAAGGGGAAAGATATGCATGTAGGTTGTAACTGAAAATACAGGGCGGGAAAATTTGTTAGCCAACAACTCCATCCTCTCTCTCTCTCTCTCTCTCTCTCTCTCTCTCTCTCTCTCTCTCTCTCTCTCTCTCATCTGTATTCTGAAAACTCAAAACCCTAGAATTTCATCACAATCAGTCACCGATTTACTCATATCTCGCCATGAATTCTCCACCGGAGACAATCAAAGCTGAAATTCGGAACTTGTTTGCCAGCTTAAACCAACACAATTACCACTCGGTGGTTACCGAACTCTCGAAGGTATTTTTTCACCTTTCTATCCACAAATTGTTTGTTATCCTGCTTAGATCGTGACTTGAATGTGTAGAAAGTTTCGGTAATCGTTTTGTTCTATTGATTAATTATCTCAGAAGCTGATGTTGAATTCTTCGTTGCATTCGAAAATTCGTCTCTAATTTGTTTCTTCATGAGCGATTCGCGTTTGTAAACTTTAATAATGAAGTAAATTTCATCAAATTGTTTGTTATTTTGCTTAGATCGTGAGTTGATTGTGTAAATTGTTTCAGTAATCGTTTTGTTTGATTGATTAATCATTACAGAAGCTGATGTTAAATTCAGCGTTGTCATCGAAAATTAGCGGATAATTTGTTAAAATCATCAAATTGTTTGTTATTTTTCTTAGATCGTGAGTTGAATGTGTAGAAAGTTTTGGTAATCGTGCTACTGTTTTTTCTGAAATCGTTTTGTTCGTCAATTAATTGGAAATGAGTTAGTGTTCTGATTGATTAATCATTTCAGAAGTTGATGTTGAATTCATTCTTGACCTTGAAAAGTATGCCATAGAATTTATGATAGAGGAAGTCTATAAGTTTCATTGTTTTTGTTACTTTTGCTTCGCTAAAACTGTTTGTCGAGTGGAGTTGGACCGTGACATATTAACAATTGATTAGAAATATTGTTGCTACATTTAGTAAGAATTGGATTTTAGTTTCGAACAATTATAGGTATTTTGTTTGCGTTAGAGGAATGTAGATGTATGAAACCTTATTGGTGGTGAATTTATGTTTGAGAAGTGATAATATCCTTACACAAAGTATTTATACGATACAGAACGTCACCGTATGAGTGAAGCTAAATGTTACTATTGCTATATAAGATATAATCAGTTGGTTCTTGTATAGAAGGAGTACTTATAATCTTTCTCTAATGAATAAAGGATGCTCTTTTCTTTACTGTTCTGTTTTGCAGTATATTGGATGTGGAATAAATGTAAGCATCTTACTAGGCAAGATATGCTTCGAATGCTTCACCACCTATAAACAAGATTTGAAGAGTACACATCTACAACCAGCAGTTTGTACACTTTTTAAAAAGTTGATGGAAAAGCCTCATTTCAGTGTGGTATTCTCTAGCTTAGTGAAGGATACATCAGTCAGTAAAGAATTTCTTGACGATTTATCGTGCACACTGCAACTATCAGGATTTGAGAAACTTGGTATTGGTCTTGCATTATTAGATTCGGAAAACAATGATGTGAAAATCGCTGGTGAGCTATATTTATTGTTTATGTTTCTTAATTCTTTACCTATTGTTTGATTATAAGAATTATGTTGCTGCTTGCAGGAACGAACTTTTGTATGTCATGGTGTAAGGAATTGCGTGAGAAATCAGAAGTCCTTTCCAAACATGCTGATGTGTTTAGAAAATTGATACTCCAGATATTTGAGGTGAATCTATAATACTGCTGATTACATTCTGTATGTGCTACGGTTTCTTCAACCGTGCTATTTCTGCTACTTAAGATACTTCAATAGTTCCATGAGTGGAATTATACTCAATATGTGGCATATGAACCCTTCGTTATATTATGTCAGTTAATATATGTTTTTTAGTTAAATGATTTAGGAGGTTAACTTTATGCATAAAAACAGACTTAGGTGACTCTCGACCTGTTTGACTTGTTTCATGTTAAGCTACTTTTGTATTTATACTTTACCCGTTTGACCTGTTAAAGATGAAACATAACCCGAGTCGACCCATTAATTAAATGGTTCATATTTGCCTCGTCTATTATATGTAGAAGTCTTGACCCTCCCTATCATTGTGACTCTAATTCTGCTTGGTTTAAGAAGATGAAAATCAATCTGATATGCATGTATTCCGTCTCAGGCTGATCTTCAATTTTTATAAACTGTTCTTGATATTTTTTCTGCTTCACCGTGTTCCAATTCAGCCTCAAAGTGTACTTACGCCTTCTGTAGCAATGGATTTCTCCTCTGATTATACTACTCCATCTCAAGCAGTTAACTCATTCACTAGAGAAACATTCATAGACGTCCCATCAATAGAAATTCAGGAGAGAATCTCATCAATGATGTACTATTTAACGCCTGAAAATATTGATGAAACAGCAACAGACTTTACCGCTATTCTGGCAGAACAGTACTACCCATGGTTTGCCCAGTACTTGGTTATGGAAAGGTGAGGAACTATATGACCTTTCCGTTTCAGATGGTTTGTACAGTACTTTGTTTTTGTTTGCATCATTGTAGCATGTGTACTGATGTGTCGATGGACCTTTGCACAATGTGATATATTGTTTGTGACACCTTGGAAACTGTACAGAAACATGTCTATTCTCTAATAGAATTTTGATTGAGGCACTTTTTTCTTTTTCTTGATGGCTTACTGATCATGTTGACAGAGCGAGCCTAGAACCTAACTTTCACATGCTCTATATTAAATTCCTTGAGAGAACTAGTTCAAAACCGCTGAACAAGGAGATAGTTAGAGCAAGTTATGAGAAATGCAAGGTATTATTTTCGTGGTTATTGGTTTGTGCATTTTAAGATGGTACGGCATTAAATTTGGAGTATCGTGTCATGTGGTAATGTAACAGGTTTTTTTGAACCCTGAGATCATAAAGTCCAGTACGGCTTCGCGTCAATTTCTGAAGAACCTTGGAGGCTGGTTAGGGAAGCTTACAATTGGTAAAAACCAAGCTCTTCTAGCTAAACATATTGACCCAAAATCTTTACTTTTGAAGGTAGATTATTCTTCACTTTATTTAGGTTTATTGTTTTAGTATAAGACCATCTTGACTAATTTATGATGTATAATAAGTTTGCTTATCAACTTGTATATAGGCTTATGAAGAAGGTTTACTGATTGGAGTAATACCGTTTATCGCCAAGGTATCCAACTCCATTAATAGTTTATTTTCGTTATCTAAACCACCAGAGGTATTAATTATATCTCAACTTGCGTAGATTATGGAACCCTGTGAAAGCAGTGTAGCATATAAACCACCAAATGTTTGGACCATGGCTATTCTGGGATTACTTTTTGAAATTTATGAGATGGAAAACCTCATCGTTGAGCTGAAAGAAGAAATTGAAGTACGTATGAATGTGCATGTGTACCTCATATATATGCTACTCTATATAAATGATCGTGGTGGTGTGCCCTTTCAGGTACTGTTAGAAAAACTTAAGGTGGATACAACGAATATCGATCCAACATCTCTTCTTAAGAACAGGGTTAGGATAATTGAAGAAAACCCTGATTTTACAGTGAGATCAGCTGAAAATCAACCTGTAGATGCTGGTACAGTTTACGAAGGTGGCCTTACATCATATCAGGTTTGTTATCTATAAATATTTTTGACAGAATCCGAGCTATATCACGGTTTTCCCTTCTGATTTGTTGGTGTCTTCTGATTTGATGATATATTTGTGCCATAGATTGGCCATGGCATCATGAAAATTACGCAGGAATGGGATAAGAGAAGGGAGAGGGAGAAGATAATAAAAAGGATAATATCAGATATAAATGTGTCTGTCCTCTTAAGGATCGTCCATTGATCAAAAGTTGCCCATATATACAATTTTTTTTTAAAAACATAATCAA
This sequence comes from Senecio squalidus, assembly GCA_910822075.1. Lineage (NCBI taxonomy): Eukaryota > Viridiplantae > Streptophyta > Magnoliopsida > Asterales > Asteraceae > Senecio > Senecio squalidus. The sequence goes on along the minus strand of CAJVGC010000060.1, from coordinate 42,583,434 downwards.
ATAGATTAGAGAACATAACACAGTTCAAGATATCAATAAATTAAAAGGATGACCAAATATGATAAAGAAATTATGTCAGAGCAATTTTTAATCAAATATCACTTATGTAGTACTGTCTTAACAGAGTCAACTTTCCTAAAGATATACCTTCTTTATAACGATATTCCCGAAAATGCAGTGGCATTTCTTAGTAAATAACTACATGTGTTCCAAAATAACAGTTACCTTTAATTTCTTTTAGCGAGCTTGCAGTACCTATCACTTTTTACTTTGGAGGAACGAGAGTAGAATCTTCTTACTCAAAAGATGCATAAGTGTTCTAAGAAATAATTGTCTTGTTCATTTATTTCTAATAAACAAACTTAAGAGAAACTTTTGTGTTATTTACTGCTTGTGTCCAGCAGGGGCAAATATTTGGAAAAAGAGAACTCTCCCAGCAACATCCATTTGAATTACATCATGCAAGACCTGCAAATTATTATTCTAATTGGGAACAATTTCATCCTCCTGATTCTGGTGATGGTGCACCACCTGTAACTTTTTATGCGAACCTACCTGAACAAGGTAATATAAATGCTTGGGAACGATTTCATCATGAATATGACCATTCGTTTGTTCCTCAACAAATTCTACCTGGATTGAATCTAACAGATGACACAAGACCTGCAACCTTTTCTCCGAACCTACTTGTACAAGGAAATTCATGTGCTCGTTGGGAACCTAATTCTGAACATGTCCGGTCGTTCCTTCCTCAACAGATTGTTGTCAAGGTAGAAACTAATTCTCAATAATTTTTCGGTCAAGATATTACATTGTTATAGAAATGTAGAAGTGATTATTTTTGAATTTATTTGCAGGAGTTTGCTTGGCATCATCCTAGACAAATGAACTCCGACGTGTTCTCACCTGGCCTGAGAAACTCACGTTCCATGGGTAGTACTAGCATAACTATCAAACATCCTTTAACCACTGGTGCTGCATTGGATGAATTCCAGATTCTATCGCAGAAGGTCTTCAGATTGCCATTACCTTGAATTCTTTTCGGAATAAGAAATAATGTTGCTTAGCTTATTACAACTTATATATTGATCTTAAATTTTTCAGCTTGAAAATTTGATTGTCAATGAGGCTAAAGAAGCTGAAATTAAGGTATTATGTTTATTAAAACAGTAATAGGCTAGTTAAATTTTAATTACTTGTTTTTATTATGATGAATTCAAACAGTTCTGAATCTTTAAACCGGAGTTAAAATCAGAATTATGGTAGTTCTATATAAATCATATTCATGCTCGTACTAAAAGGATGGTTGTTTTCAGCCGGTTATTGCTGAGGTTCTTGCGGTCATACCTAAATGCAAAAGCAAGGATAATGCCGCGTTAGCTGTAGCTCAAAAGGTATTAGCCCTTTCTGTTATTTGGATGCTTATCTTTCTTACCAAACTATTTTAACAAACTTTTATAGGTTTTCGAAAGTTTATACTTAAATGATGCCAACACAAAACATGTTGATGCACGTCTTGTAATCTTATCTGAAATTTGTGATGATAGCAAGCTTGTGGGACAGGAGCTGACTAGTTGGGTATGGTCATTTATTTTCATGGACTATATTGGTGACATTTATGGTCTTTCGTATAAAAAATCATGTTACACCATCATTAATTTTGCTCTTCCCTTGTTGCGCTTCATATTGACGACATTGTTTCTGCAAGCAGGTACTTCATTCTGGTAGTGATGATAAGAAGTTCAACAAAGACGTTACAGTTGGTCTAATTCGTAAAAAATTACTAAACCTTCCTGAGTATACTATTCACATGGCCAAGCTTATTGAGGCCCAGAAGAGTGGTATGTCTAGTCTAGCATCTTAACTATAATACTGGCAATTAAATTTTTAATTTTCAAAATTTGCAATCTGTTATATGATGTGCAGACACTGCAGCAAAATTTGCTATTTCCCTTGTTGAGACACTGAAGACCAGTGATGACAAAGTAATATCCGAGTTTCAACATATGCTTGATGCATTAGCCGAGGTTAGATATCTATATTAATACAAAAGGGCTTGTAATAATAATAATAATAATAATAATAATAGTAATAACAATAAATTATAATAATAATAATAAGACAGGATAATGATAATAGACTTGATCTTTATCTTTAATAATAATATTAAAGTATTTAACAACAAATATAGTCTGCTTTTTAACGTAATTACCAACACAAACTCTTATTGCTTTAATGGAACAGGTGGCTAAGTCTTCTGAAGCAAGCAGGAAGGCCGAGCCTTCTGAACCAGATTTCCATGAGCAGGTAATGAATAAAAAATTACTATTTTACCCTTGTTACATATTTATTTATTTTGATTCTTGAAAATGCATCTACATGTACATGCATTATGCAGGTTACTAGTCTACTTGCAGAATGGTGCAGGATACGTGTTCGTTATGGTACATATGATGCAGCGCCTTGTGCTGATTATGTTCTCCAACTTCATCAATATATCTTGTTGAAAGATGATAATACACTAGACAGCTTTTTCTGCATTTTCCTGGTGATTTTCACATCTCTAGTCTCTTTAACAAACAAAAAAACAACTACTTATTTCATGTTTAAGTTGTAAGGAAAAAGAAGCAATCTTGTTCTCATCTAATATTCATAGGAGCTTGCTGTATCACACTATCTGTGTTCTGAGAGGAACAATCTTGGGCCAGAAGAAGATTCATCATCTACTCTTCACTTTGATATATGCGTAGACCTTGTCTTTTCGATCTTGAAGGTATGAGTCATGAAACTTGCTTTTATTATATATGCACGTTTAATGTTTATTTCATCAACTTCCCCTTTTTTTTGCTATAGTTTTACCCTCACGACCAAGGAACAAGCAAGCTATTTCTTTTGTACAAGGTATCAAATCGAAGTTTTCTAGAGTAGTTATGGTTTGAATTGTAACTCTAATTGTAATTATAAAATACATATTGTGGTACAGGTGTTAGCAGCGTTTGTGAAATTCATTACAAAAGATGCCAGGGAAAATATGACATCCTTCTGTCCTAGGCCATATTTTAGGCTATTCATCAACTTTTTCCTTCACTGTGATACCCTGCACTCTGACATTAATGATGCAAATTCTAAGGTATAGCTCTATAAAATTTCATGAATTTGTTATGCATAATGGTACTAAGTCACTAAGCTTTCTGCAGGTTTTAATTGTTATATCAGACGCACTTCATGCCCTACAGCCTTTGAAAGTTCCGTCATTCTGGTTCGTTTACCATTGGTCTTGCAAACGAGCACATGCTCCTACATAATGTTCTGCCGTTTTAGAGAATATGAATTTGAAACCATGCACTAACTGTTTCCAGTATTGCTCATTTGTCTTTTTTAAATTTGTTCAGCTTTGTATGGCTTGAGCTAGTTAGTCACAGATGTTTCATGCCAAAACTGCTCCTTGAAGATGATAAGAAAGGATGGCCATATTTTCACCGCCTGCTGGTAGACTTTTTGCAGTTCATGGAGCCTTTATTGACGACCGGTGAACTTAAAGAGACGGTTTGCATCTTCCACTCGCATAATCTATTTCTTTAATTCCTTCTTTCAAATTCATATTGCAGAATTAATATGCTTGTTTCTTTCTTGACCTTTCAGGTTCGTGTTCTCTACAAAGGCACACTCAGGGTGCTGGTGTTATTGGCTCATGATTTCCCGGACTTTATTTCTTATTATCATTTCAGTTTATGTGATGTCGTTGCCCCAAACTGTGTCCAGATGCGAAATATAATTCTTAGTGCATTCCCGAGCAACATATGTAAACCAGATCCTAAGACCCCCATCTCGAAGGTGCATGTTTGACTTGTCTTAGCTAACAATATGTAATCTCGATGACTAGATTTAATCCCAAAGGAAAATATGTCTTGTTCAGGTCAATATGCTTCCAGAGATGAGTCAACCACCCTATATATCTTCCAACTTTGATGCTGCTTTGGAAGCCAACAAAATGAAAACCAATGTGGATGAGTATTTGAATGTATGTATGAATTTAACTGATAATTGTTGACAAGCAAGAAATTCATGTTTCTTTTTGGTTCTTGATGCAGACTAGAGAAAAAGAGTCTTCTTTTCTTTCTCAGTTGAAAACTAAACTGCTTCTTCCATTAAGAGAAGCTGAAAAGTCTGGAACGTGCTACAATGTGTCTTTGATGAACTCGCTTGTACTTTATGTTGGAACAAAGGTATACTTAAACGTTCCCTTGTTATTTCATATGGGACCCCAAAGACGTCCAAAGTGTAACTGTAATGCATAGAACACCCAGTCACTTTATTCCAAAGATTAGAAAATAATTGGAGCAAATAATGCTATATTTTTGTCATATTTATAGTCAGACATCTATCGGTTAGTGATATACAATTATACATGACCTTATGTGTAGCTGTTAACTGTCACAGGCCATCCAGCAGCTGGAGGCAACTACCACTCCTCCTGAAACTTCCGTAGGTAGTTGTGATAAGGCGGCTTTGAAGATATTTCACACGTTAATACTAGACCTAGACTCAGAAGGCCGCTACTACTTCTTTAATGCTGTTGCAAACCAGTTGCGTTATCCCAACAACCACACACGTTACTTCTCATCCGTCATACTTAACTTTTTTACCGAGATAAACCAGGTGAGATGACTTTCTTTGTACCTATTTGTAGTTAGTAGTGGAGCCTGAACATCTAGAGAAGGAAACAATTTTCCCAAATTGATTAAACTTTCCATTTGAGATTTCAATACATATTTAAATTCGTAAATTGTACTGACATTTAAATACCTGTGTTAGTTGAAATTTTTGAAGGGAACACACCTACTTCCATCATTTTTTGTAGTCTTGTTATTATCTTGCAGCATGTTTTGAGCATTCAAATTCATATCAGCTTTTTATGGTCTATAATATACGTTTGCGTGTAAACAGGAGGCAATCCAAGAACAGATCACAAGAATATTATTGGAACGAGTGATCACTTTTTGTCCACGCCCATGGGGCGCTAGGGTCACTGTACTTCAGCTTATAACGGTAATCAAATGTTGCAAATCTATTCATTAGTTTACATTCTGATATTTCTTAACTTTTAACTCCATAAACGCAATTTTATATTTGATTTTTTAACAGGATCCTAGGTACAGCTTTTCAAATCTAAACCTTACAAAGTATGACCCCGAGATGGAAAGTATCTTTAAATATATCTTGAATCGCCTGATGCCAAAAGGAAACCGTGATGCAAAGTAGAACTCCGGTTATAGAACTTTTTGAATGTTGATGTTGGTTTGGTGGTATCTGTTTGTGTGATTGTAGTTGCTCAAAATGAGCTTGTTATATCTTTTATGTTTGTAAGTTGAAACCGTTACCATTTACTGAGATATGATCAACTTCTTAGTTTACTACTTCGTTGGCACACACTACTCATTTTTATGAATGATTTTTATTTCTATTCAATACATACAGGTAATAATAAATGGTTTCTATATAATACAATCGGCTGCAGATATTAAAATTATATTTGATAGCTTTACGTGTAGTTTTTAAGCCTATAATGTTTGTTTTAACAGAGTTTGTAACATATGGACGCAATGACGAAGTCAAAAATTCAATTCTAGCCTTCTATGGGCCAAATAATTTACGACCAGTTAAGTGTATATAATTAATTAAATTTATAGCTTTTGCGTGGGCCAATTACTAATGATTAAACCAAAAACATAATAAAATTATAGAAAAATGCATAAATTTTAAGATTTTATGGGTGGGACATGACCAACCGTGGCCTCCATGTAGCTCTGCCACTGTATGGATGTTTATCGGCTAAATCCTTTGTGGTCCTCGTGTAATCTGTGTCCTTAAATGAAACAATCATAAAAAATCTAAACGAGAAAAAGGTTGGGTTATTTGAGTTGTGTACAATTCAACTAAGGGGGTGGTAGATGCGTATTTCAGAAGTTATGATGTGTTGATATCGATGGTGCTGAGTGTTTGGCAAATTCTAAATGTTTAAAAAAGCTAATCTATAATTTTTATAATATATACTAAAAGAGATTGAAGTCTTCACCATTAGATGTGTTTGAAGATTAATTATAGACCCTTAGCTCAAAATGATATGTCACACGACATCGTTATTTACTATTTTCATTTTAGTCATTCATTTTTAGTTACAATTTTAATCCATCAACTTTAATATATATTTAAATAAAATTACCTTGACTTAGTTATATAAAATCTATTTATTTGTTTTCATAAAAATTATTCATTAAACGTAGTTTTAACATAACACTTTTTCTATTCGGTTTTAAATTTCTAATAAATATAACACTATAACCACACAAAAAAAACATAATTAAATTTCAAAATATATTACAAAAAAACCCGTTATATAATATGTTTTTTAATTTTTTTATTGAACGCTCATTCCCTAACATATACATATTATTAACTATATTTTATATTTTTATATCTTTAGTTATTCAATACCAACTAAAATTATTTTATCTGTTAACCAATATCAATACGAATTAAACGAAAGTACATAATATTTAATAACACGCTTTAATACATATTTAAATAGAGTTCTCTACTTATATAAATTCAAAGATGAAACTGAAAACACGTACACATATAAATGAAACAATAAATATTTGGAATTACAACTCATATTATTATACATTATTAATGACACTCAATGTTCTTTTGGTTTACATATATCTATCTATCTATAATATATACTAAAAAAATGTATTAAAAGCCACTTGGCTAAGGCTAGACCATTAGATGAGTTTTAAGATTAATTTTAGACTATTAGATTAAAATAATGATGTCATATGACATCATCATTAACCATTTTCACTTTAACCTTTTTTTTTTAAATAAAAATTTTATACTTTAACTTTAATTAATATAAATTTAAATAAAATCTAGCTTGACAACATTATTTTAAATCTGAAATATATGTTATATAATAAACCTTTTTTCATAAATGATATTCATTAAACTCGGGTTTTTATACTTTTTAATATGGGATTAGATTTTATAAAATAATAACAAAAAGAAAATCAATTTTTTTTTACTTTTTGGTTTTTTCTTTGTAATAATATAAAAATAAATAAAAACATCGTGAGCAAAAAAAAAAGACATATATTAATTTCATATTTATTACAAAAAGATCGTTATATAATATATTTTTCAATTTCCTATTATACGTTCTACGCTTTTTTATATCCTTACACACACAATAACAAATAATTTAATTTATAGGTCGTAGGTTACACAAAAATAAATTATTATTTTTATATCCACATCAATACGAATTTATAGATGAAGTTGAAATAAACCACATTGTATAAACGATACTACATTATATTTAAAAACACAATTTAACACAGCTAATAAAAAATAATAATATAAAACGAACGAGACATAATATTTGACTTATCTTTCATGTTGTTTTACATGGTTAATGACTATCTCTATGGCAATCTTCTCTTTATTATTCGATAGAGTTCACTACTTAAACGAAATTTAAAATGAACCTGAGTAATTATTTACATATAAACAAAATAACAAATATTTGACATCACAACTAATGGTGTCCTACATTGTTAATAGTATACAAATACTAGATACGGTAGTCCGCGTATATGCAAAAAATAAATTAGTTAATTAATAATAGGATAGTAAAACTACCATATATATTACAAGGGTCGATCAAGAAATATGATAAAAAATAAATATATATATTTAAGACCACGAAAACCAATCAAAATTTCCTATTTCAAGTAGCACTTTATTTTAAAAAAAATTAATTATCTCAAAAACCGTTGATGTATAAAATAAACAAATTACAGTACTAGACAAGTATTATATCATTTTTCTATAGATTAGCCACTCAATATGTTTTTGACGGTTTTGAAAAATTATGTATTGTAAAGATATAATTACTTTAAAAGCACAAATACCGACATGGTAAACATTTTATATTCCCGTGTAACATAGGAAATTATTATTGTATCTTCAAAAACATATGCCTTAACTTTTGGAACGTCAACTTGATAAGTTGTACCATCTTCATTTTCAACAACAATTGCAGTTCTTTTCTGAAACAATCCACCAACCAAAACATTATTCACAAGGTCCTCGATATTATATTGTCTAATATCCACATGTAACCGGTTCACAAAGTAAAGAACCAGTCATCAAGAGAAAATAAAAAGTTTGCAATAAGTCGGGGCAATTATGTCCAGTTTTGGACCATTACTGGGTTTCAATGACATTTCCACCTAAGTTATATAATTTAGACACTTTTTATTATACACAATAGATGGATTAAATGAATGTTATATGGAATAGAGTGAAATGAAGTATATGAATAAAGATAAAGTTTGTACCTCGTGGCTTCATGATCCATCTGAGGTTTCGAAGAAACACAACATCTTTAGGGTCGTGCAAAAAAGCTTATCTGAGAATAATTCGGATAATCCGAATTCAAGAATATAGGTGTTGGTACGCAAAGATCTTCATGGAATTATGAAGTGCGTAGACCTGTAGAAATTAATAATCGGGTTTTGTGGAAGAATATTTGCATTTCATCAACTAACAACGATTACATTAGAAGCCTATTAATAGAAAATATTAAACTAACGGGCCCAAGCCCACAAACGGGCTTGGGCTTACATTGATTTGGACTTCTATTGTCTAACATTCTCCCTCAAGCTGAGTAGTGGGATTTCCAATGCTCAACTTGTCAAGTCAGTGAGCGAAGATCTTTCCGGTAACCGCCTTAGTAATAATATCTGCAAGCTGATCTTTTGATGAAACAAACGGAAGCTCGATAATCTCATCTTCAAGTTTTTCTTTGATGAAGTGTCTATCAACTTCAACATGTTTTGTGCGATCATTTTGGACTGAATTTCCTGAGATCTGGATAGCAGCTTTGTTGTCACACATAATCTTACTGGCTTCCAGTGAGGGATATCCAATTTCTGATAGTAGTTTTCGCAGCCACAAGACTTCTGCTAAAACTCGTGCTATTCCTCGAAATTCAGCTTCAGCGCTTGAGAGAGCGACTACCTTTTGCTTCTTACTTCTCCAGGTAACAAGATTTCCTCCCACTAGAGTAAAATACCCTGATGTAGACCTCATATTACCTTTATCGTCTGCCCAGTCAGCATCAATGTATGCATCAATCTTCAGGTGCCCATTTGGTCTAAACAAGACTCCGTGTCCAGTGGTTCCCTTGAGATACTTGATAATCCGTAAGGCTGCTTCCATGTGTTGGACTTGAGGTTGATGCATGAATTGACTTATAACTCCCACTGCGTATGCAATATCTTGCCGAGTATGAGCTAAGTAAATAAGCTTTCCCACCGTTCTCTGATATCTTTCTTTATCTGCCAGTTCAGCTTCATCTTCCATGAACAACTTTTGGTTAGCAATCATGGGAGTATCTGCAGGTTTTCAATCTAGCATTCCCGTCTCCGCTAATAAATCAAGGACATACTTTTGCTGACAAATGAAGATCCCTGCTTTTGATCTTAGAACTTCGATTCCGAGAAAATACTTGAGTCTTCCCAAATCTTTCATTTCGAATTCTTTAAAGAGATTAGCTTTCAATTTTGTCATTTCCTCCGAATCATCTCCTGTAATAATCATGTCATCAACGTAGATTATTAAACAGGTTATGAGTTTACCTCTCCGTTTCAAGAATAAAGTGTGATCGGAATTGCTTTGGTTATAACCATATTTCTTCATAACTGTGGTAAACCGACCAAACCAAGCTCGTGGAGACTGCTTTAAACCATACCGAGATTTCTTTAGTCGGCAAACTTTTCTGGACTCGGAACTATCATGAATTCGAGGTGGGGTTTCCATGTAAATTTCTTCCTTTAATTCTCCATGTAAGAAAGCATTCTTGACATCGAACTGGTGAAACGACCAATCCTTGTTCGCTGCAACTGAGAAGAGAACTCTAATAGTGTCAATTTTTGCTACTGGTGAGAAAGTCTCACAGTAGTCTATTCCATAAGTCTGAGTATACCCCTTTGCGACTAATCGGGCTTTATACCTTTCGATAGATCCATCGGGTTTATACTTGATAGTGAACACCCAACGACATTTAACTGGTTTCTTTCCTGGGGGCAATTCACATTCTTCACAAGTTTCACTCCTTTTCAGGGCTTCAAGTTCATTACCAATTGCTTCCCTCCATTCCTTATACTTAAGTGCTTCTTCGACACTTGTTGGTATTTTTTCAGAACAGATGGCATTTGCGAAGGACCTGGCTTCCGGGACTAAGTTCCTTCTTGCGATATTTGCAACTGGATATCTTGATCCTCTTGAACTCCTTTCAGATGAGTATCTGTTGGGTGGAATCCCCCTTGTTGATCTAGGAGGAAGATCATACCGAGTTGGTTCGGTCGCACTCGGATTTTCCATCTCAACCTGTTGTTCATCATCACACATATCAGAGTTATTTGAAATATCTGGAGATTCAGAACCACTTACCTCGGATATCAGTTGAGGAGGATCATTATTAGTGGCAGTGGTACTCTCTTTAGAATCTTCAGGATTATAAGTTGTAGTGGGAGGATCAGTATCAGTAGGAAAGTCATGCACAGGTGGTGCCCAACTTATCCATCTTAATGCGTCATTGTCATTTTCCCCCTGACCATGAAGATGGGTGTGATAAAAGAACTCAGTTTCAAGGAAGTCGCAGTTCATTGTCGTGAACATGTGACGCCTACTGGGACTGTAGCATCGATACCCGTGTTGATTGACACCATACCCCAAAAACACACATTTCTCTGCACAAGGATCAAGTTTTGAACGCTCTATTTTAGGTATATGAACAAAACAGAACATCCAAACACTCGAGGTTCGAGGGTTAGAGTTGATGGTAATTTATGGAAATGTGACAATGTTTGGAGGGGAGTTTTGAGAGCTAGAGCTCGAGTTGGAAGGAGATTAACCAGGTACGTGGCAGTAACAACTGCTTCTGGCCAAAAAGACTTTGGAACTTGTGATTCGATCATTATAGCACGAGTGATTTCCAATAAAAAACGATTTTTTCGTTCGGAAACCCCATTTTGTTCAGGGGTGTGAGCACACGAGGTTTGATGAATGATTCCCCGCGTTTGACAAAAGTTTTTCATGGAATTATTACAGAATTCTCCCCCATTAGCAGATCGGAGAATTTGTATGTCCTGTTTGAATTGAGTTTTTACCATGTTACAAAACGATGTGAACTTAGTAAACACTTCAGACTTAGTTTTTAAAAGATAAGTCCATGTCATTCGAGTACAATCATCTATAAATAACAGGAAATAACGAAAATTTTGTCCCCTTTCAAATTTTGCGGGACCCCAAACATCAGAATGAATTAACAAAAAAGGAGAATCAACTCTAGTATCAGTTGGCTTAAACGTTTGTCTATGACTCTTTGCCAAAATACAAGTGTCACAATGAAAAGGTTTATTATTAGGAAATAAATGCGGAAATAACTGTCTCAGCTAACCAGCGGACGGATGTCTTATGTGCCATAACCAAGCTTTCCTATCGTTGGACCCATGAGTGAGCAAAACAGAGCCTTGTTGAGTAACTTCATCAACGTAGTAGAGTCCTTGTCTTTCAGTACCACGTCCAATGATCTTTCCCGTCCTGATATCCTGCAAGAGGCAAAAAGTGGGGTGCATTAATACCACACAGTTTAATTCTTTTGTAACATGACTAACGGATAATAACTTGTGTGATAATGATGGCACATAAAGACATCGAGAGAGTCGTAATTCTTTTGATATTTCAATGGTTCCCCCTCCTTTAACTGGGAGAGTTTCCCCATTAGCTGTGTGAATTCTTGTTTTATCGACTCTAGATTTTGACGTTAGATCGGTAATATCAAACGTCATTGTATCGGTGGCACCACAATCAAAAATCCAAGAAGTACACTTGGAATCTTTGGTTGCAACATGAGCTTCGCCAGAGAGAGACTCATATTGTTCCCTTTTTAAATCGTAATCATTTAACTTATCGAGTAAGTTTTTATTAAAAAATTTTGGATTTAAAAAGGAATTTTTACCCGGAGGGTTTGGTGTAAAACGACCAAACCCTATACCTGGTTCTGTTGCGCCATCGGTACTCTTTTCTCCGACGCCGCTAGTTTCACTGCTTCCTACAGCGGCTGCTGCTTTTCCAGTCTTGGAGGTCTTGTGATTCTCATTCCACCATTCTGGATATCCGACGATTTTAAAGCATTGCTGTAACATCCGTCCCACATCGGTAGGAGAGGAGAACGAATCCTTCTTAATAAGGGGGTTGATACCTCTTCTAGCATAACGCGTTTTGGCACGAGCTTCGTGTCAGAGCAAATCCGTGCGCCGGTGAGCAAAGCGGACAATATCACGCTACGGGTGTGCTTGGGCTGTTACAAATGGTATCAGAGCCGGGGCCCGGACCGATGTACACAGCGAGGACGCTGTGTCCTGTAAGGGGGGAGGATTGTAACATCCGTCCCACATCGTTTGGAGAGGAGAACGAATCCTTCTTTATAAGGGGGTTGATACCTCTTCTAGCATGACGCGTTTTGGCACGAGCTTCGTGTCAGAGCAAATCCGTGCGCCGGTGAGCAAAGCGGACAATATCACGCTACGGGTGTGCTTGGGCTGTTACAATTGCTCTTTAGTGTGTTTTGACATACCACACTCTTCACACTTGAGCTTGCTTTTATCCACCTTTGATTGGGGTCGGAACGCCGGTTTTTCTGATCGATGATTCTTGGAAACAAGCCCTGCTCCATCAACGGTGGTATTTAGCCCAGCTGCCACACCCATATCCGCCTCATGATTTCCGTCAATAATGGCTTGGTGAGCTTTTTCTTTCCTGACCGTAGCATAAGTGGTTTCTGGAGATGGGAGTGGATCAGAACGGAGAATTTCCCGTTTAATTGTGTCATACCTCCGGTCAAGTCCGTTCAGAAACTGGAACAATTTTGTTTCGGATCGAACTCGATTATATGTGGCTATGTCAGCTGTGCAAGTCATCGGGTTTGGATCCCGACGATCAATCTCTCCCCAGATTCCCTGCATTCATATCCAGAACTCTTCCAACGGCAGCTGATGTTGTTTGAATTCATTTGCCTTCACATGGAGATCAAATGTTTGCAATTTATCTTTACCGCTGCTGTAAGTGACGGCTAGAAACTTAGCTGTGGGAAATTCTGTAAGGTTGCTTGCAATGCTCGGTTCAATGTTCTGAATTAACCACGAAAAAACCACAAGGTCGGCTTCTTCCCACTCATAATAGCTTCCATCAGTGATAGCGGGAGGATTTTGAGTAAGATGGTTAAGGTACGCTTTCGATTTCCCCCTATAGATACTCGAATCATTCGAGCCCATAATGGGTAGTTATTGCTAGTCAACGTTAGGCTAATCTTGAGTTGATCAGACGGGTTTGGTTTTGGGTTTTGAAACTGGTTTTGAGCTCCGTTACGAAGCAGGTTCATTAGTTGCATTGCGAGGTTATTATTTTCGTCGTCAGCCATATTGGTTTGTTTATAACAATTTTCTGGTCAAAGTGTTCTATTCGAGTAATTGATTCGTGTGAGTGAAGTTCGTGTAGGACCAAATATCAGTCGAATGGCTTCCTGTTCGAAGCCTTAAGTTCGTGTGATTGAGTTGCTGGTCGAAGAGGGTGAGTTCGAATGGAAGACTTCGTGTGTTTGGCTTTTCTAGGCGAATGGTTGGCTATTCGAATGGAGGAGTTCGAGCCAATGGAGATACTGGTCGAATGACCACTTGTCGTGTGAATGGTTTCCTAGTCGAGTAGCTAGTCAATTTTTCCTAGCCAACTAAACAATTCCAACTCCTTGATCGAACTTCCTAGTCGAGTAGCTATTCGGATAGCTTGTTCGAGCCTATTGATTAACCATTCGTGTACCGCAGTTCGAAGAGGTTGATTAACCGTTCGAATGGTCTTGGTCGAGTAGATTGATTTGCTGTTCGAATGCTTAGTCGAAAAGGTTGGTTTTCTATTCGAATTTGCTTATTCGAAAGTGTTGATTGTTAATTCGAATGGTCTAGTCCGAACAGGTACTTTTACCAGTAACCTGCTCTGATACCATGTAGAAATTAATAATCGGGTTTTGTGGAAACATATTTGTATTTCATCAACTAACAACGATTACATTAGAAGCCTATTTATAGGAAATATTAACCTAACGGGCCCAAACCCACATACGGGCTTGGGCTTACATTGATTTGGACTTCTATTGTCTAACAAACATACAGATTACGAAGATGATCTTGCGCAAGAAGTTCAGCACCGCACAAGAAGTTCAGAACTGCACAAGAAGCTAAGAAGATGGACTACGAAATAAAAGTTGCAAAGAACTTATAAAGTCCTAATCACTTCAGCGTTGAACCGCGTTGATTGTTTTATACATTTTGCAACTCAGTAAAAACTTTGTTTATAAATATTAAATAGAGTAAATTACATAGATCGTCCCTAAGGTTTATATGGAATTATGGATTTCGTCCCTAACTTTGAAAAGTTGCATGGATCGTCCCATTGTTTAAACTAATTACTCATTTCGTCCCTAATTTCAACGTCCGTTAATTACTGTTAGCCTTCCCTCACGTGTAAAACACGTGAGGGTATTTTAGTAATTTTGCACTCTTCACCTACCTTTCCCCTTCTTCCTCAAAAGTCCAAAAGTCAAAATCAAATAAATCAAAATCAGATTCATAATCCCTCATACAATCAAAATTGAATCATATTTCCAAATAAATCAAAATCAGATTCAATTGAATCAAAATTGAATCATAATCCCTTATTTATATATAAACCAGATGCCACTTTTTCTTTTACGGATGCGGACATCCACCGACATCCACCACCACCCATCCTCCGCCGTCATCTCCGACATCCACCGCCGTCATCTCCGACATCTCCGTCATGCCCGCGTTTGGAATCATCACCTTTTGTTTTGATCTCAGCCGTCCATTTACTCTCCTTCTTCTTTCCACCTTTAATCTCCGTCGTCAGTTTAAACTTCCGATCTAATCCGTGTTTATCGGAACTGTTAATCTCAGCCGTCCAGGTGTACTTCCGATCCAACTTCGCTTTCAATTCCTTCTGTTTCTTCTGCTCCTTTGCTAAATCAAACGGGGTGGATCTGATCTGGTTTGGCGGATGAATGTTTTGATACTGATTGAGAGAGACTCAGAAATGGATCTGATCTGGTTTTGGTAGACAAGAACTTTTAGAAAAGGGGTAATTAAAATGAAAACGACGAAAAGACCAAAATACCCCTCACGTGTTTAACACGTGGGACAGACTAACGGTATAATTAAACGGACGTTGAAATTAGGGACGAAATGAGTAATTAGTTTAAACAATGGGACGATTCATGCAACTTTTCAAAGTTAGGGACGAAATCCATAATTCCATATAAACCTTAGGGACGATCTATGTAATTTACTCTATTAAATATGTATCGTAGGTTTTGAGATTTGTAAGAGTGACAACGAGATTCAGTGTTTTTGTACTTTCACCTTCAAACAAGATCTGAGCTCTAAAAGTGATTGTTGAGTTGGATTCTTGTACTAAACATTCGGTCTCCAAATTAAAAAACTTTGAATGATTGAAATTAAGATCTTGTGCTTGTTCTTTCTTAGTCTCCAATGCTTGTAATCTCTGGTTGAATCAAATCGTTAATTGTGTGATAACTTGGAACCCAACAATAGGTATTTCTTTAATTAGGGATGTCTTTACAATTTATTGATTTGTGTTATAAATCGGTATAATTATCTTAAAAAAAATGGGTTAAATATGTCGAAAAGATACCATAATAAATTTTTAAAGTATAAAACCTCTTGAATCTTAATATATAATAAAATAAAAACCTAAAATAACACATGTCAAAGTGTGAACCGTTAGATAAGTTTTAAACTTTCATTTATACCATTAGATCAATTTGATGACGTAATCATATTCCAATTTCATTTTAACCCTTTTACTTTAGAAAATTTAGTCCCTATATTTAATAATATTTAAATAAAAATTAACTCTTTACTTTAAATAACTTAACACGGTTACTTTAAATTAATATCTAAAAAAATACGTAACATATATTTTTTAAGTATTTGACTTTTATTTTTCTTTTAAATATACGTAACGTATATGGACTATTTTTGTTGTTATCGTGACATTGTTAAAATGCAACAAGTAATGTATGTTTATTTCTCTTTAATTTGTTTTTCTTTAACTTCGAGCCCGACTTAACAACATGCACGAATTTCCTTACAAAAATAGTCAATATGTATATAATATTATTGAAGTAATATAAGAATCTCATCTTCCACTCCTCAATTATTATTTTTTAAAAGCAGATGACATAAAGTGCGAGATAAAGACGTTTATGTATAAGCGAAACAACGTAACATTTGTTAACATACTTCATTTTGTTTACATGACTAATGAGTTTTTATTAATCTTTTATATATGTTATATTTTTTGTTTAATATTATATTGTTTTCGATATAGTTTTCTGCGTATTACGTGAGTCAATAAGCTAGTTATTTATATAAGAAAAACATATCATCATTGTTAATAAAACAAGTTTTTTAATTTGAATTGAAGTGTTTTGTTTGTTTCGACTCTAAATAAACTAAAAATTACTCGTTGATATGTTACTCAACCCGCCATTTTTGCTGCCTCTTTTATCAAGCTCTCTTTTGCTAGTTAGATGACAATGATATCTAGGTCTAAGTTAATAGTGTGATTATTACACCTTAAATTTTTGAAATGGGAGTCAAATAATCAAATTTATATTATCTGAAATCATAACTATAACTGATTTACATGAACACGGAAAAGTTATCATAACTGTTTCGAATCAAAATAGATATAGGCGTAGCCAGATATTCGTTCGTGGGTGGGCCAATATAACTAAAAAGTGTATGAAAGAAGCTTAGATAATAGTTTAATGTAATAAGGTCACTATATAGGTTTATTTATATCTTTGAGATTGTAGAATGCATTTTTCTATATAATATGCATTCTCTAATCTTTTTGGTTGTAATGAAAACGAATGATGAAAATGTGGTGAAGATTTGGGTGTGTTGAAAGTGAATGTTTCCGTAACAATATGAGAACTAAAAAGTTCATTAGCAAATTCAAAGATAAATTAAGTTCGTTTTCGACAATTGGTGGGCCAAAAGTAAATGAATTTCAACTTTTATAACAAAAATACTAAGATATATATATATATATATATATCGAAAATATATGTGGGTGGGTCATGACCCACCCTCGTCTCCATACAACTCCGCCACTGGATATACAAACGAACATGCGAACACCCGCTTATATACATTTATATTAGATTTTCTTAGCAATCACCTCTAATGGCTACTAAGAGTCCACCAGGGGCAAGATATATTAGTTCACCGACACGTACAAACCATGTTGAAGATTGAATCCAAGTGTAAGTCATTCTCACGAAGTGCTTATCATGGTTTTTAGTCGAGGTTGGAACCAACACTAAACAGTAGTAGACAATGTCCCAATTTCTCCCACTTGAAATATAATCAAATCTAATTTATTTATATCAAAAATTTTCATCTATTAATGGTAATTTTTACCACTTTCACCATATTAAATCGTATTCTGCCACATCATTTATCAATATTATTCTACTACTCCATAACGAGTGCAATATGCTCGACTAAGTCATCGAAGCTTGTGGTTTGTAACTATATATTTCGTAGACTTCACCATTATGTAAAAGTCCATTCTTTGTTAACACTTGTTGAAAGATTATCAGGAATGACTAATATCAAAACCTTCAACTTCCCTTCATATTTAACTAGCTTATTGCCCCGCGATAACGCGAGTAAATATAAATAAAAATTGAATTGTAACTTTATATTTATAAACACGTTTTTCTGAATTATTATGAGAATAAAATATTACACGTATAATAACAAATATACATTTATGTTTATACACATATATTAATATTTTGTATTAAAGGATTTTAGAATAATAATAATAAGATAAATCATAGTCCATTATGTATTGTAAGAAGGTGTAAAATGAAAAGAATATTTGATGACATCATCAATCTCATCTAACGGTTGAAATCAAAGTATCTAACTCATCCAAGGGACCTTACTTCGTCATATGACATTTAAGACCCATCTTTTATTATATATTAAAGATTAAAGATATGAAGATTTACATTGACATCTTTATAAAACTATAATATTATGTTAATATCCTTCTAAATTTAAATATTACTTTAATATTTTTGCAAACCTCCACATTACTCATAAGTATCCAAGTAATTAATTTGATTATAGCTAAATGATCAATAAATGTCACTAATTTTCTAAGTATCAAAAAACTTAATTTCCATTATCAATTTCTTCAAAATCTAAACTCACTTTTAAATTATTTTTTAAAATTAATTCATCTTACATACTGTTAATCGTTAGACGAAACAAATCTCCCTATTGCAACCTTCATGTTCTCCTATTTAATTAGAGTAGTGGTCTTATATATTTTCGACGACTTTTATTTTTTGGGCTTTTTGGTGGGTATTTAAATTGTAAAGTTAAAATCACATATGATATTAACTTCAATTGGTAAATTTAAAACAAAAAACGTTATATAATGTATAATTTATGTAGACCCAGAAAAAAAAATCACATTTTGACAACTTTTTTTTTTCCTTTGTTTTTTGACAAATGTTTAGACTCATAAGATTATATCACATGTGATTTTAATATCAAATGTTAATTTGAAGACCTAATCTCGTTATGTGATATATAATTCAATTAAACCTATAAAAAATCCTACGAAATTTCATGTGATATTACTAAAATCACTTGTGATATGAACATAAATCATATATGAAAATAATTTCTTTTGGATTAAATGGTTTATTTGGATATGAATGAGTATTTTTAAAGTTTTCAAAGATATTAATGTAATATTAAATTTTGTAAGGATATTAACTTAATTTATAAATTTTTGTAATGACGTGAATGTAATTATCCGATGTAAGGATACATAATATCTTAATTTTTTCCCGATGCACCAAGATCTTGCTAGGTATTGTATGATTGTCCGTTTAGATTAAACGACATAAACAACTCGCAAACATGTTATCTTTCCTTTTAGGGAGTTTTTTAAAACTTTTTTTTTTTCTCATCTCGTCTTTTGGGTGTACAAATATTTTAACAAATGTTGACCATTTGGGATACATCTCATCTACCAAATATATGATTTCTTATACTTTACTCAATTTGCATACGAACAACATGTTGTAGCGGTGTCATTTAGAATCTCGTTGAATAACGAAGATTGGTTGAGAACATTGAGGTTATCAGACCCTACAACACAAAAAAGTGTGTTGTATCCATCGATCATACTATGATCGATGCAACTACCTCTAATATGATTGTATGACATCCTTGATATTTTATGTTATATTGTCTATCACATTTTTCTCATTATGATATATAGTTAATTACTTTTGGAAGTCGAAGTGTTAAAAATGTTAACAATACCGCCTCCCAAATAGTCATCCATACCCCTACAAAACATTTTATTAATATTATTGGTAATGATCATTAAAGGCAAATTACTTTTTAAGTATCAAAATGACAAAAAACAAAATATTAACCTTCCATCTTTTTCAAAATCTAACAATTTATAATTACATCAAAACGCATTTTATTATAATTTTTTAGAATTTAATTATATTACAAAGTGTTAGTTGTTACACGATACAATTACACGTACCGTTACGATCGTCGTGTTCTTTACTTTAAATATAATAGTGTTGTTTAATTTATACTTTCGTCGACTTTTTTTGTTCTATGGTAAGTATATATTGAAATTGTAATGATGACAGCACATACGATTCTCACATCAATGAGTAAATTTTAAAAACACATTTGCAATAAAATGAATAAATTGAATAGACTAAGAAAAACATTCAAATTTTGACAACTTTTTACCTTTTCAATTTTTGGTAAAATGTTGAAATTCTAAATTAATATGCGATTTTAACATCAAATGAGAATTTCTAATCATAGAAACATTAAATGACATTTTTTCAACTAGACTTATTCACTACAAAATCGATAGTTTCAAAATCTCATGTGATTTTACTGTACATGTGTTGTTATTTAATAACATAAATAAAGTTTTAAAACTCGTAAGACAATAATATATATGTTTGTAACTATAAATATTAATTTTAAAACACAACAATGTTAATTGATGTATAATTAATATAGATCGGGATAAAACTTCGACTATTGATGACTTTTTGTTTTGTTTTGTTTATGGACAAATGCTTATATTCATAAAGTAAAATCATGTGATTTAACATGAAATGTGAATCCGAAAATATAGATCCGTTATATAATGTCTATTAAATTAGAAATGAAAAAAATAAAATAAAAAATGCATCTACGTTACTAAAGTCACAGGTGATTTAATAATGTTTTAATAATCTGAATTTTCGAAACATCTCAAAATATCCAAAAAAAGTGACCGGAAGCATATTGAATGGTTGTTTTATAAAATCAGAAAATAATGGATATTGCAATGTTGTAATATGTTCATTTTATAAATTAACAGTTTTTGAAATAGTTAAGTTTTTAACAAAAGTTTAGAATGGATTTTATAAAGTTAAGAGTTGTAATTGGTTATCCATTTTCAAACTTTTTAAACGTATCTCATGATATGTACCCTATTATTATTATTATTATTATTAAATCACAAAAATAATTTAAAAGAAATTAGAGGAGAACCAAGATATTATCTGAGCTCTCACTCCTTTAGCAATTGAAAAACTAATCCTCGTGAAGATGTGTGCAGTAGCACGTGCACCAATGTTTTGAGTCATACATAACTTTTGAATTCGTTTCAGCAAGGTAACATCCATAGGTATATATCTAATCAGATTATTAAACAACATGAAGCAGAAGCAAGTTAGAATCAAACATATAATCAATATTATCTAAGTTAAGAATTGTACCTTTGTTGTTGATTTACCTCGTTTAGGATTTATAGTGAAATCCCTCTACACGCTTGTACACAACACCTTCTTTAGCAACAAACTTGTATGCTAGTACGCGTTATAATCACCACAACTCTTGTCTAGCTTGCTTGCTTAAACCGTATGCTCGAACTACACCTCCTAGGCATTCAAAACCCTTGTTGTTCGAACTCCAAAACAAACCGAAACCCTTGTTTGGGTGCTTGGCCGATCGACTAGGGAAAGAAGTAGAAAAATCGATTTAGGTGAAATCCTAGTCCATTTAGTGTGTAGGAAAAATAAGGGACTTGATGTTCCTTATATAGCCAAGCAATGTCCTGGAGAACAAGTTGTATTATAATTAGAAACATAAATAATTACATAATACATCCTCTCATTTATTAATTATTACAATTAACTCATTTAATTAATAATTAGTAAATAATAAACAGATAGTCGTGTCTAAATATAAATGGGTGCAACTCCGTAGACTCACGCATTTATGGCCACATATTTTCTAAAACTATTCAAATACCAACAACTCCCACTTTTGAATAATTTTCAAACAAACATGATAACATTGATTAACGTCTAGCAACGTATCAATGTTCCCATAAATGCACGAGTGAAGTTACGCCAAAGTTACTGTGAGTCTATGTTCGGTTCATATCCTTTTGTTACAGATACTCTAGTTAAAACTTGGAGATGGATCAAAGTCATTCCATTTTAACTTTTGTTTCTCATTTCGCGAATCATTTAAGATTACCTAATATAGTCGAGACAGTTCTGGACTTATTTGGGTCTGGCCAGACACGCATCTTAAGTATTCATGAGTGCCCCAGTAAGTATCTAACTTCATTTTTCACTGAAGGAACAAATCCTTTATTGAATACAACTGCTAGTCATCGTATTTCACAATATTACCAAAACTAGCCTTTTTGCCACCCTAATCCATGAGTAGTATTGACTATGATCAAATAATGCACTAAGTGCATGAGTAGAAACTTGCATCTCAAGTCTAAGGATAATAACCTTATGAAATATCATTAATGACAAAGATCCATAAGTAATAATTCATGTGGGATAATCCGGTATGCATCCGAATGGATACCATGTGAGTAAGTGAGTCAAACTGACTAAACACTCAGATATTGTCTTTATTCAATCATATTCGCATATGATCAACTGACAAAGGATATTTAGAATAATATTACACAACATTATTCAAGGATAAAACATGAAAAATAGGATAACAATTATTAGAACAAATGAAAACAAAATATCACAAATATTATTTCATTCATAGATAAAATTGTTTATTACATCCATATATCCAAATACTAAATTCACGGATTTACATGTGATTACTAGATAAACGAAGTCCTATGCCCTCATATAAGTGAGTTAGCTTCGTTTGTGACAGAGCCTTGGTAAAGGGATCTGCTAAGTTATCATTCGTGTGAACTTTGAGTACTCGAATTTCACCTTGATTGACTTGCTCACGAACATAGTGAAATTTCCTCTGAAAGTGTCTAGCTCCTTTCTGAACACCAGGTTCGTTGGCTATTATAATTGCACAAGTATTGTCACAATACATATCCATAAGAGACTTGGCTGTGGAAACAACACCAAGTCCAGAAATAAATTTCCGGATCCAAACAGCTTCCATTGCAGCTTCAGCAGCTGCTATGTACTGTGATTTTGTTGCAGACATGGTTTTAGTGGATTGCTTCTTGATTTTCCAAACTACAGTTCCTCCATTCATGGTGAACACATATCCAGTTTAATATTTGGTGTCATCATGCTCAGTCTGAAATTCGGCGTCACAATAACCAGTAACTTTTAGTTCAGCCTCGGGATTTCCACCATACACTAAAACCATATGTTTAGTAGCCCTAAGGTACTTAAGTATGTTCTTTACAACAATCCATTGTCTTTCGCCTGGATTTTGTTGAAACCTAATAACAACGGTTTGAGCAAAAGAAACATCAGGTCTTGTTCATCTTACCGCTTACATAATAGACCCTATAGCCGAAGCATACAATATCCTCTGAATACGCTCCACCTCTTGAGGTGTAGAAGCACAATCCTTGATAATAAGTTTAATTCCATCTTGCATTGGTACATATCTACGATTGGAATTTTCCATACTAAATCGCTTAAGTATTTTATCAATGTAAGTATTCTTACTTAACTCTATCAACCGCTTAGATCTATCTCTCGAGATCTTTATTTCCAAAATAAATGTTGACTCTCCTAAGTCTTTCATGGCAAAACACTTTCCAATATAAGATTTAACATTTTCAAGGATTAAAATGTTGTTTCCCATTAGCAATATGTCATCTACATATAACACTATAAAAGTAACATTACTCCCACTTGATTTTTGATATACACATGACTCATCGAAATGAACGAAACCAAACTTTTTTATCTATAAAACCTTCTGGCTGATTTATAATAGAAGTCTTCGTCTAGATAACCATTCATGAAGGATATCTTGACATCCATTTGCCATGTCTCATAGTCATAGAACGCCATTATGGCTCAGAGAATTCTAATAGCCCTAGTGTCTGCCACTGGGGAAAAGGTTTCCTCATAGTCTATTCCATAAACTTGAGTAAATCCTTTTGCCACGAGACGAGCTTTATAGATTTGTATATTTCCATCCATGTCGGTCTTTATTTTAAAGAGCCAATTACAATCCGCCGTTTTGGTATTTGGTGGACGATCAACCAAATCCCAGACGTCTTTCATGGACTGCATCTCCAAATTTGCAAGCCGTAGGCCATTTGTCAGAGTCAGCCCTGATAATGCAGCTTTCAAGGTTCGCGGTTCATTAAGATACCCTAATACGCCATCCTCCTCTAGATTAACGTTTAATTTCAATCTATTAGGTACACATATTGGCCTTTTGAACCTACGAATTGGAGCATCAACAATTTGAGTTTGAGACTGAGGCAGCTCAATCGCAACTTGAGGATCAAATTAAGGCATGACTTGAGGATCAATTCTTTCTCCCCCCCCCCCCCCCCCCTCCCAAATTGTTAATCACCAGTGTGAGTTGAGGTGATGTATCTTCCTCTTGAACCTCGTTAAGTTCTACAACCCTCCCACTGTTTCCTTGAGCGATAAGCCTTGTTTCGAAAAACACAGCATACCGAGCAAATTTCACGGTATTTCTGGAAGGACTATAGAAGTAGTAAACCATTGTTTCCTTTGGGTATCCTATGAAGATGCACTGAACAGATCTTTGCTTGAGTTTGTCAGGCGTATCACGTTTAACGAGTGCCTCACATCCTCGGACCTTTAAGTAAGACAAATTAGGGGCTCTCCCATACCATATTTCATATGGTGTCTTATCAACCTTATTAGTTGGAACCATGTTAAGAATGCGTACAAAAGACTCTAAGGCATAATCCCAAAAAGATAATGCTAAAGTTGTAAGGTTCATCATAGATCGTACCATGTCAAGCAAGGTTCGATTTCTCCTTTCCGATACACCATTATGTTGTGGTGTATAGGGAGGAGTAAGCTGTTGGACAATTCCACGTGCTTTTAGATGATCCTTAAACTCTAGGCTCAAGTATTCACCACCTCGATCCGATCGGAGAATCTTGATGGTTTTTCCGAGTTAGTTTTCTACCTCGTTTTGAAACACTTTGAATGTTTCAAATACCTCATGTTTATGTTTATAACCATAACGGCTGAATTCATCCGTAAATGTTACGAAGTAGTAAGCTCCTTTCCTAGACATTTGCCTAAAGGGACCACATACATCACTATGTATGATTCCTAGTAGAACGGTTTTCATTTGATTCTCATGCGAGAAGGGTTTCCTTGCCATTTTGCCCGATACACAAGACTCACACCTATCAAATGAATCATCACTTGATTTCAAAAGGCCTTCACGTTGAAGCATTTCGATACGGTGTTTGCCTATGTGTGCAAGAGGACAATGCCATAGGTAGGATGACTCCAAGTTAGACTTGGCTCGTTTAGTGCTTATATTAAACATTGAATTATTAGTATAAGAAAGACGATCATGCAAATCAATTTCAAATATTACATTAATAGTAATACAATTAATATAATGAATATTATTCTTTGAAACTGAAATACCAAAATCTGTAAATACATTATTAAAACCATTATCTTTCAATACTGAAACTGAAACAATTCCCTTAACTATTGAAGGAACATAATGAAAATTGTCTAATACAAGAATTATTCCCGAGCATAATTGTAAGTCATAACTTCCGATGGCTTCCACTGCTACACGTATGCCATTGCCGACGAACACATACAAGGGTCCATTTTTCAGCTTCTTCTTTGCTCTAAAACCCTGTAAGGAGTTACAAATATGAGTACCACAACCAGTGTCATGAACCCATGTATTTGTTTTAGAGAAATAAAATAATTCGATAGTCAAAATACCTGAAGATCCGACATTCTCGACTCTATTCTTATTTTGCACCTCAGATAGATACTTAGAACAATTCCTCTTCCAGTGTCCTATCTCACCACAATGGTGACACCCATCAACTTTAGCGACCTGTGCCTTTTAAGCTGGAGAGTTTTGCTTAGGCTTGGAAGAATAAACAACAGCTTGTTTATTTTTACCAGTCTTAGTAATTTTGCCCTTAGCTTGTAGCGGTTGCTTTTTCTTCCTTTTCTGGGCCTGACCACCACCAATCGCAAGGATTTGGTTGTCATTCACCTTATTCTTGGAAATGCTCTTTTCGAATTCCACCAGCATAGCATGGAGTTTGTTAATGCTCTTTTTCATACTCTGCATGTTATAGTTGCATGTAAACTCCTCAAACTTCGGTGAAAGAGAATTGAGGACAATGTTTACAGCTACAGGTTCATGATATGAGTATTTCATTCTATCCAAGCGATCAAACGAGCTTTTCATGGCTAGAACATCAGTCCCCACTGGTGTTCTAGATACATGTTTACATGCATGTACATCTCGAATCAAGTCATTTAGCTCAAGGTCATCTTGTTTCTCATACAATGCACGCAACTCAGTGATCATCTGATTGGGCCATTTGCTCTCAAATTTCTTACATAACTCAGGAGTCATACTATTGAGCATGAGACAAGCAACTTCATTATGAATCTTAAAATTAGCTTTATAATGATCTTTTTCTGCTTGAGGAGCATTGTCATTTGGCTTAGCTATCATAGGTGAAGTAACGATTTCAAGTCTTCCCATCACTCTTAGGACAATTCCCAGTGATCGATACCAATCGTTAAAGTTTGGTCCATAAATTTCAAGTCTTCAACTTCTTAACGCTGTTTTGGTTTCACTCAAAATCTCATCAGTAGCGGATTTTTGTGTCATTTCTACAAAACAGATAGAAAGTTCTCATTAGTACTTTAGACATAAAATTTCTTAACAGAAACGTAAAACCCATGGTTTAATTTCTGTTAAGTCTATGATCCAAATGACATATCACCGTTCCTTCAGTTGATCTGCTAGGAACTAAATGATACTCAAAAGGTAAGTGACTTTCAGTAATTGCATTTACCGATGCAATTCCTAGATTATGGGACTTAATGTTATAGCTCGATCAAGCATCAAAATGGTGAGTGTAACATTAATCATGTTTCGTCGCATCTTATTGCCACCGGCGTTTACAGTCTCACTGCATAACCCAAGTTAAGTCGTCCAAGTAAAGACTCAGATAGTCCACCGGCGTCTCACGATGAGTGCTAATCCACCTTGGATACCCTTCACCTACGTCCCATGTAGAATGACGAGCAATTACAAGTTGTCTAAGCAATATGGATAGCAATATGACTTAAATTCATGGGTCCCAAAATCTATGTACGAAGAGGCATGCACACAACTTCGTCACATAATTTGAGTGTTTTAAAACCAAAACGTTTTATTTACTGGTTTTATACGTGTTTCTATGATTGCCTAATTCCTATACACCAGTGTATGTAATAATAAAATGTACCATCGTCATCATAAAACCCTTTCGGTAGCTCTACATAAAGTACGACCAGGAAGGCAAGTGAGGGTAGAGGATGACAAAGCATATCTTAAAATCCGACCTCATTAGGAGTAGAATACATCCGCAAACTTTCCTAGACATCGTCCCTTATGTAGGTGAGCCTATTTGGGAATTATGCATCGAGGATGTGCATTTAATTATGAATTACCAATCACACGTTTTTAAAGTTTTGATTTTTTAATGTATTTTGCAATTTAATACGTTCCGTCACGAGAGCAAATTACTGTGAAACCCAACCCAACCCAATACGTTTTAGAACGTATAAAATAGTCAAAATAAATCAAAAAATTCGTTACATAATTCTTCAGTCACATTAAAATTTATTTCTTTCAAAAAAATATTTGACAAAAATAATAATATGAAAAGAATTAATCTACGCAACAAATTGGGTGAGCCCTAAATAACAAAAAGGTCTCTAGGTTATTATATATATATATATATATATATATATATATATATATATATATATATATATATATATATATATATATATATATATATATATATATATATATATATATATATATATATATATATATATTAAATAACTCCCGTTTCGCTTGGAAAATGACCACATATATCCGTTCAAATAAGCAATTATGGATTGCGTAAGTCATATAATACATATATAATTCAATTATCAAATAATTCCCGCAAATAACATTTTAAAGTCTATTTATGTAAAGTGTCACACATATTTAATTATCTCGTGTAATAATATGTTTATCCAATTTCAATTAACAAATATCTAATATCGTAATCATATTCGTAAACGTATGCATGTAGTTTTATGATTATGATTATTGCTTAATGAAATTTTAACAAAGGTAATTAAACATCAAATATTGTATGTTAGGTTTAGTTTTTAATTAACAAAATTTTTTTATATAAAACATCCCGTTGCGGCGCAGTCACAAAACACTGCGTCGCAGTCGGGCTTGAGCTCAAAATTCTGTTTTCTTCTTCTTGTCTAGCTTGCTTGCTTAAACCGTATGCTCGAACTACACCTCCTATTTATTCAAAACCCTTGTTGTTCGAACTCCAAAACAAATTGAAACCCTTGTTTGGGTTCTTGGCCGATCGACTAGGGAAAGAAGCAGAAAAATCGATTTAGGTGAAAGGCCTAATCGATTTGGTGTGTAGGAAAAATAAGGGACTTGATGTTCCTTATATAGCCAAGCAATGTCTTGGAGAACAAGTTGTAGTATAATTAGGAAACATCCATAATTACCTAATACATCCTCCCATTTATTAAATATTATAATTAACTCATTTAATTAATAATTAGTAAAAAACGCATAGTCGTGTCTAAATGTCAATGTGTGCAACCCCATAGGCTCACGCATTTATGGACACATATTTGCTAAAACTATTCAAATACCAACATCTTTCTCTAATTCCCCTAATGAAGACAATGAAATGAGGAGAAACAAGTATCCGATTTCTGCACACTTAGCACCATATTTGACACGTTTGCGATGTGCTACATCATAAGCGCATTACCAGGTATAAAATCAATCATCTCCGTCTGTGTTAACGGTTAAGAACCAATGAGATCAACACACACGTCAAGCCCTCCATCCCAAGAATAAAGTAACACATCTGCAAGACGTAAGGCTCAATCACGTTCATCACATATCCCACTGTCAACTTCCTTATCAGCAGAAATACCATATCGAACATAAATATCCACGAGAATATCACGTAGGATGTTATGTCGACGTTTAATACCGACAATGCTCATGCAAGATACATCATGATCTCCATAAATATCTCCTGCAAAAAACCTAGAGCATGAAGAACACGACATAGAGTCTAGAAAAAAGGGGATACTTAAACGGAAACATATTATGCAGCGATAAGTTTTATCATTCATAGTCTGCCCCAAACCTGAAATAGGAACGCTCTAAGCCAATTAGAAGTATGATTTTTCATATTTTTACACATATATTATTATTTTATTGAATTAAAACGCAAGTTAAAAATTATAAAAAGTTCTTCGAGCTACAAAAAATTACAACTAATTTTAAAAAAATAAAAGTAAAGACTAATCTTTTAAACCGGTATAATATCTTCGATATAAATGCACTCGGTAAAAAATAAATTTGCTATCTCCTACTATCTTTAGTGAGTGTTTATAAAGAGTTAATATTTAAATATGAGAGTTTTAAAAGAAAGGTAATGACATATAAATGACAATCTCAGTAAAATGATTTCAAACTTATTTGATTAAAAAACTAAAAGATGGTCCAGGTGCTCTATCGTTGATTGGTTCATGTTAAGATTATAACATTTAACTTAATACAAAACTCAAAAGATGAGGTTAACTTCTCTAACTTTTTCTATAATAATAATTAATTATGAGTTATATTAAACATCATATCATAAGCTTGATTCAAAAATTTAAAACGTATATAAAGTAGTTATATCTCTAAAATATAAGTAAATATTTAAATTGTAGAAACAATTACTTTAAATACATACAAACAATTTACACAAGTCTGAATATATTAAGTATAAGAGTTAATTGCATAAATCGTCCCTATGGTCTATTTAAAATTACGGATTTCGTTTCTGAGTTTAAAACGTTGCATAAATTGTCCATTTTTTGAAACTAATTACGAATTTCGTCCCTAAAATGGATGTCCGTTAAAATTTTTCGTTAAAATCATCGTGAACTAATTACACATTTCGTCCCTGAAATGGACGTCCGTTAGAATTTAGGGACGAAAAGCGTAATTATTTTCCAAAAATGGACGATTTATGCAGTATTTTACACTTAGGGACGAAATCCATAAATTAAAATAAACCATAGGGACGGTTTATGTAATTAACTCTAAGTATAATAACTAAACTATATTACCCTTTAATAAAGGTTCTAAATTGAGTATAAAGGGTCTTTATACTCAATTTTCAGACAAAGTTGCTCCAGTGAATGTGATTTGTTTTATATTACTCTTCTTATTTAAATTTGTAAGAAACTTATGGAATTGTGCCCAAAACTATTTTTTTATTCAATTTGGGCTTTGGGCTTAGCAGACAAAAGTTATCACAATCCATTGAATAATCTGATCCAATCCATCAAGTAAAAGTAAAATGGTAGGTTTGATGTGCCTGCGTCATTTTCCACGTGTCGTGTTCTTCACTTCCTCAAATTCCACCTCCTCAAAACCATGTACACCGATTTAGTTACTCCACCTCCATCTTACACCGATTCAGTTCAAAACACACTCACAAACCTGCAGTCAGGTACAATTTGTTAATCAATTAATCCAATTCGTTAATTTTCTGATTCCGATTACAATTGGTAAAATTAATCTATTTTGGGCTTCAATTACTGATTTGATTTCGATTTCTGTTACTGATTACAGACAAATGAAGCTGTGAACTTTGCATTTTGTGGTGTATGCAGCTGTTGTGGAGGTGCCAGACCTGCTGGTGCGTCTGGGGGAGGTCGTCGTGGTGGTCCTGATGCAGGTGGCGGTCGTGGAGCACAAAAAAGCCGGAGGTAAATTTCATTTGATTTTTTGTAATTTATGTAATTGGTTTTCTGATATGAAAATAATCGATTTTAATGGCGGCAATCAAGAACAAAATAGTATGTGTAAAAATAACAAAATCTTCAAGAATGCAGTTAAAGGTGAAACATTTCTGCAGTTTTTGTAGTTTTCGTTTATATATAAACATAAATATTATCTAATAAAAGTTGTAATTCTTAAAACATTATGTAGCCTTTTCTCCATTAAAGATCAGATTAGGAGGCACTTTGCAAGATAAAGTTATTTACGAAACAAAAAATCTTCATGAGCCCTGCAATCCTTTCGTCAAGAACACATCCGCATTATTTGGTTTCAACAAGGGTTGCTTACCTCGATCTAGATGGGATGAACTTAACAGATTCTTTCATGATACAAAGTAATCAAATCAAACATTTTTTTTGTTTTCCATGTTTGTGTGTTTTTAGGGCTATATATAAGAGTTTTTTATGTTTCAGGGCAGTGGTTACTTTCGGACTCAATGTTCGCATGGGAAAGACAGTGTTAGCCAATGATTCTACGGTTGGAGCTTGGGACTCCACTAATGCTGAAAGTCTAATGCGTTACACAGTTCATAAGAATTACACCATATCCGGTTGGGAGCTCGGTATGCGAACCTTCACATCTTATTTTGTACATTTATTTAACTTTTTATAAATAATTAATGCAAGACATGACTGTAACAAACATATTGTTATAAATATTTTAAGTATTTTAATAACACGATTTAGAAGGTTGTATGCATTGTAAACACACATTGGGGCGTCTCGATATCTTCACTCAGTTCATAAGTAAATAAGTTATACCATCGTAACTTACCAGTTGAAGATTTATAACAGGGAACGAGTTAAGTGGAAATGGAATTGGCTCAAGTATATCAGCATCTTGGTATGCCACCGACACAATGGCCCTTAGCAACATGGTACACCGTATTTACAAGGGTATCGGCATATTCAACCCATTTTGATTTTTTGTTACTTAGGCTAAAATTATGATTTAGCTTTAATCAGGTAACTGTGAAATTAAGGTGTGTTTGTTTTAGATTATTTGGTTCGGTTTATTTTGCATAAGCATTTTTTGGGGCTAAATTTCCTGCTTAAACTGAACATAAGCTCATAAGCCGGAAAAATGATCTTCATGGAAATAAGTTGAACTTGATAAGCTCATAAGTCGGTAAATAAGCTATAACAGACACCCCTTTAGTCTAAGAATCGACGCTTTTTGTTACTAAACAAATTTGTTATTGTGAGTTTACGAGTAATAAAGGTAATCATGAATTCAAGTTTTAGTTTATAATGTCGAACTGGTATGCGGGATCATTTGTTAGATCAGAGAAAAAAAATGTTATGTAAATTATTGCTTGACCATATGTAAAGTTACAGAATATCCTTAGTTTTTAAGTCTTAATTAATAATCATTTTCGACTCCCTTAGTCAACTTTATTCGGTGTTTTTGTTATTTTTAAGAATTTAGTGTAACTATAAAGCGTTGTTGTTTACTTTGCGTTTGTTTGAATAAAGTTTTTAACTTTGAAGTGAAATATTTCAGGTTTCATTAGATGCTGCAAAAGTTATCAATGTAACTCCTAGATACGCAAGATTACGAGCAGGAGCAAATGGATCGGCTAAAGGTCAGATTATTGGATGGCAAAATATTGAGCTTATAAGTGATCGACCATTAGAAACTATGTTGAATGAATTTAAGCAGTTGAAAGAAGAGTATCCTGATAGGATACTAATTGCTTCGATTATGGAAGAGTACAACAAAGCCGGGTGGGAAGAGCTTATTGACCGTGTAGAGCAAACGGGAATTGTAAGTTTTTGTAAATAAGATCTAATTTAAAGGTTGCAAAATGAGCGGGTCAAAACGGATATGGGTCAAGATGAGTCATTTTTGGCCGGGTTGAGTTGGGTTTGGTTGACCAGAAAAACATTTTGTCTAAAGTTTTAAATTTTTTTTATAGTTAGTGTGTCAAATATGTTTAAAAAATCCATATTCTCATAATAATCTACTTTTTGGACCTAATTATAAGTATATGGGACATAATTGCCCCCTCTAATGTATAATTTATTAAAGTCACGCTTCTACAACTTCGGCATGTGCTTGGGTTAGTGAGGCAGGTGGAGCTTACAACAGTGGCCAGAATCAAGTTACTAATGCATTTGTCTTTAGTTTATGGTAAGCGGCACCAAACCAAAAAAGTAAAACTATCAAGGCATACTATTTACATATCAATGCTTTTTTTCCGCCAATGCAGGTACTTGGATCAGATGGGGATATCGTCCGTCTATGACACAAATACATACTGTAGGCAAAGCTTAATAGGAGGAAACTACGGATTATTAAATACTACTACCTTTAAGCCAAATCCAGACTACTACAGGTACATATTTGCCTTTTGACTTTGAGGTCAAACAATTTGAAGGTCATAATTCAAACAACATTTTCTCCGTTTTTACCAGTGCGCTTCTTTGGCATCGACTGATGGGGAGAAAAGTTCTTTCTACAAGATTTTTGGGAACCAAAAAGATTCACGCTTATTCACATTGTGCCAAAGAATCGGCAAGTTTGCTAGAGAATAAAGGTGGCTATTTTACGCTTAAACTTTGGCTAATTTTGCTAATCATGATTTGCATTCTTAATATACATAAAATAGTCAATGGATGGATTTAAACTTCGGTATTGCCCCACCCGCTTTAACAGGAGGTATTAAGGACAATCACACCTTAGGGAACTTGCATGAGATCAATTATATCCTAAGAGATGCATTCGGTAGTTTATGAGTCTGCAGATCTCCAAACTGTGTGCAAACGCTTTGAGGACTTGAGGTGCGTCAAGATCATGAACCCAAGTAGAGGTGGCAAAATGGGTTGTCTGGTTCGGTTGGGTAAGAGGTGAAAACGGGTAATCTTTTTGTGTTGAGTCGGGGTGATCAAAAGCATTTTTTGTTAAAATAAATAATCTTTCAAACATGATTACCAACGTGATTATTCAAATATTAATCTAATTTTTTTAATCAAATGATTCAGAGACTTTTTATCCACTAAAAAAATTACACTTACACGATCTAACCTATTAGAGATTAAACATGAAGTAAATTGATCCATTCATACGTGAATGAGGTGATCTTTTTTAAATAAATGGTGTCAAATATGATGGCAGAGGTAATATTATTTTAGTAGTAATTTGATCCATTCATGGATATGGTTTATTCAAATCACCTATGATTTATATTACTTGAAAATTAGTCCCGACCTATTCATTTTATTTTTTCTTTGACCTCTTAGATATATGACAATAAAATATAACCTGCATTGCCCCCCTTATTTTAGTTTATTCGGATTGTTATGTTAATAGATTCTCTGTTTCGTTAGTTTTACTCTGAATTTTCTTTTATAGGTTCCTCAATGCATCAATAAATTGGCGCAAGCTGGTCTTAAGCTATGGGTTCTAACAGGCAATAAAATGGATCGCAGAAAGCAATCAGCAGCTCCAAAGAAAGCATACAAACCCGTGCAACGCACGGGTTATCTTCTAGTTATATATTTAAAATCGTTACTAGAGTAGTGCTTGTTGTAGTGGTAAGCAAATGTCTTGGAATAGTAGATGTCCCTAGTTCTACTCCTCTTGTCTCATTATTTTAATTATTAATATTTCTTAGTTTCTAAGTTATTTAGAAAATTCTTTTAGGAATAACTTTTTAACCAATTATTTTAAATTTATAATTAATTTTAAATTAATTTATCTAGAGTATAATAAGATTTTATGAAAAACTAATTACAACATTAAAACAAGTATTTAATTATCTTTCCAACGAGCATCCACTTTATATACTTTTGGGTTTCAGTAAATTCAAAAGTGTATATACTAAATTCGCCAAAAACACATTCGAAACTTATATTCACAGATGAATACATATATATACACAACTGAATATACTTCTATTCACCGGTGTATTAACTAGTTCGTGACCTACACTTGGTATTCATTAGTGTATGCACACAGTTTTTGAAAAATTCAGAATATATAGTATATTCACCAGTGTATATAAAAAATAAAAAAGTCGTCAAAATTAAAAAAGTTTATATTTTTTCAAAAGAGAATTTAATACCCGTTCTAATGGTATGTTTTTTATTTTGTAAAAGTTTATTATTTAAAAGATATTTAATTTTTAAAATGGAGTGGGTATTGTTAAATGATTGGTTGTAAAGTGGTTCCTATGGTTCCTCACACACACACACACACACACACACACACACACACACACATACATATATATATATATATATATATATATATATATATATATATATATATATATATATATATATATATAGAGGAGGGTTATTGTAGAAAGGGTTTGAAAATAAGAAAGATTATGAGAGTGACATGTGCCATTCTAGAAAACAAGAATTGTTTCTTTTTGATAAAAAAATAATATATTAATTAATGTTATATTAATAACATTATATTAATATTTAATGTATTTAATTATATATTATTTATATTATATTAATATTTAATATATTAATTAACTTAGAATTATCTTCCTAATATCCCTCCTGATAAAACGAACAGATGCATCGTTTTAATCCCACCGAATTAAACGAATATTTATGTCGATTCTTGGCAACTTTTCGTGGATACTGATATAATCAATTTCTAATTTCAATTGAACATACCGAAAATTTGCATATACTCTCAGTTCTTAATCTATACTTCTCAAGTCTTTAATATAGATTGTCAGATTTCTTGCATTATCCCATATAGAGAATTCGTGATACCCAAACGCTGGAAATTGGGTCGAATTACTTTATTAAAAGAGTGAAATCATTCACGGCGAGAAAATTATCCAAGGCAACTACCCCTATTATCTAACATTAGATACATAAGAGCCAATGAGAACTCTTTATATGGCTTGGCTTTGTTTAAACCCTTTTTCTTTTTTCCTTTATTATTTTTGTGAATTGGCTAGGATTAGAAAATTAAAAGTTTGAAAAATTAATAATTTTGTTTATAACATTTATCAACTTTGGTATTCATAACCAATAAGAGCCAATAAAAGTTTTGTATTTGCTTGGCCTTTTTATTTTTTTTTTAACATTTATCAACTTTGGTACTCATAAGCAATAAGAGCCAATGAAAGTTTTGTATTCTCTTGGGCTTTTTTTCTTTTCTTTTTCTTTTGTTAATTGGCTAGAATTAGAAAATTGGGTTTCTTTTAATTTTGTAAATTGGCATGCATTTATCAACTTTGGTAGAGACTATTCATAATTTTCTTTCCTTCTTTCTTATTTCCTTTTTTTATTCTTTTTCTTTTGTAAACTAGATTATTGTCCCGCGATAGCGCGGACAAAGATATAAATTGAATCGTAAACTTTATGTTTATGTAGATTTTAAGTTATTATTAGAAAATAATGTTACAATTATAATAACATCTATATCTTTATCTTTATGTTTATACAAATGTTGTCTATAGTTTATAATAACATATACACCTTTATGTTTATACCCATATTTTGATATTTTGTATTAGAAGATTTTAGAATAACAATAATGTAAATCATAGTCTACATTGAACGATTTTATAGGTAAATTAGAATTATGCTTTTGATTTTAGTGGAGATGTAATAAAAGATGAAATGTAATTAAGTATTGTAAGAGGGTGTACAATGAAAATTGTCTTTGATGACATCATCAATCTGATCTAACGGCTGAAAGAAAAGAAGTTAATCCATCCAAGGGACCTTACTTCGACATGTGACATTTAATGCCTATTTATTATTATATATTAAGATTGGCTAGGATTAGAAAATTGGTTTTCTTTAATTTTGTGAATTGGCCCGCATTTATGAACTTTGGTAAACACTATTCATAATTTTGTTTCCTTCTTTCTTATTTCCTTTTTGAAATGAAGTTTTGGTTTTGGTTTAGCGTTTAAATTTTATAAAATCGGTTGAAGCTTTTCTTTATTTGGAGTTTTGGATAACTTTAAGAATGATGTTTTGGTTTTGGTTTTGGTTTTGAGTTATTGTTTACTTTGGGTTGGTGTTTAATTAAAAAAGCGGGTGAATTTTTTCTTTAATAAAAGTTTTGGGTGAATATCTCTTTTTTAAAGAACAGTCCGCTGCCACGCACAGGTAACCCCATCGTAAATTAACATATGGTATTTGGTAACCAATATTTAAAGAAACCACTAAAAATAATAAAATGAAAATAAGCATATAATAATCAAAGGGTGATTATCGAAACCCTGGATAATGATTAAGGTTTAAAAGAGAATTTGTTACCATAAAAGTCGGGTGAAGTTGCTACAATGCATGTTAGAAGTTGAACCGAAAACAATGGCAAGACTAATCGAAAAGAGAGAAATCTCTTTTAATGGCCAATAATATTTCATGATTTGAGGAGTAATGTTTCAACCACTTTACTTCATTCCTTATAGACATTTATACGTCATACTTGAATGTGATTTTCGTCATTAAGGTAAACACTGCCTTTCCATTTAAAGAAAGAATCGTGAAATGTGAATGTACATAGGTTTGTATTAATCATTTATGAGCTAAATACACATTTTGGAGAGTGACGATCATATTATGAAAAAGAACATTGCTTATATATTTCCAAAATGGCACTATACTTTTCATAATTTAAAATTGAGTTAATTACATAATTGGTCCCTGTGTTTGTTCCAAAACAACGGGTCCAGTCCCTGGGTCGCAATTCCTTCGGACCCAGTCCCTGGACCCTATCTTTGGTTGCATGTTTGGTCCCTCCCACTAACAATCGTTAAAAAATCCCGTTAAATATCCCATGTGACTGGCAAATGATGGGTAAAAAAGACATTTTGCCTTTATTTTCCCCTTCTTCCCCAAATCATCTCCAATCCCCAAATCAAAAACCCTAATTCAACAAAACGTCTGCTTCTGCTCCTGCTTGCCCTGAGTACAGGTCGTGTGGAAACAACTTCAGACATTTTAACTTATTTCCCCAATCTCAAAACGTTAACCCTAACAATAATCGGAAACGCAACTGTGGAAACAACTTCAGATCATTACACGTCGTGTTCAAATTCGTTAGGTTTGCAATCGATAAGTTTAGCAGGAATTCGGTCCGGAGATTACGCAATAAGTTATCTCTGGAGGAATTGTAGTTACGAAACTATAAGGAAGCTCGTCTTCGAGAACTGTGATGGAGTTGGAGATAATTATTCGTTTTCTTCCTTTCTTAACCGACTGAAAAACTTAAACGAGCTCGAATTGAGGATTTGTAGGTCGATTATCGGTTTAATTTTGAGAAAACTAGCTGAAAATGAAAATCGTTGCGAGAGTTTATCGTCTCTGTTGATTTACGATGGAGGTAATAAAGAAGGATTACTTGATTATTCACCTGAGTACAGGGCAAGCAGGAGCAGAAGCAGACATTTTGTTGAATTAGGGTTTTTGATTTGGGGATTGGAGATGATTTGGGGAAGAAGGGGAAAATAAAGGCAAAATGTCTTTTTTACCCATCATGTGCCAGTCACATGGGGTATTTAACGGGATTTTTTAACGATTGTTAGTGGGAGGGACCAAACGTGCAACCAAAGATAGGGTCCAGGGACTGTGTCCGAAGGAATTGCGACCCAGGGACTGGACCCGTTGTTTTGGAACAAACACAGGGACCAATTATGTAATTAACTCTTTAAAATTTTCTACAAGGTATTGGAAGTCAAAAGCTTTATTTTTCATTATTTGCAAGCCGTAATTTTCGCATGATTCGGTTCGATATACCCAATTTTTAAGTCGGTTATCAGGATGGGTTAAACCGGTTGGGTTGAGTTTACAAACAAAAAGGAAATTTACGATGTGTGCTTGACTTGAGCTAGGGACCTACAAGTTTGTACACCACAAACTTATTATCCGGGCAAATAAGAAGACTTGTTAGAAATTTAGAGAATATATGTTTACTTTATTATGGTATTGATGTTAACACATTTAGTTTTTTTCTCAAATAATATTACACTAAAATTAGATTAATTTTTATACTAATAATGCTAAAACTTAACATTATTCATCTTATAAATATGCAGTAATTATATAATCCTATTCCATTAGTATTGTGTTCTTTTTTATTTATTTAATACTAATTTTATTTACTATAGTTTTAATATTGATTATTTTATTATTATTATTATTATTATTATTATGGTTTAATTGTTATGTTAAATTTGGAATTTGATTGTATAATATTGAAAATTTGTGAATTATCTATGCTAAAATTACTATTGTTGGAACTTATATTATATTTAATTTAAAAGATTTGTACTTTATATTTTTCGAACTTAAAATGGCATCCGTTTTACTAAAATGGCATCCGTTTTACTAAAACAGTTTGATTGGTCTGACTAATAAATTTTGTTTATCCGATTCGATGTCTGGTCCGGTTTTCAAAACCATGATTATCTGATGGTGTAGGTTGATTGTAGTTGTACTAGTCTCCCATGTACACAACTACGTCCATAAAGTAAAAATATATATTTAAAATAATACAAAATATTTCACATTTATTATATAACTGAGAGTATTGATCTAACGGTTGAAATGATTTGAAGTTTAAAAAAGTGTGATAATCTCTTTGGATATGCTTGTATTTTCCATAAGTCATTTAATCCAACTGCTATTATAACTTTAGGGTTTCTTAATGGGCCTATAAATACAATGTTAGTCTATATGTAGGGAACCTCGTTTTCGCCCCTTTTCAATAGAAGACGACTGCGGCGATTGTAAAAAAGAAAATCTTTAATACCCAGTTTGTTCCTTTCGTGGCTAATCGATCTAAGATCGGTTCGATCTCAAGGTCTTTTTATTTTTAAGATATTATTGGAATTTCTTTATGAGTTTTCATTTCCGTTTGTTTACTTTATGTTTTAAGCCTTGTTATATCTTTTCATCGTTAATGTATCTATTTCTATCGATTTGACTCTTTGATATGTGCTCCGGTAGAAACAATTTTGCAACTAAATTGAGATTATTCCTTTTTGAGACTTATATTGATTTCATGGGTTGAAAAAAATAAGCAAAAATGGACATATTCTCTTTAATCCCTATTTTGGTTCTTTGCTGACAAATCAATTCAATATCGATCTAAAGATATATTTCTTTGTTCTCAACATTTCTCTCTCCATTTAGTTTGATCATTTGTGTATATGTTTCTATAAAAATGTGTTATAAACTTTAATAATTTACATAATTGCAATAAAAACCTTTTATGTACTTTTCTGTACGTCATATATCTTTTGTTTCATTCATGATAGCAATGTCTAATATATAATTTTACTTCTTCCTTTTCTTATTAGAAGATGCTTTGATGTGACCATATGAGTTTGATAAGAGGAGAAGACATTCAGGTATGGGTATATAAATCTTAATCTCCTTAATTGTGGCATTTTATAATGTCGAAGAACTCACTTAACTCTATTTTTAAAGTTGTTTCTCTCTATTAAACAAAATTTTGGATTTCTGATTGTCTTATTCATGCTTTTCTTATCCTCGAAGTTTAAAGACGATATTAACACCACAAGTAACACAATTAAAACGCCAATAGCAACAATTTCAATTACATTGAATTTTTTATTACCATAGCTAATATATTAAAAACATTAGCATGATTAATGAATATAAATTGCAAACCAACATGATCGATATGTGGCAAATTATCATAATATCTTTTCTCTTAATTTTTTACACTACATCTCAACCTACATTTTGCACACACTCCTTCCTTGTCCACTCTTCCTCCCCCCTTTTGTTTCATTTCAATCATTTAGGGTTTTTAAGTTCCATTGCAGTATATATTATCTTATCTTAATATATAATAAAAGAGAGGCCTAAAATGCCATTTGGCGAAGTAGTAACCATTAGATGGAAATCTAACTATTTTAACCATTAAATCATTTTGATGATATCATCTTTAATAATTTCATTTAAACCCGTTTACTTTATTCGTTTGGCT
This sequence comes from Senecio squalidus, assembly GCA_910822075.1. Taxonomy (NCBI): domain Eukaryota; kingdom Viridiplantae; phylum Streptophyta; class Magnoliopsida; order Asterales; family Asteraceae; genus Senecio; species Senecio squalidus. The sequence continues at coordinate 42,542,809 of CAJVGC010000060.1, read as the reverse complement.
TTGACTTACTTTAGTCGACTATGTATAGGACCGGTTACTTGAAACTAATCCCAAAAATGATAATTTTCAGGTCGATTTGCTTGCCGAGATGAGTCAACCGCCCTGCATGCTATCCGAGTTTGATGCTGCTTTAAAATCCAGTAAAATGAAAAGCCTAGTGGATGAGTATCTGATGGTATATATAATTTTAATTAGTATTTATAGAAACTCGTAAAACTAAAAGCCATTAAACACTTGTCATTTTATGAATGAGTCGATTTTGGTTATTTCGTCACTAACGGGTCAAATGGGTAAAATAAAAATGTTAAAAGAAAAAAGGTGTCATATCACTCATATCGGTCGAACCGTTCAAACTGGTTGTTCAAAGAAAGTCTTAAAAAAAGAGGGAATGGTATTTATTTTTCGTTCTTGATGCAGACAAGGCAAGAAGATTCAACATTTCTATCTCAGTTGAAGTATAGAATGCCTCTTCCATCAAAAGAAGCTGAATCTGGAACGCGCTACAATGTACCTTTGACGAACTTGCTTGTTTTTTATGTTGGAACAAAGATGCCTTTAAAATTTTCCGTGTTGCTTCATATTTCTAGTTTTCCACCATTATAGTTTACTGTCATACTTTAAATCCAATGTTTCCGTGTTGCTTCATGTTGTCTCAGGTCTTCCAGCAGGGACGGTCAAGTACCACTTCACCAGCAACATACATAATTAGGAGTAATCCAGTGACCAGCGTCTTCTCCGCTGCAGCTTTGAACATTTTCCTAACATTCATAAACGACCTCGGCAATGAAGGAAGCTGTCTTTTCTTTAATGCGGTTGCAAACCATCTGCGTTATCCCAACAACCACACTCAATACTTTTCCTCAATCTTGGTTCACCTTTTTACCGAGATAAACCACGTAAGATGACTTTCGTTTCTTATTTATAGATTTATTATCATATTATCTCATTTGTCTAATGAGAATTGCAATATTTAATAAATCGTTATCCAACCTGTTGTTGCTCTGCCTGTCCATTTTGTCACTGCTACTTTTTACTTGTTTTTCATATAAAACACCTATCGATATTCTGTTTTCTGATACATAATATATGATCACCTGTAAACAGGAGCCAATACATAAACAGATCACCATTGTTTTATTATAACTATCGATCAATCGTCCATACCCATGGGGAGCTATGATTACCTTCATTGAGCTTACAACGGTAATCAAATGTTGCAAACTAATCATAACTTACATTTTTCTCTTTCTTGTACGTTAACTTTTAAGTCCATAAAAACAAATGTTTTATGAACAGAAACCTCAGTACAACTTTTGGAACCTAAGTTTTACAAAGCGTGACCCTGAGATCAAAAGAATCTTTAAGTCAGTTTCAACAATGTGTGCTAGTCTGGTCGTGGAAGAAAAGAGTGGAGTTTCTGGAGTGGTGACCGATAATACGCCTTAAAGCAAGATATTAATAGTGCAAGTCTGAACTAAAACTTTAAAATGTTGATGTTGGTCTGACTTTATGTATGTTTGTATTTGCTTAAACTAAGATTATTATTAGATTGAATGGATGTGACATAAGTATAAAATATGAATGTTTTGTTGGAAAGATCTGGTTAATACCGGGGACGAATGAGGGATAATCTGTTTGTGTTAGCGGAGTTGTTATCTCTTGGTTTTATTCTGGGAAATAGTCGCCCACAAGTCTTAAGCAAGGAGGAAGGGGCGGATATGTCTTAAGGAAACACATTCTTCACGGTTTTCTTCATACCATTTTCAAGTTTGAAAGAGTTCATAGGTTAAGGTAACGATTTTATGCATTGGTTATTTATGTTCTTGTTAGTATTATGTCTTACAGTATTTGTGATGTTATGGGGCAACATGTTTCCTGATACGTAATATATGATCATCTGTAAACAGGAGGCTAAACAGAAACGGATCACCGTTGTTTTATTACAACTATTGATCAATCGTCCATACCCATGGGGAGCTATAATAACCTTCATTGAGCTTACAACGGTAATCAAATGTTGCAAACTAATGATAACTTACATTTTTCTCTTTCTTGTACGTTAATTTTTAAATCCATAAAAACAAATGTTTTATGAACAGAAACCTCAGTACAACTTTTGGAACCTAAGTTTTACAAAGCGTGACCCTGAGATCAAAAGAATCTTTAAGTCTGTTTCAACAATGTGTGCTAGTCTGGCCGTGAAAGAAGATGGTGGAGTTTGTGGAGTGGTGCCCGATATTACGCCTTAAAGCAATGTATAAATTGTGCAAGTCTGAACTAAACTTTAAAATGTTGATGTTGGTCTGACAATATGTATGTTTGTATTTGCTTAAACTAAGATTATTATTAGATCGAATGGATTTGACATAAGTATTAAATATGAATGTTTTGTTGGAAAAAACTGGTTAATATTGGGGATGAATGAGGGATAATCTGTTTGTGTTAGCGGAGTGGTCATCTCTTCGTTGTATTCTGGGAGATAGTCGCCCACAAGTCTTAAGCAAGGCGGAGAGGGTGGATATGTCTTAAGGAAAATGTGTTAAACACATCCTTAACGGTTTTCTACATTCCGTTTAAAAGTTTGAAAGAGTTCGTAGGTTAAGGTAACGATTTTGTGCATTGGTTATTTATGTTCTTGTTAGTATTATGTCTTATACTATTCGTGATGTTGTGGGACAATATGTTTTTCATATATTTAAATTAATTTATGCAAGTCTGAGTTTAAATATGTAAGTCATACAATCGTCGACTTGGATTGGATTCCGGGACTCAAAAATTTTCTCAAAATTCTTTTGATGGTTTGAAGAGTCTTCTTCGCGTGACAAGGTTGACATGAACTTGGACTGTCAAATAGCTTAAAATGTTAGAGAAATATTACTTTAGTCTGTCTCGAAGCTCAACTCAATATCATGTGAGAGAGCTAAAAGGGCCTTTGTCCTGGCGATATCAATGTGTGGATATAAGATGTTTGCTTCCCTCTATGGTGGTTGAGGGGTCGAGTGTCGTTATATATCTTACAAGAGAAATATGTTGGATAAAACAAGCTTAACTTGATATTCACAAAGAACATAGCGGAACTTGATCAAAAGTATATAGCACATAAACAAATACATATAACTTGAAAGTCCGAATAAGAAATTGAGTCGCGTTTTAAGAAACTAAAATTCTTGCTATATGTTTTCGTGAACTCAAGCTGAATGAAACTTGAACCAATTTTTTCGAGCTCAAATTATAAATTATTTGAGCTCACTAAAGTTTGAGCTTAAAAGTAGCATGATTAGTGGTTAAAACATATAAAGAGTTGATAGGGTGTTAACCATTGGATAACACAGCATCAACCAACGGGAAAATGTAGGAACGGACTGTGCTATAATACACCCCAAAAAGGGAAGAGCTCCGTCTAATCCTAATACAACAAAACCTCCTTTACTATATGGACTATCAAGCCAACTAGTAACTGCTCCAGGTAAAGTGACCTTACGGATGTAGCTACACTTCAACACGGACCAGGGTTCAACCTAAGAGAGCTAGTCCTTATCCAACTACAGACAAATTCTTGAAGGCTAGCTATTTGTGACCCTGAATGTTTAAATTACTCTTTTTAATCACAAACCATTTTTGCTTTTACAGCCCAAGTTTCCAACTGAAACAAGAATCTATTGATTACCTTATCAAAATAAAACATCTAATGAAACCAAAGGGTTGTGTTGGGACAAAAATACACTAAGTGTGTTTTACTACTGATCAGTAGTAAAGACTTTTGTCTACTGATCAGTAGTAGGACAAACTCTTTAGTCCCAAAGCACTGATCAGTATCAAGATGGAGTAGAACTGATCAGTAGCTAGTCAACTTGAAGAACTGATCAGTAGATAAGATCCTTAGTACTGATCAGTAGAAACTGATCATCTTTAACTGCTCGGTAGAGGTGGATAATCATTGGAAGACGACTACTGATGAAGATCCTCAACCACTGATGATGGTCACCAACTGATAAAGCTTTTCACGTGTTCAATCAGAGAGTTGGTAATAGTTGGTAAAAGTAGATAGAATAGTTTGATTTGAGATCAAACTAGCTACAGAGTATGGACAATAGATTTTGTATAGGTTTAATCGAATGTAATCTGTACTAAGATCTTTGTTAGGTAGCCTCAAGGACTATAATATAGTTCCTTTGTTATTCGAGATAAGGACGTTGGTTGTAACGGAGAACATTGTTGTAATTTTCTCTGAAATTAAGATAATCAATTGAGGCTTTGTTGGTTAACTTGTTATTTGTTCAATCAAATTTATTCTTTCATATAACTTGTTAATCATGACCTTGTTCATACAATTTGTATTTATCCGCTGCAATACAATTTGTATTTATTAGATCTAGATATTCTAATCAGTTATTTACACATTGGTGGGTAATTGGTTCAATCATGACAAGTGGTATCAGAGCATTCAGGTGCTCTAGATCTAAGATAAAAAAGGATTTGCAAAAGTTCACTTGAATCTTCATTTGTAAAAACAAAATGGCAGATCTAAATGATGGTGTTCAAGCTAACAGAGTTCCAATGTTATCATCATCTAACTTTAGAATTTGGAAGAACAAAATGTATCAATACATGCTCCAAAAAAACTATCTCATGTGGGATGTAGTTCAACATGGTAACAAGACCGTAGCAGCTCCAGCAACTGGCAGTGCAGAAGTTGCTCCACCCACTGATCAAGAGAAGAAGCAAAGGCATATAGAAAGTCAAGCTCTAAGTAGCTTGTTGTTGGCCATTCCAAATGACTACCATCACAAGTTCTGCAAGTTTACAGATGCCAAAACACTATGGGAAGCATTGGAGAAATGGTTTGGAGGAAATGCTAGCACAAGAAGAAACTACAAGGAGGTTCTCAACCAACAATTTGAAGCATTCAAAGGTGGTAGAGGGGAGTCTCTAACTCAAACCTTTGATAGATTCAATAAGCTGTCTAGTGAAATGGAGATAGTTGGAATAAAAATCTCTAAAGACACCTTAAACAGGAAGTTTCTAAGATCTCTTCCTGAAGACTGGATCATGTATACCATAAATTATAGGGAAGGTGATGCCTTAGAAGAATTGGAGCTGGATGATCTATTCAATGAACTAAGGGTGTTTGAAGGAGAGGTTGAAGCCAAGAAGCCACAGCCAAGCACAAGCAGTCCACATAATATTGCTTTTGTTACAACTAAAGCAAAAAAGATGTAAATACATCTACTGATGATCAAGGATTTGTTGCAAGTGGAGGTGTTTTTTTCAAAAGGATCTCAACATGATAATCTTGATGACATAGCTAGACATGCTTTCTATGCTAGTCATGTGAACTCAGGATTAATCATAGATGATTTGGAGCAGTTAAATGCTGATGATCTAGAGGAAATGGACATTAAATGGCAGATGGCCATGTTAAGTGTTCGAACAAGAAGATTTATTCATAGAACTGGGAGAAGAAATTTTTGCTGTGAAGCGAATGACACACAGGGTTTGACAAGAGCAAGGTTAGATGTTTTGAATGTCAAGAACCGGGTCACTTTGCAAAGGAGTGTCCAAACAAAGAATCGTGAAATGTGAAGGTATATAAGGTTTGTATTAATCATTTATGAGCTAAATACACATTTTGGAGAGTGATGATCCTATTTTGAAAACGAAATTGCCTTATATACTTTCCAAAATGGCACTATACTTTTCATAATTTAAAATTTTCTACAAGGTACTTGGAAGTCAAAAGCTTTATTTTTCATTATTTGCAAACCGTAATTTTCGCATGATTCGGTTCGATATAGACAAATTTTAAGTCGGTTTACCAGGGTGGGTTGAGTTTACAAACAAAAAGGAAATTTACGATGTGTGCTTGACTTGAGCTAGGGACTTACAAGTTTGTACACAACAAACTTATTATTCGGGCAAATAAGAAGACTTGTTAGAAATTTAGAGAATATATGTTTACTTTATTATGGTATTGATGTTAACACATTTAGTTTTTTTCTCAAATAATATTACACTAAAATTAGATTAATTTTTATACTAATAATGCTAAAACTTAACATTATTCATCTTATAAATATGCAGTAATTATATAATCCTATTCCATTAATATTGTGTTCTTTTTTATTTATTTAATTCTAATTTTATTTACTATAGTTTTAATATTGATTATTTTATTATTATTATTATTAATCTTTAGTTTAAAATCTGTTGGGTGGTTGGAGTTTGTGCCTCTATTGTTTATATTGACGTAGTTAGTTGGATACGAAGTGTACAATTTATTGCTCGATTTGTAAGTTTGAGATTATGACTCTAACACAAATTACGTATAGTCAATGGTGGTAAGAGGTTGTTCTTTCCTATAGAAGGTCTTGGTTCGAGCCAAAAACCTCAAATTATGTATAAAGATAAAAAAATATTTTTAATAAGTAATTGAAACTTAAATTATAAATATTAAAAGACATAAAATTATGGTTTAATTGTTATGTTAAATTTGGAATTTGATTGTATAATATTGAAAATTTGTGAATTATCTATGCTAAAATTACTATTGTTGGAACTTATATTATATTTAATTTAAAAGATTTGTACTTTATATTTTTCGAACTTAAAATGGCATCCGTTTTACTAAAATGGCATCCGTTTTAATAAAACAGTTTGATTTGTCTGACCAAAAAATTTTGTTTATCCGATTCGGTGTCTGGTCCGGTTTTCAAAACCATGGTTATCTGATGTGTAGGTTGATTGAAGTTGTACTACTCTCCCATGTTGACAACTACGTCCATCAAGTAAAAATATATATTTAAAATAAAAAAAATATTTCAGAATATAAGTGAGAGTATGATCTAACGGTTTGAAATGATTTGAAGTTTAAAAAGGTTGATAATCTCTTTGATATGCTTGTATTTTCCACAAGTCATTTAATCCAACTGCTATTATAATTTTAGGGTTCCTTATTGGGCCTATAAATACAATGTTAGTCCTATATGTAGGGAACCTCGTTTTTCGCCCCTTTTCAATAGAAGACGACTGCGGCGATTGTAAAAAAAAAAAAATCTTTAATACCCAGTTTGTTTCTTTCGTGGCTAATCGATCTAAGATCGGTTTCGATCTCAAGGTCTTTTTAATTTTCAAGATGTTATTGGAATTTCTTTATGATTTTTCATTGTCCGGTTTTTTTACGTTATGGTTTTAAGCCTCGTTATATCTTTTCATCGTTAATGTAGCTATTTCTATCGATTTGACTCTTTGATTGTGCTCCGGTAGAAACAATTTTTGCAACTAAATTGAGATTATTCCTTTTTGAGGACTTATATGATTTCATGGCAAAAAATGGACTTATTCTCTTTAATCGCTATTTTGCTTCTTTGCTGACAAATCAATTCAATATCGATCTAAAGATATATTTCTTTGTTCTCAACATTTCTCTCTCCATTTAGTTTGATCATTTGTGTATATGTTTCTATAAAAATATGTTATAAACTTTAATAATTTACATAATTGCAATATAAATCTTTTATTTACTTTTCTGTATGTCATATATCTTTTGTTACATTCATGATAGCAATGTCTAATATATAATTTTACTTCTTCCTTTTCTTATTAGAAGATGCTTTGATGTGACCATATAAGTTTGATAAGAGGTGAAGACATTCAGGTATGGGTATATAAATCTTAATCTCCTTAATTGTGGCATTTTATAATGTCGAAGAACTCACTTAACTCTATTTTTAAAGTTGTTTCTCTCTATTAAACAAAATTTTGGATTTCTGATTGTCTTATTCATGCTTTTCTTTTCCTCGAAGTTTAAAGACGATATTAACACCACAAGTAACACAATTAAAACGCCAATAGCAACAATTTCAATTACATTGAATTTTTTATTACCATAGCTAGTATATTAAAAACATTAGCATGATTAATGAATATAAATTGCAAACCAACATGATCGATATGTGGCAAATTATCATAATATCTTTTTTCTTAATTTAGTACACTACATCTCAACCTACATTTTGCACACACTCCTTCCTTGTCCACTCGTCCTCCCCCCTTTTATTTCATTTCAATCATTTAGGGTTTTTAAGTTCCATTGCAGTACAATTAGTTGAGATGTCGAAAAATACTTACTACTTAAGGATTATCAGGTTTAAAAAAAAAATCGAAAAAAAAAGTTAGGGAAAAAAAATATTTGAAATTTTTTCCGATGACGTCATCATTTTCGTGTTAAAATTATGCACACAAAAAAATATGCACCATGTAAAAAAATGATTTTTTGTACATTATTTAAAAAAAAAAAAATTGTACATTATCCACGTTATATATATATATATATATATATATATATATATATATTATCTTATCTTAATATATAATAAAAGAGAGGTCTAAAATGTCATTTGGCGAAGTAGTAACCATTAGATGGAAATCCAACTTTAATTTCAACCATTAAATCATTTTAATGATATCATCTTTAATAATTTCATTTAAACCCGTTTACTTTATTCGTTTGGCTTTGACTTACTGTAGTGGACTATGTATAGGACCGGTTACTTGAAACTAATCCCAAAAATGATAATTTTCAGGTCGATTTGCTTGCCGAGATGAGTCAACCTCCCTGCATTCTATCCGAGTTTGATGCTGCTTTAAAATCCAGTAAAATGAAAAGCCTAGTGGATGAGTATCTGATGGTATATATAATTTTAATTAGTATTTATAGAAACTCGTAAAACTTAAAGCCATTAAACACTTGTCATTTTATGAATGAGTCGATTTTGGTTATTTCGTCACTAACGGGGCTTCTTGATTGTGGCGATCCCCTTCTTCTGTTCTTGACTCGTCAAATGGGTAAAATAAAAATGTTAAAAGAAAAAAGGTGTCATATCACTCATATCGGTCGAACCGTTCAAACTAGTTGTTCAAAGAAAGTCTTAAAAAAAGAGGGAATGGTATTTATGTTTCGTTCTTGATGCAGACAAGGCCAGAAGATTCAACATTTCTATCTCAGTTGAAGTATAGAATACCTCTTCCATCAAAAGAAGATGAATCTGGAACGCGCTACAATGTACCTTTGACGAACTTGCTTGTTTTTTATGTTGGAACAAAGATGCCTTTAAAATTTTCCGTGTTGCTTCATATTTCTAGTTTTCCACCATTATAGTTTACTTTCATACTTTAAATCCAATGTTTCCGTGTTGCTTCATGTTGTCTCAGGTTCTCCAGCAGGAACGGTCAAGTACCACTTCACCTGCAACATACATAATTAGGAGTAATCCAGTGACCAGCGTCTTCTCCGCTGCAGCTTTGAACATTTTCCTAACATTCATAAACGACCTCGGCAATGAAGGAAGCTGGCTTTTCTTTAATGCGGTTGAAAACCATCTGCGTTATCCCAACAACCACACTCAATACTTTTCCTCTATCTTGGTTCACCTTTTTACCGAGATAAACCACGTAAGATGACTTTCGTTTCTTATTTATAGATTTATTATCATATTACCTCATTTGTCTAATGAGAATTGCAATATTTAATAAATCGTTATCCAACCTGTTGTTGCTCTGCCTGTCCATTTTTTCACTGCTACTTTTTACTTGTTTTTCATATAAAACACCTATCGATATTCTGTTTTCTGATACATAATATATGATCACCTGTAAACAGGAGCCAATACATAAACAGATCACCATTGTTTTATTATAACTATCGATCAATCGTCCATACCCATGGGGAGCTATGATTACCTTCATTGAGCTTACAACGGTAATCAAATGTTGCAAACTAATCATAACTTACATTTTTCTCTTTCTTGTACGTTAACTTTTAAGTCCACAAAAACAAATGTTTTATGAACAGAAACCTCAATACAAATTTTGGAACCTAAGTTTTACAAAGCGTGACCCTGAGATCAAAAGAATCTTTAAGTCAGTTTCAACAATGTGTGCTAGTCTGGTCGTGGAAGAAAAGAGTGGAGTTTCTGGAGTGGTGACCGATAATACGCCTTAAAGCAAGATATTAATAGTGCAAGTCTGAACTAAAACTTTAAAATGTTGATGTTGGTCTGACTTTATGTATGTTTGTATTTGCTTAAACTAAGATTATTATTAGATCGAATGGATGTGACATAAGTATAAAATATGAATGTTTTGTTGGAAAGATCTGGTTAATACTGGGGACGAATGAGGGATAATCTGTTTGTGTTAGCGGAGTTGTTATCTCTTGGTTTTATTCTGGGAAATAGTCGCCCACAAGTCTTAAGCAAGGAGGAAGGGGCGGATATGTCTTAAAGAAACACATTCTTCACGGTTTTCTTCATTCCATTTTCAAGTTTGAAAGAGTTCATAGGTTAAGGTAACGATTTTATGCATTGGTTATTTATGTTCTTGTTAGTATTATGTCTTACAGTATTTGTGATGTTATGGGGCAACATGTTTCCTGATACGTAATATATGATCATCTGTAAACAGGAGGCTAAACAGAAACGGATCACCGTTGTTTTATTACAACTATTGATCAATCGTCCATACCCATGGGGAGCTATAATAACCTTCATTGAGCTTACAACGGTAATCAAATGTTGCAAACTAATCATAACTTACATTTTTCTCTTTCTTGTACGTTAATTTTTAAATCCATAAAAACAAATGTTTTATGAACAGAAACCTCAGTACAACTTTTGGAACCTAAGTTTTACAAAGCGTGACCCTGAGATCAAAAGAATCTTTAAGTCTGTTTCAACAATGTGTGCTAGTCTGGCCGTGAAAGAAGATGGTGGAGTTTGTGGAGTGGTGCCCGATATTACGCCTTAAAGCAATGTATAAATTGTGCAAGTCTGAGATAAACTTTAAAATGTTGATGTTGGTCTGACAATATGTATGTTTGTATTTGCTTAAACTAAGATTATTATTAGATCGAATGGATTTGACATAAGTATTAAATATGAATGTTTTGTTGGAAAAAACTGGTTAATATTGGGGATGAATGAGGGATAATCGGTTTGTGTTAGCGGAGTGGTCATCTTTTCGTTGTATTCTGGGAGATAGTCGCCCACAAGTCTTAAGCAAGGCGGAGATGGTGGATATGTCTTAAGGAAAATGTGTTAAACACATCCTTAACGGTTTTCTACATTCCGTTTAAAAGTTTGAAAGAGTTCGTAGGTTAAGGTAACGATTTTGTGCATTGGTTATTTATGTTCTTGTTAGTATTATGTCTTATACTATTCGTGATGTTGTGGGACAATATGTTTTTCATATCTTTAAATTAATTTATGCAAGTCTGAGTTTAAATATGTAAGTCATACAATCGTCGACTTGGATTGGATTCCGGGACTCAAAAATTTTCTCAAAATTCTTTTGATGGTTTGAAGAGTCTTCTTCGCGTGACAAGGTTGACATGAACTTGGACTGTCAAATAGCTTAAAATGTTAGAGAAATATTACTTTAGTCTGTCTCGAAGCTCAACTCAATATCCTGTGAGAGAGCTAAAAGGGCCTTTGGCCTGGCGATATCAATGTGTGGATATAAGATGTTTGCTTCCCTCTATGGTCGAGTGTCGTTATATATCTTACAAGAGAAATATGTTGGATAAAACAAGCTTAACTTGATATTCACAAAGAACATAGCGGAACTTGATCAAAAGTATATAGCACATAAACAAATACATATAGCTTGAAAGTCCGAATAAGAAATTGAGTCAAGTTTTAAGAAACTAAAATTCTTGCTATATGTTTTCGTGAACTCAAGCTGAATGAAACTTGAACCAATTTTTTCGAGCTCAAATTATAAATTATTTGAGCTCACTAAAGTTTGAGCTTAAAAGTAGCATGATTAGTGGTTAAAACATATAAAGAGTTGATAGGGTGTTAACCATTGGATAACACAACATCAACCAACGGGAAAATGTAGGAACGGACTGTGCTATAATACACCCCAAAAAGGGAAGAGCTCCGTCTAATCCTAATACAACAAAACCTCCTTTACTATATGGACTATCAAGCCAACTAGTAACTGCTCCAGGTAAAGTGACCTTACGGATGTAGCTACACTTCAACATGGACCAGGGTTCAACCTAAGAGAGCTAGTCCTTATCCAACTACAGACAAATTCTTGAAGGCTAGCTATTTGTGACCCTGAATGTTTAAATTACTCTTTTTAATCACAAACCATTTTTGCTTTTACAGCCCAAGTTTCCAACTGAAACAAGAATCTATTGATTACCTTATCAAAATAAAACATCTAATGAAACCAAAGGGTTGTGTTGGGACAAAAATACACTAAGTGTGTTTTACTACTGATCAGTAGTAAAGACTTTTGTCTACTGATCAGTAGTAGGACAAACTCTTTAGTCCCAAAGCACTGATCAGTATCAAGATGGAGTAGAACTGATCAGTAGCTAGTCAACTTGAAGAACTGATTAGTAGCTGAGATCCTTAGTACTGATCAGTAGAAACTGATCATCTTCAACTGCTCGGTAGAGGTGGATAATCATTGGAAGACGACTACTGATGAAGATCCTCAACTACTGATGATGGTCACCAACTGATAAAGCTTTTCACGTGTTCAATCAGAGAGTTGGTAATAGTTGGTAAAAGTAGATAGAATAGTTTGATTTGAGATCAAACTAGCTACAGAGTATGGACAATAGATTTTGTATAGGTTTAATCGATTGTAATCTGTACTAAGATCTTTGTTAGGTAGCCTCAAGGACTATAATATAGTTCCTTTGTTATTCGAGATAAGGACGTTGGTTGTAACAGAGAACATTGTTGTAATTTTCTCTGAAATTAATATAATCAGTTGAGGCTTTGTTGGTTAACTTGTTATTTGTTCAATCAAATTTATTCTTTCATATAACTTGTTAATCATGACCTTGTTCATACAATTTGTATTTATCCGCTGCAATACAATTTGTATTTATTAGATCTAGATATTCAAATCAGTTATTTACACATTGGTGGGTAATTGGTTCAATCCTGACAAGTGGTATCAGAGCATTCAGGTGCTCTAGATCTAAGATAAACAAGGATTTGCAAAAGTTCACTTGAATCTTCATTTGTAAAAACCAAATAGCAGATCTAAATGATGGTGTTCAAGCTAACAGAGTTCCAATGTTATCATCATCTAACTTTAGAATTTGGAAGAACAAAATGTATCAATACATGCTCCAAAAAAACTATCTCATGTGGGATGTAGTTCAACATGGTAACAAGACCGTAGCAGCTCCAGCAACTGGCAGTGCAGAAGTTGCTCCACCCACTGATCAAGAGAAGAAGCAAAGGCATATAGAAAGTCAAGCTCTAAGTAGCTTGTTGTTGGCCATTCCAAATGACTACCAACACAAGTTCTGCAAGTTTACAGATGCCAAAACACTATGGGAAGCACAAGAAGAAACTACAAGGAGGTTCTCAACCAACAATTTGAAGCATTCAAAGGTGGTAGAGGGGAGTCTCTAACTCAAACCTTTGATAGATTCAATAAGCTGTCTAGTGAAATGGAGATAGTTGGAATAAAAATCTCTAAAGACACCTTAAACAGGAGGTTTCTAAGATCTCTTCCTGAAGACTGGATCATGTATACCATAAATTATAGGGAAGGTGATGCCTTAGAAAAATTGGAGCTGGATGATCTATTCAATGAACTAAGGGTGTTTGAAGGAGAGGTTGAAGCCAAGAAGCCACAGCCAAGCACACGCACTCCACATAATATTGCTTTTGTTACAACTAAAGCAAAAGATGTAAATACATCTACTGATGATCAAGGATTTGTTGCAAGTGGAGGTGGTTTTTCAAAAGGATCTCAACATGATAATCTTGATGACATAGCTAGAGATGCTTTCTATGCTAGTCATGTGAACTCAGGATTAATCATAGATGATTTGGAGCAGTTAAATGCTGATGATCCAGAGGAAATGGACATTAAATGGCAGATGGCCATGTTAAGTGTTCGAACAAGAAGATTTATTCATAGAACTGGGAGAAGAAATTTTGCTGTGAAGCGAAATGACAACACATGGTTTGACAAGAGCAAGGTTAGATGTTTTGAATGTCAAGAACCGGGTCACTTTGCAAAGGAGTGTCCAAACAAAGAATCGTGAAATGTGAAGGTATATAGGTTTGTATTAATCATTTATGAGCTAAATACACATTTTGGAGAGTGATGATCATATTTTGAAAAAGAACATTGCTTATATATTTCCAAAATGGCACTATACTTTTCATAATTTAAAATTTTCTACAAGGTATTGGAAGTCAAAAGCTTTATTTTTCATTATTTGCAAACCGTAATTTTCGCATGATTCGGTTCGATATAGACAATTTTTAAGTCGGTTACCAGGGTGGGTTAAACCGGTTGGGTTGAGTTTACAAACAAAAAGGAAATTTACGATGTGTGCTTGACTTGAGCTAGGGACTTACAAGTTTGTACACAACAAACTTATAATTCGGGCAAATAAGAAGACTTGTTAGAAATTTAGAGAATATATGTTTACTTTATTATGGTATTGATGTTAACACATTTAGTTTTTTTCTCAAATAATATTACACTAAAATTAGATTAATTTTTATACTAATAATGCTAAAACTTAACATTATTCATCTTATAAATATGCAGTAATTATATAATCCTATTCCATTAATATTGTGTTCTTTTTTATTTATTTAATACTAATTTTATTTACTATAGTTTTAATATTGATTATTTTATTATTATTATTATTAATCTTTAGTTTAAAATCTGTTGGGTGGTTGGAGTTTGTGCCTCTGTTGTTTATGATGCATTTGACGTAGTTAGTTGGATATGAAGTGTACAATTTATTGCTCGATTTGTAAGTTTGAGATTATGACTCTAACTCAAATTACGTATAGTCAATGGTGGTAAGAGGTTGTTCTTTCCTATAGAAGGTCTTGGTTCGAGCCAAAAACCTCAAATTATGTATAAAGATAAAAAAATATTTTTAGTAAGTAATTGAAACTTAAATTATAAATATTAGAAGACATAAAATTATGGTTTAATTGTTATGTTAAATTTGGAATTTGATTGTATAATATTGAAAATTTGTGAATTATCTATGCTAAAATTACTATTGTTGGAACTTATATTATATTTAATTTAAAAGATTTGTACTTTATATTTTTCGAACTTAAAATGGCATCCGTTTTACTAAAATGGCATCCGTTTTAATAAAACAGTTTGATTTGTCTGACCAAAAAATTTTGTTTATCCGATTCGGTGTCTGGTCCGGTTTTCAAAACTATGATTATCTGATGTGTAGGTTGATTGAAGTTGTACTACTCTCCCATGTAGACAACTACGTCCATCAAGTAAAAATATATATTTAAAATAAAAAAAAATATTTCAGATATATTATATAAGTGAGAGTATGATCTAACGGTTGAAATGATTTGAAGTTTAAAAAAGTGTGATAATCTCTTTGGATATGCTTCTATTTTACACAAGTCATTTAATCCAACTGCTATTATAATTTTAGGGTTTCTTAATGGGCCTATAAATACAATGTTAGTCTATATGTAGGGAACCTCGTTTTCGCCCCTTTTCAATAGAAGACGACTGCGGCGATGGTAAAAAAAAAATCTTTAATACCCAGTTTGTTTCTTTCGTGGCTAATCGATCTAAGATCGGTTCGATCTCAAGGTCTTTTTATTTTCAAGATGTTATTGGAATTTCTTTATGATTTTTCATTTCCGTTTTTTTACTTTATGTTTTAAGCCTCGTTATATCTTTTCATCGTTAATGTATCTATTTCTATCGATTTGACTCTTTGATATGTGCTCCGGTAGAAACAATTTTGCAACTAAATTGAGATTATTCCTTTTTGAGACTTATATTGATTTCATGGGTTGAAAAAAATAAGCAAAAATGGACTTATTCTCTTTAATCGCTATTTTGCTTCTTTGCTGACAAATCAATTCAATATCGATCTAAAGATATATTTCTTTGTTCTCAACATTTCTCTCTCCATTTAGTTTGATCATTTGTGTATATGTTTCTATAAAAATACGTTATAAACTTTAATAATTTACATAATTGCAATATAAATCTTTTATTTACTTTTATGTATGTCATATATCTTTTGTTTCATTCATGATAGCAATGTCTAATAGATAATTTTACTTCTTCCTTTTCTTATTAGAAGATGCTTTGATGTGACCATATGAGTTTGATAAGAGGTGAAGACATTCAGGTATGGGTATATAAATCTTAATCTCCTTAATTGTGGCATTTTATAATGTCGAAGAACTCACTTAACTCTATTTTTAAAGTTGTTTCTCTCTATTAAACAAAATTTTGGATTTCTGATTGTCTTATTCATGCTTTTCTTTTCCTCGAAGTTTAAAGACGATATTAACACCACAAGTAACACAATTAAAACGCCAATAGCAACAATTTCAATTACATTGAATTTTTTATTACCATAGCTAATATATTAAAAACATTAGCATGATTAATGAATATAAATTGCAAACCAACATGATCGATATGTGGCAAATTATCATAATATCTTTTTTCTTAATTTAGTACACTACATCTCAACCTACATTTTGCACACACTCCTTCCTTGTCCACTCGTCCTCCCCCCTTTTATTTCATTTCAATCATTTAGGGTTTTTAAGTTCCATTGCAGTACAATTAGTTGAGATGTCGAAAAATACTTACTACTTAAGGATTATCAGGTTTAAAAAAAAAATCGAAAAAAAAAGTTAGGGAAAAAAAATATTTGAAATTTTTTCCGATGACGTCATCATTTTCGTGTTAAAATTATGCACACAAAAAAATATGCACCATGTAAAAAAATGATTTTTTGTGCATTATTTAAAAAAAAAAAAATTTTGTACATTATCCACGTTATATATATATATATATATATATATATATATATATATATATATATATATATATTATCTTATCTTAATATATAATAAAAGAGAGGTCTAAAATGCCATTTGGCGAAGTAGTAACCATTAGATGGAAATCCAACTTTAATTTCAACCATTAAATCATTTTGATGATATCATCTTTAATAATTTCATTTAAACCCGTTTACTTTATTCGTTTGGCTTTGACTTACTGTAGTGGACTATGTATAGGACCGGTTACTTGAAACTAATCCCAAAAATGATAATTTTCAGGTCGATTTGCTTGCCGAGATGAGTCAACCGCCCTGCATTCTATCCGAGTTTAATGCTGCTTTAAAATCCAGTAAAATGAAAAGCCTAGTGGATGAGTATCTGATGGTATATATAATTTTAATTAGTATTTATAGAAACTCGTAAAACTAAAAGCCATTAAACACTTGTCATTTTATGAATGAGTCGATTTTGGTTATTTCGTCACTAACGGGTCAAATGGGTAAAATAAAAATGTTAAAAGAAAAAATGTGTCATATCACTCATATCGGTCGAACCGTTCAAACTAGTTGTTCAAAGAAAGTCTTAAAAAAAGAGGGAATGGTATTTATTTTTCGTTCTTGATGCAGACAAGGCCAGAAGATTCAACATTTTTCGTTCTGGATGATCTATTCAATGAACTAAGGGTGTTTGAAGGAGAGGTTGAAGCCAAGAAGCCACAGCCAAACACAAGCACTCCACATAATATTGCTTTTGTTACAACTAAAGCAAAAGATGTAAATACATCTACTAATGATCAAGGATTTGTTGCAAGTGGAGGTGGTTTTTCAAAAGGATCTCAACATGATAATCTTGATGACATAGCTAGAGATGCTTTCTATGCTAGTCATGTGAACTCAGGATTAATCATAGATGATTTGGAGCAGTTAAATGCTGATGATCTGGAGGAAATGGACATTAAATGGCAGATGGCCATGTTAAGTGTTCGAACAAGAAGATTTATTCATAGAACTGGGAGAAGAAATTTTACTGGGAAGCGAAATGACAACACAGGGTTTGACAAGTGCAAGGTCGGATGTTTTGAATATCAAGAACCGGGTCACTTTGCAAGGGAGTGTCCAAACAAAGACAACACCCAAAAACGTCCTCAAAACATCAACAATGAAGGGAGACAAGGAAGCTTTCAAAGGAATCAAAGCCGTCAAGAAAAGTCTACTTCTACAGCTCTTGCCACAGCAAATCAAGACGAAGCATGTTTTGATTGGAGCTTTCAAGCTGGTGAAGCTACAACAAATCAAGCATTGATGGCTGGTGTTGATGACTCCATTCCTACCGAGGTACTTTCTAAACTTTGTACACAAGCATGTATTAAACAAGTTAAAGAGTACAAAGATCACAACCAAACTGTTTGTGATGAACTAAAAGTTGCTAACCAAAGTAGAAATGAATATAGACACATAATCATTAACTTTGAGAAACAAGTTAAAGCTTACCAAAAGAATGAACAAAAATATGAAGAAGACATTGAATATTTGAAATGGGAAAGAAACACTGCTTTGAAAAAGGTTGATGCTATTGAAATAAAAATGGCTGAGACCAAACTTGAAAATGACCAAATCAAACTGTCCATCACCAAATATGAAAAAGCTTCAAAAACAGTTGATGAAATTTTGAAGGCTCAAATTCATGGAAATTCTAAATCAGGATTAGGTTATAATAGTGTGTCACCACATTTTAACCAAAATTATATCCC
The DNA here is from genome assembly GCA_910822075.1 of Senecio squalidus. Classification (NCBI taxonomy): domain Eukaryota; kingdom Viridiplantae; phylum Streptophyta; class Magnoliopsida; order Asterales; family Asteraceae; genus Senecio; species Senecio squalidus. Next base: position 42,524,200 of record CAJVGC010000060.1, on the reverse strand, counting down.
TCCAACTCCTGAATACAACATTCAAAAGGAGGATATAAATGTGAAAACCATGAATGCTGACCCAATCAAATCTGAGCCTGAAATGTCTAGTCAAACAAAACTAGCTGAGTCAATCAGTGAACACGATGTAAGAGATTTATTTCCTAGATTGTTTGAAAAGCATGAAACTGATAAGGAAAAATCTGTTGCATATGTGAAAATCTTTTCAAATGGCACACAAAAACAAGTTTCACAGGCAATTAAGAAATCAAATGTCAAAAACATTGATAAAAATGAAGCCTCAACCTCCAAGACTTTAAAAATGTCAAAACCTGTGCATAACAAAGTTGCACAAAAGTCTTTGTCTTCTAAAAAATCAAGTGTGTCTAAACAAAACAAAAGTTGTTCCTGTCAGTGTGTTAAAACACCAAAACATGGAAACCAAAGAAATTGGAACAACTTGATGACCCAAAGAAATCCCAACTTTGTTAAATCAGAAAACATGTGTTGCTACATCTGTGGAAAAATAGGACATATTGCTAAAAGCTGTTATTTTAATCAAATGTTCAAAGGAAATGGGATGGGAGTTTCTAACAAAGTTCATACTGTTGGAAAAATCAACGATTTAACCCAAGATTATAAATTTGTTTATTAAAGTCTTAGTTTTGAGTCTGAGTGACATTTTTGGTCTGAGTGACCAAAATAAACTAAGGCATTGTGGACCTGACTACTCAGCTCCATAATGAAACGTAAAGCGTTAGTTTAGGTAAGTTTGTTAGATAAAATCTTCTATCCTTTTAGAAGATCTGCTAATATTCGTACCTATCAAGCTCACTATTATTGTGTATAAATACTGAGCTTGACTACTGTAATCGTTGAACCTTTTTAATAGAATTAACTAAGTGTTATTCTTGTCGATCTTGTTATTATAATTCCTCTATAATCAAACAAGAAACTGAGTGTTAATCGATTCGTGTTAATTAACGTTTAGATACTAATTTGTTATTGATTAGCTAGTATTTGGGATCTTATTGAGACCTAACAACTGGTATCAGAGAAAATAAGATTTAAATTTTAATAAATTGACAAATCTTAAACGATCAATAGATAAAACTCAAATACAATGTCATCATCATCATCATCTAATACACCTGCTATGCCCGGAAAAGGTATTCCCATTTTCAATGGACATAACTTTGCCCATTGGAAACTCAAGGCTGAATGGCACTTATCTGGAATTCATGAGGAAATGATGAGAACTGTCACTGAAGGACCAATCATTCCAGGAAAACATATTGAAGAGGTTAAGGAAGGAGACAAAGTTGTTCAACGTGCAAGATGGGTCCAAACTCCAAAATCTCAATGGACTGATCTTGACAGAAAATTGTTTAATCTAGATCCAAGAGCTAGAAGCATACAAGGGAATGTCGTGTCTGAGCAAATATTCTCCAAAATTGCTGGATGTAGATCTGCTAAAGATATCTGGGACACCCTCATTGTATCATATGAAGGTGTACCAATAGTAAGAGAGCAAAGATTGAACAGTCTGATTAGAAACTATGAAAACTTCTATGTGAAAGAAAAGGAAACCTTGGCTGATTTGCATACAAGATTTCAAATTTTGTTGAATGATCTCTCAGCTCTCGGTGTAGTGAATGAGGATGATGAAGTGTGCAAGAAATTCGTTGACATCTTGCCCAACAGATTTGAATCAGTTATCACATCTCTTGTGGTTAATGAGAAATTGTCCACCTACAAGTTGCCTTGTCTCCTTGGATTGTTACTCAATTTTGAAGAATCTCAAGAGAGGAAGAAGATAAACAACAGAAGAACTACAAGAGATCCTGAAGCTGCATTAGTTGCAACTAGCCAAAGGAATAAAGAAATTTATTCTAAAGCTGACTCATCTGAGTCTGAGTCAAACTCAGATTCAGAGTCAGGTGATGAAACTGAGGTCAAGAAATTAAAGAATCAGTTGGCTCTATTGACTATGAAGCTGGAACAGAAGACTGGGTATAAAGGAAAGAAACCCTTTGATTTGAAAAAGGTTAAATGCTTTAAATGTGGTGAGTATGGACACATGGCTGCTGATTGTAAGGTAAAGAATGCTCAGACTGAGCACATGGATGAGGTTGCTGAGAGGGCTCAAAGATACAGAAAGAAGTATCTTAAATACAAAAATGGCAATAATTCTAAGACTCAAAAGCCTCAAACTGAGCAGAAGGCTTTCTTTGCAGAAGAGTGGTTAGATGAGGAATTGTCATCTGATGAAGATGAAGAAGTGGTGGATAAATGTCTGATGGCATTTGCAGAGGAAGTAACAGAAGTTGAAGAATCTGCATCTCAGTTTGAGAAGGATCGGAAGGAAGCTGAGAGACTGAGCTACAACTCAGACCGGAACAAGTCAAAGTTATATAAGGTACATAACTTCAATAATTATACAAATGAACAAAAACTTCAAATGTTTGAGTATATTTTTATTGATTTGACCACCACTTTGGAAGAACAATCTGAACTTAAACAAAAGACTAAAGATCTTGAAAACGTTTTGAAAATTAAAGATGATAAGGTAACTGAACTAGAAAGTTATAAAGTTCTTCTAAATGCTCAGACTGAAGCTTATAGTGATCTTGCAAAAGAAAACTATAAATTTAGAGAAGAAACTGAGCATTATAAAAGAATTTGTAAATCATGGTGCATATCATCCTTAAAAAATGAAGACTGTTTAAGCAGACAGGTACCCAAACAAGTTCAAGCTGGGTTGGGTGAGGACTTCAGTCTGAAGAAGCATATGACTGAAGAGGAAGAAGAGGCTGAACGAGAAAAAAACATTATTAAACCAGACATTCTTCCAAACACTTTCACTTACATGAAAGGAGACCAAATTAGGATAACAAATGCTTTTGTTAAACCTGTAATATCTTAAGTTTCTAATAAAAGTGAATCTTCAATTTCAACTCAGCCTGAATGTGTTAAATTATCTGAAACTAATAAGAATGTGGCTATTGTGAACAAATCTTTGCATACAAACAATGTGTTACCCAAGGTTATGAGTAAACCTAAGAAACAGAGTCAAGTCAGTTCCAAAATCATTAAGAAAAATGATGACAAATAGATCATTGATAAATTGGGAAATCAATTATTGGAACTGACTAACATTGTAAAAACTCTAGTCAGAAACAAATCACCAAGTCATGTAAGACCAAAGACTCCTCCTAAGAGGACATGCTATAATTGTGGTGAAAAAGGACATGAAGCTGTCTTCTGTAGGAAACTGACTCAGCCTAGACCAAGATACAATGGTCCACCACAAAAGCAAAGACCTATTTCTCACAATCACTTAAAACCAATCCCAGAGAGAAAAACCAAGTTAGTTCCACCACAAGTCAGTTTCATAACCAAGACTGACTGCAAAATTGAAACTAAAATTAAATCAGTTCAAATTCATGGATCCACTCTAAAGTGGGTACCCAAAAGGAACTAATATATGTTGCTTCATGTGCAGGATTCCACCAAATGGTATCTAGATAGTGGGGCATCAAGGCACATGACTGGGATGAAATCCTTCTTGCAAGATTATAAGGAGGAAGCTGGTCCTCAAGTGAGATATGGTGACAATGGTGTGTCAATGACAAGAGGATATGGAAAGATTCATGTTGGTGCAGTCACATTCAAAAGAGTTGCTTATGTAGAAGGTCTTCAACATAACTTAATGAGTGTAAGTCAAATCACAGATGAAGATCATGAAGTCAGATTCAGAAAGCAAGCAGGGATAATCTACAATGCCAAGGGTAAACCACTGCTGCTTTCCAAGAGAGAAAGATATGTGTTCTGCTTAGATCTGAGTACAACCAATGATGAAGCTGATACATGTTTGTTTACAGAAACAAAAGAGGAACTCAATTGTCTATGGCACAAAAGACTATCTCATCTAAAATTCAAGAACATAAATGCCTTGTCAAAGAGTAAATTGGTTAGAGGACTTCCTGAGCTGACCTACTCCAAGGACAAAGTCTGCTCAGCCTGTGTTCTTGGAAAGCAAACCAAGACTCAATTCCCTTCCAAGATGTTACATTCAATTGATGAACCCCTGTTTATGTTACATATGGATTTATTTGGTCGAATTGGAATTGAGAGCCAAGGTGGAAAGAAATACACTCTTGTGATTGTAGATGAGTTCACTAGATTTACTTGGGTTATATTTCTAAGAGCTAAAAGTGATGCAGCTGAGGAAATTATCACTCTGATCAAGAGAGAACAGAGACAGAAGATTACTCTTGTCAGACAGATGAGAAGTGACCATGGAACTGAGTTCAAGAATTCAGTCTTGATTAATTTCTGTGATCAACTGGGTATAGTTCAAAATTTTGCATCAGTTCGAACACCTCAACAAAATGGAGTTGCAGAGAGAAGAAACATAACTTTAATTGAAGCTGCAAGAACCATGTTATGCTATGGAAACATGAAGATAAAATTCTAGGTTGAGGCTGTGAACACTGCTTGCTTCACTCAGAATAGATCCATCATTGTGAAGAGACATGGGAAAACTGCATATGAAATGTACCACAACAAAGTTCCCTCAATTCACTATTTTCATATCTTTGGAAGTCGATGCTATTTACTCAACCAAAGGGAATTGTTGTGCAAAATGGCTCCTAAGGCTGATGAAGGACTGTTTGTTGGCTACTCTAGTATCTCTAAAGCATTTAGAGTCTACAATGAACTAAGGAAGGTTGTGGAAGAGAGTATCCATGTTACTTTTGATGATACTACTCAGTCTGACAGAGATGAGCTGACCTCACAGTCTGACATAGAGACTATCAACCATTTGTGTGATGAACTTCTAGTGAATTCTTTTGAAGCTGATTCCTCCAATGTTGCTAATCCAGATGAGGAAGTTATACATCAAAATCAAGGGTCTGAGAGTGAGACTGATGAACCTATTTTAAGAAATTTGGTTTTGAATCATGTTGTGAAATGAAAACTCCCATGAGTACATCTGATAAGTTGCATAAAGACAAAACTGGCAAGTCAGTATGTCAAGCAACTTACAGAGGTATCTGATATCGCATATTTATATAACTATTTATATGCGATATTGTGTCACATTTCATAGTAAACATGATGGATAGGATAGGTTTTTACATTTAATTGTGTGGAAAAGTTGTTTTATCTATTTTATAGGTTTATATGATTGTGAAGTGGAAATGGTGGAAGAAATGAGCTTAAAAGACGAAAAATAGTGAAATATGACGAAGAGAACGTCGCAGTACCACCTCCACCGTTTTGATCATAACTTCTTCATACGATGTCCGATTTAGGTGATTCAAATTGGAGAATGAAGAAGAAAGAGAGAGCTACATTTTATAAAAACAAGAAATTGTGAAAAAGGAACGGGACGGCCGTCCTAATAGGGGGACGCCCGTCCCTCGCGAAATTCAGACGCAGCAGATTTTTATTTTTAAATAATACAAATGGATAATTACATGAAATTGTAATTCGAGTCGAATACGTTTTCTACACGATTTTTGCCTATAAATACAAGGTTAATTCAGCCAGATTTTACCCCATATTTATTATTATTCTGAAGCTCTGGAAGTCGTTATTACGTTTAGAAGCAAGGTTCAAGGCAAGGAAGTTCATATTTTCGGCAATCGGCGATCACGACACGTTCGGCGACTTTCTCCGTTTGTTCTTTTCTTGTTTTGCATTATTTTTCCAGTATGCTTTCTAACAATTTAATTGCTTTTTCAGACCACGTTATGAGTAGCTAAATTCTCTTTATGCTTGTTTGAACAACGGATCCTATTTGACGTTTAATTAACGTTTTTGATTGTTTATGTTTTTGTGTTTAACCGTCGATCCTTATTTGCTTAAATTTTAATATGTTATTATAGTTGTTTATATATAATTTGTTTAATCAACATTCTAGGTATTCGGAAGGAATCTAGATAGGTTAGATAAGTTTTATGAAGTAATCGGTCGGTCTATAATCGATTTAAAATTATTAAGATTCGGAAGGACTTAGTAATAACAACTTAGGTAATTAAATTTAAGTGAGTAGGTCTAAGTATTAAGATTCGGAAGGACTTGATAATTAGAGGAGTTATTCGGAAGGAAACTCTATAAGGTTAAATCACTAAAAACAGGCTTGATACTTATTGCTTGATTATTAATATTTATAACTGTATTCGGAAGGAACGGTGTAAGTAGAGGTAATTAAAGTTAGTAAAAGATTCGGAAGGACTTTTATTATACCTTAGAAGTTGAAACAACAATCGATCTCGTAAAATTAACGGAAAATAGGTGAAGTGTCAAACAAGTGTAATCTTTCTTTATTTGATTTAATCCATAAATCTTTCGTTCGATTTTAATTAATCATTCTTTTTACTAATTACTTGCAATCTTTTGTTACGATAAAAACCCCCAAAAATACTCAGTATTATTAATTCGGAATATAAAACAAATTAGTCCCTGCGAACGAACCTTACTTACCTTTAAACTATATTATATACGGATAGGTCCACTGCCTAGAAGTGTGTAATTACGTGAAAAAAGTAGGTTTAAAATAAGACTAGATTTTACACATCAGTATCATTGGATCTCTTCTTTACTTGAATGCTAGTAGACCTGACATCATGTTCTCCACTTGCTTGTGTGCACGTTATCAAGCTGACCCCAAAGAATCTCATCTAAAAGTTGTAAAAAGGATTTTCAGATATCTTAAGGGTACTCCAAATCTTGGACTATGGTATCCTAAAGATTCTGGATTTGAATTAATTGGATACACAGATGCTGATTATGCAGGTTGCAGGTTGGATAGAAAAATCACTTCAGGAGGTTGTCAGCTTCTGGGAGGAAAGCTAGTCAGCTGGTCAAGCAAAAAGCAAAACTCAGTTGCAACTTCCACAGCTGAAGCTGAGTATGTTGCTGCAGGAAGCTGTTGTGCTCAGTTGTTATGGATGCAACATCAATTGGCTGATCTTGACATCAAGATTCAAAACACACCAATCTTATGTGACAACAAAAATGCCATACAAATCACTGAGAATCCAGTCTTCCATTCCAGAAAAAAACACATTGAAATACGACACCACTTTATTAGGGACTGTGTTGAGAAAGGGAAGGTCAGACTGGAGTTTGTGACAACACATGATCAACTTGCAGATATCTTCACTAAGCCTCTGAGTGAGGACATGTTTTTCTATTTGTTAGGAGAACTAGGAATGTTAAATCCTTGAAATTTAACAAAGTTTTAATTCTCAGGCTGACCATTTGGTCAGACTGCGCCGTCTCAGTCTGAACACATGTTCAGACTGTATGCACTCTTTGTAAATATTAGTCCATAATTTTTTTTTTGTTATTTTGGTTTAAATTTTTCTATTTCTAGTTTTATTTCGCTTAATTTTTTTTTAAATATTTTCAAACTGATAAATTTTTGTTCTTTTTAAGGGTCAGTTGTACATTTGTTTCAACCTTACTGGTCACATGTGTCAATAAGTCAAACTGAGGGGTCAATTTTAAAAGTTTTCTAACTAACTCTCTAAAATTTCGCTCCTTTAGTTCAAATTCAATTTACTGTCTATCATTTCCCTAATTGTCTTAACCTAATTGTCTGTTTAACAAATCTTTTCTCTTTCACATTCATCAATGGCAGACATGAACATGGTTTTACACATCACCCCGCGCATGGTTGCTGGCGCAGATTTTCATAGTAGGGTTCAAATAAAAGACAACAACAGGGTGGCCAATGTCGATATCCCTTCAAATCGCCAGAATCGAGGCTTCGAACAACTCTGTCAGTTCATGCTTTCTCATCCACTTCATGGCGCTTATTTTGGAGAAACTGTGATGTATCCACCAGTCTTATGTGAATGGTGGTACACGTGCAAGGACAACGATGATCAAACTGCTATCACGTGCACCTACAATGATGGGAGACACACAATTACGATAACTGAGGAGATCATCATAACAACTCTCTTACTCCCTACTGCTCAAGAAGCTGGTGAAGGGGGATTTCAGTCCAGACTGACCAAACAGCAAGCAAAGAATGAGGCCTTCCCTCTTGTTGGTCAGACTGTGGTAAAAGGGGTCACTAAATATAAATTCTTCACTGGTAAATGGAAATTTCTTTTCTCCAGTATCACAAGAATTTGGGGGGGGGGGGGGGGGGGTAAATCGGGCAGCTTATATCAAATGAATGAATTTGAAACTCACCTTTTTCACTCTACGGTCACTGGAAGAAGAATCTCATATTCTCAACTCTATTTTGATGAGATTCTTTCTCTTGTGGAAAAACCAAAGAGAACAAATGATGTTCCGTTTATAAGAGTGCTCTCACTCTGTTTTGAGGAAGCTCCGGGAAAGGCAGCTTATGATCTGCTTGAACAAACTTTTTATGTATGCCCTGTTCCCAGACTGACTTCCAAAATCTTTACTTATGTCACAATCGCTGAGGCTGAACCGGGTCTCACCCCTGTCATGCTTCAGTGGATTGAAAATCCCTTTATTGATCCTGAAGCCACAGAGTCTGATCACTCAGACTCAGTTGGTCAAGGTGATGGAATTGACGGAACTGAGGAGGCCAATATTGGTAATCTTCCCATGTCGGATGCTGAGGTTGGGGATGATGGGGCTGGGGATAATGAAGCTGACTTAGGTATGAATATCCTTTCTTTTCTCCCTCAGTCTGAGAGTATCCCCTCTCAGTCTGAGGTAATGTCCATTTCCCAGCTTGATATTCTTGCAAATCAAGCGGCCAACCTATTGAACTCACCAAGTTCTTTAGAGAAAGCTCTCACAAATAGCCCCACTCAAAATCAAGCACTAATGGACTCACTTTTCCATTTAGCTGAGAGTTCTAAACTCCCCTCAAGTGCTATAGCTCACTCCATCCTCCCTCTGCTAGAGCCGGAGGTGAAGCTGACTACTGAGACCACCCAAAGCCAATCTAGTTTAGTCAGCATGGAGAAACACATTACTGCTACCACACTGACACATGTGGTAAGCATTGAAGACGATATTCCACTCCTGAATGTCCCTGTACCTAGTACGGGAACACCCCCCTCAGTTTCAAAGCCTACTCAAAGGGCACTTTTCACTAGTTCCACACTAGTTCACACAACTGAACCACCAAACTTCTCTCACTCTACTGCACAAGTTGACAATGCTATACTCCTCAAACTGAGTAAGGTACAGACTTCCATTTCTTTAGCCAAGGATCGCTTTTCTAGTCAACAGGAAAGATATGAGGCTATACCAACCATACCCATCTCTATTGTACCTGATACATCTTAGTGTGAGGTTGCCATTGCTGTCCCTATCTTATTGCAAGCAATTAACGATATGTCAACTCAGTTTGATGTCAAGCTGAGTGCAATGCAGGCTGAAATGAGTGCCATAAAGAATCAAAATGATGTAGAGTTGGAGGGGTTGAAGGAGTTGGTGATGCATCTGACCTTAGAGATCAGTTCCATGAGGAAAGGAAAGCAGGTGGCTGATGATTTGTCAAGGGGTGCTCAGAATTAGGGGGGGAAGATGTCAGAGAATCAAGTGAGTCTGAACCTCCCATGAAAAGTTTTGAAGAGAAAGAGAAGTAAGTCATCGGTTGAGGGGGAGAAAACATACAAAAAGAAACTGATGTTTAATCTCAAAACTCAACTGACTGAGGAGCACTATGAGACTGACTACAGTGAGTTTTCAAGCTCATATGAGGAAGAGAGTCAGGGTAGTGAGAAGGAGGAGGAAGAAAAAGTTGACACATACACTGAAATGGATAATCCCACTGATCAAGCTGAGGGATCAAGAAAAGAACCAACTAAAGAGTTAACTGAAGCTGAGAAACTGTCAAAGCTACAAAGATATGCCTAGAATGCTGGGATGACAGTGGAAAAATTCAAAGAATACATCAAGGGTCTTTACTTTGAAAAATTTGAAGATAAATCCATTGAAGCAAAAGATACAAGTGATAAAGCAGCTGAGGTTCTTGAAGCTGAACTTAAAGAGGAAGAACAACTGGCATTTGATGAAGAGCAAAAGAGAGTTGAAGTTGATCGTCAAATGGCAAAAATATTTGAGAGAGAGGAGGCAAGAGTAAACTTCATTGAAAAACACTTTGCCAACCGCAAGCATGGAAAGATCAATGATCTGGATTGTAATGACACTAATGGACCTGACTTGATACTGACTTGCTATCTCAAAGGAAATTCTTTTGAAGTGGCTGTAGGTAGGATGTATACCCTGGGATTTGAATAGTGGAAAAGAATTGCCAAATTGAGCACAAAAATAACAAATTTGGCACATCAGATTGAGGTGAAAAGAGAGGCAATTTACAATGTGAATGCTGATCACTGATGAAGAATATAGAGAATTCTGCACAGTCAACAGAGTAAGAGCTGGAGCAAAATCACTTGGACTGGAGTCAAACACTCTTCATCCGGTTCCTTCAGGTTTGATTTTTCAAGAAAGAACTTACATTCAAACTGACAAACATGAAGGACTATTTTATGTTAATTGTGGGGGAGAAGAGTGCTTTCAAGCCAAGGAAACTCTGAACAAGACTTCAATCTTCCATTGCATTGCCTTGTTAAATGAATGCCAGAATGATCAGTGCCAACCATTTCGTATGAAGCTGATAAGATGGTTATTCAACAACTTGGGAGAATTGAAGATATGGGTACACTTGTGGATAAAGTGGAGCTGATAAGGAAAGAATATCAAATGTTGTTCAATAAAACTGATCCTGAGATGGAGAAACTGATGGCTTGGAAAGCAGAAAGGGTAGAATGGGCTAAAGAATCTTTGAAGCCAACTCCATGGGACTTACCTTTGAAGCCCAAGAAAACTGTCAAGAAGAGAAAGTAATGTTTTTGTTCACAAACTGTTTCAATTTAATATGTTTTAAGTTTGTGTTTATTTTCAATGTGTGTCATTGTAAAAAGACTTTAATCTAAACAGATAGGGGGAGATTGTTGGAAAAATAAAAGATTTAACCCAAGATTATAAATCTGTTTGTTAAAGTCTTAGTTTTGAGTTTGAGTGACATTTTGGGTCTGAGTGACCAAAATAAACTAAGGCATTGTGGAGCTGACTACTCAGCTCCATAATGAAACGTAAAGCGTTAGTTTAGGTAAGTTTGTTAGATAAAATCTTCTATCCTTTTAGAAGATCTGCTAATATTCGTACTTATCAAGCTCACTATTATTGTGTATAAATAGTGAGCTTGACTACTGTAATCGTTGAACCTTTTTAATAGAATTAACTAAGTGTTATTCTTGTCGATCTTGTTATTATAATTCCGCTATAATCAAACAAGAAACTGAGTGTTAATCGATTCGTGTTAATTAACGTTTAAATACTAATTTGTTATTGATTAGCTAGTATTTGGGATCTTATTGAGACCTAACACATACTGATAGCAGTAGAAACTTTGCTAAAGCAAAACTTCCTACTGACAACAGTAGAAAAAATGCTAAAGCAAAAGTCACTACTGATGTCAGTAGAATCTTTGTTAAAACAAAAAACGAAAACGGTGTGAGGGGGTTGAAATCAACTACTACTGATGTCAGTAGTAAGAAAGTGTACAAGGTTGTCAAGGCTGACAAAAGTGTCATTAGTAGTAATCTTAAAACTACTACTGATTCCACCTGTAACACTAACTCTGTCAAACTCACAACACAAAATGCATCATCATTGTACTTGAAAAGATTTGATTATCATGATGCTAAAGGTCAACCCAAGAACACCATGGCTTGGGTTCCTAAAAGGAATTAACCCATTGTTATGTGCAGAGCAGGCCAAATTTAAAGAAGGGAAGAAATTGGGATGTTGATAGTGGCTGCTCAAGGCACATGACAGGCAACAAATACATCCTTCAAAATTATGTTGATTATGATGGAGGTTATGTTTCTTTTGGGGGAAATCCAAGAGGAGGAAGAATCACTGGAAACGGTACAGTTTCATGTGGTAAGATGACCTTTGAAAATGTTCTTTTTGTCAAGGAACTGAAGTACAACCAGGTAAGTGTATCTCAGGTATGTGACAGTAAGACTCTTGTACTTTTTACCACAAAAGAATGTATCATTCTTGATCCTAAGTTCAAAATTGATGAAAGCATGATCATTTTAAGAACTCCAAGGAAAGGTATAGTGTTTGGATATGGCCAATGCAACATTGGAAAAGGAAAATTGTTTTATTTTAAAAGCATTTTTAGATGAATCTTCTTTGTGGCATAGAAGAATGTGTCACATGAACTTTAAAAACATGATCAAACTTGTTAAAAATGACCTTGTACGTGGTCTACCTCAAAAGGAATTTTCATGTTTTGATCATTGTGTATCTTGTTTGAAAGGCAAGCAGCACAAAGTGTCACATAAATCTAAAGTAATCAACTCAAACAATTCTGTTTTACAATTGTTGCATATGGATCTGTTTGGCCCAACTCATATCCAAAGTTTGGGAAAGAAATCATATTGCCTGGTTATTACTGATGATTATTCACGTTTTACTTGGGTTTACTTTCTTAGCACTAAGGATGAAACAGGAGAAATTCTAAGATCATTCCTAATTAGGATAGAAAACTCAACAAATCAAAGGGTAAAAATCATAAGATGTGATAATGGGACTGAGTTTAAAAATCAAGAAATGAATGTATTCTGTGTGATTAAATGCATAGAAAGACAATTTAGTGCCCCTAGGACTCCTCAACAAAATGGTGTTACTGAAAGGAGAAATAGGACTCTTATAGAGGTTTGCACGTTCAATGTTATCTGATGCTAAATTTTCCATTACTTTCTGGGCTGAGGCTCTCAACACTGCTTGCTATGTTCAAAATAGAGTGTCCATTGTTAAAGCCTTTACAAAGACCCCATATGAGCTCTTTCACAAGAGAAAGCCACTCATAAGCTTTTTAAAACCATTTGGGTGTCCTTGTACCATCTTAAACACTAAGGATCATTTAGGCAAGTTTGATAGCAAAATCATGGAAGGTTTCTTTGTAGGCTATTCTACACAAAGTAAGGCATTTAGAGTCTACAACATAAAATCTAAGATAATAGAAGAAAGTGCCAATGTTACTTTTAATGAGAAAAACCTTAAATGTTAGTGGTAGTGGTCCTGATTGGCTTTTTGATATTGATGAACTAACAAAATCATTAGGATATCATTTTGTAGCCAAAACTGATGCAGGAACAGGTACAACTTCAATTGAAACTTCAAGTTCAAAAGTTCCTACTGATCAGTATCAACCAGGTGCAACTACTGATCAGTCCCAGACTAAAGTTTCTGCTGATCAGTACCTACACTGACAACTACTGATCACACAAAGACAAAAGAAAGAGAGGATTTGTGTACTTTCCAACCTACATTGCTTATCCTCCAAGTGTCTTTCAAATCAAACGGTTGCTGATCAGAAGGAGTTGAAGACAACTCAGTTCAAGAGGAAGAAAAGTCAAGATGATGAAGATATTCCTGAATTGATTGCGCATAATTCAAATGGTGAAGAAGAGGTTTGTGTAGATGAATCATTGCATCTGACGATGAGGTGGTTCATCCAGAAACAATGACACAGATCTGGACTCAACCATTGTTGAAGACATTCATCCAACACAGAGGATCAACAAAGTTCATCCTCTTGATCAACTTTTAAGGGATGTGGACTCCTCATTCAAACAAGGGGAAGGTTACACAGAAGCTTACATGAATGTTTGTTTGTATGCTACATATCTCAAGTTTTACCAAAGAAAGTGTCCAAAGGAACCAAGTTGGGTTGAAGCAATGCAAGAAGAACTGCTTCAATTCAAGCTTCAAGAAGTATGGACTTGGTGATATTACCTTGTGGAAAAAGGGTGATAGGTACCAAATGGAACTTTAAAAACAAGGACTGATGAAAGAGGCATTGTTTTCAAGAACAAAGCAGGCTAGTTTCTCAGGGTTACACTCAAGAGGAGGGCATTGGCTATGATGAAGTCTTTGCTCCTGTTGCAAGAATGAAGGAAATTAGAATCTTTCTAGCTTTTGCATCATTCAAAGGATTCACTGTCTATCAAATGGATGTCAAAAGTGCTTTCTTGTATGGGAAGATTGAACAGGAGGTGTATGTGTGTCAACCTCCAGGCTTTGAAGATCCAGAAAATCAAGATATGGTATATAGGCTTGACAAAGCACTATATGGTCTTCATCAAGCTCCAAGGGCATGGTATGATACTCTCTCTATGTACTTACTAAAGAATGATTTCAAAAGGGGAGCTATTGATAAGACACTATTCATCAAGACTGTGAAGAAGGATATTCCATTGGTGCAAATAAATGTAGGATGACATTATTGTTGGTTCCACCAAAAAACAGTTTATGCAAAGATTTTGAGAAGATCATGCACAAGAAATTTCAAATGAGTTCTATGAGAGACTAAACTTCTTTCTTGGTCTTCAAGTTAAGCAAATTCCTTCTGGGATATTCATTCACCAATCAAAATATGTGAAAGATATCTTAGAAAAGTTGGGGTTCAAGGATAGCAGCCTGCAAGCACACCTGTTGAAAACACATAAACATCTAGAAGCTGATCTTGTGGGTGAAGATGTTGATGAACACCTTTATAGATCCATGATAGGTTCCTTGATGTACCTAACTGCATCAAGACCTGACATTATGTTCAGTGTGTGTGTCTGTGCCAGATATCAATGCCATCCAAAGGTTTCTCATTTGACAGCTGTCCAGAGAATCTTTAGTACTTGAAAGGAAAACCAAGCTTGGTATCCAAAGGATTCTCCATTTGAACTCATTGCATATACTGATAGTGATTATGGAGGGGAGAACTTGGACAGAAAGTCAACTTCTGGGGATGTCAATTCCTTTGGATCAAGACTCGTGTCATGGCAGTGCAAAAAGCAAACCAATGTGTCCACTTCATCAACAGAAAGCTGAGTATGGTGCTGCTAGCCAGTTGTTGTTCTCAAGTTTCTCTGGATTCAAAATCAAATGTGGACTATGGTATGTCATTTCTTAAAACTCCTATTTTCATTGATAATAGAGTACAATTTGCATCATAAACAATCCAGTCAAACACAGCAAAACCAAGCACATTGAAATTCGTTTTCATTTTATAAGAGACTGCAATGACAAGAAACTAATTAAGTATTAAAGTTCACACTGATAATCAATTTGCAGACCTTTCACAAAGCCATTTGATGTGGGAAGATTTACATTTTTGGTGAACTCTATAGGAATGTATAAATCTAAACTGATATATGTTCTTTAAAATTTGTATGCTTGGTCAATCTGTAAATTTTTGCAAACTAGTAGTATATATGTTACTGTTCCTTGTATTATTAACAAAAAAAAAAAAAAAAAAAAAAAAACCTAGTACTTTGTTACTAATTATTAGTAGATGGAAGGAACTACTGATCAGTTGTAACTTAGTGACTACTGATGGAAGACATGTTCAAAGTTTCTACTGATCAGTTGTGAAAACAACTTAGAAAGTTTTGTAATGTTGCAAAGACTTTCCTACTGATCACGAGAACTGACAACATACAAGTCAAAAGGTGACTACTGACGAAGGACGAAGCAAACTAGTGATCAGTACATAAAGATTTCTCTTACTGATCAGTATGAAGAGTGTATACTGATGAGATGATCCTACGGATAGGAGATACTGATGATTGATTCTACTGATCAGTATGGAAACTATATACTGATGAAGGTTGCTACTGATCAGTACTTAGAATATGAAGGGATACTGACCAAGATTTTCTTGGGAGGGTATTTTTAGTCTTTTTCGACATTTTTGAAAACTATACTTGCACTCTCTGCGAGCCAAGTTCATCTCACCTTGACCTAATTTACAAGAAAAACCTCTTTAAGAAACCCTCTTCTCTAAAATCTGAAAAATCAACCTCAAACATCTCAAACATCACGTTTAAAACAATCATCAATGGTAGAAACTCTTGAATTCTGTGAAGCGCATAATGTGGTGGCTTATCTGATAAAGAATAAAGATACATTAGGGTTTCATCAAATCATTGATTTCTTAAATCAATCAAAATTAAAGCACGCTCTAACACCTAAATCCTACATCAGCAGTCTACATATTAGAGAATTTTGGAACACTGCCACCGCCGATCAACTAAACGGCGTTCCGTGTACCAATGCAGTCATTGACACAAAGCCAATCATCATCACGTAGGCCATTATCCGTACACATCTGCAAATCGCTGATGCCACAGGTATAACTTCTCTCTCTAAAGAATCTTTGTGGGCGTATGGGGTACACTGGACCCCTTACAAGACTAACTTTTCAAAAAGCATTGTTTTCAAAACAATGGAAATTTTTTGCCCACGTAATCCAAATCTGCATCTCTCCAAAACATAGCACTTGGAATGAACTAAATACTCCTATTGCTACTGCAATGGCGTGTTTAGCTACTGACCAAGTCTATAATTTTTTCAAACATGATTTTTTCAAGGGATGCTCACAAACATTTCTGCTGCTAAGGGAAAATTTTTAATATATCCAAGATTCTTAGCAGAAATCTTTTCAAAAGAAGTAAATGACCTTATTCAACATGAAAACATTTACATGGCTACCTCCCAATCTTCAAAACTCTTTGTTTCAATGAGGAAGCCAGGTAAAAATTTTAAAGGTTCAGATACCCGACTCTTTCCAAAAATGTTGGGGGTATCTTCTTCTTCTAGAGGTGAGGGATCATCAAACCCAGATGCTTCCCAACCCACACCTACTGCTCCCACAACTTCTACTCCTCCGAATACTGCTACTAAGGAGCCAATAGCTCCAGTCATTCAAGATGCCATTCCAGTTGATCAAACAAATGATCAAACTGTTCAAGCTGATGTTCCAGTTGATCAAACTCTTGGTCAAACTGATGTACCATTCATTGAACCAACTGTTGTACCAGTTATAAGTACACCAGCTTCTGAAGCTGGACCATCTAACCAAACAGACATGCAAGTGACCATGTCTGATGCAGAGTTGCATACACAGAATCAAGAGGGTTCTGCAACTCTTGTTTCTGAAACCCAAACCACAAAAACCTTCCAATATACATCTTTATTTACTGGGGATGATGATGACACCCAAAATCTTTACATTTTTCATCAATCACCTTTAGTCACTATGGGTCAACCTGAGGTCTCACCCAACCTCACAGAGGTGGTCACACCGGAGATGAGTGACCATATGGAAAGGGCTCACACTACTGATGCCACACCTAGTGTGACACAGGTCAGTGTGAAAGGCATTAAGACCCTGACCATGGCAACTTCTATATATGGAGGATGTTTAGATCCATCGTGTGAAGGTCCCTGGTGCCAAGAAACCGGGGGGGGGGGGGGGTTCAGATGATCAAGCTAGGCTTGATACTGTTCCTAATTTCAAAGATCTACCTCCTGTTGGTACTCAATGGGAGAGTGGAGAGAACAACTCTCAAAGTACCATTATTGAATTGACGGATAAATGCACCATTCTGGAGGAGAAGGTGAAGAAGCAAGGCAAAAAAATAAGAAAATTGGAGAAACAAGTGGCCAAGCTTGCAAGACAGGTCAAACTCTCTCACATTTCCATGAAAAGAAGAGCCAAGATGGGGAGATTTCACAAAAAGGTTAAAACAGTGAAACATGCTGAGAATGTTGAAGAGAGGGAGGCTGATCTAAACATGGTGGTGTTGGAGAGTGGTGAGAAGGTGGTGGATAGTGGTGAGCATGCTTTGGATGCTACCACTAAGGGGGAGAATGAGAAGGAGGAGAATGATGATATGGATATGGATGTGCTTGAGGTTGAAGCTATAAAAGTTGATGGTTCTACAGTAGAAACTCCAACTACTGAAGTTCCTTCAGTAGAAACTCCAACTACTGAAGTTCCTTTAGTAGAAACTCTAACTACTGAAGTTCCTACTGATCAGTACCAACCATCTGCATCTACTGAAATTTCTACCATTGAAAAGGAGGAAAATTGGAAGATGGTTGTGTTTGAGAAGGTAGAGGGGGAGAATGCTACTGAAGCTCCTAAGGATGATCAAACTACTGATGAAAATGCTACTCTTACAAAGGTGTTTGTGCCAGAACCTTTGAAGGTGGATACTCTTACAGAAGATCTAAGTAGGCTTGTGAATCCAGAACTTATTACAAAGGAGAATGTGGAGAAAGCCAGGGAAGAGCTTCAAAAGATAGAAGAAGAAGAAAAGAAGGAAGAAAAGAAAAAGAAGAAAAAGGTTGGGTCTAAATCCATTATGATTGAAGAATCAAAAGACCAACCTGCAGCTAAGAAACCTCATGTGTCTGGGAAGGGGAAGAAAATTGTCACAGTTGAAGCTCCCAGTGCACAGATTTTGATGAATGCTGAACTAGCAAAGAAAATGCAGCAAGAATATGAAAAGAAGGAAGATGAAAAGAAGAAAATGACATCAGTTAAATCGAAAGAAGACAAACTGAAAGAGGACAAGAGGAAATTCATTGACTACCTGATCAAGAAAGGAGCAAATCCAAAATCATTCAGAGCAATGAGAATGTCCACACTGGTGTCAAAATATGAAGAAGAAAGAAGGAAGGAGAAAGTAAAGAAGGAAAAAGAGCAGTTCATGCTTGAGAGAAGCTTGAAGATGGATCATGACACTGGAAGAAAAGCTTCAATGCCAAGTGGTCTTCTCAATAAAAACACAAGTGGGGAGATCAGGTCAAAAGTGTCACAAAACTTGAAAAATGTGTCTGCCAGAAAGGAGATTGAAAAGAAAAGAAAGATAGAGGCACAAGAAGATGAAGGAAATGAAATTCCAGAGCAGCCTTTTAAAGAGAAAGAAGATAGATGCTGAAGGACCATCAGAAAAGGGGAGACCAAGTGAAAAGGCGGTTGATGAGATCAAAGCATCATGCAAAAGAACCTTTGATGAGATGAGACATCTTGTTGATTATGGAGCCATTCCATCTCCTGTGCCAATTAACAGTTATGTGCCAATTACTGATTGGTACTATGAGGAAATAGATGGGAAATCCATTCTCAAGATCATAAGAGCTGACAAATCTGAAGACACTTTCTCATCTAACAAAAGACTCTTAAGCACACTATTAAGAAAAGAACTGGAAGAGGTGTATGAAATTGGAAAGCAGAAGTAAAACAAAAGAGAAGGAGAGTTCAATCTTCAATATATCTTACTGGACTTGTGCACCATTCTCTTTGATCCAGACACAATTTCTGATAGGGTAAAAAGGTTCACTGAAGTGATCTCATGGACCATATTTGACAGAAGTGGCATATACTGCATTTATAGAAAGGATGGTACTTTAGAGTACTATCTTATTGAAAAAGAATATGACCATGATCTCTACCTGATGTGCATTCTAATGAAAAGAAAACTTAGAGCATCAAGTACATCTTCAAGAGCTGTTGAACTGGTTTGGAAGATCAACAGTCAAATAAAACCAAAGAGTGATCACCTACAGAAGACTCCCAAGTAAGCCTTTTCTTGATGAAATTTTTGGTTTTTGATATAGTGATGAGCATGGGGATGCTATCACTAAGGGGGAGATTGTTGGGACAAAAATACACTAAGTGTGTTTTACTACTGATTAGTAGTAAAGACTTTTGTCTACTGATCAGTAGTAGGACAAACTCTTTAGTCCCAAAGCACTGATCAATATCCAGATGGAGTAGAACTGATCAGTAGCTAGTCACCTTGAAGAACTGATCAATAGCTAAGATCCTTAGTACTGATCAGTAGAAACTGATCATCTTCAACTGATCAGTAGAGGTGGATAATCATTGGAAGACAACTACTGATGAAGATCCTCAACTACTGATGATGGTCACTAACTGATAAATCTTTTCACGTGTTCAATCAGAGAGTTGGTAATAGTTGGTAAAAGTAGATAGAATAGTTTGATTTGAGATCAAACTAGCTACAGAGTATGGACAATAGATTTTGTATAGGTATAATCGATTGTAATCTTTACTAAGATCTTTGTTAGGTAGCCACAAGGACTATAATATAGTTCCTTTGTTATTCGAGATAAGGACGTTGGTTGTAACAGAGAACATTGTTGTAATTTTCTCTGAAATTAATATAATCGATTGAGGCTTTGTTGGTTAACTTGTTATTTGTTCAATCAAATTTATTCTTTCATATAACTTGTTAATCATAACCTTGTTCATACAATTTGTGTTTATCCGCTGCAATACAATTTGTATTTGTTAGATCTAAATCTTCAAATCAGTTATTTACACATTGGTGGGTAATTGGTTCGATCCTGACAGGTTGATATGCATACATTAATATCTTTTACGACTACAATGGTTATGAATTCAAACGTCACCAACTACAGTTTCTAAACAGGTTTACACAATGACAGTAACTTTTCGACCAGCAGTTTTACCAGTGTTACCAGTCATAAAATTGTTTACTAGATTGTACTGCAAAGTCATGACGGAGTCCAATATATGGGCACCATTATCATCTCATTTACGAGCACTTCTATATACTGGGAAATATGACAGTACCTATCACTGTAGATTGTGAAAGGTGTCAATTTTGATCCATTATCGACAAAAGGATCAATATAGATTAATGTCATATCTCAAACATATCAAAATAAGCTAAAAGATTAAGCTAAAAACAGAACATCCCATACCTAAACGTTTCTCGTAATTCCAAGGCAAAGCATAAGTTAATTAAACCAACTTTTGAAAAGAACATAATATATCATTTGAACGATTTTAAACAATAAGTGAAAATAAGAATCTCTGCCCACTTAACCGAACAAAAAGTAGAAACTAAACTAAGAAATTAAAGACTAGTAACAAAATGGAAACACGAGGTGTACAGTTTAATGGCATCAGGAGTCAAGGTTACAACAAACAACCATAACAAAATGCATAAAATATATTGGATCAAGCCAAAAGTTTACAAATACAATCTAAAAGTCTCAAATACATAACAAATTCAAAATATACGGATCACAAAGGAACTACATCAAAAGCAACAAGTTCCATAAAACAAAAATAAACGATCTGCATACAAGCATGGCGGCATGATAACAATAGCTAATCCTCAAACTCTTGAAAAAGCGTTAAAAACGACATCAACAACATGTTGGTGAATTATTCGCATTTAAGTTTAAAAGTGAGATTTGACCCGGTTTAAATAAGTATGACAAAAATAATAATAAGTTCCAAAGGTATCTTGTTTTACAATACTAGTGCGACGTATACTGCCTAGATAAGCATAAACCTGATCCTAACCAAAATAGATAACCCCAATCCTAAGGCGATCAACCAAAGGCAACAAATAATCACAAACGGCCATAACATCCACTCATAGGGACATCCTATCGAGTGATGATTGTTCGGTCAAACCCATATAGATCTATATATATGAAAACTGTGGCTCAAAGAGTTAACAGGTATAACAGGGCCTAATGATCATACAATCTAAGGCAATTCTGATCCATTAGGTAAAACAAGCTTTTAAGAAATGATAAGTTTCACATAACGCTTTCCAGCCCAAAGATAAGTAGTAAAAAGGGGCTCGAATAACTCACAAGTCAAGCAAAAGAAATTTCGGGACGATAAAACGGAGAGATCGCTCCAACGCCTAAGTGCCCTAGAAACACGACATAACAAAAGTCTAAGTATCTCTATAAGTCTAGTATGGTTTAGCTTTTATTAATTAACGTTATATTATTTAGTATATTAAAAGTGTTTTCAAAAGGGTAACATTTCGAATCGAGAGTAACGAGTAAAAGATAGAGACATCTCGAGTCAATAATGACTATTAGAAAATATCGATAATTTGGAGTCAATAATGACTAT
This sequence comes from Senecio squalidus, assembly GCA_910822075.1. NCBI lineage: Eukaryota > Viridiplantae > Streptophyta > Magnoliopsida > Asterales > Asteraceae > Senecio > Senecio squalidus. Next base: position 42,502,407 of record CAJVGC010000060.1, on the reverse strand, counting down.
AGAATGGAATGATATTACGAGCCAAAAATGATTAACAAAATATCGATTGGAGATTGAATACCGGTGCCAAAGTTTAGTCGAAGTCAACCAAGGTCAACGTCAAAAGATAGTTGACTTGGTCAAAGTCAACGATTACGAAAAAGGAAGTCAAACTCTACTAAAAAGTCAACATTCGACAATAAAGAGTTCAAATATTTTGAGTGAAAAATAGTTTGAAAATGATTTTAAAAGAGTTTAACGAAAATACAATATTTATTACCGTTTGAGATTACGATCGCATTTTTGGAGAAAAGTATATTTATCAAAAATATATATGTTTAGTGAATATCATGATAATAAATATTACGTTTATGATTGCGATTACGTATTTTTAGTCCAAAGACATCTATTTGTTCATAGTTATCGTTTTTACGTGAAATACATACTTATACATGTTTTTACATATCCAAAATATGTAGTATTTGTGTACTGAAGCTCAATGCGGCGCACCAAAAGAGTACTGCGACGCAGTCCAAGTATTGCCAACAGTGGAAAACATACTGAAGTCATAGATGCGGCGCAGTGAATCACCACTGCGAATCACCACTGCGGCGCACTAAACTCGTTCCGCACCCGCTGCGGCGCAGTAAACGTTTACTGCGGCGCACTGTAACCAAATACAGTTTCTTAACTTAAACGTTTTATGAAATTTATGTTTTATGATAAGTTTTAGTAGTAATAGTATTCTGTCCAAAATGTCATATTACATATATTTATGTCCAAAAGTCTGAAATTTGTCCAAAATGTTCAATACGTTATAATTTTACTATTTTACAACATATTCTCATATTTTCACCATTTTATATTATTATTAACATAAAATTTATAATAAGAAGATATTAGATATATTATGTGAAATATTTAGGTTTTCTTCCATATTAATCCGTTTACATGTTAATTAACAAGTTTTAAGGCTAATTAAGAAAAGTAAAGAGGAAATTAGGAGAAATTTAGAAAGTACCGAAGACCTCCGCAAAATCTACAAATACCAAGACGAAGAACACGAGAATGAATCCGAAAAAGTGAGCTCCTATGGTGGTGGTGGTGAGAAGATCCAACTCCAAATACAATATAACACACCATTAGAAATGGAGCTTATAAATAGAAAGAAAATAGAAAATTGATGGAGGATTTCTTACCAAAACTCAAGATGAGCACATCTTCAAGGTGGTGAATGAAATCTTAAATATGAAAAAATGAAATTGGTAGAAAAATATTGTATTCCATATAAACAAATGTGTGTTAGAAATCTTTTAACATAAGAGGAAGGAAATGGAGTTTTCATGAAGAGTTACTTACCAAAAGTTGGAGGAAATCAAATGGATGATGGTAGAAGATGATTGAAAACTATTTCTAGCTTGAAAACTCTCTTGAATGATGAATATTTGTGCTCATATCTCCTGGAATTTTAGAGAGAATAAGAGAGGATTTGAGAGTGGTGAGTGATGAAAAGAGAAAGGGTGAAAGAGATGTATAAATCAAAAATGGAAGGAGAAAAGGTTGGAAATGGGTTTAAGATCTAGTCATATGGTCAAATACCCAATTTTGGGCATTGTGGATCTCAAAATATAAGAAAAATATGTTTTTTACTTTTTGACTCGAACACCACACTACGTCGCAGTAAGTTACTGCGGCGAGACTTAGCCTTCAGGTCACTGCGTCGCAGCTTAAGGCTGCCGCGTCGCAGTGTCTTTATGCCTTACAACATTTTTACGAATTTCAACGGTAGATTTCCGAGGACGGAAATCATAAGTTAGACGGATATTGAAGAAAAATGATTGTTATCTTTTCGTTAACGGACCAACTTTGTATGTGATAAACGTTACTCTTAAACTATATTTAAGGCATAAAAACCCTAACTCATTAAACGAGAATACTAACTAGTCGGCACTTAGGTAAACTAAAACGCTTCCATCACGAAGGACGAAGCAACAAATAACATAAAACCCGAAAAATCACAATAAACGTGAATAATTACAAGTACAATCATTGGGTCAAAACCAAAGCGAATATAAATAAAGGTAACGGTAACGATTAGTACCTCGAAAATATGGGATGTCACAAGTTCCACTCGTTCTTCTCTGGTGGTTGCCTTCCTTGGACCTCGATTTGGACCCAATCACTAGAAAGATGCGGAATAACTTTCAAGTGACTTTATGATGGTGTAACGCTCAAATAACCGAATGATTGATATTATTAAGCTTACGCAAAGGTTTCCAATACGAATAATATCAAATACAAGCGATTATAAAGACTTTAGACCATTTTATTCATTGTTCCGCATGTGTACTTCTCGGGTGGCGTAATAGTGTATTTCTCTCTCTAGAACAGTTACATTTATGGCTGGTGGTTATTGTATTTATAGTCCTCACCTAACCCCAACTCTGTTACGCAACCGTAACACCCGGAGTGGGTGTTGCGCAGCGTAACACACTGTTGCCCAGCGCAATAGTGGTGTTGCGCAACAGGTGTGGTGCCTGCGCAACACACTTTCGTAACAGCCCATAAATGTGCGGAACACTTTACAACTCGATCTATATACATGCTAGGATTCACGGAACGTTTCTAAACTAAGTACAAACTACAAACAATGACGAATATGTTCCAAGAAACTCCCCCTTGGATGTAGTTTGTACTTTTGACAAATCTTTGACGAAAATTTGATGTCGTGAGATCGAGATTTGTTTCTTTGACTTCAACGAGGTCTGCAATCGATGTATCTTTAATCTCTTGAACTTCGAGTCTTCATCTTCAAGCAACACGGCTCCATGAAGATCGGCTTCGAGTCTTGACTTCCAGGAAGTGTTAAACTCTTCGAGATCCAATCCTTTAAACTCTGTAAACCTGACTTACAGAGACGCAATCCAAACACGTGTTTTGTTCTTTAAACTGATAATATCTGTTAGTTTTTTTCAGAAAAAACGAGACAAAACCTTATAATCTTGTGCGATAGGTGACGAAGAAGAAAATAAACATAGAAATAAAATATTTTTGGATTTTTGTTGATTTTCTTAACCTTGAAACGCAAAATATTTTTGTGATTTTCATCTATAAGGTATATACACTACTTTAGCAACCTAAAAACGAGCAAATCCTTTTTGCTAAGGATTTGTTTGCTTTTAGGATCATATCGCGAGAAGTGGAGTCACACGAATCAGTCGATTATTAGTATGTTTGTCCTCTTAAATACAACGTCGACATCATAGATGCAATCTTCCGATTATTTATTTACATCTGTTTATACGGAGTCCCACTTATATTTACACTTTGCTAATTCCGAACTCCCCTCAAAGTATCATCGAACTCTCAGTATTTATTAAAAAATGTCACCTTATTCCTAATTTTATTAACAAAACTAAAGAATTGGATCGTGTCGAGTATTGATGCTATGCAAACTCTTTTATGAGTGAGTGTATAACCGTTTTAGGTATATATAAGCTTCGCTGCACCGGTTACACATTGTACCCCCAATATCACGATATTTCTCTAAAAACTAATGTACATTTGTATGGTACTTATTCATTTATTTATGAGGTGTTTATTACACGAATTCCTCCCCTTGTCTTTGTCGTTTATCAAGTTAGTATCAAGGGTTACATAATTTTTAGACTTTTACCGACTTTTCCCGTGTCTCTGTCGTTTATCAAGTTAGCATCAAGGGATAGAGTCTTTATTCGACTTTATTAAGAGTTGCAGCGTTTTTATTCTCACTTTTTCTTATTACTCTCTTATTTTTACCCTCATATATATATATATATATATATATATATATATATATATATATATATATATATATATATATATAAAATCCCATTGGTGAAAATTTCCACGCACACCGAAAGTTCTCGACTTATCACCGAAATGAACAGAAATAGCCATGTGACCCATTATAAACAGTTTCGGAAAATTGTTTAGATGATATTAGTCGTAGCTACTAATACATCAAACAAAAACTTATGACCCTGATGTTTGGAGAAATCTTAAATCTAGCGATGTACTATCTTTTCCTAAGATTTTTACAAACTTTACTCCCCCTCATTTTACGTTTTTACGATTTTTTTTGTGTTTTGCTGAGTTTTTCTGACTCTACAAATCCTATAAAACGTAAAAAGGAAAAGGTTTCGAAGTCACGATCAAAGATTTAGATTTTATCATTTTGGACTCTTTATACTCATTGAGAACATTTGACTTTAAAATCAATGAGTATGAAAAACTTTAAACTCTTTTTCAAAAGATTTTTGCATTTAAGCAAAACAAGTTTTGTTCGAGTTCGCAACTGTTATGTGTTGCGAAGTGTAAACGATTTAAACTTACCAAATTAGGAAAGAAGACTTACCTTCTCGGTTGAGAAGGATCTCTTTAAACTCACTTGAGAGAGATTTCTTTAAACTTAAAAAAAAAAGTTTTTGTGAGAAAAAAGTGAGAGAATGAAAATATTTGAGTATTTTACACCCCCCCCCCCCCAACTATTGCGCTAAGTGTTACGGTACGTAACATCCATCAAGTGTTGCGAAACATTTTCACTGTTGCGTGACACTTTCTGTGTTGCGCAACATTTCCTAAAACATTTGTTTTCCGTTAAATTTTAATCTTTAAACTTATTTAAGTGATTTACCCCTTTACACTATCACTAGATGTCAAAAACCTTGCGTTTTTCAAACCTTTACACTCAACATAGAGATAAAACCTGATTTTTGTTATGATAAAGAAGGCATATGATCGGTAGATCGTATGTAAGCTCGAGGGATCCTTCAAATCATAAATATGGAAGGCATGTGATAAATTGTGTGTAAGCTCACGTGATCCTTCCTGTTGCTTTACACTGCAGATTACTTCAACATTCATGTGAGAACTTTATTCACCCGTTACTTTCCACTTTCATTTCCAGCGATGAAAACCTTTTCCCGTAGAGATAGGTTGTCTATTATGTGCCTAGAACAACCACTTTCAACATACTAAATATTGTCTAAAGTTCGCTTCGGTCGTTCCTTCATATTTGAAGAAAAGTTAGTTTGGAAGGGGACCCAAGCCTTAACTGACTTGGGTCTCCCACTTTCATCAGGAATGATCACATCAACCAACTTATGATCTTTTTGATAATTGGTATAGGTTGATGCGTCATCCTGATGTTCGGATGACTCTGTAACATCTTTCATAGTTTTGGTCAATGTAGGTTTTGGACCGGTCTTGAATTTAGCTGAAGGAGTATCAACCTTTGGTTTGTTCGGTTGATTCTTCCTTTGTGGAACCGACTTAACATTTTGAAGTTTTTTTTTTAATTTCTTTGCGTTTAAAAATAACTTCTTTTAAACGTGGGCACATCTTAGCAATATGTCCCTCACACCGACAATAATAGCATATTCTTGAATCAATTGAATTGACCTCTTGAACCTGAGAAGTTTGATGCTTCTGATGATTGTCATTTCGGCATGAGGTTGCCTTATATGTTTCCGCTTACAAGATTTTAGGTTGCAAAACTTTAGATTTATCGTTCGAGTTTTGACATTTAGTGAAAATCTTGGTCATCGGGGTTTGAGCAGTCAAAACGGGTTTGTTTTCAACATTGACTTTTTCTTTCCCTTTTGACTTTGACTCGGACTTGTTTTGTTTCATAGACCTTTTCTTTTCACGTTCTTGTAATTTTTCAAATTATTTATCCATTGTTTTTACAAGACGACTTTCAAGTCGTTGAAAGATTCTTTCAAGAAGTTCTTGTTGTGGTTCGGAAATATTTAAGTCTGGGTCAACAAATTTATGGTCTTTACAATTTGAATCGTCTTTAGACTCCTGGGAGGCTTTAGAAGTACTTCCTTCCTGACTGCTTACTTCCGTTTTACCGCTTACGGGTTCGGCAGTCATCGAGGAAGTTGGGACAAACTCAGGCAAATCAACACCTAGGATCGAGGTAAAATGCTTTGGAGGTGGCATATTATCGTACCCTAATCCCAATTTGTCATGAGGATTTGTCCTCTGAGTGTCGATGAACTGACTCAGAATTTCCTTAGAATTTGCAAAAGCTGCTAACTTGCCATTTAAAAGTTCAATCTCGTTTTGTTTTTCAGCAATCGTTAGTCTTTCTTTTGCAAGTGCATTAGTGTAATTCTTAATGGTGGTAACATGACGTTTGAAAATGATTTCTAAATTTGACACTTCAATCATTTTTTCTTGTTTAAATTGTTGAAAATAATTTATTTCTTTAGTTAAATGATCGTTTGTGTATCTTAGAGTATCAAAGTCAGCAGCCAAGCTAATATGTTCTTTTTCAACACTTCGATCTTAGTCTCAAGCTCAGTGAAATTCTTACATGTTACCTTAAAAGAATCGATATCTACCTCAGGTTTTGGAGGCGGACTTCCAGACTGAAGAACCATGAGCGCGAACTGATCTTTTCTTGGAGAAACGTCTTCATACAAGTTCCACTTCACCTTGCTATCGCGAACCATAAGAGCTGTAGAGGCATTGTTTTCGTCCCTCTCTACATCCTGAATTTGCATATTCCGATTAGCTGGTCGTTGTGGATTGGATCCTTGCTGATATGATCGTCGTTGAGGAGCCGCTTGATATTTTTGACCATGATTAGCGTTTGTCAGGATCGGATTAGCTAATGTAATCTAGTAATATCCCTTCGTTAAGATCTTGATCTATTGAAGAAGTTCAGCAGCGGATGAACACTTCAATATTTATTGAGTTGTCGAACAATATAATATAAATAAGAATGAACAAATATTATTGTCGAATTATAAGCCTCAATTGTATTAACTAAGAATATCAATACAACGTGTTTTTCTTAATACAAGGATCTATCTATTTATAGACCTTGAGGCCGACCTAGATAAACTAGGAAACATCATCTATCCTTATCTAAAACTATCATTATCTAGAATAAGGAAACTATATCTAATTACAAAAGGAAACATAAACATAATCTAATTATAACTCTATAACTTAGATTATCTTGCACGGTAAGTTGTTCTTCCGTATTAACTTGATATGTCCGCATCAACTTGTCTTCTTCCGTAGCAACTCTATGAGCAGTAGCAACTTGGTTGAACAGCCGCACTAACTTGTCTTCCGTAGTAACTTCTTAATGTCTTCCGCATTAATCGTTTAAGTTACTATTCTTGTTTGTTAAGCGTATTGTTTAGGAGTTAAACTCTTTTGTCTAAGTTATAACCCAACAATCTCCCCCTAACCTTGAACTTTTATGATTAATCAAAAGTACAAGTTTCATGCTCCAACCGTATTAACTACTTTCATTTACAAAACAGCTTTAACTATTAAAGTTAATTACAAATTTATGCTTTGCCAATCAGAGTCTCCTTTTGTCTTCTCTTCTATGCGTTGTTCCAGAATTCTCCAAATAAGTTCATGAGCTATTCTTGAATCATGGAGTCCATTAAGCTTGACTTCTATCATCTCATCCAATGTCTTCAAACTGTGTGGATACTTTTTATCCACCAAGTAAAATTCCATGGCTCCATGTCTTCTTACAAGTGAATAAACACCACTTCGTTCATAAATGAACCATTTGACTATTGGATAAGATGGACCTCCTTTCTTGAATACTGAGCTTCTCTTCTTGTATTCTGGTTCAAACAAACCGCATAAGACGTCCATAGCAAGATCCGTACCTGAGCATTGACCTCTTTGATGAGAAAATTTGACTTTGCCAATTTTGTACATTCTTTCTAGATCATCTCTGTCAAAATCTCTAATTGCTTGGTGGAAGGCTTGAAGTACTTTCTTTGATCTGTCTTGTCTAGTAACTTCATATGCAGTTCCCATTTGCCCACCGAGGAACTTCCAGTCTATGATCATCGGAGGCTTCACTGCTAATGGAGTAAACCTGAGTCCTTCTTCATGATTGATGTATGAAGAATAATCTGCTTGAGAAGCTTGTTCTTCCATACTACCAGTTTCTTTTTTAACATTCATGAAAGGAATGTTTGGACTTTCTTGAGATGCACTAGGAGTAGTAGAAGATTCTACTCTCTGTTTCTTGGCTAGACCATGTACCCTCTTGGATGCTAGCTTCTTCCTCTTGTGCTTCTCAACAGTTTCATCCGTAGCAGGAGCAGTACTAACTGGCTCTTGCTCATGTATGATCTTTCTGCCAGTTGCAATGGCAGCTTTTAGGACTTTCTCTGCATCTTGCTTCTTCTTCTCTTGAATCCTGGCAAGTGCAGCTTTCCTTTTGGCTTCATTCTTCTTCTCCGTTTCCACAAGATCCAAAATGTTAGCTAATTTCATAGGACCTAGAGACCTGCCACTGTAGCCTTTATCCTTGAGATAAGCTGTGTATTTCTGCCTATCTTCAGCTAGCTTGGCCTCTGTGGATTTGGATACTTTCTTCTTCTCAGGCTTGGCTTTGGCTTTGACTTGTTTTTGCTGAATAAGTTTGTCTTCTTCAAGCAATTTCATTGCAAGCTCAGCATCAGCTCTCTCTTGACCTTGAATGCAAAGATCATTCAAAATGTCTTCATTGATCATTTCTTGAGCTCGAATTGCATCCTCCTCAGCAATTTGCCTTAGCTTCTCCTTTTCAGATGGAGTAGGAGATTGATTTAGCCTAGCATGAAGTTCATCTTCTTCAGCTATCTTTATTTGTCTCTCCCTTTCAGCCTGTTCTTCTTCAGCAGCCAATCTCTCCAAAAACTCAGCATTGGCTTGCTCTTGTCTGATTCTTTCCTTTTCCTCCTCAGCTAGCAGATTTTTATAATCTCTTTCTTCTGCAGCTTTCTCCTTTGCAAGCCTTTCTTCTTCCTTCCTTTCCTCTTTTGACTTCTCCACAACTATTTCTTTACCTTTGTCTTTGTGTTCTGGAGCATCAATGTTGACTCTTTGAAGCTTTCCATCCACATTGATATAACCCCATCTACCTGTAGACACAGAAACACTAGCAGGGTTTTCAGGTAAAGTTAAAGAACTTGCTGTGGATTGAGGATCAACAGCAGATGTTGCTCTTTGCCTAGCAACTAATGCAGCAATCATCTTCTTTCTTTCAGCTTCTGCTTTCTCCTTTTCTTGTTTTTGCTTGTCTTCTTTGATCTTGAGTAGTTGTGCTGCTATAGTAGACTCATCAGATATGAGAGTTGTTCTTGTCATCTCTTGGTGAATTAATTCATCCGCAGCAACTCTTTGATCAATGGTAGAAGTAGGAGCTTCAGATGTTATTGTGAGTGTTGTAGCTTCATGAGGAATAGCTTGAAAGGTATGTGAAACTTGATAAAATGTGGGAGGAGTAGTTGTGAACAAATTTGGTTGGGTATCCGCAGCAACTGGACTGCTGACAGTAGTAATGATATTCGTAGCAACCATTTCAGCATCCGTATCAACTGGGTCCGTAGCAACTTGATCCGCAACAAATGTATCATCCGTAGTAACCATGGGGTCAGTAGCAACTGTATCCTCCGTAGTAACCATGGGATCAGTAGAAACTTCTGGGTTGGTAGAAACTGCCGTATCTTCAGCCTCTATTTCCATTTCTTGTTCTCCTTCTATTGTTTCTTCAACCATTTGCTTCACTTCTTTTGGATCTTCAATCATGTGCTCCCCCTCAACCAGTTGTTCCTTTTCAGGTGATGCATCTATCACCATTTTATCTCCTTGTTCATCCACCACCATATCTTCAGTTTCTAACTCTAACTCCCCCTCAAGTGCACTGTCAATCTCCATATCTTCATCATGTTTGGAGGTGGCAGTGATCACAGTGTCTCACTTCTCTTGTCTTCACCCCTGCTCTCCTCAGATGAGAAAAGATGTATGTGTTCTTTCTCCCCCTTTTTATCAGCTGTAGGAGAGTCATCTGAAGATGAGGAGCTGGATGGCCTGGATGAATTTCCAACACTTCGTGTGGTGATTCTTTTGGGCAGTAACTGGGCTGATAATAATGCTTGTTGGGCCAGTACCTGTTGCACCAAAGATGTTAGAGTAGAAAGCACTTCACCCTGTTTCTCCACCTTCACCATTAAATTTTGGTACAAGTCCATCAATTCCAAAGTTTGAACAGAACTACCCTCACCCCTTTCCTGTTGAGTACCAACAGGTGGTTGATCATAGGGAATAGAGAAACTCTCCTGCCTAGCAGAAGCAGGTATCTCTCCCAAGGTCTCTTGGCGCCTGGGACCACCTTCCAATAATGAGAACAAGTCCTCATCAATGGTTGGTGTTGCCGTGGTTTGGGTCTTAGATATGTTGATACTGTCCTGAGCTTCACTAAAAGAAGAGAATGCTGCAGTAGTATCAGCCCTCTCCACATGGTCACCCCCCTCCTTATGGGCCAACTCAGTGAACAAGGGGGTATGTTCAATGTTTTCCCCTAAAAATGGTGTCATTCCTGAAGATGTTTCAGGTAATGATTTTGCAGTGTGAGAATGGGGGATAGTTTTAGATACCAGAGGCTGAGTAACCCTCTTGGTTCTTTTGGAATCAACTTTGGATGGTTTGTGAGGTGATGAAACTGTGGGTTTAGTTACTATAGAAGTAGTAACTGGTGCAGTTTCAACTGGAGTAAAACTCACAGTAGCAACTGGAGGCACACTAGCAGTAGCAACTGCAGTAGTAACCTCAGGAATAACACCCTCAGTACCTGCTACAGATATGGCACTAGTGCCCACAGATATTGCAGTAGTACTGATGGTGGCAGTTGGGGGTTGGGACAGAGGTGCAGTCACTTTTCCTTCAGCTGGAGGAACTGAGATCACCATCATTGTAGAGAACAATGGTGTCACATTAGATGAACTTCCTTTATTAACTGCTCTCATATTAGTAAAAACCTTCTTTGTATGAGCATGAGAGAAAAAGCATTTTTCAGATCTAGTAAGATCTTTAAGTTCACCATTAAAAATTTGTTGAAGAAAGCGTGGATACATTAAAAATTTATGTTTTGGGTTTAAAAGGTTCCACTGCATTCCTTCAAAGATTAAGTGAGAAAAATTATATGTTCAGTTTTGTGGCCAAACATACATTGGCAGTAGCTTGGGATAGGCATTGTTGCAAAGTATGCAACAGAAATTTCCATTGAGGGGAGAGTTTTGCCTTATGAAAGGTCGAAATATTTAAATCCCCCTCATATCTCAGTTTTGTAAAATTGTCAACCATGACATCATAAGGGAGTTGTATTATACCTCCCGCATCCTGTAATTCTAGGTGTCTGTGCACAGTTTTCTCCGAAACTTTGATTGCTTTGCCGTCCACCACGGCATTGATAACAGGGACCGCCTCTTCAGGGTCGAGTTCAGCTGTTGTCCAGAAATCCCTAATGTGAGCTTCATCGATTTCAGGATTAATGGTTAGTGCCGTCTTGATTTTTGATCGATTCAAGAAATCGATAATTGGGTGGAAGTCGGCATTGTCATCGGTTTTATTCAAGAAAGCTACCATGTTATGAGTTTTGTGAATTTGTAGTTCCGCCATTGTTGTGATTTGATGAACGATTAGGAGTATGATGAACAATAAGGCAAACAATTAGTCACAAAAGTTTTTGATTCTAACGGTAACTTTTTGTAAGTTTTAGGGTTCTTTAAAGAAAGGTAATTCTTTAAACGG